>OX459041.1:2717048-3396310 GCA_949775005.1 Orthosia gothica | reverse complement strand
ATAAGTATTTACTAATGCAACGTAAGGCTATTTTTTCAAAATTAATCTTGTTTTCGTGTCGGTTCACACCAAGCAATTAAAGATGGTAATAGCAATTTCTGTAAATAAATTAATAATCAAACGAGCGTTTAAAATTGCATACTTACCGTTATTTTATTCACTCAATTAAACATGAATAATTTATCTGAGCTTTAATTTTTTTCTAATAATCTCCTAATTTATTAGAAAAAACTAATCATAAAATATTTGGTTGCGTTGCAAGTTGCATGTTCTTGCATTGGTCAGAAATTGATGTTCTTTGGAAAATTAGCTATGCAATCACTGATACGTTTGAGAAACGCGTTGCAAGGATGTGATACTTTTCTCGCAAGCATGGATTATGACGCTGTTCATGTCAAGGATAAAATACCTATGTAGAAGAAGATATTTAAAAAAATATTATGTATATGATTATTTTTATATGATTCTGTATAATTGTATTTTTAAATTTGATTCTTTTATAATAATTTTTGAAATTGAATGAATTCTCTTTTATTTAAACTGTCCTTTTTATGTTAAAATTTAAATATATTGGTGAGAAGAACTTGATCTGGGAAAAAAATATCTGGATAACCTGGTTCTTGAAAAATACAGCTAGTCTCAATTTATTGCTTCAAGCTTCAATATCAACTGGAAGTTCCAAGTTCCTAGGTTACAGGTCGGCCAAGATATGAGCCAACATACATAACATCACGACTGGATTACTTGAAGGATAGGCAGAGGTGCAACTATTGGTACACACATTTAACCAGTTATGTTTTTTTTTTGTAAAAAGTTATAATTTTTCCCTTTTTGTCGTGGTACATAATGGTAAGATCTATAGTAAAGTACCTAAAACGCCCAAATGTCGCAGTGGCGAACTGTACACATCTGCTTACCCCTTTAGAGCGTACTAGCGTGATGTTAAGTTATGAAATAATGTAAACATTAAACAGACATGCGATTGCAGCAATCCCGAGAGATTTGCCGTCATTTTTTGAAGAGTTCTACTGTATATCTTCGAAGTTATTCATCAGATTGTCACCAAATTAAAATGAGACCAATTTGGGAACATACTCTTTCAAACATAATTTTTAAAATCGGTCCACAATTGACGGAGACATCGGTAAAAATACACAACAAAAAAGTACAGCCGAACATAATAACCTCCTCTGTTTTGGAAAGTCGGTTAAAAATATGAGTCATCGACACTAAAAGACGAAGAAGATCAATTTTGAATACTTTTGAAACTAAGAAACAAAATCAAAAATCAAAATCAAAATCAATTTTTTTATTTCATATAGGCCTACATGGGCACTTATAAAACGTCGACAATGTGCACGGTTCGGGTTGGTCGTTTCCTATGGAGAAGAACCGGCAAGAAACTCCATGGTTACTCTTTTAAAAAAATGGTTTGGTTTTACAATATTTCCTTGTTACAGCATTAGTAATTAGATATGTGGGGACAACGTAGGCCCGACAATAAGTCGTAAGAAAACAAAAAAAAAAAAAAAAAAGATTACATATTATTTAAACAAAAGAAAATAAAACGAGTTAAAAAGTTAACAAGCATCTAGAAGGCCTACAATGTTCACAACACAATAGATGTTCAAACAATCGTCCAATGCTCGCTGTCACTGCAACCCAACCCAGCCCTAAGGCTACTACAGCCGCGAAGGCAAATCGCTAATGCACTATTAACATTAAAATTTATGAAATCGCTGCACCATCAGCGTTTACTTTACGATACGGCTTCCGAAGGATTGTGAACACGTTTCCACGAGGTACGAAGCTCAGTCAGCACATTGATTCCAATCTATTTTATGTGAGAGACTATCTTACGCTGCTACTTTGTTTGTATAGACTATAAATTTATGTTTACCTTTATTTTTTATTTTAAACTTGTAAGTGTTACGCATCCTCATAGTCACTCGAATTGATATTTAACCCCCGACGAAAAAAGAGGGGTGTTATAAGTTTGACGTGTGTTGCTGTTTGTCTGTCTGTGGCATCTTAACTCCTAAACGGATAATCCAATTAATTAAATTTTAATGTAAGAATAACCGCTACCAGTAGATCAGAGATATTTAGAAAAACATTAACATTTATGTTTAGGAAATAAAACAAGTAAATAAAAGAAAGAGATTTTGACGAAACCTACTTTATTTTAAGATCCCATATTTTCATTAACAAAACAAACTTCATTCATATAAATGTAACAAAAAAAAATAGATCATAAAATCCACGCATTCTATTCACGTTGTCATAATCATAACTAATCGTGATCATCATCAAGCATAATTTCCACTAGGCTTTCTGCTCACCCACTAACGAGAAGCGAACAAATAATAACACACACACATAACTAGCGGCAAATATTATCGAATAAGAAAAACGTGTACATCTTGACGATACAACGTAACTTTTAGTGATGGGCTCGATGCGATAAAAAGATTATCGATTGTCGATAAATTGTATTTTTTTTATACATATTAAATGTAGTTACGCTTTTAGTTTCGCTGTAATTATAAACAGCGAGTAGGAAAACGAAATGAATCGTTCCTCTCAAATGCGTCAGAAAACTGATAAGAGAAATGTGTGCAACCATATTTAGCAATGATATCCCTATATGAATTATTCATTGATTAGAAAACACTGTAATCAAATATAAATAAATATAAAACGGGTAACTCGTAAACATATCCAGTTTACGAGTTACCCGTTCACAAACAAATTTACGTAACGCGGCAAAAAGCTATCAATACGAATTATTAATGACTCCAAGTGGTCGTAACTAGCCCTATATCGGGCAGAACCATGGTAATTAATCTGGGCGGTCATTGCTTTATCTTTGCATTGAGCCTTAATTTCTATTCGACACGATTTTCTAACGCTGAAGGACAACAGAAAGCTTAATACAACAATCATAAATTTAAAAAATATTGTGAAATAGAGTTTATGTGCTTCAATTATAAACGTTACTACTTTGGTCTAAATAATTTATAGTAATTCTATAAGATGCCTATCTTTATGTACTAAAGTTATGAGTATCCTACATGTAACAGTAAAAATATAAATTAATTATTTAGTTTATGCCTTGAAACAAACTGTATTTTAAACGAATACTGTCCCAACATGCTCCGTGCAAACTACTTCTCACAGTATCAATTTCCAACGAAATATCGCAATGCAGAGCAAACAACGCTTAAGTAATCCAATTAACGAGCTATGCATTCTTATCAAGATAAATTATTTTATCGATTAAGTAACAACACTAGTGGTTACATAAGTTGTGTGATCGCGGCCAGTGCTCACTCTTCCGTTAAATTTAATTGCACTAACTTGTACTGTTGAGAGGAAAAGTTTTAAGAAAATAGTGGTAGTTTTCATAAATAATTCAATGTTTTCTAGAATTAAACACATTTTCTTTCCTTATTAACCGCAATTTATAAATTTGCTAAGATTTAAACTACTCGATTCTGAATGTACCGGTCGATTCAATTAGTTACCTGTGATCAAAAAGATGTAGCTCTGTGGCATACAGACATACAGAAGGCGTATGATTTATACCACTTGGCACCATTGGGTAAGGATCTGTAAGGGAAGGAATTATTATTACAAGTATTAGTATAAATTAACTGTTACATTTCTCAAGTCTAAATTACACATAATGTAATTATTATTCATATCTTACTCATGTCTTTTTTCGTTTTCGTATAAATATAATTAACTTCATTCTTAAATGTTTACATAACTGAATATAGTATTCAGGCAGCTCTATTATTATAAATATTCATCCAATTATGTAACTGGCACGAGATTCGCAATTAAAATATTCTGTGTCAAAGATCACTTAGTAAATAATTATAATTTCAAAATATTTTCATCATACTTATGCATCAAATTGGATGAAACATCAATATTAATGGATCTTCACAGAATATTATTTGATTTTCAAAACATAACTACTGTGATTAAAAGGCCTAAACCTTATAAATGTTTATGGCATTAAAATTGCAGATTTTTAATAGATTTGTAATTACCTCTTCAGGTCACATCCAAAAATATAATGGGTGTTCCATGGCATTTTTGTATATAATTTATTTAAGTAAAAAGCGCCTTTTTATGTTCATCGCTTAGATTTGACCGATATTTTTCTATACAGCTGTTTAAATAAATAAACAATTATTTACATCGCGACAGTACCCTGCTTTACGTTGATTCCCGCGCACAACCACAACATATCGCGCGCGCGCAACACGCTTCCCCATTTTTTATCGATCATTGTACGACACGATGACAGTTCACACATCTATCGATAATAAGCACCGTGCTTTTTATGTCGTGTCACTACACTATTTCCGGATTTGATCACCTACTTTATCTTTTCTGGTTATTTGAATCATTATGTTTATATTTGCATTGCTTTTTTATTGATTTAAACTTATTATAGTATCACATTTTCGTTATACAGGGGGTGAATTTTTGAAGTGGGCGTTGATGGCCAATAAAAAAGTAGCTCTGAGTTTTAAAATTAGTTGGCCATATGTCATTACTTCCCAGAATTTGATCCTTATTAGCGACACTATCGAATGGTGTCATAATAAAGCATGTCTTTTCTTCAGAATCAACGGGTTCGATTCCTAGCTAGGTACATTGATTTTTCAAAAATCCAATGATGCAGTTTTACTTTTCATCAAAATCGGCCTCGTGACTCCGATTTGATTGTTTTCCGCTATTCGTCATAGTTTCGGATTTGGCCATCCACGTCCACATAAATTACTCACTCTGTTTATTCAAACTTTAAATCTTCAATCTGTCACTTATCATTCATCACCTCAAAGGAGTGTTCCATAATCACTAAGCTGGACAGAGATAAATGATCATAATTATGACAGAAGAAAGCTGCGGTAACGTTAGTTGCCTTTTATAACGTCTTTGAATGTTATATGAAAAATATTTTCTTTGCTAGGGACTCAATACAACATCCAAGTAAATAATGATGTGTCGTTTGTTATGAGCTCAGCTATGAGACAGCCATGTTAGTGGGAAGTTGTCGTAGTAATTCTTAGGTTTTTACATCTTTTCTATACTTAGCCACATTAATTGCTCCGTACGTCGTACGCCATGAAAGGTACATCATGTACCTACATTTTATTCGATGGCACATTTAATTAGATTGTCTAGGCCCAGTAGGTGGCCACGCTTGTAGTTGCATCAGAAGCACTTTACAGGTAGTCCAGTGTGCAAGTGAATGGACAGCCAGGACACTCCAGCAAGTAGAACATAATCTGTACAGGGGCACCACACTCGCACCGGGTGTTGGACGAATCAATAATCCCCCATTTTGTCAAATTATATTTGCAGCGGCCTACTTGGGTACGTAGCCGATTCAATGCCTTCCATATAGGCCACTGCAATTCATGACTAAGGGGCAGATGTTCCTTGGGCTCATAAAAGTCATGGGGTGGTGGACACTTCTCTACCCACAACTTTCTCCTCTCCTCAGGCGGCCTGTCCCGGATTGCCTGTGTAGTTCGTAGGAAACTCTTACGACTTTTCAATCTACCCGGAGTGTTGAGTAGTCATAGAGGAGATGTCAGAAATCGGATTCCTGGTCCTTTTTTCCAAAGCGCATGCGAAACCCTTCGTACGGTAGGTGGGGCTAGGTCTGCTAGTGGGTAGAGCTTATTAAGTGGACTTGTTTTTAGCAGCCCGATATTATCCAACACGTCTCATTTATGGCAATGTCTACTTGCTTGGCATGAGTGGATCGGTGCCACACTGGGCAAGTAAACTCGCCAGCAGAGAAGCATAGAGACATACCAGTTGTGCAGAGAACACCGGGTGCCGCTCCCCAGTTGGTGGAAATATGGCGACGGTAAAAGTTTTTAACTGGCAAACTGTTGATCCCTGCCTTTACTTTCAGGTAATACAGGCGTGATGTTATGTTAAATTGTATTTGTAAACGTATGTTCCGTAAATCTTCATTAAAATCATATCTTAATAACATCAACATGAAAAACAGGCCTACTAACAAAACGCAAACAAATAATCTAAACCAAAGCAATTAATTAGGTATTTTTTAACTGCGGGATGTTATTAGAATATTCTGAGTAACGGTTACAAAATAACAGTTATTAAGTATTATGTACGTGCATCTATTAAACTGTAATGTTTTAGGTGGGTTATTATAACGATTGTTTTAAATTGTTTATACCTACTGTTATTTTTGAATGCTCTAATATGTACTTTGTACCTACGTGAATGTTACATTCTCATAAAAGTGCTGCAGACGGAATTTTGATGCCAAATCTCAGTGAGGTGATATGCACAGGTGATATGCACAATACGTGTGCTAGTATAGTAAACTCAGGATAACTTCTTGGCCGCAGTAGTAAATCTCATACAAAAACACGTGTCTTGCGCATCGGAACGCCAACTTCAGGGCGGCCCAGAAGTTTGGGGAGAACTATACCACACTCATAGTCCTATGGAGATCAGGCGCAGGATCAATGGCTTAACATGCTTTCCGAGGCACGGAACCTTATTTTATCATCTGCAGACAAGCAGCTTTGTGGTATTTGAAGCCTTTTTAGAATGTGTAGTGGCGGTGAAATCGATGAATATACGTCTCTGAGTGACATGGGGTAAATAAACACCTATAGCCTATGGCCTACCTATTATTGCAGTTGTAATAGACCAAGGTTAGTCTTCAATATTTCATACTAGCCTCTGCCAGTGGCTTCGCTCGAGAAAAGTTATTTATCATCCCAAAGGAACATTCATCGTCAACATCAGCCTATTAATTTTCCCACAGCTGGAACACAGGCCTCCTCTCTGTAAGAGGTGATAGGCCGTAATTCATCACGCGGGCCCAGTGCGGGTTGGTGGATGTCACATGTCTCCGAATTGTTGGTTCTAGGACGTGCCGGTTTCCTCACGATATTTTCCTTCACCGTTTCAGCAAAGATTATACAGGGATAAAAAGCCTATGTGCTATGCCAGACTAAAATCTATCTCTGAGCCAAATTTCATCCAGATCTGTTCAGCCGTTCTGGCGTGATTGAGAAACAAACATACATCCACTTATCCAAACATTCGCATTCATAATATGAGTTTGCTTAGAACAAACGTATTACCAGTGAACAATATAATAACCCATTAAATTGGCAGGATTATTCTTCTCAACGGCTGGGCCGATAGATCCTTTTTCTTCTAGAGGCCTTCCTTATAAGCATTTCTAATACTAAAAGCCGTTTCTAATAATCATAATTATCTCCTTTGAATTCAACATGGTATAAAGCTTCGTCTTATCACTTACCAGATTAGCATACTAACAGCTAAGGATAATAATAAAGGCGTTATTTCATTGAAATTACTGCTATGCAACTTTACCGCTTATCAGGCTTGTGTAATGCCTAAACTGTCCAGTAAGCTTCCTGGGTATTAGTTGCAAATCATAGTGCAAGCTGAGCTTGAATAATTTAACTATTGACAGGTTTAGGTGCCTGCCGAATTATGTAAGGGAACAATGATGTTGTTGTGAGATTTGTTACATTTGAAACATGAAGTTGGTTTTTAAACCCGACGGAAAAAAAAGTTAACCAAAATAATAAAAAAACCCGACTGCTTCAAAAGCGAACTAAAAAGATGTAAACAAGGAGAAAATCATGCTGTGCAGTCGGAGGATACATATTCGCGGGCTGGCTGACCAAAATCTGGTGTTTTATTGAATCATCAAAATCGGCCAACGCGTTTTAGTGTCTGGAACGCTATATAGGAACAAACATACATACATACATACTTACATACACTGATAAACACATTACCCTCCTTCGGCAGTCGGGTAAATAGGAGTGTTATAAGTTTGACGTGTGTATCTGTCTGTGGCATCATAGTTCCTAAACGGATGAACCGATTTTTTTTTGTTTGAATGGTGACTTTATCGGGAGTGTTCTTAGCTATGTTTGATGAGAATCGGTTCAGCCGTTCAAAAGCTATAGGCGTTTTACTGTTTGAATCGGGTTGTTTTCGCAAGATATCGAGTCAAAATTACGTGTTCAATAGATTGTCGATCGAAGTGTGTCTGCAACTAGATAAATTATGTAGCATGAAATAAAAAATTGTCGGGAGTTTTTTTATTTTTATTTCACTTGTCCTTAAATAAGTTATCGTAGAGCAAATGGCTTTGGTTGAAAACACTACTTAAGGCGCCGATTCCCTTGAGTAGCTGATTTTAAAATGAGAATCACGTCTAAACGGCTAGTCGTAATTTATTGGAAAAATATATGTTATATTAAACCATTTTCTTAATAATTTCATCTGAGCAGAATTTGAGTTTTATTCGTATAACATAGTGTAATTAATTTGTAAATTTATGTCTAAAACGGACAAAAACACGACAATCACAAGAAAACCGCTGGGCGTATTTTAATTAAATCGACACCATATCAAAGACAATTTAATTATCTACATTTTGATCTGAAGCTTTTTTTTTTAAAGTCATAGAATAATAAGAAAAGTACAAAAAACTACTAAATTTCGGGTCGCGCGGGTGAGAAACGAGGGCGCGTTTTGTTCCCTCAAGGTCGTTGGCGTTAGTCGTCGTCTTAAAAGGGTGCTTGACGTCTTCGGTGAGCTGTAGGTATATTTATTACTAGTTTCAGCCCGCGGCTTCGCCCGCGTAAAAATTGTTTCTCATCCCAAGGGTATACAAACTATCCTATGACCTCCCCAGGGTCTCAAACTATTTCCATGCCAAATTTCATCCAAACCGGTTCAATATATCCAGGATTACCCCCTACAATCTCACAAACATTAAACTTTACCTTTTATAATTTATTTTAGTGGTAAATAGCTCTAAACTAACTTCCGATTTTACCTAATTCGATGGAATACATCGTGACGAAACCGATACAGTCTGAAATAGCCAAGTCAGAGCCCTGTGGGATTCCCAGAGGTGGCTCACTTAACACTGACACCAGAGGTAGCCGCATCCTCACACGAAAACAAGAAGAAGACCTAACTTTAAATCTAAAGTCTGAAATCACCTCAACCTCTGCGACCCCTATTCCAAAACAAGCGTGATACCAATAACAATCAGGTGTACTAGAATCATGCATTATGTAAAGTATTTTGTACTACAGTGATTATCTTCGCCAATACGTCGTGACGACCCGCTTGTTAAACAGCCTGTGTACCATGATTTAATATACTATTGGCTTATTTATTGATATAAAACTGGTTTGCAGAAGAAATGGATGTTGGTTGGCATTTTTTTTCTATAGTGTTACTGCAATAGGATAGACAATAATTTTTATTTTTACACCCTGTATAGTTATTTTCTAAACATCTATTTGAAATTCGAAAGGTGTTGGTCCTCGAAGATTATCTTTAAAATAAAAATAGTACGATTAGAATGTGTGCGGTCATCTGGGTGAGGTTCAAAATGAGTTTACAGCACACAAAATAATAACTGAAAAAAATCATGCATATGAAAACGCGTTCTATAATTTTGAAGAGCCTCCTTGTTTAGTTCACGTAATGTTGGTAATTAGAGAACCTTACCACAGATAATATAATACTAGCATACAGATGCCTCATCCCATACAAAGAAACCGTGCCACATAACTAGCGTTTTTCCATCTGATTATACCGATTATTTTTTTGTAAATCGATCGTGTTTGGTTCTGTTCCACGGCGATAGATAGATCACCATAAAATAATCAATCGATGTCAATACATAAATCTAATAATCAGTATAATCAGTACAGTACTTCGGGACAGTTTTTTTGAATGGGATGAGACACCACTGATCTTACCCAATTAGGAATTCATCTGGTTTGCGATAGTTTTCGTTGAATCGATGATAAGTTTATGAAAACTACAACTTGCAAAGAACTTTGTTGATTTTTATTCTAAAATTGTATTTTCTTTTTCTTACAGGTAAGTCCAGCTGTTCAGTAATATCTCGAGATCCCGAGAAATAGCACTACGGTAAGTATATAGGTTATGTTTAAAACTCTCAGGAATGACCTAAACTTCACTCACTATTTCTTTAAACTAGTTTAAATTATTGTAGTTCATTGTATTGATCGGTTTGGTATTTTTATACCTAAAGCAAGATTTAAAAATAAACTAAAAAATTCATCATTATGGCTAGCACACTACCGCCACTAATAAGCGGACAAACGCCGAACTACTACGTATTTGTGTTAGTCCACACGAAAGAATTAAAAAATGAAGTTCCTTTCACTATCGTTTTTTTTCTGGCGGTCACTCACTTGGTAGTGCTGCGGCGATTCTACAGATGGCGTTGTGGTGACTGATTGTATCAGTTGAATATAAATGGTACATATTGTGTTTTTTTTTTTGCGTATGCGCGTTGTAAGTATAACTTTTGCTAATTCAAGAAATGACCAGTAGATGTCTCAGTATTGAAGTTTAAAAAGCTTGCACTTAAGGTTGCTAGATACGTATAAACCTCAATTATATTTATCGGCATCGATTGCATATTCAAAATAGCTATTTTGTATAAAAATGTACGGTACGCAGCAATTTTCATTACCGATTCGTATGCATTTTCATACAAAATATCACTAGAAATTAAAAAACGAAGTTCGGTTTTTTTATTTGTTCGCACAAAGGGGTCTCAATAGAAGATGATTTGAAATGTACATCAATATAATAACCTAATAGGCTAGGTCCGGATTCGGAATGCTTTGATAAAGCCAAATTATTTATTTCATAATCAGTGGCATTCTTTGGTCGCATTAAATAAAGCCTACCATATAATACACGGTCATTTTAAAGGTTTTATAGCCCAATAATTATTATCAATTTCAAAGGAATGCCCATCACGAATCAAGGCCATGCTCGAGTTGTAAGCTATTGAAAGCGAGAGTAGCAACCAACCGTTACTACAACGATAGCGCAAGTTGCTAAACTTACAGAGGATGTGCGAAAATTATGAGTAAGTTTTGTACTAAATATTTAACGTACGTATATATTTTTTAAGACACATTTATTGAAAATACAAATAAAATAATTATTATATATATAATTATTATTATATTATACATTATATATATATGTGTATATGATACATACTAGCTTCTGCCAGCGGCTTCGCTCACGTGAAAATTTATTTATCATCCTAGCCTATGTGCTATTGTGCAGACTATAATCTATCTCTGTACCAAATTTCATCCAGATCCATTCAGCCGTTCTGGCATGATACACACATACATCCATCAATCCATACATAATTTCGCATTTTTTTAATACTTGCTTCTGCCAGCGAGTTCGTCCGCGTGAATATCGCTATAATTTTGACGGGAGCGAAGCCGCGGGGGTCTGCTAGTAAATTATAAATGCGAAAGGTGTTTGTTTTCAACCCCCGCCGGAAAAAGAGGGGTGTTATAAGTTTCACGTGTGTTGCTGTGTATCTGTGTGTCTGTGTATCTGTGTATCTGTGTATCTGTGTATCTGTGTATATGTGTATCTGTGTATCTGTGTGTCTGTCTGTGGCATCATAGCGCCTGAACGGATGAACCGATTTTGATTTAGTTTTTTTTGTTTGAAAGGTGATTTTGTCGAAAGTGTTCTTAGCTATGTTTGAATAAAATCGGTTCAGCCATTCAAAAGTTATGGGCGTTTTACTGTTTGAAACGGGGTGTTTTCGCAAGATAAATGTGTCGGGGGTTTTTAAATTTTGAAATTTTACTTGAAAATCGGTTCAGCCATTCAAAAGTTATGGGCGTTTTACTGTTTGAAACGGGGTGTTTTCGCAAGATAAATGTGTCGGGGGTTTTTAAATTTTGAAATTTTACTTGTCGAAAGATAAATGTTTCGGGGGTTTTTTAAATTTTGAAATTTTACTTGTTGTTGTTTTTCTTTAGGTCATAGATCAAGATTCCAGTGCCCCCAGACGTTACAGAATTCTTTCATTTCTACACAATATGTGTGGGATTAAAGTGGTATTAGTATTTACCTTGCATGTATGTACAACTCAGTAATGTCTGGGGCGTCTGGGATCTTGGACCATTAGGACTTGACCTAACATAAAGCTCAAATAAAGATATAACTTACCCCAGAGGGCTGGCCTTTTCTTCTGCCAGAGAATCAGCATTGCAATTCAACGTGGCAATGCTGCCAGCGTTGTGGGCACGATTCCCATTGACATCGATATGGAAGAGTTTTTCTGATGCGCTATGAGCACTCCCTCTCCCTTTTGTACATAGGTTTGTTTTGTTATTAGTCTTATGTTTTAGAATATTGAATTGTATATACTAAAACGATTTATCTTCATTTTAAATACTCTAAAAAAATAAAACCATTTGGGAAATGATTATTCTAATTTCTGTGCAACACATTGCCAATACATTGAAATACTAGCTTTACAATCTGAGAATTCAATTAAAGCAGGTGCCATAATAATAAATACTCATTAACCTGTAGAAATTATACGAATCAAGCCAAGGAAATAAGTTGTTGAGGTGTCCAGGACATAGTAAGTTGCTATTACTTATTACGATACTTATTTGCAATACTTAGAACTGAAACTGGCTACTATATTACTGCTTAATGTTTACTTAAGAACATTTTACTGCTTGTGTGAGCTTAAGGTTAATAAATCGATCACCTTTAGCCTTTGACTAAACAAGAGTCTAACTAGATGCGGCTGGCACTTTTACGTATTTCAATTATGTAGGTATTCAAATTTCAGTAGGAGCTGGCGAATACTTTCGGTGTCCAGAAAAAAACATGGCCGTGATATTTTTCGCTTTCTCCGTATACGTACCTTACTATTTTCAGAGCGATTATGATTATTAGCGAAACTAATTAAAATAACTTCAGTCGTATATTTTTTTCTAAATCCCGAAAAATTGTAAGTCGTAATGCAATCAGCGTCATAAAAATCTCATATTTTTATCCTAATCTCTCTAATTAAATAATTTAAACCATATACATTCAATGGTAAGAGTGTCATACTCTTATACACGATGTATGGTACACGATTTGAAATACAATTTAATCAACTCTCAAGGGTTTTTGATTTTATTTACCAAAGCACGAAATAAAACGAGTTTACTGAATGCAAGAAAATTAAGTTTAGGGTTGTTTTTCTTGCTGGTCTTGTTCAAATTGGGTTCATTTCAAAGTCAGGATGCCGAAAGACGCTCATTCCACATTGATTAGCCGTTTTTACCCTTCTTGGGTGGTCCAATTAAGATACACCTGTAATGCGTATTTTAACAACAGTTATTTAAAGGCTCGTGCTCTGGAAAATTGTGTATTTATGAAATCTAAAGATATACATACTTTCAGCAGATACCAATATTAACTGGGTTTAATCCATGCGTTTTTGGCCCGGCAGGCTTGTATGCTAAATTCGGGGAAATGCGATTTTTTGATGCTGGGTGTATCTTGGCATGGGTAATTATAAAATTGTGACTTTACAAGCGCCAGGGCTACACTGACTTTACTAACTTAAAAATAACGAGCATGTTCAGCAATCTCAATAAATTAAAGTGTGAAACACTAAATCAAATTAAATAACACCGCTCACATTACACCTAACCCTGCATTACATAAACTTGAAACCAATACATATACCGGTCCAATATTTCAATTGATCCACCCGTTATATATTATGTAGACACGGCTTACAGCTAACGTATTTCTGCTTCTAATAAAAAAAACAGGATTTTAATCTGCTAATATGGACTGTACATATATTGTTTATTTATTTTTTTAATATTATTTTAGGGGCCAATTAATAGACGTTATCAAAATGGAGTAGTGACAAAATATTTTGGCATGTCATGGGTCAGTGTTACCTAAGAGTCAAGGTCACATTGAGCTAGAGAGAAACATTATTGTGTGATTTGTAGGCTCAAAAACCAAAATTATTATTTTTTATTCACATAGGCCTACATGGGCACTTATAAAACGTAGAGAAAAGGTGCACGATTCGGGTTGGTCGTTTCCTATGGAGAAGAACCGGCAAGAAACATTACGGTTACTCTGTTAAAGAATGGTTCGGTTTTACAATATTTCCATATTACAGCATGTACCTCGGTACTTATGCTGTAATATGTATATCTAGATATGGGGGGACAACGCAGGCCCGACAATAAGTAGTTAGAAACTAAAAAAAAAGATTACATATTATACAAACAAAAGAAAGTAAAACGAGATAAAAAGTTAAAAAATATTAACAAGCATCTAGAAATCTAGAAGGCCTAAAGGCCAAAAGCAAAATAATTTAAAAGCAACCTGAAATAGGCTCAAAACACTATATCATAAATTATATCAGTGCCTTAATTACACCCAACCCTGCATTACATAAACTTGAAACCAATATACCAGACTAATATTTCAATTGATCGACCCATCCACATATCACGTAGCAAGCAGGTTTTTCCTCAAAAACCCGGTCGTGAGCACTCGTGCGCATCGGATCTGTTGCGCGTTCCGTTATGACATAACTTTCGCTATCGTTCTGACGTCTCATTGACTCCGTCGTGACGTGATCTTGACCTTCAATTGCCTTGAGGATGGGTTTGACTCTCGCTTTTGTTTGTTTAAGTAAAAGGTGTGAATAAGTTTCTGGTTTTGCGTTGGTCTTTTGTTTTGATTTCGTCTTTTGTTTTCCGTATAATGGGGTCTAAGTTGAAGCTTTGTATGTGTTACTCGAAATACTAACTCATTTTTCGTTACTTCTTTATTTTATTTTCAAACCAAACATTTTAATGTCTACAGTTTGCTGTTTGCCTTCTCACGCGTTGAAGTCTTTTGCTTCGCGCTTGTCTTTGGTACTAATTTTTATTTATACAGATGTAACATACTAATTTGAAGACCTGGCTCCTGTGCTAGGTAGCAACCAGTTCTCAGTAGCCAGTCAACCAGCCAATTATTAATATCCTTTTCTTTCTTTTTCGTGTGAGGATGTGGTCACCACTGGTGTCATTTGAATGAACCGCCTCTGGGAACCCCACAGGCCTCTGACTTGGCTATTTCACACTTAAATTAGCTTTATAAGTCCAGGTTTCCTCACGATGTTTTCCTTCACCGTTGCCTGTGATGTCCAAGATAAACTTAGGAAGTACGTATGAATATGAAAAAGTCACATTGGTACTTGCCCGGATTCGAAACCACGACTTCAAGCACAAGAAGCAAGGTCTTAGCCTTGGGCCACCACGACATTTTCCTTTTTTCATTCTTTGTATATATTTAATCAGGTAAATGCACTTACAAATTGTTGAACTCTGTTAATCTTACCAAATCTTTAGTTTAGCAAAAAATGTATGAAATTATATAACCAGCAATAAAATTCGATAACCAATCATAATTATTTTCTTCTGTAACTCCTTACAAATGAATATTCTTCCATTTCAAGTGAAGCAAGCAGATTAACTGTTATGAACAATGAAGACTATTTAAATTAAGCTTTAAACACCAATGAAGCAAACACGCCAGAATCAATATTGTTAATTATTAAACACACAAAAGCATACGTTTGATTTACGAAAGCTGCTCACGATTATATTCGAATGTTTGTTCTATGATCCAATAAGATCATCAGTTGCAGTCATTATTACAATGTAATTACTTTTACGCATATTGATCAATGCTATAAATAATTAATATCCATTTAATAATTTTCTTAGTTATAGTTTCAAAAATAACATTACCCAGGTATATGTATGTTCTTTTTTTCTATAGTCTCATGATTCATCTCCATATTAGGTCGTACTGCAAAGGTTAAAGTTTCGCAAAAAGGTTAAGTATTTTAAATTATAATCCATTCTGATTCTATCATTGATTACTATGCGTGTTAAGAAGAATTATTGTCTATTTGAATTAAAGAAAAGAATTTGTAAATTGTGAAGTATTAAATTACTGAGAGTGAATAGATTCTAGAAATCGATGAAACAACTATAATACAATTATCATAAATAAATTATTTGTTGCATGCATACCTACTACTTAGGATTTTTTTTTATTAATTAGCTAATACTGCCTACAACTGAGGAAAGGCTTAACCCAATAGTCCTTGTAGAATCTCTTCTCCGATGTCTCCTCAAACCAGCCCTCACGAGAAGCGTTTTGCAGCCAAATTGCGCAAGTGAATTCGGCAAGGCAAAGGATTTGACCGCCATCAATCAACCAATCACATGCAAGATGAAAGACGCGATGTAGATTTCCGTCTATGTGTATGGTCGATTAATGGCGGTCAAATCCTTTGCCTTGCCGAATTCACTTGCGCAATTAGGCTGTTGGAGTTCTCACCACCTCTTTAAATACAAAATTTATTTTAAAAACGATTGTATTATGAACCCTTCTGGGAAAATAGGTGACAGGTGACATGTTGTGTCCTCTTTCTACAATGACAATTCCTGAATTGTAAACCATTCATTTGCTTCAAGCTGAAGAGTTAAGAATGGTTAAGTTCTACTTTTAGCTCTTTTAAGAAACACACACGATTAAGACTCTTACTATGAGGAACAGTTCAACAAGATATTCCAATAACAACCTCATTTGGAATCATCATCTGCCTAGCTTTTTCGCAATTGTTGTTTGGGTCGGCTTCCAGTCTTACCGGATTCAGCTGGGTACCATTGTTTTACATGAAGCGACTGCCTATCTGACCTCCACAACCCAGTAACTGGGTCACACTATACCCATTGGCAGACTGGTGTCAGATCTCAAGCTTCTGACTACTCGTAACGACTGTCAAAGATCTTCAAATGACAGCCGGGACCAACGGCTTAACGTGCTTTCCAAGTTACGGAGGAAACTCGGTATGTTGAAATGGTCACCCATCCGCGGACCGACCTCGGCAAGCGTTGCTTAACCTTGAAGATCGACCCGTGCGGCTGTTATTATTTAGCCACGAGCACCTCAACTTTATTTGGAATATTAAGATTAATATCAAGTTCTATAAATAATACAGCACTGCATTCCTTTTAAGTCATTAAAGAAAGGCATAACATAATATGATTTCAAATTATGATTGGGTAACGAATAGGTTCATTAGAAGCCACCTAGTCAATCTATAAAATATCTAGAAATACTAGTATTAGTAGTAGAAAGGTTTCAGTCAACTAGAATGTACGGAATGCAGGTTAGTAACAGCTTAATAAGCTAGCGGTAAAGGAGGTTTTAGATTTGAGCTTGCGTCGGGAAAAGTTGTTTTATATTCGGCGCACGGTTGGCGCAGTGGTTGAGCGATTGACTGCTGCGCTGCGTGTCGTGGGTTCGATTCCCGCACGGAACAAATATTTGTATGATAGTTGTTCCGGCTCTGGGTGTTTGTGTATGTGAGTTTATATGTTTGTAAACGCACCCACGATACAGGAAGAAATTCCTAGTGTGGGGCAACGTTTAAAAAAATAAATAAATAAAAATTGTAAGGTTTAGACGATGTACAAGCATATGCCGTAACTTTATTTTACTCTTGATAAAGGATTTCTTTATTTTACAACCTTATTGTTGACCAAAAATATCTATCTAGGCCGTAAGTTACCTTAAAAATATTGGACACTTATTTTTATATTGCCACGTATACAAAAAATTACGACGATACAGTGCGTTGAAATATTGTGTGACGTCACGGTGTGCTACACTTTATACTGACAAAGTGACGTCACAAGCCTCCACTCCTGAACTTTTGATAAAGCAAAAGCTATGGGTCCAATATTATTTGATAATCTCACTGACGGACTAAATAGAATGTTATCATTTCTATACCAGGCAACATCTCTATTGAAAAATTATGTGTTTGTCTCAATGTAAAGCCTAGTTTTTATTGAATCTTACTTCATGATGTATTACTAGCCTAACTTTGTCACACTGCAGGGCAAATGCTTCTCTGCCTTCTCTTTTCAGTCCTCTCCGACTTGACCTTGTGACTAGTGTGTTTCAATATAATACAAATATCTGTAAACATGTCTTGTATGGTTCAAAACTTAGCAAGGCCTGTTGGTTTATCATTTAAACTCAACACAGAAACAGAAATCTATAAAGTTCCAAAACTATGACCGAGGTAAACCATTTTCAAGAATTAGAGCAGTGTCGTCTTAATCCAGTGTACAGCACCTCTATATTGGAAGGAGTCACACATGATTGCAGATGTGTGACGGCTGGTTAATGCATTGGCAAACCATCCAATAATGCTGGGCTATCTGATTGTCTGTGAACAACCAGTTTGTGTGTCGTTTCATAATCGTCTGGCTACCCGTCGATATTATTACTACGAACGGTTACTTAAGTTCTGAATTTTTAATGAGTTCGATTCAGTTACTTTCGGCTGATTTAGCATTTTATTAAACTTGTTGGCTTCAATTTCAATGTGGGTCGTGTCAGTGCTTAAATCTCCACATCTTTCTGCCCTTGTCCGATACTACTTTATTCAAATCAAATCTCAAATAACATGTTTTCTTCTTCCATTCGCCCTTTAAACCATAATGTGTCATTTACCCCCTTTTCTTGAAATCTTTACGTACATTTAATTTGATCTCCCTATCCATCCATTTTAATTTTCAAGCACTCGTTTAGTCACACAAACAGTAACTTAATCAAAAGAATCTACATTGTCTATATCATATGTCATATTCTGAACACATTCTTTCTCTAGCCTACTAATAAAGGGATGTAGGATGATATAGCCATTATTTGCAAAATAGTTGACTATTGGGACACACAAGTTGTCATTATTTTTTGAATGAAGTGTTGCCGTAATAGGTAATTGTATATAAGACCTTCAATGTGTGGTTTGTATGAGTATTACTACAAATTCCTTCAAATAATGATTGGTTATTATTAGTTGATGCAACAGTAGTAGTTCTTATGAGTTGTTTGGAGAAAGTGAATAGATATGACAACATTTGAAAACCCATACCTACCGAGTATCCATTTTGTAACATGTACCTATGAATTTACCAGCTCTCCTTTGGAGAATGGGGCTTCAGGATCTTCGTTCAGTCACCTTACCTGATGATATTAACCAATTTTCCAAAACTAGAGGACTCATAATAATATTTTCTATATCACTATCTCTCTTATCCTTCTTAATAAGATTACAAAATTACAAATCAAATCGTTTCCAAATAAGCTCTGTCAAGGTGAGGATGTTTTTTGAAACATTACCTTGATTTTTTTCGTATTTCAATCTAATCTAGAATATTTGTTTACTGAAGGTGTATGCCATGTATGCCTTTGAATGCGTTTTATGTAATACTTACCGTATTACATAAAACGCATTCAAAGGCATAGTCGCCATTTTTTTTATCGACGCTGGCATCAATGTGATCTTTTGGTGTATTAAAATGCCTACCCATCCGACCAGTATATTATGATTAAATCAGAACATAATTTTGTCCTGCTGCTGCATGCTAGGCAAAGGCCAGCTCTCTGTCCACTTCTCAAAGTATTGCGCTATCTTCGCTTGGGTCGTCCACGGCATAGTTTTCTTACTAACAAGCGAGAAAACGATGAAGCACCTTAAATAAGAACGATGCTTAGACTGCAATCACTACAAGAAGAGATTGCTGTACCCATTACTCCTTCTAAAAAGATCGTTTGCCCAGCCCACATATACCACACATGGTGCGAACTGTTGACATTATGAAAAGGCTAAGGTTGATAACCCCACCAGCAAACAACAATTATTACGCACACATTCGTTTATCATATATTTATGACGGCGCAAGCGTGGGTGAAGCGATATCATCGGCATCTTTTTCGTTCCTTGGTATTGGTTCCATGATGTAGGGGTAAACTCGGGCAACCAGTAAAAGTCAGATTGAAGCAAAAATCACAGTCACGTTTATTCGATGATATTTACAATGAGTAATCAAAGAAAAACCGGCTAAGTGCGAGTCAGACTCGCGCACGAAGGGTTCCGTACCATTATCACAAAAAACTGCAAAAAAATCACGATTGTTGTATGGGAGCCTCACTTAAATATTAATTTTATTATGTTTTTAGTATTTGTTGTTATAGCGGCAACAGAAATACATCATCTGTGAAAATTTCAACTGCCTAGCTATCACGGTTCATGAGATACAGCCTGGTGACAGACAGACAGACAGACAGACAGACAGACAGACAGACGGACCGCGGAGTCTTAGTAATAGGGTTCCGTTTTTACCCTTTGGGTACGGAACCCTAAAAAAGACTTATACAATAAACTGGTAATCTTATGATCTGAACAAATTGAACAATATCGCGTCAGCTACCACATTTTCCTGCTAGCTCTCTAAACCGGACCTCCTATTTTATTCACGCATATTTTTAGAGCCATATTAAAAGCACCCTCTAGCGGATTACATCGTACTAACCGAAAAATCAATCAGAATAATAAAGATAAAGGTTGGTAAACATTATAGAATCGAAGAGTTGCAATATTTTAATTCAAGATTTTGAAAGTTGGTATCTTACTTGCGACGACATGTATAAAGCTTTTGCACGCGCACTGATTCATTTCAAGATTTCTCACATGCACTTCTAAATTTTCCGAAATTAAAAACGATATTAAACCAGACCGTAGACACAGTTAAAAATGCGAGGGTATTTATTTTTGTAATTTTTCAAATTATTTAATTTTCTAACTTCCTTACAAATAATCCAGGCTTTCCCTTCGCGAAGATTCCTAACCCTCCTTCCTAATCCCTCTCCTTTGAGTATACAATATTTTTTCCTCTCTCTTATGTCATTCTCACAAATCACTCGCCTTTTCCTGTGTTGACATTTCATATTTCATCATCATCATCCCCTTGCCGCTATCTTCATTTGTTTGGGCTCGGTGCATCTCGTCTTCTTCTTCGATCCATCTCCATTTTAGCCTCCTTTCTAACCATATCACCTTTCACATTGTCTTTTTTATTTTCTTCTTTCTCTTTATTACTTTCCAATTCGTCAAACTCATGAGTTAAATAAATATAAACACCCAGACATTATTCTGAATAATCCCTGTTAATTTGGATGTGTAATATGTCAAAACGTTAAATGTCAGGTAATGATTAAAGTTGTTGCTTCACTCGATCTGCGGCTATTCAGCGTTTCTTTGATATCACAAAAGAAGTCAATAAAATCTTAAGGAGGTGCTGTAATTTTAACTGCTTGGTTATGATAAAAGTAAAGTAATTTTTGGCAACGATTTTGATAAAATAATGTAAATGGTTGCTAAACGTTACAGTAAACATATTCATGATTATGACAGTTGACTTATCCATGGTTTTAATATTGACGAAATAGTTGATTGGCGAACCGATGGATGAACATCCAAACAAAGCTGCTATTTTAAAGCCGACTGTACTCAACTTAGCCTACCTTTCAAAAACAAGATAATAACAAGTTTTATAAAGAAAACAACAAGCATCTAATAATACGAAGAAGCAACACTGGATAGAAATCCCTTAATGCTTATTAACCCTTGATACCAATCTTATCTATTTTTGGTCTCAAAGATAAACCGAGTTTTAGAGAACAATGTAATTTCGGTTGATTGTGAAACTCTGATAACTCAATATTTTTGAAATATTGAAAAGCAATTCGTTTATTAATATTGCTCCGATGACTAACTAATATTTTAAATACCAAATTTGAGAACGAAGCGCAGTAGCTAAATTATACGTGTTAAGTTGCATAAAATTGACGACTTTATATTCGTAAATTATTATCAAAGAATTAATTGTCTAATCGATCTTGCAATATTTATCATTCTCCCTCTATTAAGACTGCATTTATTAGTCTCTAGCGGATCTAAATCAAGTAAAATATTAATAGATATTTTACCTACATAATAAAAAAAGTAATAATATGATGACTTTATTAATGTTTTGGCGGGCGATAAGTTCACGGCTACGACCAATAATATAATAATTTATTCATAATTAATTATTCATATATTCTGTATTCAAGGTCAACGAAATAATATCTCTCGTCGAAACTGTAGCACATCCTTTTAGGTACTATTATTGTCTAGACTTATGCGTAGAGGTGACATTGGTTTTTATAATGTAATTGGGAAAATAGAAAATTCTTTGCTTTTTAGGGTTCCGTAGCCAAATGGCAAAAAACGGAACCCTTATAGATTCGTCATGTCTGTCTGTCTGTCTGTCTGTCTGTCTGTCTGTCCGTCCGTATGTCACAGCCACTTTATTCGGAAACTATAAGAACTATGCTGTTGAAACTTGGTAAGTAGATGTATTCTGTGAACCGCATTAAGATTTTCACACAAAAATAAAAATAAAACAATAAATTTTGGGGGTTCCCATACTTGAAACTAAAAATAAAAATATTTTTTTTCTTCAAACCCATACGTGTGGGGTATCTATGGATAGGTCTTCAAAAATGATAATGAGGTTTCTAATATCATTTTTTTCTAAACTGAATAGTTTGCGCGAGAGACTCTTCCAAAGTGGTAAAATGTGTGTCCCCCCCCCTGTAACTTCTAAAATAAGAGAATGATAAAACTTAAAAAAATATATGATGTACATTACCATGTAAACTACCAGCGAAAATTGGTTTGAACGAGATCTAGTAAGTAGTTTTTTTTTAATACGTCATAAATCGTAAACCGCAATTTACCAAGTACGGAACCCTTCGTGCGCGAGTCCGACTCGCACTTGGCCGGTTTTTTAAAGGTTAATATCGCACCATTTTGTACTCCCAAAATAGCTTAATCTGTTATACTTTATAGTCGATATTGGTAAAGTTCTTGGTAATACTTGGATCGAAAAATACCTATACATAATCTCCACTAAGACATATTACGAGTTAAGGAATTCACAGGGCATTATGTCGCAGTCAACATTTCCTTACGTACCTGCAGACTTCCTGTCAATTTCATCTCAATGCATACGCCGCTAACATAATTTTAAATACTGTGAAAATGCACGCTGTATCGTCAAGTTGCATTATGTCTCACGCAAGTGCGAATAAGTACATAACTAGTCACTTATTCCACTTAAATTACTTTTACGTGAGTCGGATGAGAAATATTTTGCGTTACACATTGTTTTGCATTTCATCATCACATTTAAAGATATTTTACCCTTTACCAAAATCGCAATCCTAATTGAACTCCAATTATTTCGCAAAAACATCATAAAAGTACTTTTATTGATACCAATGCAATTGTTTTCGAACATTTAAAAACAAAGCTTGCGTAAAATGAGGCTTATATTTTCGTAATAGCGAGCGAGCGTACATTTTGTCGCAGTAATGTTGACAGTAAACAACCACCGCATGTAATGACATTTTGCAACACTTAATGCTCATAAAACATGCGTTGTAAATCAAGTAACACTGATTTTGAAAGATCAGCGTTAAGTTAGTAATCAATCTACAATTTGACAAATGGATGCTCAACGAATTCGTAATTTTATGCAATGAATTTATGATCATAGAGAGCGATCCTACTTGGAATGAAACAAGTTTCTGTGTTATTGATTGCTGTGCGCTAATAAATAGTTATAGAACATTGTAGTTAATTGTAATCGTGTGGGATTACGCTCGCGTAATATCGCGGCGTATTACGCAAAACAAAGATCGCGTAGCGCGTGTATATTGTCAAGAGTGAAAATGTACCAGGTTTCGTCACACGCGTAACTAGCGGCTATCCGCTTGCGATGCTTCTATCTGGGTCATATTTCGCATTTCGTAAAACTTACCTACAGACCCATAACGTTACACCCAATTACACAGGGACAATGGACGAATTAAAACAACGGACATAATTATTATCATAATTGGCTTGGCCATTTATTTTCACAATCAACTCGCTCATCCAAAATTAAGGGAAATTCAAAAACATCATTTTTTCGTCTTAATATAACAGGTACATAAACTCAAACGTAACTTCAACCGATTAAAAAAAAATAACAAAAAAGTAGACTAATAGAGTATTTAGTTCAGTGCGCTCGATCGCGGGTCGTGGAATACGAGTTCCTTGGATCTGGTAACACGACCACTATCCATTGCCGGGGTATTTCACGTCCCCCGTTCGTATTAGTGCTAAGCTTATATTTATGTATCACATTCAGACGTATCTGCTCCCTGCAGCCTTAGTAGCTATCATGATGACCATATTCGTGGCCGTGTCCGTGACCGATAACAACGGGGACTGCTACCTTCACGGGGTAGGGCACGGGCTTCTCGATGTGGACTGGCACGTGCTTCTCGATGTGCACGGGGTAGGGCCTGTCGACGGGGATCTTGACGGGGTACGGAACATGCTTCTCCACGGGGTAGGGGATGTGCTTCTCAACGGGGTAGGGCGCTGGCACGGGGACCTTGACGGGGTAGGGCACGGGTTTCTCAACGTGCACGGGGTAGGGCCTGTCGTAGGGGACCTTGACGGGATAGGGGACGGGCTTCTCTACGGGGTAGGGTACGGGCTTCTCAACTGGGTAAGGCACAGGCTTGGGGATATGCACGGGGTACGGCCTATCGACGGGAACCTTGACAGGGTAGGGCACTTCCTTGTACACGGGGTAGGGTTGGGGCACATGTACGGGGACCTTTACGGGGTAGGGTACCTTCTTCTCAACTGGGTAAGGAGCGGGCACGTGAACCTTGACAGGGACGTGGATCTTCTTCTCAACGGGGTAGGGCTGAGGTACGTACACCTTGACGGGGTAGGGCCTGTCTACGGGCACATGGACGGGATAGGGCACTTTCTTCTCAACTGGGTAGGGTTGGGGCACATGCACTGGTACTTTCACGATCTCCTTGACTGGGTAAGGGACGTGCTTGACAACGGGGTAGGGTTGGGGTACGTGCACCTTGACAGGCACATGAACCTGTTTCTCCACTGGGTATGGGATGTGCTTCTCTACCGGGTAGGGGACAGGGACGTTCTTGACCACAGTGATGGTTTTGTGGGAGTGGGTGTCATGGCTACCGTAACCACCGCCATAGCCGCCCTCGTAACCGCCGCCGAAACCACCGCTGAATCCTCCGTGACCACCACCGAATCCTCCGTGACCACCGCCGTGTCCGTAGCCAAGTCCGATGTCGAACACTCCTCTCTTCTCGTGCTTCTTGTCGTCCGCCGCAGCTTCCTTGTTATCGGTCACTGCCACTTCTTTTTCTGCTGTCTTGGCTTCTTCTGCATAAGCGAAGGCCAAGAGAGCCACCAGACTGGCGGCCACGAGCTGTTAACAAAAAAACAAAGATTAGTATAAAAAACTGGAGCGAATGTGATTGTACGAGTAAGTATAGAATCGAAAGTTATTATCGCAGTTGACTAATTATCTGGTGCAAATATGCTTCGAGGCTCGTTGTTTTAATGAGTGGTCGAGTTAACATCGCACAGACAACTACACACTAAGTACGCAATTTCCTTGTTGCGTAAAACTAAAGTGGGACAAGGGGTTTGTATATCCAGGCACTGTCACAATCCTACGGGTTTATAATTATTATTTGCACTGTCACTTAATAATTTTTATAATTTTGAGTATTTTAAAGTTCGAACACACCATGTGCCTCATGATGCTGCACTAGTAGGTTGCACTGAAGTCAGCGAAGTCCTGAATGCGAATGATGCGTGATCGTTCGTAGCTTCGCTATATATATGCGGTAAGAGCGGCCGAGCGAAGAAAAAAAATGGCGGCACTCTATAGGACCATGTTACACTTTCGCTTTTGAGGGGGTTTGGAATCGAGCGAGCCGAAATGCTCTATATCTGTCTACGCCGAGATTCGCAGCAACCGGTTCGCTAGCAATGATATAATTTAAATATAATTAACGTAATCATCTAATGCCGATCTGTGAATGCTTTTCCTTTGTAAGGTCTCAAGGTTGCTGTGTTTGGCTTGCATGTTGCAGTTTAGTGGAAACGTACTTGGTTGTTCTATAAGTTTTTTGTCTGATATATAGAGTTATTGAGATTATCCTTGGGCTTTTCTCGATTTTTTTTTTGTGTTTATTAATGAGATCAATATTCTAATCACGTAATTAAGTGAATTGGGTTTTAAGTTGGTAATTTAATTTAGTTAATAACATGTACGGCAGTGAATGTAAAAGTTTTAAGAGGGTGTTTAATTACGAAAGATAGAGATCATTTAAACACATTCTGTTTATTTGTAAAAATATTTCGCCAAGCAATTGGCGTATGTGGGTTTGCTTTGAAAATGTAGTCATTGTAACTAATTAAGATTTTTGAAACAATAAGGCTGGCACTGGAATTTCTAAAATTCAAAATATTTTCATCGTCATAATAAAAAAAAATAGAGTTGATTGTAGGGCCAAGAGGTTCATTTTAAGAAGTGTCCATGAAGATATGCAATTAGAGGTGAAGGGCACTTGGGCGTATTGAGACATCCATGAGTAAGATAGAATAAAAAACTGAATGCGAAATATAAGTTGTAAGTTTGAGATTCTGTATTATTCTACGAGTACTTCATTTTGAGGACTTATCGTATATCTTTTGTGGATGTATCGTAAGGTTATGGTGAATCGTAGGGTAGCAAGTAGTCATAAATCTTGCAACAGATTATGAAATAATTCATTATTTTCGCACTTTTGCTGATTTTGCTGTTGTTGATTGCAGTAGTTTGACCAGAAACTGTACTTCAGGACCATCATAAAAAATGATCATTAAAAAAATCAATATATAAGTTGGTGATATATATTATCTTGATAAGTTCGGGTCAATCGATTGTTTTTCTAATGACTCGTGACTAAAATATAAACGTTCGTTTCATGTTTGCACATACAGAACATGCATATCAGTTACATACAATTACAGTTACATTAGCATATATTTGCAGTTTCATGCTAACTACAGGATTATTTCATTGAAAAGTGTAATACTTATACTTAGCAACACAGCACTTGTAATAATGACTTCATAGTAATAAACTATAATAGTAAAAGATTTCAATAGGAGTAATATAATGATGTAATTGGCACAACACAAAAATATTAGAAGCTTTAAGATAAGTAACGAACAAAGATTGATTTCATTATTAAGGTTAGAATAGAAATAACACTAACATATAAATCGCTAAAAAGCTGATAGCTAAAGTGCTAAAACAAAAAAAAATGTAAGAAAGCGAAATGGTGTGTCAAACCAGGTAGATGAAATAAAGATGGACTAGAAAGATGGTAAATTAAAGTAAGATCAAAAAGTTTTAATAATATCTTTTAAAACTGCAATATCTCGCAAGGCAGGGTCTCTAATATGAGGTGACCCACACGGACTACTAGCAAGAGACTTTCAACTTTGCCCCTGGGTGACGGGCGTAATTAAATTACGCTCAGGGCATGTCCTTGGTAGAAGCATCAAGTCACGAGTAGCTAGAAATCGGCATTCAATTTGTATGGTAGGAAGTGTTGAAGGGCTGATATGCCTGTTTCAATAAATTAAGTACCTATTGAAATATTAAGTACACGGTGTTTATTCTTTAGCTTATGTAACGTCATCTTATCTTCTGTTGGAATTAATATAATGCTGACTATCTCAAGTTTTTCTTCTCCATGATTTAGCATGTTTTTTGTTTGGTTTAGAGTTATTACGTTCAACATCTTCTTCTTTTTTTCAAGTTGGTGGTTAACTTCTCAAAAGCTGGCCACGGTAATAACAGCGTTCATTGCTATTGTGCAATGTTTCTTCTTATTCTTCATACGTCATGTGCTTACAATATTATTACACCACGTTGTCAATATCAACCATGATGCCGTCAAAATGCAAATTTGTTGTTACTACAACAAGAGCTTTGGCACGTAAACCAGATGTTAAGTAAGTAAATGAGTAATAGCTATCTTGAAGTCGATCGCAACAGCACCTTCGGATAGTTAGTGACAGCAACCGCCGTTGCAGATCATAAAATCAAGGCAGGATGTGTCATCATTCCTAGAAGCTATTTCACCATGCGCAGTGTCCTCTGCTGGCTTTAGGTCTCTTTCATAACACATTCATGATCTTATTATCTTGACGTCGTTTTTCTTAAACACTTTAAAACTTTTTCAGCGTCGGATGTTTATTATGTGATAGCAATTTGAAACCCAAAATATATATGGGCTATGGATGGACTGATATAATCTAGCTAATTATATATATCCATGAGAAATATTGGATCGCTATAAAGAATGCCCTTAGTTTCAAACTCTTGTAAAATAGAGCTTGGTTCGAGGGTAGAGTGGTAATGCAAATTGTACAAATAGTGAAATGCATCAGTATCAATTGTGAAAATAAAGTACTATATTCCCATATCTCTTGATTCGTCATGGTTCTTAAATCCATGTTTACAACAGGTGAAATGATAGTGTCTACGGGTACTTGGGTGCTTGCTTAAATGCACATTGCCTACGCTTCGAACAAGTTTCAGTTTACAAGCCACTTGTGCGTTAGTATAAACAGATGCATGTCAGTGTTTTAGTTTGTTACATTCTAGATTAGTAGGGTATCGTAACTGGACTGAGAATTTGGTGTGTAATCAAAATTATAGAAGTTTCCTAGTTACAGATCTGTGTAGTTTATTACTCACCAATTAAGTAGCTTCTGTTATAATATCCAATCCGGATAATTATGAAGTAAATGCTCAACTAAGTTTCAATCCCGTAGTACCGTGTTTTCATAAGACTTTCTTCTTTTGTTTTGACGTGATTAAAACATCATTCAATGACACAAATGGGTAACTGCTGATATCGCCTGTACCTATTAAGTTGTGTATGTTGTAGGTACCTAAAATTATGATAAACTTACTTAATGCAAACCCAAAACATTTCATATGATAAACTATCCATTAAAAAACTGACTTTTGAATTGGCAAGACGTAGGTCAGCCAGAAAAAATGAAGCCTATTCCTAAGTGTAGATCTCTACGAAGAAGTACAGGCAAGAAACTTCTTGGACACTACGCATCGATAATCGCGATTTACACTAATACCATACAAGAAAAATAAAGAACTTGATCTTAAAACGTAATCTCATGACAATAGATCAAAAAAATAAAATACATTATGCAAATATTTAAATTTTTGAAAAATCTTTTGGAGTTTTATGTCAAGGCGGACTGCAGTATTTTTTTTCCTTTTATTTTAATCAAATCTGTCTCTAAGGTGAATGTGGGCGAGGTGCATTAGCATATATATGGTCTAGAGTGAATTATTTGACGTTTAGATGCAAACCGTCTTACTGCTGGGTGCAGTGGAAAATAACTTTTATCTCCTCTATCAGATGCAAAAAGGATTTATTAAAGGAGCTTTTTACTAACTTGCGATGTGTGTATGAAAGTATGTATGAATGTACAGGTCAACCCATTAAGATGAAATTTTGAACATACTTTTGGTTTGGATGACAATGCACGGTAAGGTAAAAAGCTTGTTTTTTATTGGAATATAATATTAATTACTTGATTACAACCCAATTTCCAATCATGTTAATATCATCATCATCTTTCTTGCTTTTGCCCGTATTACTCGGGGTCGATGCTACACTGTTTCTTCTTCCATAGTATATGCAGGCAATATAAATAATGTAATTGAAGAGGCAAGGCGCAGAAAAATCTCAACGTGAGGCGAGATCTTTGATCGTCCGGTGCTTTTAGCTAGTCTTCTGCTACAGCTAAAAATACACAGAGACTATTATTTTGTCAAATATCTTTATTATAATGCTTATAAAATACATAATTTATTTAGGGGTTTAACGTTGACACATCTGCATAAATTCCAAAATGACAAAACCGACGATTGTTACGAAACTAAAAATCCATTTTATGAATGCAAACATCCAAAATGATTCAACTCTCAATGACACCTTGTCAAGCCAATCACTTTGTGCATATTATCCTTTGCTTTTCTGATAATTTTTACGAAATATTTAACAGTGTATAAAATGAACATAAATTATTTTGTTTTTGACGTTTAATATGACCTTTGCATGCTTGCTTATTGTTTCTTATATTTTGAATTAGTGTGTGAATTTCGAAAAGCCTTTGTTTCAGGAACGGAAGTTATTTTTATCGCATTGCTTACATACGTTTGAATCTGTTTTATCTTTCCATCTTGTTCCTGCGATGATATCTGTTTTAGGATCTTCAGAAATGTGACTTTGAATGGAGGCGTCGGCTTTTGTTTCGTGTAGATACGTTGATGTAAGTTTATTTAAAACAACGACTTTGTAGTTCAAATATTGTGGACTTATCAAAGTATTCGGCTCATCCATGACCATAATTTGATAGTTTTCAACAAGTCTTTATAAAAAATATAAGAAAGGAATTATCAAGTTTTTTTCATAAATATTCAATTCTTTGAATACAATTATTCAAATATAAGCATGCGTTTATTAATCATTATGAAATAATAAACTTCGCGTTTTCTTAATAAACCTGCAGATTGACTGTAATAATACGATTAAGGTTTAACACTGGCGTGCCTAATAAGGGTATATCCCGTGCAGCCTTCAAAACAAATCCACATACATAAATTATGCCATTAATCAATTATATTATTAAAGAACTGCAGTCAAATTGCATCATTTTTTATTGAGGATGCCAATAATTTAAATCAATTCAAGGTAACTTTGTTTGAGTTTCTCTATATAATAAGTCGTGTGCTGTTAGTGGGTTTATTTATGTTATGGACTATCAATAAACGCTTGTTTACATTTTAGTAATATTATAGATTTGATCAGGAAAAATACTCAGTAAATATTGCTGATTTAAGTCGCATAAATTTTTGTTCCAGAAAAGTGATTTTAATTGTTATATAATTTGTTTTTACTTGTTAAAAATATTGTATCACTGTTATGTCTCTTATTATACAAGTAGGAGCCCTACTAAAAGTAGGTTGACTATTTTAGAGCATAACTAAAAAATCCAGAGTTCTTCTCATGCCACGGCACTTATAGTCTATTAGTTAAATATACGGTTACCTTATGTAAAAGATACAACATTCATTACAGTTTTAACCAGACGTGTGCAAAATTGACCAATGCTCTTAACTGATAAATAGGTTGACAAAGAATAACAGCTATTGTAATTATATTAAATGAATAGTAAGTAAGACAACACGCTTCTCTGCCAAGTTCCCTGACTTTTCAATTTCTATCAAATCTGAACATGGTGTTCAAACACGGTTCAAACCTACAGAACTCATAAGTACCATGCGCTCTTCGTAAGACTAGAGACGTGACAACCAATGACTCCGTTATGTCGTCAAACGTCATACTATAAAGGTACGTGCCCTTTTACTGACGTCGCAATGTCGTCATCCATCACAACGGGCAGGTCTTGGCTTCTTGCGTTATGCAACATGACCTGAGTCACCTGTAGACGGGCGGGTTATAATTAAACTCTATAAAAAAACCGGTTTCAAGCTGTATAATTTTACAGTCTTCATAGCAGGTTGAACTTTGTGAACTGAAACGGGTTTGATTTTTTTGATCTGAAGCTGACTGGTTGCAATTTCTACATGACCTGACCTCATCAGGTTATGAGAATATTACGACTGTGACTTCGCCCTGCGACTAATTCTAAAGACAAGAACCATTTTTACGCGTGTTAAATTAAGTGTAGCATCAGTCTGTAGCCTGACAAATTAGTGTATTGTTGGCCTACCTATATCTTCTAAACAATAATTGAACTGCGTTCCAAGAGTCAATCTGCCTAGCCTTTTCCCAACTATATTGGGGTCGGCTTCCAGTCTTACCGGATTCAGCTGAGTACTAGTGTTTTACATGGAGCGACTGCTTAACTGACCTCCACAAGCCAGTAACTGGGTAACACGGTACCCCTTGGCAAGACTGGTGTCAGATCTCAGGCTTCTGACTACCCGTAACGACTGTCAAAGATCTTCAAATAACAGCCGGGACCAACGGCTTAACGAGCTTGCCGAGGCACGGAGGAAACTCGGTATGTTGAATTGTTCACCCATCTACGGACCGACCTCTTCAAGCGTTGCTTAACCTTGATGATCGACCAGTGCGGCTGTTATTATTTAGCCACGAACTCCTCTGCGTTCCAAGAGTATAATTTTATATAGGTAATCAAAGTAGCAGTAGGAGAGTAGTGGTGGCCCATTGGTAACGGCCGCGACTTAGAATTTGTAGGGCGTGGGTTCGAACCCAGGCAGGCGCTTTACTTTGTGTAAATTATTTCAGTACCATTGCTCTAAAAACGGTGAAAGAAAACATCGTGAGGAAACCGGAATGTCTTAGAACCAAAAATTCGAAGACATGCGACATCCATCAACATGCACTGGGCCCGCGTGGTGGATTACAGTCCATTCCCTCTCACAGAGAGGAGGCCTGCACGCACAACGGACGAAATGCGAGTCTAACTTCGGCAAAGAGGTCCATCTATCCTATCCTATCCTAGGTAATCAAAATTTGGCACATTTTGCACCTCACGGGTCAAAGGGTTATATATATCTTCGGATATTATTTCATATGCCTCAATAGTTTTAGTAGTAGGAACTTAGGCCATAAAGCCATATTGCTAGGGTATATCGGAGGAGATGGGTGGGTTTAGGCCCACAACACGTCATGCAATATGGCAGTAGTGTACCTACCCCAAAATCTTTGGATATTATTGCATATGCCTCAATAGTTTCAGTAGTAGGAACTTAGACTATAAAGCCATATTGCTCGGGTATATCGGAGGAGATGGGTGGATTAAGGCGCACAACACATGCAATATGGCAGTAGTGCAGCTACCCCAAATTTGTGGATTAACTCCAAAGTAGCACTTCTTTTTAAAATGTCAACAATATAACACAATTTTATCTACCATTGTCTAAGCCAAAACTTGTGGTTCACGGTCACAACACCTAGCGACGAGGGTAAACCCAACAGAACATAATTTCGCGCCGAATTAGCGCTACTTTATTTATGTCCGACTAATTTGGAGAAAAAACCTCTTTAAATAAATGCAATCAGGAAATTGCATGCTTAACTACCGGTATCTTTATTTTTAGGTAAACAAATACTTGAATAGCGGTTACTTTTTTGTTAATATTAGAATTCTTTTTTATTTATTTTATACTTTAATGTTCTAATACATAGAATAAACAGACAAGTAGAATGCACAGAAAAATGATAATTATTGTAATAATTTTATTGGTGTCAAAAAAAAAGTTAATTCAAAACCTAAAACATGGAAGGGTTGACAGCTGTCAAAATATGGAATGCAAGTTCTGCTTCTTTCTTCTAAAGAAATTTTTGACACTTTTGATTAATGCAAATGGCGATACAATCAAGATCATTGTCATCTTCTTCCCTTGTCCCATGTTACATGGTGTCGGCGAAACACTTTTTCGTCTATCTCATTTGTTTTTCGTCACGGCACAAGTATTTTTAGGATCACTATTATTGTTTTACTACATATAAAAATCTATTAATAGTGATTATTTTCTCCTTGTAGCAAAACAATAATAAGTGCGTCGTGGGACTGTCAATCGTTTGCTCTATTATCGATAGGCCGCGATAAAGTTTTCGTAATAGGCTTCTAAGTTTCGCACTGGGTGTGCACGTCGCGGCGTCTTAGCTAAGGTATACTCGTACTAACGCCAGAGCATACTTTTTAGTGTGAACCACCTCCTTCTTATATGTTCAGTGCTAAGTTAAGGTTTAAGTAAAATATTCGACATCTGGTATTTTTACAGTGATACTCACAGAGTAACTGAATTTTAATTTCTGGTGATAAATGTATATTACCAGCCAGCTGTAATATCCTGTTATATTACTGACTGACTTAAGATTTGATGAGGATCAAACACCAGAAAACAATACAATAGCGCATATTCTTAGAGCTAATGTTCCAATTACACCGTGCTCTATATACATAACTTTATCTGTATATATGTGGCGACAAACGCGTGATTAGCCTTAATTTGCCGGTTATGTGCGCGAAGTATTCGGGACAGCTACGCGGACTCATCTAATGTGGAATAGTAATGCCTATTACTTGATTATGCCGCAATTTTGTCCAATTGACGTCATTTACGTGATTCTATTTTAGTAAGGCAGTACTTTGTTGTTGTTTTAAACCCACTGCAGAGTATTTTTCGTATAGTTTTCACGATGATGAGGCCGTTTCTGTCAGTTATATTGACTTCTAGATCTGTAAAATTAAAATGAGCTGCAGTTTTGGCCCAACGAACCATCGGATTCTTAGATTTTAATAACTGGATTTCTAACGCCTACCTTTTTACGTGGGACAATTCTCGTAGATACCTTCCGTCTACGGAACGGAGGGTTATGTCGGATTTTAACTGAACAAAAATCCCAAAGTTCCTACCGCTACCATGAGTCGGGGGCCCGGGAAACAATTAAATTCAGGCGCACGCCCGATTATCATATGCCTGACTACAAAGTGGCTGCCAGTTAAACAGAAGTATCTTTCATCATCAAATCAATAGACAACACTACTTATCCGCAAAACACTGATGACATAACAAGAAACAAGAATCCACCTGCCGAGCATGCTGATCAGAACATTTCTGCCAAGGTCCTACGTTGAGAGCTCTAATAAAAAGACCTAGTTAACAATACAGTTTATTGATCTATCAAAATCATTGAGGTAGTATCAACTTATGCGTGGATAAATGGAAATGTTGACTCCGGGATCTATTAAAGTCCCACGGTGCATCTCTTTCTTTTGGAAATCGAACGAATATTCCTCATTCTGCGCAATTCAGATTTGGAACGCATCTTCATATTTCAAACAATTCATAGTGTTTTGTTTTCTGTTATTTATTGCAGATATGATAGCCAGTAGTATCTCAAATGATAATAACCACATTATTTAAATGTGTGTGAACTATTCCTGTTCTCTATGGTGTCATTATGCTCTCAAAATGGGCAGTTACAGGGTTCCCATGGCTAATATTCGTTTACAAGATAAGAATTTATAGTTTCATAGTTCTATTATTTCGGATGTGTTTTGCTTATGTACTAGTAAGTATATATTATGTTTAGAAGTTCAGTCAGTTTATAATTACTTCCTTAAATATTTCCTGTTTTTTTTTTTATATTTTTGGCACCCAGTTATTAAGAGGTCATGAATACATACAAAAATAAATTTCAGAATGAATTTTGATTTTGATATCTGGGGTGTTGGGTTAAATAACATCATTAGCAACTCGGGTGCCTTTGCATACTTTTTTTGCTGTTTAAAAGTCTCTTTTTAAGATCAGCGCCAGAAAACTCGATTCAACTCAGGTCGTGCCCCCATCCACCTTTGCAGTTACTTACACCTGTGGCTTTGCAAAAATATCATGCAATCATTATGCTTTTGAAACGCGCATTGATCACGGATTTTTTTCTGGTAAATGTTCAGTAAGGTCTTTATAACAGGTCGCAGCTTTTACATCGGACAGATATTCTTTGACATGTATTGTACAATTATAACATTTCTTCTTTATTGGTAAATTAACATAATAATTATGGATAGGTTATGGGACAGTTGACAAAAGACAAAAGATATTTATTTCAACTGGGCCACCAAGCGGCACTTTTGAATGTCACAATTTAAATTTAAATGGAATACAAGTTGATTCTACCGTGCATTCGGAAAGTAGCTAGTTATGGAGAAGAATGCACAAGAAACTCCATATTTGTAATTTAGTTATTAGTTGATATGTTGTCGGCGAATATGAATTTATAGAAGAAGAAGAAAAATATGCTGCTATATGACCCTAAAAAATCGATAAGAGAAGGAGGAAGTATGATGACGTTCTTTCTAGAGGAACTAGAGTTACCCGACGCTATAACAAGAAATTGAAATGTGAATGGAAACATCGTTTTAACTGCCGCGTTTTCTTCTTAGTGCGTCGACACCTTAGATCCGAGCGATTCTTAAGTGTTATTTCGCAAACGTTTCCCACCGAAAGGTTTTCGTGAAGCGATTGTCATTCCAAGGTCCTTATTGTTCTTTTAAATTGTCTTATTTTTATTAGGATTATGCTTTTTAATTATATTGAGATCTGTTGCGTTACTATTGGTAAATGTATGAGTAGGTATATATTACACTTGTAGGTATGCCCATATTTGGGTTTTAGATAGGGTTCCAGATTGGGGTTAGTTTGTGTGATGGTCGCGCATACCCTTTTTTCTATTAATTAAAATGTACTCTTAAAAAAGAAAATAGGTAGACGAAGTTTCTTCGTGATATTAAAATATTTTTTTTCCTTAAAACGGTTCTGACTTCTTTTCAGAACAATTTGATACTAGTATCTTATGAAAATGATTCAAATTTGTCTTACTTATAGTTAATATCATTGTTTAAGCAGAAATCTGCAAAACACAAGCATATAAGCAATAAAACCTCATAAGTAATTGTTCTCCTTTCTATGTTTTTTCTTTTGATGTAGGTATATTAAAGAGCAGTACATACTTTAACATTGTTCTTCGGGTCGTGATAAGCCATCCGTTGCAGAGTATACTGCTAGCTGCAGTACTTGATTTACTCGTATTTGGTGTGACGAGGCTCTTGGCTGTCAGGCTACTGGTCGTCGCATTCCCAGCATAATTTCTGCTAAGCACGTCCCACAAATTATCGTTACGAAAGTTATATGAACAATCATTTAACGGCATTGTAATTTCTTTAATAACAACTTCATCATTTTACCCTTTGAAGAAAAACAATAGTAATCTTACAGGTACAATAATAAAACAATGTACTCTAGACAGAGTTCAGTCAGTCTGTTACCTTTTCACGCTTAAACCGCTGAACCGATTGAGATGAAATTTGGTATAGAGATATATTGAGACCCTGGGAAGGATATAGGTTAGTTTTTATCTCGGTAGTGGGGTCCTTGCCGTACGCGGGCGAAGCCGTGGGCAGAAGCTAGTTTACTATAAAAATTGTTAAAAACATTATATTTATTTGATAAGTCCTTTACCAAAGCGACCCACGTTTTTTGAATATCAGTAGATATTTGTAATTCTTGGTTGTGATCAATACCAGACTTTTGAAAATGTAGTGGCGTTCTATGATTTTCAATACCATATTTTTGACAATGTAATGGCGATCTATGATTTTCAATACCAGGTCTTCGATAATGTTGTGGTGATCTGTGATTTTCAATACTAGTTCTTTGATACTCTGTTGATGCTCTGTGATTATCTATACTAGAACTTCGGTAATGTATTGGTGATCAGTGATTTTCAATACCGGAATGATAATATCGTGGTGGTGATATGTGCTTTTGAATAACCGGATTTGGATACCTTTGCTGAGAGCTGTATTTTTTAACATCAACGTTTTTTAATCTTGATTGTATTCCATTATCAGCCTCAGGTAGACTTGGATCACCGAATTTAAACACTAGCTTAAACTGTATGCCTTTTCCTGAAACAATACAACCTCATTAAAACCTGGGTATAAAATAACAAAACGAGTTTAGTAAAACTAACTTTATTAATAACTTGAAAGAATTACATTAACAATTTGTGTCTGTGATGAAACAGTGTGTAAAGAGTTAAGGTGCAAAGTTCGATGGCACCAGAACCTGGCACCTCTTTTGTTGTCTTCAAGCAACGGCGTGGCACTGACAATATCCGTATCGTAGGCAGTAACAGCCCGGACCATATTGTTGTATGCATATCAGATCACTGGAACATTCTGGAAACGAGACAAAACTGTACTGACTTTTTAGGTACCTATTTCTTCTTAGCGTGTCCATGGCAAATATAAAAAAAATTATTAACATACTTATTTTTTATAAATGACCCTGCACCAGGAATTTGTAAATATTTGCTTGCTGTGAAATTTATGTTATTGAAAGAAAAACTGACTGACTGTGTTGTACACCCATGCCCAGTTAAGGCCTTTACTATTTTTCTTTCTTCGTATATACGTATTTTGTTAAAACATATTTTTGGTAACTCTTCTCACACTGCATAAATAAAGACTGACGTATATGTGCTTAACCTTTTTTTATTATATAACTGACATGGTTCACACTTTTAAACACTCAAATAATTATTAAAAATAATTAAATACCTGGAACATTTCTCACATAATAATAATGGTATGCAGACACAAATTTCATCACCAACAAAAATGTGAAAAACAGTACAACTCTTGAAAACCGCATGATTTGAATCAAATATTAGGTGCTATACACCCGTATTTATGTACTTTGATACACATGTAATCAGAACAATGAAAGAAATGAACAAAATTCCATTAAATTGAACTCTTGCTATATATAGCCAGAACTAATTGAACACACGAATTCAAACATATTGTTCAGTAAAAGAATGTGTAGTTTTCTGGTGATTATCGAGATCTGAAATGGTAAGTAGCACAAAACATTGAAAAAGGAAAATATTATTTCAACTATAATGTTACACTCCTATCGTATATTTTATCATAATACATGACTAGAAATTTAGTAATTATATTCGGAATTTTAATTCGATTCCAGATTTGACATTAGCTACTGTCATTTTGTGAAATAATGATACCACATATGATAGTGATAGTGGTAGTGTGTGCCTTGTGGCATTAAGTCCGCCTATGTACCACTATTGTACATGAACTTTAAATAAATAAATAAATAGTGTAGTAATTTAATAGTGTAGTGATGAACACAAAAATGAGAGTGTGTGCCATCAGTGTGCCAATTAAAATTAAATTATTGATTTTTATTTAAATAAATACATAATTATTCATAATAATTATTTATTAATTAGTAATCGCTGCTCTATTTTACAAAAAGTTAATATTTTTGTTTTTATATTAAAAACAAAACTTATAATAAAAGAGCCTAGATAGTTTTCAGTATTGGCAACCCGTGCGCGCTCGTGCAGCTATCGCCATTTTGTTTATCGTGTCATTCGAGTCTTTTAATAAGTACGCTGTAAACGAAATGGCAGCACAACATGGGATCACGGTTTTAAGACTGCCCCCTTACCATTGCGAGCTAAACCCTATCGAATTGATATGGGCGCAGGTAAAGGGGCATGTAGCTCAAAATAATAAAACCTTCAAATTGACAGACGTGAGAAATTTATTTCAGGAAGGCATTCAAAAATTTACGGCTACCGAATGGTCTAAATGCGTATCCCATGTTGTCAAAGAAGAGGAAAAAACCAGCCAAGTGCGAGTCGGACTCGCGCACGAAGGGTTCCGTACCATTATCGTAAAAAAATGGCAAAAAAACACGTTTCTTGTATGGGAGACCCACTTAAATATTTACTTCATTATGTTTTTAGTATTTGTTGTTATAGCGGCAACAGAAATACTTCATCTGTGAAAATTTCAACTGTCTAGCTATCACGGTTCATGAGATACAGCCTGGTGACAGACAGACAGACAGACAGACGGACCGCGGAGTCTTAGTAATAGGGTCCCGTTTTTACCCTTTGGGTACGGAACCCTAAAAATGAGTAGGCTAGATATATTAATTGACAATATCACAGACACATTTATAATAAATGTTACAGAAAGTGACAGCGATAGCGATAGCGATGACGGCGACAATTTATAAAATAAATTATAACCATAATACATCTATCTGTTTTATTTGTCATGTTCCTTCATGATCACATTTTGTTATTTATTTCACACACAATTATAAAAGAAAAGTCTCAGATCGTTAATTAATCGTCAAAACTAAATTATCTGTTCAGAAATATTTAATTTCCGGATATACTTAGTTTACGAGAGTAAAATTATAAACGAAAGGAATCGATCCGGAAATATTCCATTTCCATATCGAATAATTTCGCAACGTCACTATTTAGTACTTGTCATAACGTTGCAACACTGAAATTGTCAAATCTGGAATCGAATTAAAATTCCGAGTTTAGTTACGATACAACAAAACTGTCATCAATATTGTGATGACAAACATTCATGCTGGAGTACCCCAAGGACTTAATGATGCCATTGACGCTACGATTGTCGGGGCCAAAATTTTCTATCGACCCGAAAAGAAGAAGAACATGGCAATACTATGTCGTAGTCGATTTTCCTGACTCGATAAAATTTACTTTTGTCGTTGATGACGTCTTTTAAATGAATACACATGAGTATTTGACAAAGTTTTGCTGTATAACAATTTATTTACCAACTGAAGTTCTATCCCCTGCCATCGCACGAATAAGGTAAGTTTCTTGATTTCTAATGTGGTATTACTCGTATTATACTTTAAATACAAAAGCTTTAACTTGTAAAATACAATACATATTTGTAGGCAAGTCAAACGTCAACTTCGTCTAAATCAACAATAAAGGGTAATTTAATACCGTTAAAACCCGTTAATTTTATACCGATAATAATCGGTATAGTGATGATGGTTTTGATTTTGGATAATGCAATTGTTTTTAAAACAACTTCTACAAAATGATAGGGAAGTATTTTATAAATTGTAATGGCACATATTATTCAAGTCAGAGATTTATTATGTCTCAGTGTATAATGTTCATTTTAAATTAGAAGCCTTTTGACCCAACACGTATGCGCTTGTGCAAGTTATACCCAATTTCACATGTATAATGTAACTTATGATTACGTTTGTTTGTTTTAAACTAACTCATGTTACCGTTATGTTGACTGACTCGTTGCAAGTAAGAATGCCGACTATAAAACCTTTGTTTCAAAATCGGGTTGGACCATTTTGTTGAAGTCTGGACACTGAATTTGTTCCCGGTTAGTACTAATAAGGTCGGCTTCTGCTTTAACGAGGAAAGTATGATTGGACCACTTTTCACCTCTACTCTTTGGGAGCACATGTAGTCGTGCAATTGCATTTATTTTATCTTCCGTTTTTACCCACCCTTTTAAAGGGTTATGTTATATGTTTGTATGTATGTATCTAATACTGGCTTTTACCAGCGGCTTCGCCCGCGTGAAAAGTGTTTTCATATCTTAACGACGGATATATTGATGGACGGATTTATTTAATTAAGACAACATTAGATACGTCTTGATCGCCATAGTGTTCTTAGATAAATGTCGTTCAAAAAATATAAACATGGCGGATTCTGAAAGAAAGAAAAGAAGAAAAAGAAAGAAAAAGTGTTTATTTGTCACAACACGACATACATACAATATAAGAACATACTTATGCTAAACCCTTAAAAATATTATTAGTAGTACTTAAATTATGTTAGTAAAGACGAGAAATAAATCAAACAAAAATTACTATATAACCTAAATTTTTTATGATTTAAAAGAAATAGGGTGACGAATATGTCAGGCAGATGCATGTCGTGACTGTGGCAAGAAGGCTTCCACTCAGCATAATGCTGTGCACCATATTGTGGAGTCCCCATTTTTTTTCATCCAAACCCATCAAGTATCAAAATGAAGGGTTTTAAAGGGTCATGCTGTGCAGTCGGTGGATCAGGTGCGCAACCAGCTCGCAAATATGTGTTTTCCAACAGCACAGCATGATTTTATTTATTATATTATTTATTGTACTCCAAAAAATACATATACAGGACAAAAAACATAAAAATAAGTGTACAATGGGTGGTTTTCTTCTTGTTTACATCTTTTTAGTTCACTTCTTAAGCTGTCGGGTTGATTTTGTAATTATGTTTTATATAGATTCACCTTATCATTTAGGTTATTCATTTGCAATTCGGTTTACTAAATTATTTTTCGAATGAGTACTACAATGTGAGCTGCATTGCATAGGTACCTAGTGAAAGGACTAAGACTATCTGTACCAGTATATTCAAAAGTCTGTATAGGCCACATTATTCCAATTATAGTATTGAGAATACTTCACCGTGTTTGCTCCCACGCAACAATTAGCTAAATTATTCCTATAAATCTATTTCGATATCGATCGACAAGATCGCTATTTCAAAATTCGATCATATTTACTCGATTAACATGTTAAAATTGACATTATAATCTAAATTATTAAAAAGATCTAGATCAATTAGCATTTTGTGAAATTATAAACTATATTTTTTACGATGTGTGAATTGCATACGGTCGACAGATTTTATTTTTTAAATGTGTGCCTGTGTGTGTGATTGAAAGTCAAGCTTAGCTGTTTAACTAGATACATCAGTGATATGCTTTAGCACAGTTAAAATAACCAGCAGACTAGCCGTCATTGCGTAATTCACAATGGCTACTGCTTTCATTTTGGTCGGCGCCAACTAGTTTTATTATAAGTAGTCTAGTAGTTGCAGACTATGCCTAATCAGATATGAATAATCTCAGTGGTCCCTTCTTCAAGTATTTGTTCTGTTCAAGAATATCCATGGTCCAAGGCATATCTTCAGACTTCTAGTGTTAGTAAGCTAACATATAAGAGTATTTTTTAATGAAAATCTAACGTTCTAGCAGTACACAATATACTCTGGCTGTATAACCTTTATTTTCTTTTAACTTTTTTTTCTATTGCATATAACATGATTTCCTACACCTATTCATTTACCATTAAAAGTGTCGAGTAATGCTAGAAATTGCAACTTTAGAGCTCCCAAATTGCACCACAGTTTCACATCAAGTTTGCCAAAACCAGCTGCTTTTTCGCCAGCAACTCTTCGCAACTAACATTGCTAACAAGACCATTAAGCTATGTAGGTACAATTAATGCTTTCTCATGATCAATTACTCCACAAAGTAATACCGTATGTGTTTCCTAATGTTACCTTCGCGTTGAGAAAAATACTGTGACGCAATGTCGTAGTGAGATGTCCACATTACGTATGTGGAGCAAAACGTACGGACGTCCAGCTGTAGTGGGTGGTTAGAGGTCCAAGGGATAGAATAGAGCGAATGAACAAAACAGTCGGTCTATTATTTTTTGCAATGAGATTATAACTGAATACCACAATACTACTAGGTATAGTCTGTAGGTGTTGGTAGAAGTCTGCGTGACTGACAAGCCACTGAATTTTCTCATAGTTTATTTTATAAATTATGTCCTCGGGATGAGGTTAATCAATAAAACCGGCAAGTGCGAGTCAGACTCGCGCACGAAGGGTTCCGTACCACTATCGCAAAAAAATGACGAAAAATCACGTTTGTTATATGGGAGCCCTACTACTCAAATATTTATTTTATTTTGTTTTTAGTATTTTTTGTTATAGCGGCAACAGAAATACATAATCTGTGCAAATTTCAACTGTTCATTTCAACTATCACGGTGCATGAGATACAGCCTGGTGACAGACAGACGGACAGTGGAGTCTTAGTAATAGGGTCTCGTTTTTTAACCGACTTACCAAAAAGGAGGAGGTTCTATGTTCAACTTTATGTATGTTTTATTTTTTTATTTTTATGTATGTTCACCGATATCTCCGTCTATTGTGGACCCATTTGGAAAATTCTTTTTTGTTTGAAAGAGTATGTTTCGAAATTGGTCCCATTTTAATTAGGTGAAGGTGTGATGAAGAACTTCGGAGATATACAACAGAACTTTTCAATAAATAACGGTGAAACTCACGGGATCGCATGTCTGTTTATTGTTTATACCATTTCATAACATAACATCACGCCAGTACGTTCCAAAGGGAATACCCCTTTGGAGCGTACTGGGTACAGATCTCTCATTTCACCGGTTATGTTCAAGTTTTGATGTAATTCGGTAATCTATTCTGGCGTTATAGGGACCTTACTAAACAATTTGCCTATTAGGTAGGTTAAAAAATACTACCGACTTCCAAATGAAAAACTACAGAGTGAAAAATAACTTAATTATTGGATGTCGGTGTCCATATCGCAAAAAAATAGTACCTACGAAAGACACCGACTTTAAATTAAGTTATTTTTCACTTTGTAATTTTTCATTTGGAAGTCGGTAGTATTTTTTTGCAAAAAAGATTTTTTATCCTTTGGGTACGAAATCCTAAAAAACAGTATAATATTTATGTAAGAAGCTCGGTTTCAAAAGGCGGGGGAATGTGGCACTAATAGTCTTCGTGTGAAATAAATAAATAATACACTGACTATTATTTATTTATTTCACACGAAGACTATTACCACTCGGGTGCCTTAAAAAGTTGCTTCGGTAATGCGCTAAGCACATTATGCGATCTATGACTGGATAAGGGCCGAACTAGGTGAACAGTTAATTAAATTCAGCTGTCACCTTTAAAAACAACCAAACAGATTTATTTCTTTAATCCAAAATTTTTGCTGTCTGCATGCCTTGCCCCTGAAAATATCTTTGAGTCATCCAATTAGACTAGGTTGGAAAAAAACATATAATTGTAAAATAATATCAAATTTATTGCTAAATCGCTCCTCGCTTCTATCTCGCACCATCCACCCGCTCATAAACGCAAGCCTTACAATAATTTGATACTGAATCATTATAATTACGAAAGTTATTATGCCCCACATAGCATAGAGGGCGTTACGTGCGCGAGTACCAAATTATTATTTCTGTTTTATTTTATACTTAATTAATGTAGACATTGTGTGCTGATAGAAATTTTTAATTGTTATTTTAGATAGAGAATGTATTAGGAAAGATTTGCAGTCACTCTTAATAATTTTTGAAAGGCTCCCCTGATAGGTACGACGAGACTATGCAACAATGCATTTTATAAGGTATTATTGAAATATGGGATAGTCGTATCGTTGACGTATTGTCGCATGTTGCGTCAAGCTTGTCTGCAGGTGCCTTAACTAAAAAATATGTCCAGGTTAGTTATTAATTTATCTTCTCCTATTAAATTGTCACAGTTGTTAAATATAGGAACCAAGCATAACTACATTTCAATTTAGAACCTGCTAACTACATTTTAATTTTGAAAAGAAGATGAGTAAGTGACCTTTAATAACAAGTTGTGTATTGCGTAAAACTGTTCAAAGTGTTCAAGTTTTATTATCGATACATTTCATAAACCTAGGCATAAAGGTACTATTTAGCATATTGTAGATTTTGAAAGTTTCTACATTTTTGATTCAAGGTCGAAAACGTAGAACCTTTCGTGCAAAACAAAAAGGATAAAACTGCATGATGAAGTAATCAAAAACTCGTCACTTAAAAGTAACAAAAAGTTGATATAAAATTTGATGACATATCACTGCACGACAGAGTGCATTCATCAATTTCAAATTACTTAAAGACTTAAAGACTGTACTTATTAATACAAGTCATCGCCCTGTATTCTCTCCAACTCTGCGTTGAACTGTCTTTCATTCATGGTATAAATTAATAAGTCACGCATCTCTGAGCGTCTGGCATACTCGTAAGCATCTTCAGAAGTGGGACGGTCATTAGCAAGATCACGATTGGTTCATTCAAGATCTTAACCTTTGTGACGTCACTGAAATTGTCTGACCTTCTGATAACGGTACGGAACGGTATCAGTGTGATTAAATCCGACACCTGTTTTGACACTGCTTTTCTGAACTATCATAGCATAAGCAAAATCAACCTCTAATGTTCCATAGTTGGTCCAGAGTTTCTTTGTTTCCATAGTTGCCCAGAATGGGTTGGTGAATGTCACAAGTCTTCACATTTTTGTTTCTAGATATGCAGGTTTCCTCACGATGTTGTCCATCACCGTTTGAAGAGCTGTGCTGATTAAAGAAATTTCACAAAGTGTGGCTGGCTGGCCGGGTTCCAGCCAATGATCTACAATTCGCTAGACGGGGCTGTTATCACTGGCCACCATTATCAGGCTACTGAACCGTACTTTAATTTAAATCAGCCTTATCTAGTTGATAGAGCCATGTGTTGCCACCTGATACCATGCAAATTAGTTGAGGCTCTTTTGGCACAATTTTTCTACTTTAAAGAAATTTATTGATTTTATTGTATGTGCCCATTATCACAATTTTCTTATTTTCTATTGTATGAAGGCGGACTTATTTTTGTTTGCCAAATTGTTACTAATATCTTATATGTGAAATCATTGTTATGTAAATGTTACTTTTCAATGAAAAATAACCTAATTTATTCACGAAATCATTACATTTGCAACTCGCGGCGAACAATGAGCAATTTAACCTGTCACTGTTCTTCATTCTTTCACCAAGAAATATTGCCAAATTGTAATTCAAAAATGTTCAATCTATTTTGAAACGATGCTCTTCTATCAAAATTATAGACGAAACTGGTGCTCATAGTTTTGTCCGCGTTAAGGTTGCCCTAGTCGACGGCAGGAACTATTTTGTGCGCGGAGTTAAAATGCATGCTATCTCATCCGACAACACGTGCGAAAGAGAATGATGATGCGATGAGCAGCAAGAAGCTAGTTCGCGTACGATATGTACTTTTGCAAATTTGTAGCGATATGGGTCATGATTTAGGACGAAAACGAGCGCGCGAAATTTTATAAACAGACCTTTGGGAGTGTGGATATCATGAAAAAGTTACTAAATATATCTGTGCAAAATAAAATTATTTGCATTGTTGAACTACTAATCTATTCCTGTATTCTGACTGTTTTGCAATTGTCCTTCTTCTTATGGTATTTATTTGCGACCAAAGATGCGTTAAAATTAGTATTACAATATAGAACTTTCCACGCTCATAACTTATTATTTTTTTTACTTTTTGTTTCATAAAGGGCTAGATAATGATGAGACAAATTTTTGTCATTGTTTATTTTGAATGTACTCCGTCAAACAGTGGATTTATGGCCAACTGCGTTTGTATGGAATAATGATCGACTAGGGCAACCTTAAGTGTTTTTATTTCACCAAGGGAACTAACCAATTTCATGTTGATGACAAGGTAGGTATTAAACACTAACAAGGTAGGTACCGAAGGTGAAAAAAAAAATGTGACGATGTGCTACAAAATGTCTTATCGCCGAGATGTAACATAACTTTACGTACCAGGGTAATGGTATTATGCCGACTGTCGTGTCGACGTGTCGTATACAGGTACTATGCCGACTTCCTACATATATTGCATGCGATCTTAAGATAAATCATTGCTCCTCCACTAATCAGACAAAAAATACACGAACATCAATTGACCGTGATGAATCACAATAAATTACACATTTCAACGAAAGCCTTAAGATCGTACCCGAATGGACAAACTCCATTAAGAGTCGAAAAACCGCACATACCAGAATGTGGGCGGTAATTCGTTAAACTGAGCAAAAAAACATACATTAAGATAATAACTGGCTTTGTGCAAGAGCAAGTAATTCAATGAGCGACATTTTAAAAGGACATTTCTTCAATTTCACACCATAATGAGGAGCAATAAGACGGTTAACATCTGTCATTAAGTGGCATTGCAATCTAAACCTTATTCCATTGTATTAAGAGTGACACGATGTGTCATCGTGAAATGCATGCATACTCTTTGGCGCAAGCATGCGAATTGGGTTAGGTGTGCAATATATCTGCATAATCAGACTGTTATGCGTGTTTCAACTTTTTGTGTTTATTTTTTCTTTTTTTCATGGTCAGTATATTGAAATGGATTACTTAAGAAGAAAAAGAATTAAATACAACAATTACGTAAACAAAATAATTACATAAAGTTTATGTTGTTAAACTTAGTAATTACTCTTGTAATTTAATTTATCGATGTAATAAATAATTAAAATATTTCAACGTTTGTAATATCTCTGAAATCAGTGCACACAGAGTAGACTGTCGGTTTATTTTAATACAGGTACCGTATTTATTTAATTTTAATAACATCATAAATTTCTTCAAAAACATAGACCAACAAATCTTATAAAAACATAGAATTTTCATTTGAAATAATTCAGTCACATCACGAGCAAAAAGTATAAACCTAAAGTGGTTTTTTTATCAATATCTACAATAAGTATAGAGAAATAGGGTTACACTACCGTAAAGTCAAAAATATTGGCTGATTTAAAAATATTGACAACTGGACATCAAGGCCAGGCTCTCCACCACCTGCCTGCAAAGAATTCTGGAGTTCTTTGGTCACATTTCCCGAAGAGATGGATATAACCTCGAGCAGCTGATGATCACTATCAAGATCAAAGGCAAGAGGCCGAGGGACCACAGCCCGATTAAATGGTCTGACCAAATCCATGCAACGCTGAACACTAAGTTGCACGATGCACTCCACGACGCCAAGGACAGACACAGATGGAGAAGCATCTTGAAAGAAAAGTTGCTCTCCTGTCGGTGGAATCTGGCTCCTTAGTAATGAGGAAAATGACGCGAGGAGGATCTCTGATTGACAAAAAAGTTTTTTTTTTAGTCAATCGCAAAATCATTAAATTTATGCAAACTGCTCAATTTTTTCATACTCCAACTTTATTAGTACGCCTTAACGCCTCTTTCACGCGAAACTTATGTAAATCCTGTCCATAAATTAATTAAAACAATAACATTACCATAAGCAATCTGGTGTGGATGTGTTTATCGTCCGTCTGATGCCTTTTCCTTTTAAATGGCGCTACACATTGAGTTCACTATTTAGTGTAGTGATTTAATTAATAGTTGAATAGGGCTGTCAAGGTTTGAAAGGCTCGCATTTTACCACTATTTCACCTGATGGTAAGCGACTTTTTTTTTCCTTTTTTAGGGTTCATCAATATGGATGGACCCTAATTTTATTACAATCTAACCTTATAAATAGACTAATAAGTAATTTAATTATAGCCTAATCTATTAAATTGTCTTTACTAAGAATGTGTCCAATAGCACTTTTCTTATTGTCTCTATTAAGGCGAATACACTTCGTTCTTGTGTTTCTTTGGTAGCACTTTTGTACGTTACACGGTTACACTGTTAATATTCACTAACACTAATCACACACACACTAACTCGAACGGTTTTGTTCTTTTTAGTCTTCTCACTATGTTTGTGTGGTCGAGAAGCTGGATTGCCTCGACGTTCACATGCTGATGAAGTATCTTTTCGTGAGCTTCTGCAAATTTCTGGATCACTTTTTCGATGAACTCAACTCATGGTAAGCGATGATGTGACCGACGGTGAAGCACGCTTGCTTATAAGTAATCTATTCACTCTTGGCCAGATTAGCTATCAGGAAACACAGACTCCGGTAGTGATCTCCAGTGCTTAGTCTATTATAGTTGATCTTTGCTAAGTAGTCTAGAGTAATTACTTGTCTTTGACCGTGGTTAGTTATTTTGTTGATCATAACTAGAGTACTTTGTAATTTCTCGAATCTTAAATGTTTCTAAGTTTTGTTTATGGAAGTTCCTGAAAACTATTTCCTTAGGTAACTTTAGTAACGTATTCGGTTTCTAGTAGCTACATGATCTACTGTCGTAAAATACTGAAATTCAGTCACAATTAAGCAAGGGCTACGCTAAAACATTTGGCTATTAAATAAAAAAAAACTCGTGTGTACCAACCCTACAAATAAACGAATCAGTCACATGTTAGCACTACATGTTGAGATCACTGTTTGCATATTAATCGGATTTTAAGTGTTTAAGAATTAGTGTATTCGTTCGTTCACCATAATTAACATCTTCGTGTTAACAATTAATTTAATCTTCGGTTTGCGTGAAAAGAAATAGTTAACCTTTGTTTTATCGAATTTGGCAGTTAATCTTAAATTTATAGATTTATTGATAAAAATTACCGTGTCATTTAAATTGCATTAATACAAGAAGCTCGTTATTGTTATTCTAATGTTGAAATCATTTTGCATATTTGAATAATTTAATGAAAAAGCTTTGTACGATGATAATCTTTTCCAAAACTTTGTTCCCGCTGCGGCCTATCCCTCACCGTGCATTTTTGCGAGATAAAAGTAGCCTATGGTACTCAGCAAAATAGTAGAACTTAATATCAGTAAAATAATTTTCGAAATTTAATCAGTATTTGCAGAGATCACCTACTAAAAACCAACTTTAGAAACAGATAATTTTACCAATAAAGAACAGTCCTATAATTTTACTTATTTTACTAAGTTATCTTTAGACCAGTAGTAGTACCCTGACCAAAAAATCGGCATGAGATATGAGCATTCCTATTGGTCTAGCGGCACTGGTGGCGCATGAATTACAGTAGTGAATACGCCCAGATTTTAGAATAAAATCATTATAAAATCGAATTTTGGTCTTTTGAAAAAAATAATTCTACAAAAATGTTCGTTATTAAATTGTCTATCTATTAGTGTTAGTATAAAAATAATTAATGAACACTTTACGAGGAGATGCATAATATCAATAATTATTTCTCATATTTATGTTTTTTTGGAAGGAGATTAGTGAAATATATACAACATTTAAAAAAAACTAAATCTACCATTTTTGAATCAATATTATGTCAAATTTTAATGTATTTTTATTAATTGATATTTCTTTTTAAATAACGAGTAGATAGCTCCTAAAAACAGCACAAAACTGGCTTGCGCGGCGTTTTGCTCGGGGTACCGCCTTAATACTTTCTTACTACAGCCTACTTACGGACAGAACCCTAATCAAGAGCCATTTTAATTGAATTTATAACCAAGAAATCCAAACAATAACTCAGCTTCAACTATTAGATCTTGTAAGTTATGGATTTCCTACATTTAACAGGAAATCTAAAGCATTATCCATACTAATATTATAAATGTGAAAGTAACTCTGTCTGTCTGTCTGTCTGTTACCTTTTCACGCTTAAACCGCTGCACCGATTTAGATGAAAGTTGGTATGAAGATAGTTTGAGACCTGGGAAAGGACATAGGCTATATAGGTAGGGTAGGGTATGGTAGTGTAGGGGAGAGTATTGTAGGGTAGTGTAGGGTCGGGTAGGTTAGGGTAGGGTAGGGCAGGGTAGGGTAGTGTAGGGTAGTGTAGGGTCGGGTAGGGTAGGGTAAGGTAGGGTAGGGTAGGTTAGGGTAGGGTAGGGTAGGGTAGGGTAGATAAATGTTTGGTCTTTTTATGGCAAAACAAAGTTTGCCGGGTCAGCTAGTTATTATATATTTCAAACCAGAACTCAGAAGCAATGGCAATGATTGCATAAGTTATAATTATTATGTCTTAAAGTTTGGAGTGACAAAGTGCAGGGAAATCTGTTTTGATATGTTGATGACATTGCAGTTCAATATTTATGCCTTTATGGTCAAACATAAGCGGATTGCCGTAATGGACTGAATAAATCTGTATTTAGTATCTAAGTCACTAACACTACCAACCCTTACATCTAAAGTTGTGATGTGTGGCACAGATACAATATAAAACTCTCTGCAAATATTAATCTTTGCCCGTGCAAAACATCAAAGTAACTCAGGATCAACAGTAATATTAAACTGAAGTTAGCTTCAGCTACTAAATAATCAAACTTAAAATTTATTTTATTTATGACATTAGGCAGATACTTAGACCCTGTAAAAGAACTTCTAAGATAGTTTTTCTTTAACTTGTTCCCAAAGCAGTTGAAACGGAGGCTTGATGTTTCTAAGTAAACGTCATGATGGGTTTACAGCACCTCCTTTAATAAATCAAATGTCAAACCACCATATGGACCATTGCGTAAATCTCTATTAGTTAAGGTACAATCAATTACAAGAAAATATTTTTTGAAATATTCATTTTTATTAAAATTATCAAAAACTGCTCAACCACATTTTGAATATGTCACCTACGTGTTGATTAAGATTTAAATATGTTTGATGAATAAAATTATTTCTTTATTCATGAATATCTTGTCCCGATAATTTTCAATAACATGCTTATTTTTTAGGCTTATTAGAGATCCAAAATAAAAGTGCTTGAGATAACTGGGTGTACTGTAACCTTTGACTGGTATCATTGCCTTCAGTCACCAACACACAACAAGCAAGAGTTGTGTCAAACAGAAGTTCCAGCCTTTTCGCTGCAACCAATTCAAAGTTGACTTGCTATTAATTTTTCTAGATCAAAAGAGAGTTTGTTTGTAGTAATTATTAATTTATTATATACTTTATTATACACCACAGAATACGTTCAAGTGTTTACAAACACAAGTGTACAATGGGCAATTCTACCTATTTTGGCCTCACTTGCGTGTAGAAAGGAACCAAAACGTGTATGTTTACTTTCTAAACGTTCCGGTTGAAATAAAGCTTAAAATTAAATAACTTAACCGCAAAAGCCACTAACGAGTTCAAAAGATTAGCTTCATCTTTTTAATGAATTGATTTTTATATTATTTTGATTAATTGATTTATTTATTATGAATTATCACGAGATGAGCATACATAATTATTATTATAATGCAAAAGGAACTTTGTTTGTTACCATTTCACATCTTCACGGATTTGGGTGACAGTTGGCAACTAGCAGACCATATCCTAGGAGTATGTTACCTTGGCATAATTTCAAACTTTCCCGCGGGCAAAGACGCAGGCAGACTCTAGTTATATTTTTTTATTTAAAAAGCCTCAAAACCCTCTTTAATTTAGTTTTTTACATTTACACCGGTTGCCTACCTACCTAAACTAACCTAATAGGTATTTGCAATATACATAAACCGACCTTATAGAAAAAAAAACCAGCTAGGGTGTCTCGAAATCAACAACAAAATAAAAAAAAAAGTAACTCTTGCAGTTTTTGTTTCTCGATGTTGTAACGTAACAGCTTGCGTCAATCCGGCGTTATTATAATGTATCAAGTGCCAAGCACACACATTAATAAATTATTGCACACACACAGACATTTTTGCTTTGCTCAATTGTACAGTCATGTCCAAAGAGATGTAACTATATGTGATGATGTATGTAGGTATGCGGGTGTTGTAGTAGAATTCAACAACAATTTTCATCGATTTTTTTTAGATGCTAGACAAAGTGAGATTCTATCGCTAGTCAATTCCATACATTTCGAACTTTTTGACAATATTACGATATTGTTGATAGAATTTAACTTTAAAGTCAAAATACAGAGAGACGGAGAGAGAAGTGTTACTTGGATTCTTTTCATAATTTGGATTAATTCGTCAAAATATTATACCATTTGAACCCAAATTCTTTTTCAATCCAAAATTAAAGCGGTAGGTAACTACTCTACGAACGAACGGCTTTTATACTTACATATATTTCTGCACCTAACTGTACTCTATCAATGATAAATTATATCGGCATACAGATCTTTGTTTTTATTTTGTCTGAAATGCCTTTCACGTTAGCATGTGAAGACAGAACTAGAAGGCAGTCCGTGACGTGTGATGAAGATTTAAATACAGTATTTATTTTATTATAACTAGCGGGTGCTTCCGACTTTGACAATTCTTCAATTTTTTATTGTTATTTTTTAAGTATTGCATTACATGGGTATAAAGTTTATACTCTATTATAAATCCTCAAGTAACAATATAGCAACAATTGCAAGAAGAGTATTAAGCTGCACTAATCTTACAAAAATATTTTTTCCTTAAAGATCGTTTTGGAGAGAAAAATCTGTAGTGTTACCACAAACGTATATAAAACTAGCTGTTAACCGCGGCTTCGCCCCCGTGGAACACCCCACCGTTTTTGGGATTAAAAATAGCCGTAATAGGTGAAAGAATTTTTCAATCGTTCTAGTAGTTTCGGAGCCTATTCGGTACAAACAAAAAAAAAATGCTCTCTAAATAATAATAAATAGTATAGATTAGTTAATTTAGTAGTAGATTAGTTATAGGTGTACCAGAATCTCATGGCATTTTTTTTTTTTTTTAAATTGTGATTTTCATATGGCAATGTCAATTGTCACCTGTCGAATCAAAGTACTTGATGTGTCAACCGCTGCTGAATTTTTTTGATATTATCTTGAAAGTTTGTTATTTTTGTGAAAATGTCGAAAAACCCACTTCGATCTCATGCGAGACATATTGTTTTCAATGTGTATCATAAAATAAGGGACGAAGAAGGCGTAAATCAAACTCAATCTTTGATTTTAAACTGCGTCGTAGAGTGGACCGGTAAGTTGGACTGACTTGTTTTGATACATTTAGTTTAATTTATATTTTTCTTATTTAATTTTATTTTCTTTCCATTACTATTATACGGTAAATCGTAGGTCAGGGCACATCGAATGATGGCCGGAAGGAAATGGCAACAGTAATGTAACTGTTACTAATTCTTCGACAAGATATTGATTTTAACGGAGATTGAGAATCTTTGACGTAAGAAAAATATTAAGTAATAATCTGCGCCCTGCAGTGGGACGTGTATATAGACGGGAGTTTTTGGCGGGATTTTGTCGAGTGAAGTTCAGTGGCTGTTAATATTATTTGCAAATTGATTCCTAGTGGATATTGTGATATATTATTGGTGTAGTTTTGTATCTCAACTGTCTCCGCAACTGGACAATTTGTAAAATCATTGACAAAAGCGATCTCGGGATAGTGGAGCGGTGTATTTTATTGTAGTATTGACTGCCTCTGCAAAGCTTACTGGGAAGACTGACTCGATACAATTTGCTGCCAAATATTCCAAAAAACATTAGAATCTGTTACATCCGCATTCTAATGCATACTAAAGAATAAATATAAGATCCAAAACTCTTTCCAAAGACGTGGCTAAAAGGTCCTAGCAACCAGGCCATAAAACTTACATAAAAAGAAAATATATAGACTGATGATGATGAATGACTTTAAGTAACATGATACATTTTATTATTTTTTACAGACTTTATACATAAAGAGATTGGTTTTGAATATGTTAAATGCCAATGAAAAAGAACCATTTTGATGGAGAGAGATGACATAAAACTACAAAGATACAAGTTTTTGAAATGCCAGTGGAGTTCATGGAATCGTATTCTAGTTCTGAATGAGGTTTTAAGTTATTAGTATGATTTAAATGCTAAATAATAAATTAGTACATAAATTAATATTCAATTGATTTATTTTTCCTATGTTAAGAACACGATGTATAACAACATTATTCATACACATACCTATAATACTCACAGTGGATCTTTGTGTCTCTGAATTGGTTGCAAGACCCCGCGCAGTAGCTATTTTTGTGTCAATGTTGAAGGTGAAGATAGCATTGTATAACTGTCTCTTTCACTCGCTTATGTATGTCACATAAGCTTACGGAGTTTCTTGTGCATTCTTCTCCATAACAAGCTACTTTCCGAATGCACGGTAGAATCAACTTTTATTCCATTTAAATTTAAATTGTGACATTTAAAAGTGCCGCTTGGTGGCCCAGTTGAAATAAATATCTTTTGTCTTTTTTGTCATCGTCCTATCTCGCTTACTCTATGCAGTATACTCGATGACAAACTGTTTCTTACGCAATGGTTGGCAGGACCAAGTTCAAAGACACAAAGATCCGTTGTGACTACTATAATATAGTTACCTCATGTTCATTAATACTAAAGACATAAATACAAATTAAACAGTATCAAGATCGTTTGATCCAATTTCCCCAGTATTGCATACAACAAATTTTTATTTCTCTTTTTGCCATGAGATTCTGGTAGACCTATAGTTAATTTGATATAATTTGTGGAAACACTAATAATCTAAATAAATCTATTATAATCATTTTCAGTCTTCTCCATAGAGATCTACGCTTTGGAACGTGCATCTTCACTTTTTGACTGACCCCCGCGGCTTCGCTCCCGTCAGAATTATAGCCTTTGTTACTCGAGAATAATCTAGCTTTCCATAGGTGAAAGAATTTTTTAAATCGGTCCAGTAGTTTCGGAGCCTATTTGGTCCAAACAAACAAACAAAAAAATCTTTCCTCTTTATAATATTGGTATAGAAAGGTGTAAATATGTACATACTTAAAAACTATACAAAAGTAAACAATACAAAATTTTACTAAACCTAACTACTTACACTAGGTATATACAAAAGAAAGGTACAGTTAGGCGTCGACGTACTCCTCCACATCGCTGTCATCCGGGAACGTGTTCAGAAGACTGGCAGAATTGCCACGTTGAATGGCAATGCTGATTCTTTGCGCAAAGAACGAGCCAACTCTCTGGACAGGATCAGACGGCGAGAGATCTCCTTAAAAAGGAGACATGCACGCGGGCCCCATAACCCAAGTGTTTCGACCCCAAACGGCTCTAAACTGTAATTGCCAATTAGGTCACAGTATTAGCGCTGCTTGAGGTCCTTTTTTTGTATTATCTTTAAGAAAATATACGGTACAAGTAATGCATGTCTCTCGGTTGTTTCTTTTTAATAATTATAGTTATGCTCAAAGTGAAAGCAAATCTCCAAAAGCTATCTAGTAGGGTATGATCACAAGAAATTGTTGTATGAGACGTGCAGAGAGTAATTTTGGTAAATAAATATAATATGCGCTAAATACTTGCGTGGTCGAGATGTGTTCACATCCTTATTATTATGAGTAGGTACGTGACTAGGTTAAAATATAGAAAACTTTTTAGATGGTTACCTGTATTATAAGAAAATTCTGGATTATTATCCTGAAGACAGGCAAAGCAAAAAAAAAATGCAAAAAGACGTGCAGCTTGCTACGCGCTACGCGGCTACGAGGCTGCTACGATCTTCTTCTCTCGTAGCACTACGAACTTTTATTACAGGATTTTTTTCTTGCTAGAAATGTAGTTACAGGGCTGACTCTCTAGGATGCGGCAAATATTAAAGTATGCTGTCACTAGTAAAGGCCAATTCAAAAACCTTCTATGCTAGATTTTTTTTAAATTATTACTTGAACTTTGCCCGCATTGTAAAAATCTGTTAACCCCTTTCAGTAAAATGTTACTTTATTTTTTTTTGATAAAACCTGATGTAAGTCAAATATAATTACTATCCGACAGCTGCGCCCTCTGCCGTTGTCACCAAGAACTATTAAATTGTGTAGAAACACAGTCTTCTATACTTTCTAAACCTCGGGCTGGCGTTAACTTGATACGAATTAAATGTTTGCCAGCAGTTTGCGTAGATGGCGCTGTATACAGAATGTTACTGTCTAAACAGTTAGAGGGTTAGCAGAGCAGCAGATATTGGATCGTTAAATATGGTGTGAGATACTTTTACACTGAATTATAAGGAATTGAAATGTATGCCAACGATTGAGGTGTTACTCAAAATTCTCGGTCCATTTATTATTATTTTTGTAGTTTGATGATTTTTGAATTCATACTAGTTGTGATTTCTTGCGTCGCTGATGATACTAAGATTAGTTGAAAAAACTCAACTTTGGTCAAGCGTTTTCTTAAGTTTTTATTGTTACGACTTTTTTTTCTTGTAGCTGGTTATTCGAGAGTTCTTTTTTTATAACCTTGTTGTGTAGAAATATTTTTTTAACATCTCGTGACCAGAGGGCTAGCTTTTTCTTTGGTCAAAGAATCAGCATTCAACGTGACAATGGTGCCAGCGTCCTGAGCACGTTTCCTATTGGCATCGATGTGGATGTTTTGTATATTGGCTTAAAAAAACTTAAATGATATTCAATCTTACTTATCCTACTATTATTATAAATGCGAAAGTTTGAATGGATGTATGTTTGTTACTCAATCACGTTAGAACGGCTGAACGGATCTGGATGAAATTTGGCACAGAGATAGACTTTTCATCCAGGTATAATGGGCGAAGCCACTGGCAGAAGCTAGTTGTATATATTAATATATTTGTAACATTACATATTTTATTGACGTATCTTGTTATGAACTCTATGTTTTGAACTTTCATTACTCAAGTTCTCAAAAAATCCTCGCTAAAATTCTTTCGCAAAATCCTACTGCTCAAATTGCAGTAAATCCAAAACCGTCTCAGTTTACTTTATCACGTTGCACTAGCGACCTCTTGCGCAATGCAAACAACGAATTAAAGCTTTTCCCATGCAACTTGCAAATACCCACTACACTGGCGGACAATGCGAGGTATACACTGTAATTTTTGCACACTACCAATTACAGTTGCATTCTGTCTTGAAGTCATTGAGCAATGTGGATTGCGGCTGATTCTAGTTTGATACGAGTATTCCAGTAATTAAAGTTAGTTTTCATTTCCTTGTTTGTTAATAAGTTAAATTTGTAGGAATTAGGTCATAATTTGCTTCGTGGTCTTGTTATTTCTAAACGCGAATAGGTACAGGTTTAATAATTAGATGTTGACTAATACTGAAACTTAGTGATACTCTAACAATTTAAATTAAATTACTTCTATAAGTAAATAATCAAGAATGATAGTATAATATTGTTTTGTAGTTTTAATTTTTATTATTAAAGCTTCTAATAAGTTTGTTAAGGTAAAATATTTTAAGTAAAAAAATTTTTCATATTCTGTACAATACCACTATATTAATTGAATAATTTATCCTTCACAAATCGAGATATCTAATTAAACCCTAATTAATATTCAAATATAATTATCAAATATTTTTTTATTCTATTGTGTACAAGTTTTTCTTCCTCATGTGTTCACGAATGCGTGTGATTTGAGCACGTAAGAAACAATGAGACAAAGAATGCTTTGTGCCGTGTAGTAACGTTTTAATAAATGTACATGCACACGAACCTGTGGCTTGACGTTAGATGTGCAATGGCTGAGAAACCGTGTATTGTATGTGACTTAACACTTCACATATTGTTGTCTGCGTCGATAAAAGAATAAGCGGAAAAATAAATGCGGGGTTACTTATTTTGGCACGCCAATGTAATAGTCTTTTGAAAATACATGCAGTATTTTCTTTCTTAAAATCCAGTAGCATGAGGTTGTGAGATAAAAGCCTGCTTTGAGGGCCTATGATCTGGTGAGGGCCGCGGGAGACCATTGGATGCCAGAAGCTCAGGGCTGGTGATTGTGGCGACACTTGAGCCTTAATCTAGTCCAGTAGTGGAAGTCTTTCAGCTGTAATTATGATCATGTTGATGATGATTAAATTGAAAGAATAATAATGTAACTATGACACGCAGTTAAAAGCAGTGTACTTTCATATATTTATATGCTGTAAAATCTAATCTATTATATATCTATTATCTATCTATCTAATCTATCTATCTATCTCTCCAAACCTATGATAGATGCTATGGCTGTTCTGTAATAAAGGGTAATTTTTATTTGCATCATGTTTTTGCTAGCCGAATTAAGTCTAAAAGAATTCCACATTCATCAACATTTATTCCATAAAACAAACATGCACTTGACCGAATTAAAGAAGCGTGTCAAAATTGTGAAGTACACACAATACAAGGTCAGTAAATAATATACAATTTACGGTTACTCCACTTCTGTTAACCTTAACATCTTACGTAAAAGTGATTCTCACGTAACGAAAGATCACGATGACTGGCGACTTAGCAAAATACTGAGAGCAGTGGTGGCCTAGTGATATCGGCCGCGACTTATAAGTTGTAGGTTGTGGGTTCAAACTCAGGCGCTTTACTTTTTGTAAATTATTTCACCACCACTGCTCTCAAAATGTCGGAAAACATCGTGAGGAAACCAGAATGTCCTAGAAACAAAAATTTGAATACATGTGACATCCACCAACCCGCATTGGGCCCGCGTGTTGGATTACGGCCCATTCCCTCTCACAGAGGCCTGTGTCCTAGCAGTGGGCATATTAAAAAGGTTGATGATGATGATGAATGATGTTCTGAGAAAAGACGAACGAAATAAAAAAAACGTATAAGTGGTATTAGGTTGGTGTATCGGCTTAGCGATTGGCTTCTGAGATATGACCCTGAGATGGTTTCTTATCATGGATAATCCTGCCACTATTCCAATTTATTTAGGGTCATTACATCATTTCTTCGTCTTCCATTCATCACGGATTTGAACTCGATTCTCATCTGAACAAAGTTTTTATTTGTGGCTTAAATAAATCAAGTATCTATATGTTTTGACATTAGTGCATAAAAGCGCGAATTTTTATGATGTCTTTACATTATACATGTATCCACAAAAGAGCGGTTGAATGTCGCGGTGAATTGTTTTGTGAGAAACATCTGTACAAAATGATGCGAGACTCGTGAATTTTATATTTTTGTTCATTTAAAGCTTATTTTAGATTTGTAGCTAAACAGTGTGCGTATGATGTGACTGATTCTTCAGCATGTTTAATTACTGCCTAGGTTTAATTCTATTGTAAAGTTTATATCTACTGTTTTTTCTTCGATCAAAAACGGTTTACTTTCGATCTTATATAAAGTGATGTAAAAATATATATAATCAAGCACCTGCTTGACCTTTACCATTCTAAATAAATAAAAAGTATTTGCTACAAAAAAGTCTCAAGTCCACATCAACCGTGGTCATTATTTTATAATAGCAGCAATTCTTGCGAATAAAATAAAATATTATTATAGAATCGAGTGGCGGTAAGTGAAGGTCAGCCTTTATGATTGTTTAGCTACACCTGCACTGCGGTTGTTCATTTCCTCAATCGATCGGCTATTTCCTTAAAAAAAATAAAAAGGCCTGTGTTTTTAGAGGTCAGATTAATTGTAAAATGCGTTTTTTTATGGTAATGGAAACCCATTGACTTGTATTTTTTTTTGTACTATTCCATTAGGTGCTAGGTTTTTTTAAAATGATTTTTAGTTTTAGTTTCTATACTATTTTATATTAAAAAAAACTTGAAACAAGATGTGTTTTCCAAGAATGTTTTAAAAATCAAAAATCAATTTAAAAATGAATTCATTGACATTGTAATAGGCTTTTTATGTGGGTCTTATGTGTCATGTTGCAGAGTTAGTTCCTGGGTAATTGAAACAAGGCAAATAATTATTAATTATTTAATTTTTTCATACTTTTTTACATTCATCTTAACCTAAAATGGTAACCTTTATATCACTACGTACACGTACGCTCATACATGCAAGACATGTTTACATATAAATATACAAAAATGAAGTGTTTTCTTTTTGCTGGTGTCCCGGCCATAACTAGGCGAGAGTATAAATAATATTTCAATGGTCGCTTAGCGAATGAAAACTTTTTATATTAAAGCTAGTATTATTCTAATGGCTGTAGTAAGAGCCTCCAAAGCTCAAGTGGCTGGAGTGGTCACCGTGGTCACCGTGGTCACCGTGCTCGCTGATCAGGACGGGGACCTTGACGGGGACGGGGTAGGGCCTGTCGACCTCCACGGGGATGTGCTTCTCGACATGGACGGGGTAGGGCCTGTCGACGGGCACCTTGACGGGGTAGGGAACGTGCTTCTCTACTGGGTAGGGCACGTGCTTGTAGACGGGGTAGGGCTCAGGCACGGGCACCTTCACGGGGACTGGGTAAGGCCTGTCTACGTTGACGGGGTAAGGCCTGTCGACGGGCACGTGGACGGGGACTGGCACTGGCTTCTCAACGGGGTAAGCGACCGGGACGGGCTTCTCAACGGGGTAGGGAGCAGGTACGTGTACGGGGTAGGGCCTGTCAACGGGCACCTTGACGGGGACACCAACGTGTTTGATCACGGGGTAAGGCTGGGGATAGGGAACCTTAACTTCAACCGGGTATGGCACGTGTTTCTCCACGGGGTAGGGTTGGGGCACTGGCACCTTGACGGGGTAAGGGATGTGTTTCTCAACGGGGTAGGGCTGAGGGACAAGGACCTTCACGGGGTAGGGCCTGTCGACGGGAACGTGGACGGGGTAAGGTACCTTCTTCTCAACCGGGTAAGGCGCGGGCACATGGACTGGGACTTTGACGTACTCTTTCACGTGAACAGGCACGTGTTTGACGACCTCGTAGGGCTGTGGTACGGGCACTTTGACGGGGTACGGCACGTGTCTCTCCACGGGGTACGGGATATGTTTCTCGACGGGCACGGCGTATGGGACGCCTTTCACGAGGGTGATGGTTCTGGTGGTATCAGTATGGGTGTTGTGTCCGAGATCATAGGCTCCGTAGCCGGTGTAGGCGTGGTCATCGACGAAGTTGTAGGCTCCGCCGAGCCCGTGGCCGCTGCCGATGTAGCCGACGTCTAGCCCGTGGATGCCGTATCCATAGCCGAGGTTCAAGAGTCCACGTTTGTCCAACTTCTTGTCCAATGTCTCCGCTTTCTTTTCTGTCGTCTTCTTCTCGCTGGCAGCTGCGGCTGCTACCAGCAGGAAAACTAAGCAGAACTGTAACAAAAACAGATAATTGTTAGAAATCGATACATTAACTCTCTTTTGCCAAAACAGTTAAATGCGCGGTCTGATACACACATTGCAACGTGCAACAAAGTTGTAACTACAAAGTCATCAAACAAATGGATCTCTATCCTACAATTAGTCGTTACGTAATAATGTTGTAATTATTATGCCTCCATTTTATTGTATTAAAACGTCAATTAGCGACTGTAATGCCTGCTCATGTGTGGAGAGGAATTTCATGAAAAACTGAGGAAAACGACTTTTCAGTGGCATTAAATATTAATGTCGAAGAAAACATGCACTTTTATGATATAAACATTTAGGAGAATAATTGGTACGGGCACGCCATTATTTGCATTTTTTTTGTAGCCGATCTGATATAAGACTAGCGCAAAATTAGCGATGATGAGGAAAATTCCGATTCACTTTTATCCGGAACGAATCAAGTTTAGTTGGCATTTGAACTAGAATATCTTTTTCAATGTCAAGATCCTTATGTCATTTAGAATTAGAATAATATTATCATAATAATTTGTAGAAATCTAGAAGACTCAACTCAAATGTCAGTTGTTTCACAAAAACAGTCCATATTGTAGGAACTAGTTTACAAAAGAATAGCTGCATAAAAAGTCTATTAAATCAATCAAATTACTTAATATTGAACAACGATTCCAAATAATGCTTTATAAATTCATAATTGTTGTAATCGAACTAGAAGCATCGATGCGAATCGTGTCAATGCACGGTTATATAACGAGAGTTTAACGTATCGTATCGTTGACGAACGTTAAATATTCACTACAATATTGCAAACGGTTAACTCAAGGTTGTGCAACCGTTCTTGCAACCAGATGACATGGAAATGACTATCATCAATAACTTATATTGCGAAATCTACGTAGATGGTATTTATGTCTATTCTCAATAAAACTTTGTAGAACATTTAGACTAAACCATTACGATCATAAAAGACTCTGTAGACTTTCTATTAAAGACACTATGAACGAATCAGATCATAAATTATTCTCTTGTTTAAATCACCATCCTTATACACGCATGATGATGCCATGCAAATTAATTCACAAAAGTAATCCTATTCAAACTCATTACATAAGTAAACTTTCAAACAAGTGCACAAAACATTAAACTAAGCCTTAAACTAACCAATTAAGGTCGAGATTATTACTTAACCAATCATCGTAGATAATACTGTTTGGATGTTTTGCAAAATACCCGGACAATAACAAGATTGATGAGACACCCAGATTTAATTTCCCGATTGTCCAATGTGTGATTGAAAGTTACGAAGTAGTGACCTTGGTGAATATTGACCAAAATGCGAAGTCACCGGTTGATGTTGAAAATAGCGGGATTAAAACATACATGTCTTAATGGGCACTTAATACAAATAAGGATGTAGATAAGTGAAGACATTATACGACATTTTATGAAAACAGTAGTTCGGTTTGGCTTTCGAAAATCTATGAAAACCAGATTCTTTGCTGTCTGCATTGCTATTTTTTATTCTACTGTTTTTTAGTCCCTTAATAGCCACTTACCACCTACACATTTCCCTTCGAACATTCTAATTCGAATCTAACAAAAAACATACAAATGAGAAAATGAAAATGAGAAATATTCCTGCAAACCAGTACATCTATTTGCAATAGTCATTTCAATAATATCACGCTACAGCCAAACGGCTCGGTAACTGCTCTATAATCGTTGGTCACAAATCGCTATGTTAAACCACCATGGTGCAATCCGGCCTGCATCGAGCGTTCTTTGTTCAAAATTTTCCCAGCATTTTTGTTTTTCTTTTTGCAATGTTAAAAGAAGATTACCCTGACCTTGCTTTGTTTCGAATTTTGAATTGTAACGAATTTTCTGGCGACATTAAAGAAATTGCGTTGATGACTGTCCTCAGTATAGATCATTCTAGAACGTTTTACGTTTACAGAGCTTTTAACCTGAGTTAAGTCTACATTCTTAACTGTTCCAATACAAACTATGCAAGTGACATGTTCTGTTCGTTCAGTGCCACATATTTTGCGTAATGAATACCTCAACTACCATATCTATTTACTTACACATCTACCATTACAAAACCCGAGCAGTCGTCGAGAACGTATCATTACTACGACATAATCCGCAATACACACGGACGCGTCACTGTACACAACTGTCTGATCAAATCTTTCTTTATTTGAAAAAGTATCACGAACACTGTAACCGCAGAGCGCATCTTTGTAACGTCATCTGACAGCATCATGCGCTTGCAAACTCGTAAAACTGACCTCTTTGGTACGTGGTAGCAGTAAAACATTATTTGTATGTAAACGGCACGTTTTATGACTTTCAGATTTCTTTTTATGTTTTACATTTGAGTAATACGCGGCACAGATTTGACAGATGTGTAAAGAATTCTTTCGACACTATGACTCAAAGTGGTTCTAAAATCGTTATCTATGATTAGATTTAGATATATGATTAAACGGCTGAATATTTTAAAACAGAAGCTATAGAAATTTTACGCAAGTCGAATCTCAATACAAAAACAATACTTGAAAATTGGATCGCAAACATTTTTCATTCACATTGTTTTGACAGAAAAGATGCTAATCAGTAGGAAAGAGAACGAGGTCGGACAGCGATCGGGTTGCCTCGGCTAGCGACTCGTGGGATAAAATTACTTCTATGGTGGTTTCGTAACTTAAGAAATGGGTCGCAGATACTTACCTAACTGCAACTTTTGCGATATGTTAATTTGTAGTGTTCTGAAGTCGAATAAACAAAGAACTTACTATGCGTTTTTATGCGTAACATTTTGGCTGCGATGCGATTTTTGTTTTCACCCGGCTATCTTAGAAAAATGTAATATTTTTCTACTTTAATTCTCGATCTATCTACTGCGTTTGAAACCAGTATTCAGCCAGTAGTAGCCATAGCAGTTGCCGTAGCTTAACATGTGTTTGTACACATGGGTTGTACCGTATCTTGCGTCAATATAATACCAAGAATGTCTGCTACTATACATGGTCAAAGATCGCAAGCAACTTGGGTCACTAATAACGAATATGTGCCAGTTTTACTTTACTAACTGATGTAATCTGTAATACCGCGGTTACATTGACCTGCGGATTATGACATGTACTTATGCTCATCTTTAACATTAATCAAACTTGCGAGAGGTCTCGCTGATGAGTATAGTGCGTGAGTTTAAGAAAATGCATGATTTAGAAATGTAGACAAGGACGCAGAGGTTTTATTAGTTTCTATAATGTTTTATGCCTCAGAATTTTGATGTTGAATTAAACTGAGGGGCTATTATTTTTACATCAATTTTCTCGTTTTTGCAATCATAAATATATACAATGAGAAATATCTAAATCACAGAATGTGTTATGAATAGTAGAGAAATAGAAATACTTAAATTACTTTTGAATCTCTATGGAAAACAACAATCTTTATTTTTATCATTCTTGTTGGTATAATAATCAGTTTTTTTACTCGAATTCCATGACTATGCGTCATCGTCGTTTTCAAATAGAATAACTAGCAAGTTTAAGAGTAATAACATGAACCTTGTAAGGCAAGCCGGGTTATACAGGAAACGAGTAAATATTATCGGCTTTGCAATTCTGTTGGCGCTTGCCTTTGAATAAGTTATTTCTGAAACCGAACCTATTAATTCGCGGTATATTCTAAGAGTAATTAATGTAGTTAATCTACTGGCCAGGAAGCTGACTTGTGGCTGATATATTATATTGGAGCTTTATAGATTATAAAATCTGGATTACCTATTTTGATTAAATTAAATTCTTGTTCGAAGTTCGAAAAACTAAACTCAAATGTTTTGAGAAAAGCAAACACAAGAAAGAGCGGTCCTGCCAAAAACAAATGACTGTAGGTTTGCAAAGATCGCAAACAGAAAATGTTTTACTCTAATCGCGAATATTGTTTAACTTTAAAACGCAAAGTTTATTTGATGCTATCTTAAGTGCTACAATTAACATTGAAACGATGTATTTAGCAGTCAATCTCTGAATGTAACAAGTCTATTGTGTTTTCTCACGGGTCGATTTACAAAACTATTGTTGCGTAAAATTTTCTCACTGTCTTGAAAAACTGGTGCCATGTTCTTTTCATTACTTTATCTAAGAATCTTGTGTTGTTTGTTTTATCAGGTGTTTTATGAACCTTCTATGATTTTCTTTTGAATTTTCATATTTATTCTAGAAAATTGTTGTATATATTTTTCTGTCGTTCTGTTTCCCTCATTACGTCTTGTTTATTTTTCTGACTTGTTATTTTCTCGGATGCCTTTATGCAATTCTCGCTTTAACTAGGCGTTGCATTGACTTATGCCTTCCTGGACTCTCTTCCTTGTTAAACTGGACTGAAACCTGTTAGTCTTGATCGAGAGTAAATTCTCTATTGTGACGTAATATACCATAAGTTATATTGTATAACGCATCAACGAAGCAAGCAATAAATTCAGAGTTTTGTTTATACTAGCTTGAGGTTTTGTATTTTCATTGCCAGTGGGTCGTTTAGAGCATTTTAGGTCATAGTGAGTTCGAATTTCGATGATGGAAAAATAATTAGTTTTAGATTGAAATCTTCTTGAATTAGGCTACTTATGTAGCAGTAAATTACTACTATCCGGTTTTGTTATAAATATAGATAATTCTAATGATTTACGTTGTAATTGGTAAATTATATAATTATCCGTTAAGGTATCGCGATGCTGTTATAACTGAATCTAATGAATTGGTAATTAAAATAATAGCAAAATGTTGACTTCAAAAAAGTGTGTCACATCCCGTTTTTCACTCAAAAAATCTGGTGATTTTTGACGTAGAACCTGTTTCACCATTGTCCAAAATGAAATTAATTGGAACATGAATTCGAAAATTATGAAAAATCACTTTAATTTTGACCGTATAATGTAACTAACAATGGTATAACAGGCCCTACGAATCACTGTTTCACAAACACGGGATACACTGTAACACTTTTTTGAAGTCATCACTTGCACTGCACTGCACTTCACACACTCACCGTTGTTTTCATAATGCCTCTTCAACGGTGGTTGGTGTCGGGAATCGAACTGGATACTGTGTTGAGTGTGTTGTGTGTTTTTATAGGTGGTTATTTGGCGATACTTTCGCCATTGCCCCCCTAGCGGGAATAGGCTGTTTTGTGTACGAGTCCTTCGTATTCGGCTGGCCGTCGGACAGAAGACAGACGCGCCGCGCGTTCGGATTTTAAAAAAATAATTCAAATAATTCTTCGCTCTAATTACCTCATTTTTTTCGATTTAATAATAGTCAATCCTTTTTTGACATTTGATAATAATCGTTCCGTGTGTTCATGCGTTCCGAATTTAGATCATTGCATATTTCAGATACATTTATTTTGCAATTGCGTATCTTGAAGTAAATATTAGTGTTTCCGCTTGATATTTAATACTAGTCGGCATCCTGTACAAATATTACAGCTTCGTCCGTAATAATAATAGTTTGCGTATGTCGGTAATCTAGATCGTAAATTATTTCGATGTCGAACAGTTACGATATTAATTTGCATCCTTTTGTTTGTTCTACTTTTTCATGATTAAGTTTACAAAGTGGGCGAAGTCGAACAGATTTCAATATTTTTGGGTATTTGGATCAATGTTATGAAACAGAAACCAAAAAAGTTTGGGCTTTGGTGACATAATTTAGAAAAACCAAAGGCCATAATCCAATTGATTCAAACAAAAGCATCATGATATCATTCCCTTTGTTACATTCATACTTTGTTGTATCTAAGTTCGGTTCTCGGGTAAGTCATTTTACATTATAACACATCACGCCTGTACTTTCCCGTATGGTAGGCAGAGGTTTAGGTACCTATAGTATATGCACATTCCATCAGTTACCTGTGTTTATTTTGTATTATGTATTGACATTTCTTCCTTATTGACCTTATAAACTACAAGGTCCGTGACCCTTGTTATGTGATAAACTAAATGAAATCAATTAAAATACAGTTTTATAGGAGCCAAGTTGAAACAAGTTCGAATATTATTACCTTCGACCAAATGATAGAGTAGGCAATTAAAAGCTTATGCAACCATTAAATCAGTGTTGTTGATTCTTTCTATCAAGGTGTGGTTTAGAACTTTGACTCCATATTTATCAGCTGGTAAAATTCAAAATACATTCAGGAGGATGTGGACCAGTCCACACTGTTAGCTTAACATCAGTTGGCAATTTTGTGAACAGGAGCGTAATCATATAAGCTCTTAGCACAAGGTTACTTTTAGTGTGCTTTAGGTACAGATGTATGTGAACAATGATAACTTTGACACTTCGTGGTACAGGGGCTGATCCTATAAATCATAACCTAAGTAAGGATCAAAGACGGCGACTGTTAATCCTGTTAGTGGATAGGCAGGATGTATCCGTATGTCGATAGGGAGAAGCTTATAACTTTACCCGGAAAATTTAGAGCTGCAAACATGTGATGTTTGGTCCTGTATCTTGCAAAACATAACCTAGCACCATGTCTATATTCATCGAACGACATGCACATAGTAACTACAAACGGGATGAAAAGTTATGTAGGGGTGAATGGGGACAAAACTTTGATTAGGATTTTAACTTTGATATCACTTTGTTGGTTTCAAACAAAGCGTCGTTTTTTTTTATATAATTAAATAATATATTGGAGTAACATTAACATTAGAAGCGGGATATTTAGGCTGTTTCCTGGTGTTTGCGAGTTTCCGATATTTCGGTGCTGTTGCTGTTGATTACGAATCAACTGAAAAGATGATCAGTTTTCCCGCTTCTAATGTTAATTTTAGTGTTAGTGACCATAACAGATTAAAAACTTATAATTTATTGGAGTATCTATTTAATACAAAGAAAAATTAAATAACATGAAAATTCCCTTCAAAGATTTGTTCCTATTACTCCGTTTGATAGTATATCCACATTTCAATAGATAAATGCGTTTCAACTGCTAAAGGCACGAAATAGGACGAAGACTCAGCCTTGCCATTAATCTTTTTCAACTGTTCTCCTCCAAGTGTTACATAGAATTTCTACTTTAGTGTAATAAATCTATTCAATATTTAGCTTATGAAAGAGTCTTGCATATTTCATGGTAGCTTATGTATAAGTAGGCGAATACGCGATGGGAAACGAAAATTGAACAGGATACTAAGCTAAGAATAGGTACAGTCAACAACATTCATAACTAACCACCTTTTCCAAAGGTATTCGTGCAAGGGGTAGATACTTAATCAATGCAGCTGACAGTACATACGTTATAACTGCAATGACAGGTCAGTTGACATAATTATGCGTAAATAGGTACCTATCTGCTGGATAATATTAACCATGACCTGGATAGCATACTAATACATTTATTGTAATTAAATAAATCAGTTTGTTTTATATTTTATAGGGCTTCGGTTTTATTGCGTTTTAAAGGATTTTTATCTGTGCATGTGTTGTTCACAATCATTTAAGATTTTTAAACTTTTAAATTTAAAACAATTGTTAAGTATACATTGTTGAGTGTGGTTCCCATATCCTCATCCATCATCATCCTCAGCATTTTTCATGTTCCCACTGCTGGGACAGTTGTCACAGTTGTGACCACTGGGCCATCACTGCTGTTCACATATAGGGCTAGATTATTGCTTAGGTAACGTGATCCTTAAACAAAAATCCTTATTCTTGGATCCCTTTGCAGCGGCAATTCTGCTGCGCGGACAGCAAATAATTCTGCTGTCAAATCCCAGATGAGCTGTAGTGATTCGTCGAGTTATTTTATTCGGTATAAGTTTAATCATTGACTAATCAGAGTATGGTTTACATATAGAATTATCTAGGTTTTTAACTATGAAGTGTTTGGAAATGACAACTAGAATTATATAATTACAATCACACAATCAATTCTTTAAAGTAGGAACAATTTTATTAATCAGCATTCATACTTAATTATCAAGTATTTCATTAATTAATTATATACATATCTATATGATTGAATAATTTACCAGTTTTAATACCTACTGATATTTTCAACTTGAGAAACTTCCGTCGCGAACCGAATGACCTGACCTGATTTTGACACTTAAAATCAAAAAGTCATATCTTTTAATCAGCTTCAATGAAGAATTATATAACAAAAAGAAACCTATAACCCTTATGTCTTTATATTGACACTAGCTTCTGCCAGCGGCGTCGCCCGCGTATTTGTCGGCTACTAACTGAACCAATGGTCAAATATGCTATCCAATGGTTACACGGTTGGCGCAGTGGTTGAGCGATTGACTGCTGCGCTGCGTGTCGTGGGTTCGATTCCCGCACGGAACAAATATTTGTATGACCTACAGATAGTTTCTCCGGCTGGTGTTGTGTATGTGAGCTTATATGTTTATAAACGCACCCACGATACAGGAAGAAATTCCTAGTGTGGGGCAACGTTTAAAAAAAAATGTCGGTAAAACGCGTTTATTCGTCAATTGTTAGCCTTACAAACGGTCAAATAATTGACTCACTATTTTATTTGACAATTTGTGAGGCTAAAAACTAAAGAAAATTAGAGTTACTCCGAAATTTGCAACCATTGGTTAGCATATTTAAACATTGGTTAAACTATCTAGGAAATCTTTATCGTATAGGATATAGAATTTAGTGTATTAATTTTTAAAATAAGTTTAATAGTGGGCTTGATAACGTTACAAACAGACAGACATACATAGTTACTTTCGCATTTATCTATGGATTTGTCATAAAATAATATTAACAGAACGTTAAATAAACACACTACCCTCCTTCGGCAGTCGGGTAAATAGGAAAGCTATAAATGCATTTGATTTACGCAATAGTACATAGGTGTATGATAATATTCCCGTTGGCTTATGACCGAAGACCAGTGTGCGAATGTTCATGGTTTTCTAAAACACAATAAGTACAGGTGTAGTTACTAGAATGGAATTACCAGATGGGATGAAGTTCATGGTCTTATAGTACCTTAAACCATCTTTAACATAGGATAGGTCGTGAAAATGGCAAGTCATACATAGACAAGACTTGATTCTAGACAAACCTTCATTCTATTAGCGAAGTTGATGGTAGAAATGCCAAAATGTACTCACTCCCCTTATTTTTTTCTCTACTGAATTGGCCAATCTTTATGGCTGCCCGAGCTGCCTCACATACAAGCCAGCTCTGCTGTATCGGACTCACTTAGTTGCCTACCTGCTAAAAACTACTCCGGTCTTACAATTTATCCACATATTTAAAACATGGAGAGTATTGGTGGCCCAGTGGTAACGGTCCCGACTTACATGTACGTCCTGAGTTCGAACCCAGGCAGGCGCTTTACTTTGTGTCAATTATTTCATCACTACTGCTCTTAAAACGGTGAAGGAAAACATCGTGAAGAAACCGGCATGTTCACTGGGTCCACGTGGTGGATTAAGGCTCATTACCTCTTTCACAAAGAGGATGCCTGTGTCCCAGCAGTGGAAAGATTATAAGACTGATGATGAAAACATGGTTTGCTGTGGGCAACTCCACGTGTAAGTGGCGGTTACACCAGAGCTAAAATATAGTTATGTTCCTACATTGGATACATTTGATCTTAATTACATTCTTGGGTCTACGAGAGTCCATCTACGAGAGAGCAGATTGGAGGTGTGGTGGCACAGACTGGAGAGTGTTGGCTTGAAATTGAGCAGAACTAAAACTGAATACCTGTTCTGTGATTTTGGCGGTCTCTCCAGATCCGTGCCTATAACTCTTGCTGGAACACCCATGCAGGAAGATGACGATGGGTCTGCGAGAGTCCATCATATATGTATAATACTCACAACGGATCTTTGTGGCTCTGAAGTTGTCTCTGTCAACTATTGCGCACGAAACAGATTAACTGCATAGAGTAAACGAGATAGGATGATGCTACAAATGTATGCGAGTGAAAGAGACAGTTATACAATGCTATTTTCACTTTCAATATTGACGCAAAAATAGTTAGTTCGCAGCCTCTTACAGCCAATTCAGAGCCACAAAGATACGTTGTGAGTATTATATATATTTTTACTACTACTACTTTAAATTACCTATTTATTTATTGTTCTACAGGATGTTGGTTCGGGTTTGATTGTTGTCAACCCTCTTAATTTTTGACTTTTACCAATACCTATCGCAAAGTTTACTCTCTGTCTCTGGTATATGAATGAAAATGATTTTCCAGGTTGTTGTTTTTGTTTGTATGCAATGTGGTTTTTGTGTTGTGTGGTGTTGTTGTATTTGTTTTTATCGTCATGTGTTTGAGACCCGTAAGTTTAAAGAAGAGGTTAAAAGACACGTCGTATTCTCAAAATCCTATGTCGGTTGTTAAAGGGAACAATTTATTGACAAGTAAATCATGAATCAATATTACATAACGTTGTGTATTCTACATATAAACCTTCCTCTTGAATCACTCAATCTTAAAGATCTAAGCATACATAGGGACAGACAGACAGCGAGAAGCAACTTTGTTTTATACTATGCAAGGATAAGGATATTACAACCTGTCTATTTTTAGTACTTGTATACTTAGTGAAAAACTGGTTTTCATTGTTATGCCTAGCTGCCTAAGTAGGTATCAAAGTGATAGTGTTACTAGTATTACATCAATCGATAAATCAATATCATTCGATATAATTAGGTGACCGTGCCGTACTTAGTCGTTAATTACGACCTAATGATGCATTACTGACCAGAACTCAATATAATTGCAATCAATCAAAAAAATAATACGCCATAATTATACAGGAACATTTTTTTATAGAGTACTTAACATTGAAAAGGTTTCGAGTCCTTGCTTGTGCTAAAATGTGATAAAATGGCAGCTCACGCGGAAATAATAATCGATTCTCACACCGATTTTTATTACATTTTTTGTAGGTATTCGATTTTTACAGTGACGTGCTGCCGTGAACAGTGAGGCTCAAGGGAGACACTTCTCAGTCTCCTCAGGTATGTGCCCTAACAGGCGTTGTACAGAATGGGTTCCGGGATGGTCTTTGAAGACGTTAGAGCCTTTTCATATTTGAAGATGGTGACCACCGGGGTAGTTTTTGTAAGGTACAGTAGTACGTAGTAAGGTAAGATTCCACACTCCCTGGCCTTTCCACAAAAGTGCAGGTTTTGAAGGTTGCTCCATATACCAAGAAAACAGGTAATCGATTCGTAAAATTGTATAACAGGATATCTCAAACTTGAGTCATAGCGGCATTCAAATGTTTTTAGGATATTAGCCAATAACATTTTAGGTATATACAGGATATTAGGCCAAAATAAATCATATGTAATACTTGATGTGCCTGCAATTTGATCAAATTAAGTTATTAAACAATGTTGGTAATAATATTTCGCTTTGACGTGACGTTTTCAGGTTAGCACCTTAATAAATCATTGGTAGTTGAGGAATCAAATAAAAGTGACTGTTGAGGTTGTTTCGATTATTTATAATAGTAATTATTTAGTTTCTAAATCCTAGGTCTTTACTACCTGCATACCTAACTGCGTTAGTAGTTTAATACGTTGGGTATAACGTAGATCAATCATAAGTATTGCTGGCAGTACATTTTTTTTTGTTTTATTACCTTCAAAAGGGGCCTGGAATTTTTGGGGAAAAGACCAGAGCGTCTGGGCCCATTTTACTTCACTAAAACCAACCCGGTGATCACTATCAGCACGTAGAAGGGGTCCTGTAACCTCACAAAAGACCACCCCGGAACCCCTTTCTGTGCAACGCCTGTTAGGGCACGTCCCTGAGGATAAAAGCAAGTAAGTATGTTAAGTATTGCTGTACCTGTGTATTATATTTTATATATACATTTTTATTTTGGTAATCAGTAAAACCGTTTTCTTGGATCATTGTAATTGTACTCATTATCTGTCTCATTTGATTTCAAAGCTATACCTACAACTTTTTTTCAATCAAAATTATTCAATGGCTTAACTCTCTGTTTAGACTAAGCCAAATTGGTGGGCAGAGTATCGAAGTCCAATCACATAGGTAACTATGTAACTATTATTGTATATAGAAGTTCATTGCCATATGCACATTACGCCACTAAATGCATATTCAATGTAATACGTGATAGGCAAGATAAACATAACAAAATAGTATAGAGATAGATAGATACTTTATTGTATACCAAAATTATAAGGCAACGCCTTTACAATATTCTTAATATTATGGATGCAAACAATGGCGATCTTATTGCTGACAACGACATCTTCCAGACAACCTGCGTTGTCTTACCAAAACTTTACATAATTTACCAACTGTTATATTGTTGTTTACTTCAAACCATTTAACTTAAGAATTTTTTAAATTTATTGTAAACAATCGCTTATAAGGAAGTACATTTCCAGTTTATCGTAATCGGAGCCAAATCTTGACCCACAATTGAAATCGTGGCCATTTTGATACGATTTTTGACCTTTAAAACGCTGCTAATGTTTCCAGTCACTTCCCTTTTTAATAATAATAGTAATAAGTGGCATTATTATTAGTATTATTAAAGCTTAATTGAAATCGTGTGTAGCCCTTAGATGTATAAAAGTGTTCGAGGCTAAATTGGCTACGTGCTTATATTTATAATATAGTTACTTATCATCATCGATAACTTATTTATATATGGTATAACGTGGCATTGATTGGCCCTGCGATTTCTGTCAAAAGGGCTTACATTTTCTGACCGGTGGGTAAATATTTTTATGCCCAGACGAAAAGCATGTGTAGGTTCGCAGACCCTTCTTCGGTCTGGACTGTTTACTTAAGAGATTTTCAGGAGCTGTGAAACAGTGTTTTTTTTTTCCGAATTCTAGCAATAACCAAGTCTGAAGGAAAATGGTTAGTTTAGCAACACAAAGCAAACAATGAAAAGGTAATAGCACAAAGTATGTAAGCGGCGGCGCGTGGTAGTAGTCACCCAAAAGAAATGTATGCAATTCTAAATACGGTTTTAGACCGTTCCGCTCTCGTTGAGTTGATACAAATCAATCGATTTACATGCCACACAGTGTACATTCAAGTACAAAAGTAAGTATCTATAATTATACTGAATATTGGAAAGGCTTTAGTCGATCAAGCGTGCAGTACAATCTTATAATAGGCAAGGAGCCTGGGTGCACTCTACGAAGTTTATCTCATATTTTCTCGACTATAAAAATTGCATTTAAATTAGGCCACAAAAATAATATCTTGTTTTATAAGTCAAGTTTATAAATTAACAATTCTGAAGATGCATTTCCTAGGAAATGATATAAAAAAATGTATAAATCTGTATCATAAATTAAAGTACGAATCTTGAACTTCAAGCGGATTATCATAAACATACAATTTTATGTCAAAACCAATTAATTAAATGTTAATCTAGTAATAATGAACACTGAATCGTGTCGTATTTTGTAAAATCCAAGAAACATGATGATATAGGTAATAACAATTGATTTATTTGTATTTTAATGACGCACGTTAGATTTTATTATTTGCTAATTCGAACAACGAATCTATAAAGTTTTATTAAGGCATTAGAAATAAAAGCTCATGTAGATCGTTAACTAAATTTAATAACTAAATTTGTATACACATAAACACAGTTTCCGTAAATAAGTGCCAAAAAAAATACACCACAAAATGGAGTCATCGGTCACAAGACCCGTTTACATAAGAAATTAATCATAGCAGAAAGTGATTACAGTAAAAATGTATAATAAATTTAAATCATACTATAAAAACAATGACATAAACTTCTGCTATTGCAGCTCCTCGCCTATTCGCGGACCGGTTCCGGTCTTGTGGCCTTGAACTCGAACGAATTTACCCTAAATCTGGTGCATTGAACGACTGAACGAGACGCTTAACTAATGAGACAACATTAATTCTTTGTTTATGCACTTTATTTTATTTTATTTGTGGCGTGAACAATTTAGTGAGTAGTTGCTATGGACTTTGTTTTCATAGAGTAGGTAGTGTATCGTAGGTACTTGTTTTAAGAGTTTGTTGGTAGAATGTAACTGAAAGGATTCCTAGTGGAATATTGTAAAAAAAGGAAAGCCTTACGTAGCTTTGGACTTGTATTTTATCCAAAATATATTGTATTTTTATTCTTTGTGTAAATTTTTTCATCACCACTACTCTCAAAACGATACACGAAAATATTGTGAGGAATCCGGCATGTCCTAGAAACAAGAATTCGAAGACATGAACTGAGCCCGATTGGTGGATTACGGTCTATTTCCTCTCTCACAGAGAGGCCTGTGTCCCAGCAATGGGTACATTCAAAAGGCGATGATGATGATTTTTTTTCTGTTTCGATAGATAGGTGTAGAATGATTGTTATGTGTATTTTGGTAAGTCTGGGATAGTGGTGATCTTAGGAAATTAGAATGTCTCTATAAAATGATTCATCCCTTACTAAATGTTATTGCAACAAGGATCAATCAACATCAATCAGCCTAGCCTTTGTCCAACAATTTGGTGGTCTACTTTCAGCCCAACCGAAAGCAGCTGAAAACTAGAATTTCAGTCAATTATTATCACCAAAAGATTTGCAAAAGGATTAATAATTATCAGTACAGTCATGAACAGGCTTTCTTAGAGAGACTTAAAACTTATTCGTGTTAGATAAGCATATCACAAGCTGCCTTTTTTTTTTCAGAATTCGTAGCCTTAAACTACGCTAAAAAATAAGCACAATTTTTAATATATTCATGGTCTATCTCTTTCACTAATCAGTTCACAAATTATCATATATCGGGGTCAAACACTTGATATGACAGTGTTAGTATTAAGTTCTCTGTAAATAAGTTTACTCGACATTCACCCAATTTGAAGTCAAGTAAGGTCAGGTTTTAAGCGTGAATTAAGGACTTACCAAATGTAGATTGTAATAGATCAAAGATAATTTTGTTTGTAATACCTACTTTAAACTAATAACATATAGAGCTAATATTACTTTTTTTGTTTGATTTATTTACGAGTATTATCCATGGAACAAATGCAATCCAATTTAAAAGCTACACTGTCTCCAAGAATCGTAGGCTACTTTTTACCCGACTGCCGAAGGAGGGTAATGTGTTTATCAGTCTATGTATGTTTGTTTGTTCCTATGTGGTGGATTTTGATGGTTTTTACTTCAATCGATTCGTCTTAACCCTGCGAGTGTGACTGGCTACATTAAAATTGGAAAATAGAAAAATGGCGGCTTTTGGTTGCCATATCGTGAGAGCCCAATTTTTTTTTTTCTTCCAAACCCTTCGTGTGATTTATCAAATAAAGGGTTTTAAGGATTTCAAAAATATACAACACTTATATATTTAAATATACCTAATTCGAAAAAAAAACTATTAAGTTATAAATAAAAAAAGTTAATTAAAAAAAACAAAAAACTCGACTGCTTATAAAACGAACTAACTAAAAAGACGTAAACAAGAAGAAAATCATGCTGTGCAGTCGGCGGATACATATTCGCGGGCTGGCTGACCAAAACCAGGCGTATCCTTCGCCTGCACAGCATGATTTTTTCCTAGTTTACGTCTTTTTAGTTCGTTTTTTAAGCAGTCGAGTTTTTTGATTTTTTTAATTAACTTTTTCTTACAAAAAAATGCAGGAATCCTTGTAGGCCATGGGAGAGAAGTTGCGGATTAAAAGCTAGTGAAGGACTACACATAAGCACAAGCTTAAAAGCTTGTTCTCTGAAAACGAACTTTGACTTAAAGTTGCGAAACCAGATGTATATTCGAGAAAAATACTATGCTCTTTGCCTTATAACCGTGTGTTGGGTCAAGAATTCAGGAACTCCTCTACATTGTGCTGTATAGACTCTTTAGGGTAGGGTAGGGTAGGGTAAAGAATTCAAGCTTATCTTAAAATTTTGCTATACGTACTGCCAAGCCGGAGGTAAAAGGGTAGGTTAACAATGCGATATCAATCTTCAAGTCACGAAATATACTTGAAAACTTAGTTACTTGCATGCAAGCATCGTCAACCACATATTGTTTTGACTTCAGAATGAGATACTCTGTGGATAATCCTGAGCCTTCTTTTCGTCTCGTATTTCCACGAACTTGTAAAAAAGGAGTATGTAAGGGTCGTGGCATGAGGCCTTCTGTATTCTATTTGTGTAAGTTCAAAGAATAGCGCACGGTATGCTTTCCTTGCAATCATTGCTTCTTATGTTCAAAAATCCGTCGACTCGATAGTGTAAAGACGCAATGAATATTAATATATTCATATTCATTTTCTTTATTGTAATAATATATACAAATACAAAAGGGCAACATATGTACAAAGGCGAGCTTAGCCCATGATAATTGTTGAGTTACCACAAGGAAAGGGAAGGAGTGTTCTCCATGCTGTTAAATAGATACGCAATTAGCGTGCAGTTTCTGCCAATCCCCATGCCAAAAAAGCGTGAGTTTATGTTATGCAAAAAATAACCATATCGTGATAATAAAGGTGGAAGGTGGGAGGAGGTTATTTTAATACAAGATCATTTTAATATAAATTTAATTATTCATTAAAAAACCTTTTTTTTTAAACAAGCTTTTTTCGTATTTTTCTTAGCAAACCCTTTCATTTGATACCCATAACATAGCAGTGCATAAAAAATAACTAGTCCGCCATCTTGTGCCGTCCGCCATATTGGATTTAGAATGACGTCATTTAGCTAACCATGCATTGTCATCCAAACTAAACGTAAATTATTATGCAAAATTTCATCTTAATCGGTGGAGGATAACTGCTTTAAAATTCAGTTGCAAGATTTGACCCGAGCACACTTACATACACATATACATACATTGCAATTTAAATAAAAGCTTATAAAAATAAATCATTTACGTTAAGACATACCGTACTCCACAGGAAGGGCTACGAATGTATCTCATTAATATAATATGCTGACAAAGTTGACAACTCTGACTCACTCCACACACTCAACATTTCGATAGGCTCTTACTCAACCACTTCCTACCAAACGAGGCTAAACATTTTCTCACACATCTCAATCACGCACAGCTTCCAACAAAATTATACCACTTCCCGTCAATTTATTAGTAACCTTTAAAGTAGCTTTAGGTTAAACCTCGAGTCGGTTGTTGAAAGCTAAGCCAAGTTATTTTAGCTTAGATCGCATAGCTGCGGAAATACCTATCGCCTACTCTTCGGTCTTCTACAGACTTTACTTAGGTGAGTGTGCTCAAGAACGCCACAACCTCATCCCACCGGCCCCAGTCTAGACGCACTGCATGTAACCATCCTTACCTAGTTGCTATTCCACCAATCCGCATCAAGCTCTTCCAAACATCCTTCATAATGCGTACAGCAAAGAATGGAACTCACTGCCTGGGTCTGTGTTTCTTCAGATTCGCAATGAATACGTTCATTGCGAATCTTTTCAAAGTTAAACTGAACAGGCTTCTTCTAGGTAAGCTCACTCCAGCATCGTTGACTTTGTTTCTGTCACCTCTGACCTAGACTAGAGTCAAGAGCTAAGCCATCTCAAATTTTAAAATAGTTTTCATAAATAGTTTTCAACTTAGTTTACAACATAATTTTAGTCTACACACAAGAGTGAAAATTTAAAAGTGCATGTTGTAGTGCAGTGTTGCAAACATAAAATATTTTTACAAACCACTAGGCACCTACCTACCTGTACAAGCTGTAATGTTATATTGAGCTTTACAGAGGCTGTGTCACTGGTCTCACAAGTAAATCTCTGTCACACAAGAGGCCAGTGTGACAATCTTTGTACGCACCACAAACCCGGACTAAATGGGAGACAGACAGGTGCGATGCAACATACCGTCAACGAATTTTCAACTTACGTACGCGACATACGTAAAATACCTATTCGTATGTCGCATTATCGTTTCGCACCAATGCGAAATGATTTCGAATTTTGCTAATTGGATGAGCCATATTTCCCAGTATTGCTACAATAAAATATCACGTTGCTGCAACAATGCTTCGCAACTTTTGTTCACTATGTATTCATATTTCATAGCATTCATGTAAGTAAACCAAAGATTAGAAAGGTTACATTCAAGTTCAAGATGTAATCGGTTAACCTTGTGCTTTGCTCTTAATGTAAGTTCAAATGTCATTGTTTCTACTAAGTTGTGAACTTTGTTGAGCTATTATGTCGTAGTTAATGTGAGTGGAGGCCCATTTACTGTAAAGTTTGCTAAACTTGTAGTATGCTGCTTTTAAGGTTTTCTGTTTAACAGTATGAAAACTATATATTCTATTGCTTCTATGTTGTTTCTCCAAATACTTCACTGTTCTTTACTGATTAATTTCGTTGCGGGATCCAGACAGTTGAATCGAGTCCGGGACTCTTTAAGTTCATTGCTGCTTCTGTTATTTCTGAGAACAGTGTAGCTTGGTAAACTCAAATAAAACCGGCCAAATGCGAGTCGGACTCGCGCACAAAGGGTTCCGTTCGATTATCGCAAAAAAACGGCGTTATATGGAAGCCCCATTTCTGTTTTTAGTATTTGTTGTTATAGCGGCAACGACAAATATATCATCTGTGAAAATTTCAACTGTCTAGCTATCACGGTTCGTAAGATACAGCCTGGTGATAGGCAGACAGACAGACAGACAGACGGACCGTGGAGTCTTAGTAATAGGGTCCCGTTTTTACCCTTTGGTTACGGAACCCTAAAAATACTCTTCTTCCTGCAATTCACGGGTATCGAGCTTTCTCTTAGACAGAGGGGCAGGCAAAGACTCTTTTTCAGATTTCATAATATACTGTCTATTATATTATGTGTTTATGTGTAGGTATTATGCCTCTGCAATGCATTGAATACGCAACCTTATACAAACACTATTTATGACTAGTTCCTCATCAAAACAAAAGCAAAAACAAAGAGTAAATTAAATTAGTTTTAAAACTATTAGCAAATAGAATAACTCGTGCTGTCTAAAGTGGGTCATTTATGTTATTATACAATTAAGTTAAGGCCTTGACTTGTAAGACAAAAGTAATCATTGCAGAAGATGTATGGGTGTATGAAAGTCACCCACACGACACAAGTCACGTCTTTGCGCAAACTAGGCTCAGTGTGCGATACACTCATCTTTTTACAAGTAATTTGTTGATTTTGCTCAAAACCGTCACATGACGGTTCTAGAGTTGGGACATAATCTGCTCAGTGGTTTACTAAATTAGTAAAAAGCAGAAACGAGGTGGTGGAATCAGCAGAATTCCTTTTTAGAATATAAGCTTTTAATGCTATAGATCTATGATATATGGCAATATAATACATAGTACGATAGTCATCAACGTCTTCCTGCCCTTTTCCTTTGTTACTTGAGGTCAGCCAAACACGTTTTCTTCTTCCATTCCGTCCTGACCCCCGCCATGCCATCACTGACTCCCTTCTCTTTAATAACACTCCTCACATCCATCTTTTCTTTGGCCATCCCCTCCCTCTCCATCCATCCACATTTTTAAATTCATAACTCATTTAGTTACATGCATTTCATCCCTCCTCATCACATGACCATACTAGGACCAACGGTATCCTTTCAACTTTTCTGTCACATTCAAACTTCCTCTAATATATTCATTTCTTACTTTATCCCTTCTCGTCACTACGCACATCCATCTCAACATTCTCGTCTCTGCTACATGCAATCTCTTTTCATCCATCTTTTTCACAGCCCAACATTCTGATCCATACATTACGACGGATCTAATCACGGACTTGTAAATTTTCCCCTTTAACTTGAGGGGCATCCGTGGGTCGAAAGTTGTTACAGTGACCTGTGCGATAGTGAAAAGTGGATAAATAATTTTCTCTGCAGTAGGAACACATACAGATCCTTGATGATTTTATTTGATAGGACCTCGTGTTTGGAATAACAAAGCCAAAAGACATATTTGACATTTCATAAGAACCGGAGTTTATTTAGGATGTTCCTTTTTAGAACGATAATGACATTTAAGATCTTGGTCGACTAGTTTTCTGAATCAGGTAGATAATAAAACAAATTAGACTTAATCAGATGCCACTGATTGGATGAGTTATTAGCCTGTAGGTAAGACCAATTAATTAGTAAAATATCATCTTGTTTTAATCTTCTTGATAGATACAAGAATGGAAATTTGTTGGAACACGAATAGATAAAATCATAAATAATGACTAAAAATGGTGATACATGCTAATCTGCTTTAAATTATATAAGTAATTGAAATCCATTTACTTGATGTTTTCGTTTAAATAAATGTGAAACCACTTTATTCCACTGGCACGGGCCTGTGGGAAAATGTCCGTTGCAGTACCTTCTGGGCGTCAAATCGAAGCCAAATGTATGTAAATCCAATCAGCACTTTTTATAATAGACAGCACCAAAAACCCACCTAAGTGCCGAATAAATAAATCAAATAAATAAATCGAATACAAACTCCGGTAAACGCCCGAAGAGGACGCCCGAAAAGGAAATACACGGATCTTATTCGTGATATTCTTCAGAACGGCCAGTTGCGCAGTACTCATAACCGTGCGTCTGTGTATGACTAGATGTATGAACGTGAACTAAAACACTACAAAACACAAGAGCTTCCCTGCGGGACTCTTTGTTTCCTGATAGCTACAACCTAGGGGTCCTCAAGTCAAAAGTGAATAGGTAACTTCTAGGCAAGCGTGCTTCACCGTCGACCACATCATCGCTTAATATCAGGCGATTAATATAGTTTCGCGTTTGACCACTAACTCTGTGGTCAAACGCTAAAATACTAACGCAAATAAAAAAACCTACCTTTGTTCATATAAACCGGATGCAGAACGTTGTCATCTTAACAATAGATACGCGCTACGGATGATTTTGCAAAAACACCTTAAAACTAATATCAGCCAAATTATCCGATCAATCAAGTTAAAACAAAAGCAATCAATATGGGAAAATCTGCTTTATACGAATTACAAAAGAAAATTGGAGCTATTGTTTTTATGGAACCTTCACAATCTGGGCCAGTGCGTTCCCAGATTAATATATGCAAAATCTTATGTAATATGTACCAACTCGTAATTTTGGTTTGTTTGAATATGTCAAAAATCCATATAGTAACTATTGATGTCTACTACTGAATATCATCTTGAGCAACCCAACCTGTAACAAAAATAACATTGAAGGATAGACGGAATACGAAAAGCTTAGTGGATTGTTTGGTGGGCATCAAATGAATGTTGGTTACTTAGATATCTTCAATATTTTTCCCTAACATTGATAAATCATTCGTAGATCTCCATGCTATGATTTTTAAACACAAACAACCTCCCACATCCTTCAAATCAAACTGCAAATTAATTATTTCCAAATGATCTGTATCCACTTAATGATCTTGCCGTATCAAATGATCATCATCTATCATGTTACTAACGAAATCGGGAGCTTTTCGAAACCGATCGGTACATATATTATTATGACATTTTGAAGGTCAACAATTTATATAATAATAATATATAATAATATATAATAATAATATATAATATAATTAAATATAATACGTTTATTGTAGTTCGTGATGTTTTGAAAGGTAGATAATAATTATAACAACTTTGAAAATAATAGGATGGTCATTTATAATATTCAAATAAACACCTGTGTTACCAATTGATTTAAACAAAGAAAACTGGTTCGCTTTTTCGATTTGCTACCTTTTCTTACCATTCATTTTGTGTGCAAAACAAAGGTATTTATTCCTTTCTTTAATGAGATTTTTTGTTACTCACCTAATTTTGCTCTCTTTTACGATGAGTTATGTAATTATTTCTCTTATTACCGTTTAAGTGTCTTATGTTTCTCTTTTTTCTTTTCGGAGTGCAGCATTCTGAAAAATCCACTGTGAATCCTCTTCTTTGTCAAAAAAGCTTAGACGTCTCGACCTCACAATTTATATAAAATAGAATAGAATATATTTTATTGTACACCATAATAGTCAGCACAGCATGTCTTCTCTCATGCATCTCTTTAAAAACTCGTTAAAGGACTTGCATCTCCACAATTACTTAATGACTAAGATAATAGTAAACAAAACAATAGACAAACAACACAACACTTAGAAAGCAAGACTTTCGCAACACGGTACTGACCTCTGCAACCTTCACGAGACTTGGATGAAAACCTGAGCTGAGGCAGAAGTCGTAAAACTAGATATTATGCACAATGTCACGGATCAAGGAGGTGCCTGTGAACTTGGCTGTGGCCTCTACTAGTCTTAGGAACGAACTAGGAAGAGAAAGAGGTTAAATTAAAGTCTTTTTTTGCATACTGCAACTCAAAAATTAGACTGATGGCCGATGTCTGAATTAAGAATTCGAAGTTTCCCAATAGGTAAGCAAAGTTGTTGTGTTGTGTGAAATCCAATTCACCAAATTGTGCTGAGTGTGATGTGGTTGAGAATATTTACCGAGTGTGCCCGGAACGTAGTTGAGAGGGTCAACTTAATGCTCGAATATTATGTCGATCTGCGGGCAATGGGCATGTGTAACTTGATTCTGGCCCGTCCTCTGCCAGATGAGGCAAAATCAGTTTATAAATTAGTTTAATTAGCTATTAAGTATACATAACTTAATTTTGTGAGGCCTATGAGGGTTGCATGATCATGTCTGATCAAACCCTCTATAAAATAAATAAAGATTATAAAAAATAAAAAGTATTCCAAGTTGAGTAATATTTTATTTTAGTCTGAGAACGTGTTATAAAATATATGGCATTAAATAAGGTTTTGAATCGTTCTTAACTCGGAATACTCTATTCAGAACCCAGCCATAAGCGTTTTGTAATATTTTGTTAAAGTTTTATAAACCATAGTCAACGTAGTCCAACGTAGACATTGGGTCCCCAAAATATTTTTTAGCTGGTGTAAATATCACTTTAACAACTAAAATCCAAGTTTTGGTACTGTGTACTCCCTATCGCAAAATATTTTGGTATGCTGTTGATCTAGAATTCTAAATCTAAAAACATGATGCACAAAAAAAGAGAACACCAATAGGAATTCGGTTCGGTTGGATTCACCTCAACCGGCCGAATTCCTCTTAAAGGTCACAGATGCAGCCACACGAAACGAAACTAAAGTAGATAATATTAAGTAAAGCATATATTGTGACAACATGTCAAAAAAAATCTTGCTTATATTATTAATTTATAAAAACTCTTTTCGATACAAGCCCAAGGTCCTCTTCACTTACAGCTTTTAACATACATAGATACATACTCCAACAAAACCAAATACTGTATCACGTCCGTTATTGTTGCTATGCTATTTCTACCAATATAGTTAGAAAAAACTGTCACAATTTTAATTGAGGTCACTTAAGACTCAGGAAAAAGGAAAAACTGTAACCGGTGTGACAAGTTGGTTATGATTTTGTTTTTATTTTTTCGAACAAGAATGTACTGGCTGGTTAGTCATTGGAAAAATTAAATAAAAATGTAGATGATTCGATAAGCCAAGGGCTTGGTTTCCGTCAGTAAAGGTCAGGGACTTGGTCCCATATGAAACAAAGAATACCTATTTGAATTCAGAACCCGAGATAATTATTCAATTTCATAACAACAAACCCTATGTCAGACTTGGTAAAGTTGAAATTCTGATGCAACCCATGCTTTTATGGACCTGTTTAATACAATATAAGGTTTTGTCTTAAAATCTGTACATTTGTCTCCGGTTTAGGTACAGATCAGTCATTTGATAAGGCTCGTAGTGCAAGGACATTGACATCTTGACGATGATTTTCATCTTGCACTTCTATAATATTGTTTTATTATTGTTACAGGTAAGGCAGAAACAGATTTTATCTTCCAACAATATAAACAGGGGTGCGGTAAGTTGTTATGACCCTTATGATCACCATTCTATTGTATATGTTCGAACTTTTGAACAAGATTGTATCGGGGCTCTGAGATATAGGTAACGCATGTAAGTCTCATTTTTTTTTTCACAGGTTTTTGTAATTTTGTTTAGACCATCTTTTTACCAATAATCGTTCAACAATTTTATTCAGACTAAAGATAGTATGTAATTCAGGATTTGTCGATTTCTTCAACTTCTCTTTCGACACAACCAATTAGCACGTTTAAGTACATGAGGCAAAGCCCGTGCCATATCTACTGCATTTTTAGTAAGAGGAAATACATTATTTTCTTTTCAGGCAACTGTTAGTCACAAGTACAAATCCAGTGCAATAAGAATTAAGAAACGAGACTATTAACCGAGGTCATAAGTCTACAACTAGAAAGGTAGTAAATTTACCGGTAGACAAGAGAAGGGTTCCGGGTAAATATTTAATCGCAAAAAAAGCTTTTTCCGATCAAAGTAACTCGAATTTATGGTAATATGTCTGTGTGAAATGAAATCAATAAACTTACCTACCTTTATTTCCGTGCGTTCAAGCGTTTTTGCCATACCTATTATTGGAAACCAATATAACAGCTCACAATGTTAAGACCCATTATTATTAATGTTATTTTTTATCCGTGGTGCTAGGCAATTGGGTTTATCCCAGTTGTAAACGACCCTTTATGCCTATTGGCCTTGTTTGTTCTATCTGCTGCTTGATATGGAGGGAAGTAGAAATTCATTCACCGGGACTTCGTCGAGCCTCATTGCCTCGGCGCTTTTCTGGTGGTCGCTACTGTTGATTCTGGTTTTCAGGAGTTGCAATGGTTTGGGAATAGTGCGGTGGTAAACTTACCTACACCAATTCGTCCAATAACATAAAATTATGTTCACTCTAACAATATGAAAAATATGAAACAACGGCTATAGGGATTTGTATGTTTGGAAGTCAAGGAGTTAAGTCATGACTTCATGAGTGAATAGGTTATTTCTAGGCGAACGCTCTCTATCGATGAATACAGCATGGCTTACCATCAGGTAAGATTGGGATCCAACATGAGCCTATCAATAAAGCTGTTTTACAGCATACGACCCCGTTAAGATATTGCTATAGCCAGCCGGCGCAATGCTGAGCCGTAGTTAAATAATTAGTTAACAAATAGAAGTTTCTTGTCCGTTCTTCTCCGCGTAAGTATTTTCCGAACGGATGGAAGAATCACTTAATTAAGATCCAGCCTTAGTTGTCGCCCCAGCGACACCCTGAGCCGAGGTTCGACACCATAGAGGGTAGCCCTCTTCGTGGTCGTTTAGGATTAGCTTTTTGTGCCTGGCTGGAGACTCTAGTTTAATCTCCACAGGATCGCTTGGTTAAGCAGTAGCCAATAACTCTGATTAAATTGCGAGAAATCCATTAAAAAAATAAAACATACCAGGCCTGAGGCCCTAGACAAGTGGCATTATATCATCGAAAGCGTGTCGATAGCGATTGTCAAAAAGGCAAAATTGAATGGGATTGACAAGCGATATCGAAAAATAACGTGGTTAATCCATTCATCCATTAGCATTTTGACATTTCGACTACTGCCTTCGCTGAAATCGAATATCCCTTGTCTCGAGCCTCTGAATGGGCCAGCAGTACAATCCCATGGCATAATTTTTGACATCCACGGTGCAGCCGATGCAAGAGCTGATAATTGGTTCATAATTTTTGAAGGTGCATTTGTGAATTTTGCGACCAAAGTTATTTTTTTTTTGTTACTATCTCACCGCACTATTCCCAAGCTACTGCAACTCCTGAAAGCCAGAATATCGATACCGTAGGATACCGTATAGTGGCGACCACCGGAAAAGCGTCGAGGCAATGAAGCTCGACGAAGTCCCGTAGAATGAATTTAACTGTCTTGGATCCCGCAACGAAATTTCGTCGCAGGATCAGAACAAAATAAAGGAAATTGAATAAATCATATCAGCAGACGTTGGCATCGATATGTCCAATTTTGACAGGAACCCATTCAATGTCATGACTGACGTATTTAAAAAAAAAAACAGCTGTTAATGCTCTAGTATAAATAACGTCAATTCACGTCGCCAATTAAATCTAATAAAGTTCGCCCATACATGGCAAATCTCAAGGTAATAAATAATTTTCCGCATTCAGGTGAATTATAATAATTTTTCACACATGCTTGCAACATTCTTTGTATTAATTAATTTATTCAAATCACCTGCCGTATTAATTGTATCCATATGTTTTAATGTGGACTATTAACTTGTTTGAAGAAACGACTCAGTACGGTTGGCAAAATAAGCATTTATTATTTGAGATTGAAGAAAAATATATCCCTGTTCACATTATTGTCCAGGTCCCGCCTCACTTTATTATATAGTTAAACAAAAACAAAACATTCCGTAAATTAACAACGTCTAAATTTCTTTCGTAGTTTATTTTTATGCTGACCATACAAACTAATAGGATTAGTCTTGTTATTTTTATTGTCAAGGCTATCAAGAAACTTATTAAAAAGTTTTATGTTTAGGTATGAAATATTAAAAGCAAAAAAGTGCAGATTTGCATAAAAAACCGGCCAAGTGCGAGTTGGACTCGCGCACGAAGGGTTCCTTACCATTATCGCAAAAAACGGCAAAACAATCACGTTTGTTGTACGGGAGCCCCACTTAAATATTTATATTATTTGTTACTAAAGCGGCAACAGAAATACGTCATCTGTGAATTTCAACTGTCTAGCTATCACGGTTCATGAGATACAGCCTGGTGACAGACAGACAGACGGACCGTAGAGTCTTAGTAATAGGGTCCCGTTTTTATCCTTTGGATACGGCACCCTAAAAAATTAAAACTAGTTTGGGTGAATTCCCAGAACATACAAATAAACCTTATCTAAATTGTAACGTATTTATCCGACTGCCGAAGGAGGGTAATGTTACGATTATTTAGAGACGCTACCTCCGAAAAGTCACAGAAAAGAAAAATATCAAACCTTAGGCAAATTCGTTTGTAGCTTATGGGTTAAGTCTAAACCGTATAAATTATTTGGTAGTATAGGTGGCGTGCCATGATGTACATCAGTTTAGGTATTTACAACCTGGCAAAGTAAAATGCTAAATGCGATAATCCAATTTTGTTACCAAACCAATCTTACAATATTCCATGCAGGCTGTAGCTCTAAATATTACCTAACCACAGTTACGAAACAAACCCTGAAGGGCCGCTGTAACAAAGGCATTTAGAATGATCATTATGCCAAATTCGTCGTCCCTTAGTCACCTCTTACGACACCATGAAAGGGTCCTTTCCGCTTGTGCCCGTAACCGAGAACCACCGAGCAAGGTAAGCAGGCTACTTGTCCAAATTCCGTAAGATCTACAAACGAAGCCACTTTTTGTTGGGAGACTGTTGCGCAACAGCATCATGCATACAATCCACAAAAAGATCCTTTCCGTGTCCAAAATCGTGCCTTCTTCGACTACTCTTTTTCTTTTAATTGACATTTAACTCAAGAGAAAATGCGTTTAAAACGTGTTCCCCCGACATCGAAATAATAAAAATATGCAATACTAAACCGATAAACAAAATAAACTAGTTCTGTCTGAAATTTTGTGGGAAACCCAATTCTTTACGTAATTGTTAAGATAAGAAACTCTTTTCGAGAGCACTAGGCCACAACGACTGTCCTGATTGTGTCGCGACAGTGTCCCAGCAAAAAGTTGTCAAGTGTAAAGGTCTAAAGGCCGTGCAACCTGGCTTACTACATAACCTAGTCCATTACGAGTATATGCCATCGGGTGATATCGCAATGCATCCGGCCAAACGTCCTTCATTCACACCATACTTTTACTAGTCCTACGATTTGTGAATTAAACTTACTATAGGTACGTAGGCAGGTATACCTAGTGGGTAATATTTTGTTGCGTAGTAATCGGGTAAATAAAATTAAAATGTCGTTGTTTTTAGAAGTTTTAAAGGCGTTTGGGAGCTACCTTGTCAATGTCTTGTACTTATAGTAAACTTCCTTCGAAAATCTAAGACATCACAGTGTTAGGGGATTCTCTTTTATCCTTGGTTAGTTTTGACGTGAAGATTTCAAGAAGAGTCAGAATTTGAACAGCCTAGACACAATCCTTCTTTTAACCATTGCAAATACTGACAACGATCATTAGTTCTATTCTGTAAAAATCTCTGTCTTAGGTAAATTGAGCTCAGATTGAGCTGTCGGGTCGGTGTTGGGTTGCACGTTCAACTCACATCATCTAAGTTGTCACGGTGTATTGTCTACAGAATCAACCAGCAGAAATCTTACATCACCAGCACCTGGTAGAGCAAAATATTGAAACACAACTGCTTTTACCTAGCAGATTTCGTTATATTTGCAGGGGTATCTAAAGCCTACATAAATCATGCTTAACTACTTGATTCCCTCTGATTGGTTTACTCGCGTGGGTTGATAAACGTTTATTCATTCCACGGAGTTCTTAGGTACCTACCTACATTTGCACATCATTCTTAGGTTAAATGGACAAAATGTATTCGAAACTAACTTTTGTCTTTGACATAATTATCATCATTGTATTAACAATTTAAATTTTAATGTTCTGATCTGCCTTGCACTATTCGTTATCATCGTGTTGTTCTTTTTTAAATGTTTTTCGTCCCTCAGTTGCCAGGATTTTAGTGTTTTGTTTGACCACCTCCATAGTGATTGCATCTGCCATCTTTGATTTCTAATGGATTGAATTCTAATATGTAAAACAGCTAATCCATACATTTATGCTCGCATAACTCGCCAGAATGTATGGATCCGCTGTTTTTTTTTGATGAATTTTTAAAGTCATAGAACAAATGTTTTTGTCTAGTTAGTAATACAGCACTGCTTGGTTGTTAGTGTTTTACCAATAAGACGATTATTTATAGATCTGTCGCTCTTGCTTGCCGTGCAGCAGTTTAACTCTCAATCGAAGTTCTCAGCTCCCTGCCGTGATCGAAAAAGATAACCGATAAAATCAGACAGCCCCTTGTCGGTATAAAATCGCCAGTGTCACAAATGTCGCAATGGTCAGGCATTTTAACGCGTAGTTTCCTTCTCCCGAGCCGTGTTCCGCTTGCGACACGACATGCCGCCGACATTGCGTATGACTGGGATTAGTCGCACGCGCCGCTACGACGCGATTATCAGTCGTGATGACACACTCTATAATGGGGTTTGATATGACAGGCTATATCTAAAAAAAAATCGGCCAAGTGCGAGTCGGACTCGCGCACGAAGCCTTCCGTACCATTATCGCAAAACAACGGCAAAAATATCACGTTTGTTGTTTGGGAGCCCCCCTTAAATATTTATTTTATTCTGTTTTTAGTATTTGTTGTCATAGCGGCAACAGAAATACATCATCTGTGAAAATTTCAACTGTCTAGCTATCACGGTTCATGAGATACAGCCTGGTGACAGACAGACAGACAGACGGACTGCGGAGTCTTAGTAATAGGGTCCCGTTTTTACCCTTTGGGTACGGAACCCTAATAAAGACATTATGAACTAAAATATATGTTTACAATGAGGTGGAGGAAATTACCACTGCATCACTAGACAGCTTTTATACACTCATTGTAGTATGAGATGCCACTGCAAAAATCTGCAAGATTTTTTTATTTGTTTATTTCAGGTATTCAATACCTTCTTCGGGCACCAGTCTCTCACAAATGTTTTCTTTTTTTTATTGTATTAGTTTAAGCACTTTCTGTACCTTCCTGCAACATTTGTGATGAGAAAATAAATAAATTTATTTATTTTATTTTATTTATTTATTTATGAACACACAAACACTTAACAGGGAAAGAATAGCACCAAGGTTCTATTTATTTCAATATAAATTTCTTCCAGTAGACTTGCGACAGGAAAGTTGGATAATAGACGAAGACAGTGTGTAAAAAGAAATAAAGAAACCTAAAATAGACTAACAACTATCTAACTTAACTAATCATATTTAATTACACATATACCTAACTAAATATATAGAAGATAAAAATACATACTTATAATATACAAAATTACAAGATGGTGGAGAGGTAATGTTCCTTTGAATTATTCCTGATAGATAATGTAAAGATACCAATACAAAAAAATAAGTTCTCTTCCGACCTTCGGCCTATAAACTAAAAGATTTTCGTCCACCATGTTTAAAGTTGCCTTACCATTAAGACTTGTTGAAAACTGTATCTCTTGCGTATAATTTTTAAGCCAATCATTCAATTACCTCATCAATCATGATCGTATCTATTACAATATCAGTCAGCAGCTAATCTAAATAAAATATAGCTGAAAATTAACGTCTAAATGTAAAAAATAGGTAGTATGTTAGCACGCAGTAGTAGCGCGGAGAGAGGCGATCGCGCGCCCTTCAAATGGGTCCGGCTGCCAGTTCCGGTAGCTGCAACCGACCGGAGCTGTGAACTTGATGGATGTGGCATTGATATACTACAAAGTATAAAAACTAAAAATTCTAAAATGCTAAGTGTATTAGAAAATATGAATATAGAAATAGGAGTCTAAATGGTGGCAAATGTGGCAATCTAGTCTGCGGTGACTGTGTTTATCGCAAGAGTGGTTGTCATGCATCAATATTGTAGATAGTATCCCACGAGAAGTTGCGAGGTAACCCCATTACAAGTATTCTTATAACTTACTGGGGCTCCCTCAATTTTGTGCTGTAGTACAATTGTATGGGAAACAATAACTAAAACGTTTTTTTTGTTACGTCAAAGACAAAGACAAAGATGACGGATCTTTGTTTTGTCTGTCTGTGTATCATCAGGCTGTATATCACGAACCGTGATAGCTAGATAGTTGAAATTTTTACAAATTAAGTGGACTCCCATACAAAAACGTGATTTGTTTGCCGTTTTTTGTGTTAATGGTACGGAACACTTCGGGCGCGAGTCCGACTCGCACTTGGCCGGTTTTTTGTAATGTTTTGTAGACGCTATTTTGTGAGTAAGTTCTAGAAGATTGTCAAGACACAAATCAGTTAATCACTAATGGATAACTTTAATATGCCTAGTCGAAGGTCTAAATTCAGATATAGAGTTCCATGGTCACGTCGCAGTGTCGTTCGTCACTAAATCCACACATGCATGCGATTTCGACACTGCAACACTTGGTCAACTATGCATTCAAGCTGTGACTCCTCCAACCAGCAAGTTATAACCTTCGTACATCGTATCCAGTATGACACATTGCAAGAACACGAAATAATTAAAACTTCATTCACACATAGATCACGAGATAAGGTGACCAGCCAGGATAAGACAATCACGGTCCATTAATCACGAGCGGACTAGAAGGAAGTCGATTGCTTTTTGTTTGTTTAGAGTACTAGAGCACTTAGGTAGCTTGGTCAGGAATGGGTCCCTAGAACAGTTACTAGTTGGGCGCACGGTTGGAGCAGTGGTTGAGCGATTGACTGCTGCACTGCGTGTCGCGGGTTCGATTCCCGCACAAAACAAATATTTGTATGACCTACAGATAGTTGTTCCGGCTCTGGGTGTTGTGTATGTGAGTTTATATGTTTGTAAACGCACCCACGATACAGTAAGAAAGTCCTAGTGTGGGGCAAAGTTTTTAAAAAAAAGTTACGTGCATGAAACTGCTAGCTCATTGCTATTTCGACACCTTCAAAAAATACCCTGCTATAATGCATGGCATAGATATATTTATAAGCGATACCTTCCACGATGGGAGAGCCAGCAGCAAATTTTACGAGCTATTATAATAACTCGATGCAGCGACAGCTTAAAATCACATCATTCCTGTCAAAGTGGCGTAGATTAAGGGGGTTGATTAATACAATACAGAATCAACAAAGACTTATTATTCTGTGTGCAAACTGAGAACATCCCAACATACTCATATAAGGCCTTTTTATATCGACGACGCTTATTAGCAACTGGTTGGCAGCGATGTTTTGATTCAAATTTACTAATTTTCTATGGAGAATTGGAATCCGATTTTCAGTTGCTATACTTCTCAGGGTTGATTTCTGAATTGAGTATTTGAGGTTAATACTCAATTCAAAAATCGGCCCTCAGAGATTTTTTATAAATAAGACCCATATATCTATTTACTACAGTCTATAATTTTTGCCTCTTTTCAAGGTTTGCCAGCCCTTCCACGCATTTTTAATTTGTTGTTAATTGATCTAGAAGTAATTACCAATAAGTGCGTACAATCTGATCTACATACATTAATTTATTTGTCCTCGCGTGATATTTGAGCGGATACTCGCGAAACATTCTGATCAGATATAATTTGTATCCGCTGTAAGATGAAAGATATTGAAATTATTTACTTGTATTAGATTTGGTACAGGGTCATACTAATAAAAAATAGGTCAGTTTTTAGATATGTAAGTACTTATTGCTATTAATAATTATAGTTGTCAACCTTTCTACTACAACTAGTAGGTTTACAGAGTGTGTTTTAATTTGTTGGCAATATTTCAACTCGAAAAAACAAATAAAACCGGCCAAGGGCGTGTCGGACTTGGCACATATAGGGTTTCGTACCAAAGAAAAATCTGATTTATCAATATAATTGGTACTAGATTCTGCTAGCGGCTTCGCTCGCGTGAAATGTGTTTTATCATGCTAAGGGAACACCATACCGGGATAAAAGTAGCCTATGCCATTAAAGACTATAATCAATCTCTGTGCAAAATTAAATCCAGATCAGTTTAGCCGTTCTGGTGTAATTGAGTAACAAACCTACATCCATGCATCTAAACTTTCGCATTTATAATATCAAGTAAGTATCAACAAATTTCAAGTTTAATGAGAATTTATAAAATTCTTCGTAACAAAACTGTGTGACAGACGATGACAACCAGACGGACATGCGAGTGACAGCAATAGGGCTCCGTTTGGACCCTTCGGGTACGGAACCCTAAAACACCGCTTGTTAATTAATGTTTGAGTAATTCTTTTCTATTACTTATTCTGTCCAACTGACTCTTGTACGAGAAGAGAATGAAAGGTTCTAAAAATCGTCACTTCTTTTATGGTTTTGGTGGTGGTGTCAACATTATTAAGGGAGGTAGTAAGAGGTTGATAATCACTTCAACCTTTTTTGTCTACTTTTAACACACCAATTTGTCCACCAAGCATATGTAGCCAATCGTAATGAGGTTTTCCGATTGAGAGTAGTTTACAATAGTGCTTATTGGGATGTCTGTGTTCATTTGCACTTGTGTATATCACATATTAAAAGCACACGGAACATTCTGACGACAAATCAGACCGACAGAGTCAGTAGACCTTTAAAACCGCATCTTTGGTTACTCTTTCCAGCGACAAAAGCAAATAAGTAATCAAAAGGGTACTTAATCGAATGAAAGTGTATTCATACATAAATGTCAATGACCTCATAAGCCTGGTATATGTCAACGATCAAGGCTGACACGCCCGCAAATGTCACATAGTGCGCTTTGCCTCAAATGCACAAGGTTGCAGGTTTGAGCCCTATAAGCACTGTCAACGCAGGACTCATTTAAAGTACCGGCCTCTTTGTTAACTAATTTTCTTTGTGCTGGTAACGCATGAGGACGATGGGTCCTATTGGTAGCAATGTCCCAGTTAATCGTACTTAGATATTAAAATACTATAAAGCTATCACGCATGGCCAAAAGATTATAGTCCATTGATTGAGACTGTTCAGTTTTTATAAGCGACCGACCTCTTTGTTAACTTATTTTCTTTGTGCTGGTAACGCATGAGGACGATGGGTCCTATTGGTAGCAATGTCCCAGTTAATCATACTTAGATATTAAAATACTATAGAGTTATCACGCATGGTCAAAAGATTATAGTCTATTGATTGAGACTGTTCAGTTTTTATAAGCGACCGACCTCTGTGTTAACTTATTTTCTTTGTGCTGGTAACGCATGAGGACGATGGGTCCTATTGGTAGCAATGTCCCAGTTAATCGTACTTAGATATTAAAATACTATAAAGCTATCACGCATGGCCAAAAGATTATAGTCCATTGATTGAGACTGTTCAGTTTTTATAAGCGACCGACCTCTTTGTTAACTTATTTTCTTTGTGCTGGTAACGCATGAGGACGATGGGTCCTATTGGTAGCAATGTCCCAGTTAATCATACTTAGATATTAAAATACTATAGAGTTATCACGCATGGTCAAAAGATTATAGTCTATTGATTGAGACTGTTCAGTTTTTATAAGCGACCGACCTCTTTCTTTGTTAACTAATTTTATTTGTGCTGGTAACGCATGAGGACGATGGGTCCTATTGGTAGCAATGTCCCAGTTATCAAAATACTATAGAGATATCACGCTTGGTCAAAATATTATAGTCTATTGATTGAAGAGACCATTATTCTTAAACTGAAGTTTCTTTTATACACAAATACTGAAAATATGGTAGCTAACATTGTAGCAAACACAATGACAATAAACGTTAAAATCTTTTTAAAACAAGCTTTTAATGGAGTAAAAAGTACGATATTTAATAACGCTTAGCAATACATGTCCAGTGAGCCCGAACACGAGTGTCCTATCTTGCCTGATTGAGGGGTTGCTATGGACACCTTCCGGCTCCATCATGAGCAGACCAGCTCCATAGTAACATATTATTTCAATATTTCCAATGTTACATAAGAACGCTAAGTTTTAGCTTAATCGGATGACTACTATTTGCCGAGTATTAGTAGCTTGAAAATAGAAAAAGAGGGACGAAGATAATTTCTTGTGAGATGTTTTGAGTATGAATGACGAAACTATAAGAATAGGGGTATACAAAGAAACAAATAGATGTACTGTGAAAGACGATGCGGCTAGATCCTAGATTTTTCTAGATTCTAGTGCCAGTGGTGTCTCATCCCATACTTATAGAAACTGTCCCGACGTACTGTACTGATTATTTTTGATTTATCTATCGATATCGATTGATTGTTAGATGGTGATCTATCTATCGCCATAGAACGGAACCGAACGCGATCGATTTACAATAAATATTCGGTATAATCAGATGAAAAACGCTAGTTACGTGGCACGGTTTCTTTGTATGTGATGAGGCATCTGTATGCTAGTATTATATTATCTGTGCTAGTGACTAGATAGAAACCCACAAAGATCACGACAAATACAGAAGTATGGCAGAAGAAAACATGTTGTACCGAATCCAAAAAAATGGGATAAAGGCAAAAAAGTAATAAAAGACTAGCTTTCCGCGCGGCTTCGTTCCCGTGGACAACTCCGCAGGGCCCGTTTTCGGGATAAAAAGAAGCCTGTGTTACTCAGGAATAATGTAGCTTTCTAGAGCTGAAAGAATTTTCTAAATCGGTTAAGTTGTTTTTGAGTTTATCCATTACAAACAAAATTACAAACAAATCTTTCATCTTTATAATATTACTAGCTGTCCCACGCGGCTTCGCTCCCGTCAACTGGCTACCAACCTATCCATGTACCCTACCTACTCCACCTACCCTACATATATTATTGTTACGTAACTTAAACAGTTTACGCAGCGCACGCAACGAAAGCTCTCAAAAAGGATTTTGCCCCGTTTTTGACACATTTTTCATTTATGCTCCGCTCCTATTGGTCGTAGCTCTATTTTATATAGTCCTTCCTTGATAAATGGACTATCCAACACAAATAGAATTTTTCAATTCCAACCAAAAGTTCCTGAGATTAGCGCGTTCAAACAAACTCTTCAGCTTTATAATATTAGTATAGATTATTAGTGGAGATAAAACAAGATTCTAGCCTTACAAAAAGCCTTTTCTGTGCTTTGTGTGACGTGTTTCAACTAGGAACTATTATGACCATGTTTGCATGACGTGTCACACAAGGAAATTCAAATGTGATTTTCTTCTCAACTTTAATAACACTTGACTGAACCCGGCTTACGCTTGAGTTCCGCGTTTTGATTGGCTCTCGCAAACGTCATAACTACGTAATATTAATTTTAAGTTACGTAGAAATCTTAATGATAAACGATTGGAATACTGTAAAGATTTTTTATCTGTGTATTAGCCATCAAAGCATTCTTAAAAAAATACTAGCGACGCACCACTTCTTCGTACAAAATCAAAATCTTTTATTTTTATTTTACTGCCTACATAGGCCGTTATAAACGTCGACAAAATGTGCACGGTTCGGGTTGGTCGTTTCCTATGGAGAAGAACCGGCAAGAAACTCCATGGTTACTCTTTTAAAAAATGGTTTGGTTTTACAATATTTCCATGTTACAGCATTAGTACTTAGATAAGGGGGGAGAACGTAAGCCCGACAATAAGTCGTAAGGAGCTAATAATGTAAGTAAAACGAGATAAAATTTAACAAATGTTAACAAGCATCTAGTAATCTAGAAAGCCTACAATGTTCATACATTCACAAAACAATCGGTAAAAGAATCTATACAAAGGTAAAAAATAGTATAACAAGACTAAATTTTAGTGTAGTTACAGAATTGATAACATCATTTGTGCCACACACAAATGATGTTATCAATTCTGTAACTATTTTATTCTGGCGGTAGTATAGATGACCTGTAGTACATACATTTCCCCACTAATTCTTCTAAGTCCCATGTAAAAAGTAGGGGTGCCATGTACCGTAATGACTAACCACATCATATTAATTTCAAGTTCTGGAGACATCTTAATAATAAACGCTATAATGTAAAGATTTGAAAGTTTATCTGCGGATTAACCATCAAAGCATTAAAAAAAAAACTAGTGACTAAACCCTATTTCACACGATTTTAACGACTTGCAAAACACTGAGTTAGTTTTCTGCTTTATACAATGTTTATTAAGAATGTATGCATTAACCACAACAGGGTTGTTTCCTGGGTTGAAAATGACAATTTAATTTAGTCCATCAGTAAGATTATCGAATAATATTGGATACTGGATGGATACGATTTTTATGCTTTAATAAATAAAAAAAGATAAAGCGCATTAAATTTCAGTAGTGGTGGCTTGTGACGTCACTTTGTCAGTCAACTGTTAGCACGGTGTGACGTCACACGATATTTCAACGCACTGTATTTTTTGTTTACGTGAAAAATTAAAGTACATGCCCAATATGTTTTCGGTAATCTAACTGACGGGCTATATCGTTTTTTTTGTCACCAACCCTATTACATATTAGAACTTCCACAGACAATAAATTCGTTAAACAATTTCTGTAAAAAATTGTCGTCACGTCGGTGTGGCAATGTGATGTCCCGTGTATCTGAAGGTATCTTAAACCTTCCGGAAAAACTCTCTGTAATGATAATGATAATCGCATCAAAATCCATTGCGTAGTTTAGAACGGGAAATTTTTAACTGCACCTCTATTTAGAAATTTAAGCAAACAAAATATCTCCACTAATAACCTACTGCAAAACAATATTACTCACCGTAAAACAAAAATACTGATTTGCACACAAATTATTCAATTAAATATAAAATAAATGTGAATTAGTCCAAGAGCGAGCGAAGCGAGCTCGGGAGCTTAGGGCACCCCGACACGGATAGGTTAGGTTCGAAGGAGATGACGGGAGCTGAAGTGAGCGAGCAAAGCGAGCGAACTCAGCTCCCGTCATCTCCTTCATGTTAGGTTACTTTAGACCCTGCAGACAGAAATAGGAGCCCTGCGCAGCGGGGCTCCGTCGACTTTGTTTCGTTTCCCCCCCTCCCTTAAAACTTAAATATTTTGTTGCACTCGAAGAATTATTAGATTTACTTTTAGTTAACAGATAGTTATTCAGTAAAACAGTTAAGCTTTAAAGATCTAGCAGTATAGTATAATTCATTTATTTGATGAGCAAATTTAGTGTGCAATTCAGTATTTTTGGTAGTAATTTCGAATATTTTGATTGAAAAAAGGGGAATTACAGTTAAAGTATTAAATAACACCCGTTTAGAACTACAACGCGGTTATTCAAACAGACACACATAATGACTTAATTTTGTAATAAGAAAGATAGATAAAGAAATCGATCATTTATTACAAAACAAACCGCAACATGCCAGCTTTATGGATTAGGTTAATTTACGACTCTGACCGGTTATTACTGACAATCATTAACCAGATTCCACCCGCAATATTTATACGCGTGCAATCCGGGCAATCTACAAAATAGACGTGGCGTGAATATACTAATAAATTATCAATATTAATTGGTGGTTGTGTTAAAATAAACGTATTGCTTACGTAATCTATAAATCATTTCTCTATGTATAAATTAAATGTAGTTAATTAGACCTCAGTATATAGGTAATTTTAACTTCGTCAAACGTTTTCAGTATTGTAGCCCCAGATTTCTGAATGGGAAATTATTAATCGGATGAAAAATATACTGAATGGGCGACTGTTATATTAATTAAGTAACTATTTATCCTGTTTGAGTAATACCTTTTAAGGTTTGTGTGAGCTGCGGTTATAATATTGTTACATACTTTAATTGTATTTGGGGTTCTATTTTTTCGCTGCTGCTTTTATGCAAAGCGTGCGAACTTAAGCTCCTTATTCCTCATTAGCTCCCGTTATCTCCTTCATGATAGGTTACTTTAGACACTGCAGACAGAAAAAAAAAACTTAATTCAAAAAATCAAAAAACCCGACTGCTTCAAAAGCGAACTAAAAGTCGTAAACAAGGAAAAAATCATGCTGTGCAGTCGGAGGATACAAATTCGCGGGCTGGCTGACCAAAATCGATTGATTTTTTTAATTTAGGTTTTTTTTATTTATAACATTTTAGTTAGTTTTTTTTTCGAATTATATACATTTAAACATATAAGTGTTTTATATTTTTGAAATCACCTCTTAAAACCCTTTATTTTGATACACCACACAATGGGTTTGGAAGAAAAAAAAAATTAAGCCCCCACAATATGGCACCCAAAATCCGCCATTTTTCTATTGTCCAATTTTAATTTAGCCTATGACACTCGCAGGGTTAAGACGCATCGATTGACGTATGAATCATCAAAATCGGCCAACCCGTTTGGTTTCTGGAACGCCATATAGGAACAAACATACATATATAGACTGATAAACACATTACCCTACTTCGGCAGTCGGGTAAAAAGGAGCCCCACAGCGGGGCTCCGTCGGCAAACTTTTGTTTTCAATTCGCTGTTTTAAACATTTGTATCAGCCTACTGTTTGTCGCTCACTTAGTATTTCAGTAAGCCATATTTAGTATTTTTTACACCTTTCATTTAAATTTATTTACGCTTGTTTAAATAATATCCTTTCAAAATTGAGCAATTAAATTTGAATATTTGTCAAACTCTACTTTAGCCTGCAAATCTGTCAAAATAGGCAAGTTTGCCATGTGTCCAAATACTCAATTCAGAAACTTGCCCAAATTTTATAAATATTTTTCTTCGAACACAGTGTGCACAGCAACAAGAAAACTCAGGTAATTTATGTTTCAACAATATTTAATGTAAGTATATAATTGATAACCTGACTAATTATCCATTTTTTAAGCCAAAAACGCGTTCTTAATTTAAACATTTTTTTTGTTGAATTGCGTCAACAATTATTTTTCGTATCTATGCAAAACCCGATTGAATTAAACTAGTTTTTCATAAGCCAAATTAAGTCATTTGATGCGCGTTACGTTACGATCAGCCTTGCAACTAAAAATAGACATTGTATTATTGCAACAAAGAAAATGAGAAATCCATTTGGCTTCAAATCCTTTCTTTACCAAACTTAATCAAATATAATGACTATGCTATGCAAATACATTCAAATCATCATTCAATTGCCAATATCATACTTTAAATCACAGATTTGAATATTTATAAACAGAAGCAGGCCAAAAACGTTGTAATGCAGATAAGAGTCATGTTTCAAAGAAATGTATTGCAAAATTTTACTTACATAAGATGGTTTACTTAGTTGAACGTCGGCAGGATACATAAATTATTAGAGATTTATTGTAAATAAATTGGTACTCCAATGATAAGCGTCCAGCAAAGATTGCATGCGAAGCGAAAGATTAGCGAATTGAATGCGATTATTAAATCAAGTGCAATTTTTGTGCAACATGTTCCGTAAATTTCAAGCTTTACTTGGCACACAACCTGATTTGCATACCAACGATATTTTCTCGTATTTTGAGCATATTATATTCATTAGCAATTTAGTTGGAGTTTTATTATTTGCAGTCTTATTTAGGAATAGGTATGTATAGTTAGGAATAACGCATAATCAAAAAAAAAACATCCAATTAAACAGTACTATGCTCAGTTGAAAAGCTTTGCAGCCTGTCTTAAAGCACTTTTGTGTGCATCGTAAAAGGTAAAATAATAATAATGAATCTTTATGTATGGGAAAACCGCCTTTCAATGATACCACTCAACTAATGATAATACCTAACAATTTTCTGTTGTTACTAATCCCTAAAGCATGTTCATGTGGGTAAGCTTATTTAAATACCTTAATCTATTTTCAGCCCCTTTACAAAACTATTTTTAGCCCATCTGGCCCTGGTAAAACGGCCTAAAACCGGTCGCACAGCCGCACCTCGTTACGCAGCAAACAGTAACGTTCCTTGCCATTACATAAACAAGAAGACACTAAATTGACACTTTTACTACATATATGGAAAGTGTAATATGAACACTGACAAATTGTTCGTGTTTGAGATCACTGTGTCATTCGAGACCTTTCGACATCCTTTTTTGGTGGATATTTCACCAAGTGGCATATGGTGCGTTCATGTCACTTTAAGTTGTAAAAGCAATAATGTAGATGCTTACAAAGATTTATACTACGTCTGCTCAAAATTGGTTACCTCATTACACCACAATGAACGACGAATTAGGATGTACGGAGTAATCCTTGTTACTTAGAAACGCAAGACTCCCGGGAGTTGCGTAACAATATGTGGATAATTAATTAGATTTGTGTCTTCAGTTGGTATTCTTGAGGGGTAAAAATTATAGGTATTATAGGGCCTTTGTTTTTGTTTGGTAGGAAACCTTAAAAATACGCCTGGACTTTTGGATAAAAGACCAGGTAGGTAATGTTTACTTTACTAAAACCACCCCGGTGATCACCGTCAACACGTATATTACGCGCGCGCACCTTGACCGCTTAAAAGACCACCCCGGAACCTCCACTGTGCAAAGCCTGTTAGGGCACATCCCTGAGAAATATATTATTGAGCCTAAGAAATACTGCCGTGATTACAGATTAGACCTGTCATATTGTATGGATCAGAATGTTGGGCTGTGAAAAATATGTGTGAAAAGAGATTTCATGTCGCAGAGATGAGAATGTTGAGATGGATGTGCGGAGTAACGAGAATGAATAAAGTGAGAAATGAGTATATTAGAGGAAGTTTCAAAGTGGCGCCAGTGACAAAAAGTTTAAAGCTGGAAAATACCGGTATGGTCATCTGATGAGAAGGGATGAAACGCAAGTAACTAAAAATTTTATTAAAATAAATGTGGAAAAATGGAGTGGGAGAGGAAGGCAAACGAAAAGATGGATAGACTGTGTGATGAGTGATATGAAAGAAAAGAGAGTCAGTGATTGTGTGATAGGGATCAGGACAGTACAGAAGAAGAAAACGTGTTGCGCCGACCCCAAGTAACATGGGATAAGGTCAGGAAGATGATGAGGGTCTAAGAAATACGTGATCATCAACATGTCAGCCGAAAGGCGTCCACTGCTGATAGACCTCCCCCAAGTGTACAAATAATTACATTATATCAATGTAATCAATCATTGCATGAGAAACGTAAATGAGGCTACTCCGTGTTATAAATATTTGTATAAACATCAAACTTGCGGTTGGTAGCACACAAATCAAACGTGTGTGACTACATGTCAGCTTGTAAAACCAGGTCGCCTAATTGCCAAAAACTCATAAAATTGAGAAATATCCTAAGAATTACTACAAAATCAAAGTCAAGATTTTCTCACATCTTTAACCTAGTGTCCAAACAGATGTATGTCTTGTTACGTAAACGTATCGTAAATCATTTTGTAGCCTTGAACTAATCAACTTCTATGGTTTCTCTAAAGTCACGTGGTTGATTTCTAAAACCGTGTCTGGTTTTAATTTCCTTGATGCTTTATTAGATTTCAATTCAGTCTAGCTTTGCCCACTGTAAGATAAAGCCCATTTCCAAGTTCCAACCACAATGTCTGTTTCTCCGTCTACTGAATCCAGTATTTCTTTAGGTCCATCCAGCTAGCTCAAATGTAGAAGTATAGGTATGTCCCCGCATTCTTGCAATCATCGTAAAATGGATCAAAATTCTTTACTTTAAGTTCTCCTGTACCGTGCCGAAAAATTGTAATCATGCATGAACTAGCGGCCAATATGGCCAATATGTCTATCGTTCAGATATTCTGTGACTCGTTACTTTATCAATATACCTGATTAGTCGGTATGTGATGATGTACCGACACAACGGCTCAAGCGTGTTAACATCGAACCATTTAGGTATTATCTACAAACAAAATCGATATTGGTTGAGGTGTTTCAAATAATCCGGTGGTAAATAATAAAGGGATCTTCAAGAAGGGTTATGAACCGATATCATTGAAATGATTTGCAGCTGGGTCGTTGACTGCATCTCGGACATAACGTTATAATAGTCAATTGAAGACTTGGCTACGCAAAGAATAAAAGTTCAACGAACTTCAGCATCTTACGCCAATATATTATAGTTCTATTTTGTTACTTTTGTGAGTAAGGGCCTCGTGGCTATAGTTATATCTGAGTCAGAAAATATGGTTTTGGGTTTTCCTATTTGGAATTTCCCAGTAGCCCTCCGAGGATGAGGTCGTGCCCGGCTGATGGCAATAGGTATTATATAGGGACACAAACATAACTGACGAAATGTGGTGCTGAGGTACCCTTGGGGTTACCACAGTAAATAATAATAGAGTATTTGTATTGTACACTACTCTTCGGCAAATATAGGCCTAATGTTGGGTTATAATAAAAAAAAAAAACAATAGTGCCACAATTAGTTTAACTATACCATTATTAAAAGCAAAGGAAAAATTAACGCAATGATTACGATATATTTAATCGGTAAAGAAAATATTGCCCAAGTGTTACCTGATTCTCTAACTCAAATGATATATTAATTTATTTATATAAATACGAAATCAAGATCAAAGAACAATATGTAGTGCATGAAGTTCCTGGTAATGCAACTGAAAGAAGCCTAATCTAAATAAAAAGACAAGAATTTCAATACAAAGAAATCTTGAGAAACATTTCAACGTGTGCAATAACTTATTATAACTGCTTTTGATTCACTGCTATCTAGACCGCCATGTTTGAGTAATACATATAATTATCATGTATATAACATCATCAAGCGTGTATTCTCTGAAGGTGTGCCTGAAGAGGTGTATCAACCTCCAGATTTAAAATCTCAAGTTTTAAAAGACCAAAAATCAAAAACAAAATATTTTTAATACAACTAAACTATACATAGGTATTTAAGAATTGACAAACAAAATCATAGATTCATATCTAGTTGCAAGTTCGCAAGCATCAGTACAACAGATCAGCTTTTTAAATTAACGCCACATAAATCTATAGGGCTTTTAAAGAGATTTGCTTCACGAAAACCCAAACAACGCTTGTTATGATTTGGGTATCGCACTCAGCATTTGTTCTGCCAGCTACTGCAGCATACTGACAAAGACAAATACATAATCGTACATGACTCGCATACATGCAGACATACATAACGGTCCATATAATAAATTTAATGCATTACTTAAATACGCACTTGTTAGACAATTTCACTAACCTTGCACTTATGACACATACTATTTCGTCTTTTTGTTACTAAATCTCAAGGAATAATGTCGAACGCCAACTGCGTTTTTATTCATTTTAATAAAAATAAAAAAACTATTGCGACAATGTGAAGATTATATTATGTTTTATGCTTGGCCATGATGACTGTAATTTTAAATGAGTTGCAGCAAGTTGCTACAGATTTTCTTATTGTAGATTTCCCTAGGGCTATGTACAAAGTTGGGCGCACGGTTGGCGCAGTGGTTGAGCGATTGACTGCTGTGCTGCGTGTCGCGGGTTCAATTCCCGCACAGAACAAATATTTGTATGACCTACAAATAGTTGTTCCGGCTCTGGGTGTTGTGCATGTGAGTTTATATGTTTGTAAACGCACCCACGGTACAGGAAGAAAGATTCCTAGTGTGGGGCAACGTTTATAAAAAAAAAGAAAAAGAATACACAAAGTGACATTATACTAGAGTGTGCCAGAGATAATTATTGTTTAAAATCATCCAAAATATTTGAGGTTGACTTCGTAATATTTCGCCAGCACATGCCACATTCTGACAAAGGTGGAATGCTAATAAATATTAATTAAATTCCATTTTGATGACCGCCCCGTATATTCTTGTCTGTGTTTGGAGTCTACTGTTACCAAATTGGTATTTATATATTTATTGGTATTTGTATCACAAAGCTACATACTTGGATATGCAAGGGCTGCATTGATACTTGGTGATTATTATATTAATCGTTAATGTATTGTCACACCTTTAAATGTACCATTCAAGTTAACAGTTGTCACCTCTAACTAATGTCAGCGGTCATAATTCTTACACTCGTAGATTGCGATAGCTGCCACCTTGCAAGGTGTTGTTGGTTCAATAATTCATCTTGTACTTTATTATGTGCTAACCAACTTCACAGCTTTTTATGATAATCAGGGCATAATTTATAAGTTAAAATTGTTCGAGAACAATCTATGGAATAATTTTGGTTAGAGGAGACCGGTCGCCAATATACATATGAATTCTGGTCCTTGAAGCTACTAGTATGTAGAATTGTAGATACAACAATACTGAAATTGATTGTTCTTTAGAATCCTTTACAAAAACTCAGAGCTAATGAAAGTCAGGTCTTAAAAAGATCCAAATTGAGAACCTCCTACTTTTTTTGGCAGTCGGTAAAAAAAAGGTTTTATACATTTTTGGTTCAATTTTAAACAGAGGCAGGTCCAAAATTTAGTGGAAGTTTTCCATTAAAATACTCTTTAAGAAATGCCCCTCGTAAGCTCACAGACGTGTATTAACAAATATGCATTGTCAGTTGTGTGGTGTGCCACCTGTATTCATATTTTGCTTAAGTATTTTCCTTTTTCGGGATAATTTTTCGATGTGAGGTTGACACAGCCTAATAAAACCAATATATCAGAAGTAACTACAGTTTTATTGATGGGATGCCATGGTAACTGTAGTTAATTTTCTGATAGCTCTATTGATTAAATCACCACTCTCGTAGACATTTATCTTCGTCAATCGAAGCTTAGGCTTAGCTTAGCATAATTTAAGGGTCCGCTTTATGCTGGAGCAATCTCATATTCAAGGAAAATCGCTAAAGTAAAAACACAATTTACATTTCAATTTAAATATTCTGGTTGTTGTCCTTGTCAATTATAAGTTTTTATTTCAAAATATTTTTTATATTTCTAGGCTTTACATTAAATGTAACATTGTAACGTTGTAAAATAAAATATAATATTATATGCGGTGATTGACATGTTTAATTTAGTGTGTGGCTATCGTGGCAAGCAAGGTTAGGTTAGGTTTACTTTTGTTGTAAAGTAATTGTTGTATAAAAGTCTGGTATATACAACTCTACATAATATACGTATAGCACATAATAATAACAAAATATTTGAAAATCTAAAATTCAAATATTGCAAAATATTTTACGAAAGGTAATTATTCTGTCACATAAATTTGAATTTTCGAACTTTGTCTCATACTATATGTAAGCAAAACTTAAAGGTTATGCATTTATTGCAATAATCTTTTTACATATTGATACCTACCTGCCGGAAAATCGTAAAACAGGGTAAACAAAGAAATATTTATCGAACGACTCGAGATTTAACAAGGGTTATAAAATCCAATTAGGGTTATTATTGTTAAAACAAGCAATTTATGTTAATGTAACTTTATTTTTAATATGACATTTGAAATTTCGATAAGCTTTTTACCATTAAGGTATTTATTTTATCCACACAAACATAGAAGACTAAAAAGAACAAAACCTAGATTTAATGTTAGTGAATTGTATAAAATGCAAAATTGCTACTATTGCAAACAAAATAACGAAGTGTATTCGACTAAATAGAGACAATAATAAATAACTATTGGACACATTCTTAGTAAAGACAATTTAATAGTTTAGGATATAAATTACTTATTAGTTCATTTATGAGGCTTAATTTTCTTAATTACGAGTATAATAAGATTCGGGTCCATCCTATCGATGGACACTACAACAAGGGAAAAAGAAAAATTCTGTGATATTACTGAGCTTTTTCGACCATCGCCTTCTTTATAATACTTTTCTTTGTCTTTTCCTTATCAGAGTCCAAAATATTATACTATACCTTACCAGGCTTCAACAATCCGCTTCACATAACTTACCAAAAAAAACCTTTTAAGATTTTATGAAAAATGTCGCTGCCACCCAAAAAGATCCACATTGCGCATTATTGCCTTAATTACCAGTGTTAAAAGACATCTCTTCTCCTTGTCTGTTGAACTACAATGGGTGTTTCGGTCTCTCTCTGTCGTGGAAAATTTAAAACGACAAAGCTCGAGCCCTTAACGACCATGTTTGCGAAAGGCAAGGACAGTAACTGAGTATTTAATAATGTACAATTATTACGGTTGCTGTCTGTTTATGATATTATTGTTGTAATAATATAATGCGTTGTTCACGGTTTAGTCGTTAGGGTACAGACGGATAAGGCGGCGCCTGAAGCGGAATTATAATTATGTGATTCGGGTTATTCTGAACGTTGTATTATTGTACCTCAAAAGACACACAACTTGTTACTTGTCAAATTGAGACAAGGGCTTTATCAAGAAACCAATTATTCCTACGAACATAGGTATCTTATTTGCTTTGAACCGAAAAAATCACTAAAGTAAGTAATTATTATCTGAATATTTTCAGTTTCAAGCTGACATGCAGCACTTAGCAACCTTTTGGGAGACTGTAGCATAATGCTAGTGCTTGAACCTTTTGCTTCTTACCTATCCTACCTTCTTCTTAAGCTTTTCCTTTTGCGTATAGTTAATTATGTACTACTACTAGCAATACTGGTGACAATAAACGTATATTATTATTGAGTATGAGTATTTGTAGTTAAGAACGTGTCAACTCTACTTTAATGTTTTAGTTTAACAGGTTATCAGGCTATGGTAGAGTTTGACGAATACTCAACTACAAATTCCTAACTGAGAAATCGGGGGTTATTTTTTTAGCTTCCTGATGACCAAATCACTTCAGGCCATGCTACAACACAGTAAATAGCCTAAAGCACACAAACAAACCGATCCAGGCACTAATAATTATTTTGTACCATCCTGCTCTAATTGCTCAACGCGAGTTTTCCGATTTCGCCGTCGACTAAAATTTCCGATATTTTGTGAATGACACCCGAGCCATTACGATATCCATGACGAAAAGATAGTTGATTTCCACACGGCGCCATCTGGATTTTGATTTTGAGCCCATATTCGTAATTAGTGACCCCAAAAATCATGAAAATAATTTTACAATGCATGTCCTCGAAAAGAGCGGTTTTCCAAGCAGCCAAACTGTGCGGAAAGTGTCACTTTTTTTCACTAGTGCTTTTTACTTTCCTGTACTTTTTTAATTTTTAACTCCAACGTCAGCCCGACGCATAGAGTTTTTATTATTTGAGAAAAGTTTTAAAAATTAGTTATGTACAGATTATCATTCATATAAAAGGTAAAATAAAACTAATACTTTATTTTAGGCGTTTTTAATTATTCTTGATTTAGATTTTGATCAAAAATTAATTTTAAATATTAATTAAATATGTTTGGCAGAACGTATATTTTGCTCGTGCCTTATTGCGTTACGATGTGACAGCTATTCACACATGCGCAGTACATATGCCCGAGGAACTATTAGTTAATCTGTGGATATGCTGAACGCGCTTGAATAAGCCCGCCATTTTAGTAATTTCATTTTATTATTTTTATTATTTCCTCGCACAATGCATAGTAAAATATTGTATGATACACGTACGTAAGATGATTTCCGACTCGTGTCGATTTATCCACTCACTCGCTTCGCTCGCTCGTGAATAAAAATGCCACTCATCGGAAATCACCTACCTTCCGCACTTGTAGCATAAATAACTAAAACCCATCACAAAAAAAAAAACTGAAATTACCATCGACGCTATCTTGGTTTGTGTTGGCAACTCTAGCAAACTTACTGATGAACCAGGTAGGTATGTAAGAGAAAACAATAATTATATCAATTCTTACTCCCCGATGGCCAAATCATTTGCGGCCTATGCTACATCGCTGCAATACCCTCAAGCACACAAACAAACCGACCCAGGCAGTATATTACGCACCATCCCGTTGTAATTGCACAACGCGAGTTTTCTGAGATTCGTGATGCAACGTTTTTTACTGCTATACTCTCTGCTGAGCCTGTTGTAAAGCAAGTAGGGTTGAATGACATACGGAGATCCATTGCGGAAGATGCTGCGTAGAGGGTTATGGCAAGTGAATATCACGTAAATAAACGTAAGTAAAATATATAGAAAGACAGTTTCACCTGCTGGCTCTGTATTCTAAGTTATTTCCTTTACTTGACTAAAACTCGACTCAAACAAATTGAGAGATATAGTTTGTTATTTATTGACATTCAGAGGTTATGCCCGTTATCATGGCGACTGACTTGAGTAGAGTGGAGAAAGTGTTCTTAAAAAGTTAATAAAATCAAAAAACCCGACCGCCTAAAGAAGCGAACTAAAAATATGTAAAAAAGAAGAAAATAGTCAAGTCAAAAGTCATAGTCAAAATCAGTCGGAGAATACATATTCACGAGCTGACCAAAGCCATATTTGTATCCTCCGACTGATTTTGTTCTTGTTAACATCTTTTTTTTTTCTAATTACTTTTAAACATGTAAGTGGTATATGTTTTTGTGATCACCTCTAAAACCCCTTCATTTTGATACTCCACTCGATGGGATTGTGGGTGTCCAAAACAAAAATGGGCTCCTACAATATAGCACCCAAAATTCAGCATATTTGTTTTTTTTTAACGTCACTTATATAAGAACACTTGAGCAGTCAAGACCTCTCTATCGATATCTCAATTACATAAATCCGTCTAGTGGTTTGAAATATATGAGGAAATAAAGAATATTAAATACATACAAATATAATCCTTTTCTTGCAGTCGGGTAAAAAGACTTAGAATATAAGTCTGTAAGATACAGGCCACAGCAAGAAAACTATTGCATCCTCTCGCGCATCCATTGGAATACTATAAAATCCATCTGTAAGGCACGCACTGTTACTTTACCTTAGCTACCTAGCAAAAAATAGTTCTCCTTTTCCTGGTCGTATTTCAGCCAATTTCAGCGGAGACTAGCAATGTATGTGCACAAGTAAATAAAATTATTCATTTAAAAATCTTTTTTTAAAACAAGCTTTTTTCGTATTCTTCTCAGCAAATGCTTTCATTTGATACACATATCAAGGCAGTGTCCAAAAAATTACAAGTCCACCATTTTGGGCCGTCCGCCATATTGGATCTAGAATGATGTCACTTAGCTAACCATGCATTGTCATCCAAACTAAACGTGTATGCAAAATTTCATCTTAACCGGTGGAGGATAACTGTTTTAAAATTCAGTTGCAAGATTTGACCCGAACACACCTACATACATACATTGCAAGGTAAATAAAAGCTTGTAAAAAATTAAGAGGTCTTAAAAAGAACACATGACAGATCATAGGCTGACCTAGAACTCTAGAACAATTCTCAGCAATTGGGTATTAGGCACATCATTAAATAATTTACAAAGCTACGTAACATCTTACATATATACCCTCTAGGTACATTCAACACTCACAAATTATAGGGTAGTCGTAAATTTCGCAAAAAGCGTACATGTCATAATCTTGTAGTAACATCTCAAAATTGTGCGTTAGCTCAACAAGATCCAGTTTTTGACTCAAGGTCACTTTTTATTCCGGCAGGTGAAATTTTACTCACGTTGGTACAGTCTATGAAACATATTAGTAACCAGGCAGTTCCAAGAATAGAATATACTTTATTATACATCATAATAGTTACACATTTTTTTTTACAATAATCATAATTTAGACATTAATTTAAAATTCAGGGTATTAGTAGAGTTCTTTGTATATTAACATGCGTTGGTTGCGGGTTGTAGTTATGTGTGCGTGTGTTATTCTGTCACATAAGAAAAGTCTTATTCCGCCCCTGAGGCGACCAACTAAGCGCTTTGTCCCTTGAATAACGAGACACCAGTTATAACTCTGGTGTTACAGATATCCATAGATGTTATTGGCATCAGTGACTTTGCATATAAGCCATCAGGTGGTCTATCTGCTTATCAGCTGTGATAATGACATAATAGATATATATATGTATTTATTATAGGAAATGTATATTTATTTTAACTATATATATATTTAGTCTACAATTTTTCCTTTATTAATTATTTCTATTTTTTATGCACCTGCCATGTTATCTCTCCACCACCCTTGGTTGACTGGTAGAGAATGCCTCAGGCATTAAGTCCGCCTATGTACCTGTACGTTGCATGAAGTTTTAATAAATAAATAAATAGATTTAGGATGTTACTGATCTCTTTTGTTGACTGTACTACATGCAACCAGATTTTATTACTGTGTATGTATGTTAATAAGTAATTGAGATGGTTTTGATTGCCCCAGTTTGGCAAATTATAATCGATATTGCGTGGGTTGTTCATTAGTTTCACTTGGTAGTTGTTGCTAACCGCTATAACCACAACATATAGTCTGTTTGCTTTATGTAATTTATTACTGTTTTGGCCAATATTTTGGCAACTAGTTGAGTCTATTCTTTATTCATCAGTTGAGTTGATCCAAAATGTATATCGAAACTTGCGAAATCTGTACTAGAAACTAGTTTTAGTTATTATCAAAATCGGGTCTGAAACTCCTTTGAGTGTTTTTCACTATTACTCATAGATTCTGAGTTGGCTATCCACGCCTACTAAAAATAAAACTCTCCCTGTATAAACACTAATGCCATGCTTGCGGCATACATTCGTGGCATTATTTTTATATAAGCTGGTGACTTAAATACCATACAAAAATCATAAACATGGAATCTATTGAATAATAAACATTCATAAATATAGATTGAGAAGATGAACAGCTAAACAGGATAATTTAAATGTGTCTTTTCTGCCAGTATTTCACAAGCAGGGCGCGATCCAGGGCGAGAGGGGGCAAGCCGGGCAAATGACCAGATCGGCAAAAATGAGGGCTGCTAAACTAAACTATGAGTCCTTTTCATTTCATCCAAAAATTAAACCTGTCCGTGGTGCTCAAAGTTGTTGGTTGTTGTTGTAACACCACCGTTAAATTGTGGGGTGTTTACGAGCACACTTCGCTTTCACTTTCACTCGAAGTTCGAAGGCTTTTTCCGATCCAACAGACTATAAACTGCAATTTTTTTCAATAATACTTTTACTGAAAATTTACTGCCTATATCAAGATGTAAAGGGTGGAAAATATTGTGTATTCCCAGAGCGGCTAAATAGCTAGATTGGGCCCTGTTTGCAAGTTAACCAGCAGCCTAATTGCAATCAACCAATCACCTAGACCACATCGCATCTTTCATCTCGCATTTGATTTGTCTATTGATGGTGGTCAAAACCTTTGCCTTTCCGAGTTCACTTGCGCAATAGGGAGTACTCCGTTAGTAATAGTTTTAATAATATACCGTTAGTAATAACGGTAGAATCAATTATTATTACTTTTTAATTTAACGTTTTTTCGACGTTCAAAAGTGCCGCTTAATGGTCTAATTTAATAAAGTTTTTTTTTTTTTAACAACATTAAAAGCCTACGGACAGAGAATTTGCATGCGACATGCAAATTTATTGGTTCTAAGAAATATTACGCAGAAATGTGTTTAAAATCTCGATTGCGTAATTGGCTAATTTGTCTAAAAAAGCGAAAACTAGGTAACGTCAGTCAAAGATAACTAATGAGTAACACATATAATATTATGTAGATTAGCGCAAAAATATAATGTTATAGATTGATTGCTTGATTATGGAAACAGCAATAGGAATAGAATTTAAAATAAGTTGGTTCCTAGTTAGCAAAACTCCAAGCTTACACCAGTAAACATACCCATAAAGGTACCTAATAGAAGTGAGATGAATCTACTTAGATAGATGAAATACTCTAAGCCCTTTATAATAAACGCCGAGTAAAGATAGCCAAAAAATGTTTGGTTAATACTTAGGTGATACTGGTTGTAACTTTACTTCGAGTTTAGGGGGCTAGAGTCCACCGTTTCGACAAAAAATAAAATTAAACGGAAATAAAAAGAAAAGTGGCCCAGCCAGTAAAGTTTGTAAAGTATCCTTCGAGGTTTTAATCTTCCAGCTGTGTCTTTCATAGACTCCTATACAATTTAAAGAAACTTTTATAACAGTTTTACTAATACTCTTTTTACATCGTGATTGAATACTAATCTACCTATCTTATTGACTAAAGCGTATAAAAGCAATTAATTTGAACGAGAACAGTTAAATGTATTTAACCAGTTTACAAGATCTTTCGCAATCTTAGTCAAGTTGTTTCGCAATGGACTCATCTGCCAATCTCATTAATTCTTCTCCCATATATCAATGAGTGTACCTATGGATGATATTGACCTACACATGATTAATCTTATTTAAATGTATAGTTACGAAAGATTTTCGTAATTTTTAATCTGTTTGCCAATGTTCTTAATGTGGAATAAGTGATTTTAAAGCACCTCGGGCGATCGTCTAAGTTAAACCTCTCTAGATATAGGTCATAGTTGCAGATTCTTTAGTTTGCAAATGAAGATTGATTTTATGAGTGTGTCCTATGAGATAGGTCATAACTTATTGGAAACCTCAGTCTTAAGATTCGTCTCAAGCTTATCAATCGGTGTTACAGAATCTGGTCTTTTTACATCTTTGAAACTTCTCCGGTCTATTATATCATCACATATTTGCTACTTTCTAAGATACTAACTAAAATTGTATTCTACCAACGATAACGATTTTAAAAAGTAAAAACCGGCCAAGTGCGAGTCGGACTCGCGCACGAAGGGTTCCGTACCATTTTCGTAAAAAACGGCAAAAAAATGACGTTTGTTGTATGGAAGCCCCCCTTAAATATTTATTTTATTTTGTTTTTAGTATTTGTTGTTGTAGCGGCAATAGATATACATCACCTGTGAAAATTTCAACTGTCTAGCTATCACGGTTCATGAGATACAGCCTGGTGACAGACAGACAGACAGACAGACAGACAGACAGACAGACAGACAGACAGACGGACCGCGGAGTCTCAGTAATAGGGTTCCGTTTTTACCCTTTGGGTACGGAACCCTAAAAATATATGACATTATCAAATGATACCGAGAGGTCACGTTGTCAATCTAATTAACTACATCTATCGCTGAAAAAACGTAATTTACCCAGTCTGTAGCGTCCATTTTACTGTCAACAACATTTATTTACCGCCACAAATTAAAAACCCATGAAGATACTCCACCTGGACCTAATAAAACAGCCAAGCTATTCTAAAAATCTCCACTAGCGTCAACCTGACACATCGGCCGGTTTCCCTCGTGCCTTGTTCAGCTCAAGTTTGCGTCTAAACGCTTCCCTATTACATAATCATGCTGCGACTAACATGTTTCAATGGTGGATGTTTGTAGAGTACCTATGTTTGTGTGTGTATGATAAAATAAGGTACAGAAGGTTAACTTTTGGATGCACTTCTTCACCCTTATTTATAACAAAAACGATTTTGTTTAGCAATAGTTTAGCATAAATATATGTATAGTAGTCACAGTGGATATTTGATTCTCTGAAGTAGGCTCTGGTATTGGATAGAAAGGATGATGCGACAAACTTTAGCGAGTGAAACAGGCAGTTACACAATGATATCTTCTACTTCAACATTGACACAAAAATAGCTACTACGCAGAGGCTTGCAGCCAACTTTAGAGACACAAAGATCCACAGTGACTACTGTAATACTCAATAGAAAATTTAATTTAAGATTATTTTAATCAGTTGCTAAACACAATCGTTATTTTTATACATAAGACTTCTTTTGCTTCACCATTATCGCTCCACGCTCTCCAGAATTCTGAGTATTCAGCTGCAACCGATTTGTTTAGTAGCCGACCACAATACCTATAGTTGGTAAAAAACTAGGGATATGATAATATCACTGAATTCATCGTCACTTTTGACTGCATCAGGTGATTTAACACCAATTAAGTCTCTATTTATTTTGATGCCTGCAATTTCCTAGCGCACCACTGACTTTTCTTCATCATCGTTTGGCCCACCAGCTCCGCTTTTATGCCCGTAGATATCATCATTCTCATCCCAATAATTGAACTCAACGTCAGTATTTGTATTGGTTTGACGATCGTCATATATTTTTGGATGACAAGCTACGATATCATTAGCGAGCGACATATACCAACAGCTGTAATCAAATCAACATACTCGGATCCTACTTATTACTTAGGTCTTCTTCACCTTCTAAATCAATTTTGCAGTATAAAGTAATGTTTGCACTCAGCTCCTGTACGACCACATTCTCTGCTGACATCCCAACAAATCAAATGCACGTAACAGTTAATTGGCTCTGTTCGAGGCGCTATAGTTTTTGCGCGTGGCTTGTGTGGTATCGGGAAGTCATTTACATTAGGATTTATTAGAGACGATGAAAGATAACATCACGATGCTAAAGAAATGATGCGTGGGCTGTGTGGAAGATAATATGTTTAGAAAGGGGGTGATTACTGAGATAACATGGAGCATTATTAAAGAAGAAGTCATAATATTGTGCTCTTGACTCGAAAAAAATGGGATTCTTGCAAGAGAATGATCTTACAAGATGTCAATATTCCCCAATGTAACGCAGTACTGGCAGCGCGCCCGCTCGGAGCCGGAATATATCAATATTGAACCTCCTTTTGGGCAGTTTTGTTTGCAATATATTATTTGATTTATATATATTATATGCTAAGTTAATTATGAAGAAATTCTAGCCATCCATTTTTCTGTTTAAAAATATTTTTAAACATCCAAGATGTTTTTGGAGGAGTATCCAAAAGTACCGAAATAAGTGAAGTTAATTTTTTTTTAAGCAATACTAGTTACTATTAGTTACACGAAAAAAACATGTTTCACGAATAATGTACATGAATCAAAAAAATAAAAATAAACCTTTTAGCCTAGCCGTTAGTAAGGAGTATGGTTTAGTAAATAACGGCACTAAAGCGGTGTAAGGCCCTTTACGTTTGGATCAAATCAGCAAAAAAAAATCTAATGTCCTTTTTCTTTAATATTAGTTATCTGACTCTACTCTACTGATTTCTAGTTTGATGTTAGAAAATGTTTGAATGAAGTTTAATTTGAGTAATTAATTTTATGTAAGTTATATAGACCATTAAAACAAAGCAGACATGTCAACAATTTATTAGTAAAATATCAATTAGGAAATAGTTTAGCACTGAGAACTAATACAGAACTTACTTGATCTAATTGGATCGGCTTTTAAGTAACTTTACTAATAAGGAATCTGAGGGAACAGAGAATTAATTACTGTAGTATCGAATATGGTACATAGACTAAGGTGCCTTATTTGATTTTAACAATTTAAGGGATATAAAAAGAATAATAAGATACTTACGAACATCGACCATGTTATGTTAGGTACCTTCATAAGGTCTTTATTTAAAGAACCTGAATAGCAAACTATATCATAACGCCAGCTATCAAAAAACCTGCAATATATGACTAACAAATTGCCCAAGTAACACCGTTCTTCATAACAACGTAATCGGCTTTCTGATACCTTACAAGTTTATATATCACATCAATTTTGATGACAGCTCGAAGTCTGCTCACCCACAAACGTGTTGAGGCGTGAATGCCTGTTCAGCATGTTCGTCAACAGCATTCTGAAGTGCGGTTCAATTGTTCCGATACAGTAGCCGTATGTTAGTGTAATCTAGTTAATTTATGAGTGTAATTCACTTCAGCGGACCTAATTGAAATGAATCGGTTGGTGTTTGGTGCGATAGTGAGCGATGTTATTTACAGTCTAGCAAATTTATCACCCAAAATAACTGCACGATATAAGTATTGCAAATAAAAAATGAATCCTTGACTAGATCCTAATACCATAAACAGGCTAACGTTAATCAAGACCATAAAATGACTTAAGTCAAGCAACTGTTTTATAGTATCTTCATAAAAAGTAGGATGGTTTTACTAAAAAGAAATTCTTCGTACTTGACAGAGAATTTCTTTAAATTTGTCTAGGGTGAAATACAGGCATATAATACAATTACAATAAGCGATTAGTGGAAATTCTCGAGTGTGCTTAAAAACAACTAAAAAGGGTAAAACAAGACCCTATATTACTTTTTTTAAGCAGAAATGTTTGAATTTGTTATCAAATTATGGAGTGCCACAGGGTACGGCAACGGCCCTTCCATGATCAGCAGTAGAATATAAAATCGCCTCAACTAACACCACATCCCACATTACATCATAAAGCTTATTACACACTATCAATAACTCTTGACTATCATTACCAAGGAGTTGAATCATTTCTACTGATTGATGGTGTATGCAGTAATCACTGTTACAAAATATTGAGTTTCCTTCGCCAACTGACGGATGCAAAGGATTTATAGACTTTAATTGTAGAAACGGAAATCATAAATAAAGATCGTTTGTTTAGATATTTATCTTATCCTTTTAAAGGTCAGCTTAATCTTCCTTCTTGGTGAGTTACATAAAATATGGTAATTACGATCATGTGAATTAATTTCGAGAAAATGATATGATCGAGACAATGGTAACGGCCACTACTTACAAGTTGTAAGTCGTGGGTTCGAACCCAGGCAGGCGCTTTACTTTGTGTAAATTGTTTCAGCACCTATGCTTTCAAAACGGTGAATGAAGATATCGTGAGGAAACTGGCATGTGCTAGAACAAAAAGAATTAAGACATGTGACATCCACCAACCCACACTGGGCCCGCGTGGTGGACATATTAAGAAAAATATACAACAGTGTAGGCAATGTGTGTGTACATTTTTGTAGATTACTCAACCAACAACCCAATCAGCCTTTACTGGAATGCGCAAAAACTAACTTAATTATCATTAACAACTCTATCCAATCACATACATTACCCTTATTTCAATTGGTTAAACTTTTACTCGTTGGTCTAGTGGTCGAACGCATTACTAGCGTGAGGTTTTGTTTTCGATTCCTGGATCGTGCAAAACGTTTTTCCATCTGATATTTCTAAGGATCCAAACACAAAACTACGAATTGACGCGATGTGAATTCGCAATGCAGAAAATAGCTAAGCAGTAAACAGCAACAAGTTCGTAGATTTTTACGTTGCGAATTCGCAACGCAGAAAATAGCTAAGCAGTAAGCAGCAACAAGCTCGTAGATTTTTACGATGCGAATTCGCAACGCAGAAAATAGCTAAGCAGTAAGCAGCAACAAGCTCGTAGATTTTTACGATGCGAATTCACAACGCAGAAAATAGCTAAGCAGTAAGCAGCAACAAGCTCGTAGATTTTTACGATGCGAATTCACAACGCAGAAAACAGCAACAAGGTCGTAGATTTTTACGATGCGACGTTTTGTGTACGGGCCCTAAGCAGCCCGGAGTGTTTTTTGATTTGTGCCCGGTTGATGAAAATAGGCTCGCCCACTATATATATATATATATTATAGCATGGGACTAAACATACCGGGAAAAATGTGAATGTACCTACTAAAGGTGAAGCTGCCTATTCCTTCGGTCAATAAAGTCTCTTACTCCGCTCTAGTGCCGTAAAACGTTTATTTTCTGAAGTATACTCCTTAGTATCGGCTAGTTTAAAAGGTTTAAAAAAAAAAAATTGATTCATGTTCATTATTTGTGAAACATGGTTTTATTGTATGACTAATACTTTTGCTTTAAAAAATAACTAGCAACACAATTTTTTTCTTTTCTTTTGCATACTCCTCCAGAACGACTCGAATGTTTTCAAATATATACACAGAAATATTGATGGTTAGAATTTCTTCTCAACTTACATGAGATAATTACAGAAATATATTGCAAACAAAACTGTCCAAAAGGAGGTCCAATATTGAAATTCTGTCGGCAGTACCGCGTTAACATTGGACAACATATACGCCTTAAGTAAACTGTAAGAACGTTTTCAATCAATTAAAATGATTAAACTTCGGCATACAACCACAACTTGTTTGATTTTAACTGTATCCTTATAATTATTTAGCCATTATTTCTCACCTTGGCGCCTAATATGGTGCAAGGCATTTTTGTTTCGTTTTTATGACAACGCAATAAAGAACGTATCTGAGTTATTTGTAATTAGTGTAATTACGTCTTTGTTTTAGTATTAAATTAGGACATTAGTTAATAAAAATGTTGATGATTTTATTGGTTTGTTTGTTAGATGTTGTGATATGAAACACGGTGATGATTGGTGAATGTAATTTTTCTACCGAGGGATATTGTTCATTGCAACCTGTTAACGTTCACAGAAGAACTACTGAAGTATATTGAAGATGAAAAATTCTTGTTTACATTTATAATATTATGTTGCACATTCTTGTTTACATATTTGGATAACTTCTTGGCGGGAAAAATATCAATGCCCGAGAGGCAGTACAAAATGCCTTTGAAGAATTTGTTGCATCCCATCCAGCTGATTTCTTCAAGAAGAGCATCACTACCACTGCGTTGGCAAAGACGCATCGATTGCATGGGTGATTGTTTTGATAAATATAAAAAAAAATATATATATAAAAAAGAATACGTTAACTTATTTCATAAAAAACGGCAATTTCATAGGTACCTATTATAATATGTAGTATTAGCATTGCACTGGTGCATTATAGCTATTGAGTTGTTATTGACAAAATTTCAAATACTTAAATAAATTATTGTATCGTTCCCAGATAAAATCAAGAGGATTGACAGCTCTATCTTTCTCAATACGATAAGATGAGTACATAATTACGTACATACACAATATCGGATATTTCTTACGTACAATAGTAGGTTAATCTATCTAGGATTCTGGAGTAAGATCTTGAGATAAAGGAAAATTGTTTTTCCTTGAAGCGTTTACCGTTTGCTTCATTGGGTATTTGTAAATGTTTCAGAAAGAAAGAAGTAAACATATTTTATACCACACAAAGCGTACATTACATACCATTGTCATACTTGTATGACAGTTAATGTAAATGTCATATTTATTTTTGTAATGTACGCTTTGTGTGGTATAAAATATGTTTCAAATATGTTTTTTTTAAGTTTAAATCATAAAATTGTTGTTGGTAGACAAGATGCGAAGAAGCTCAGTAGGTAAAGAAAGTCAACTAAAGGAAATGGTTTATTGAGCCTCTTGAGACGACACCGGTGTCTATCAAGATGTCAATCGCGATTATTTGCAGACACCTAAACCCACATCATTCGCAGATTGAACAGTCGCTTTATTTACATTAAGTAAGGGGCCCAATTGTAGAGAGTCGTCGTCAAAAAGACGAAAATGTATATATACATATGCACTTTTTCTTTTTTTTTGTCTTTTAATAGCTCGCGCTTGACCACTATCTCACCTGATGGTAAGCGATGATGTGGTCAACAATGAAGCACGCTTGCCTAAAAAAACCCATTCACTCTTGACTTAAAGACCACTAGATTGTTGCTATTGTGTATTGTGTTGTATCGGGAAACAGACTCCGGCAGGGAATGTACATATGGGTGGGATGTCTACCATGTACCGATGGCACATCACCGTACGTCTGGTAGTTTCCTAAAATATAACACCAAAATAAAACAAAGAAAAGGAAACAAACTACACACAACAGGTGACCTTATCGTATGCTGTGATCTCTTCCAAGCAACTTGAGACGCTAGACAAGTGGCATTCGATGTCAGCGAAGATAGTTAAAATGTCAAAATGTAAGGAATTAATCACGTGATATTGTTTTTGACAATCGCTATAGCCACGCTTTCGATGATGATAGAATGTCACTTGTCTAGGGCCTCTGCAATAAACACTAATTCGCAACAATCTGACCACTTGCTAAAAGATTAATACAACCTTCTTTTTTTATTTCTTTTTCGGTTTATTCACCGATGATTCTGGAACAATTCAATTTTCTCCGCAGTTGTTTATTTATTTATTTATTTATTTATTTATTTATTTATTTATATATTTATTTATTTATTTATTTATTTATTTATTTATTTACTTATAAATTTATTCATCACAATTACTCGCTGCACTTACAGTTTGACCCAACACGTGCAGAGAGTCAACAATTTCACCATTCATCCATTTTTCCATTTTATTTTGAATTACTTACCATTAAGCAAGGCTCTCAAGAACAGTGGTGGCCCAGTGGTATCGGCCGCGACTTACAAGTTGTAGGTCGTGGGTTCGAGCCCAGGCAGGCGCTTTACTTTGTGTAAATTATTTCTTCACCACTGCTCTCAAAACGGTGAAGGAAAACATCGTGAGGAAACCGGCATGTCCTAGAACCAAAAATTCGAAGACATGTGACATCCACCAACCCGCACTGGGCCAGTGTGGTGGATTACGGCCCATTCCCTCTCACAGAGAGGAGGCCTGTGTCCCAGCAGTGGGAACATTAATAGGCTGATGATGTGAAGCAAGGCTCATGGATGATCCCTCTTAAAGTCTCCCCAGGGATGTGCCTTAGTAGGTGCTACACAAGGTTACGGGGTGGTATTTTAAGAGGTCACGAGGGTTCCATGTGCTGATGGTGGTTCCGGGATGGTTTAAGTGAGCTTAATATCCCAAACTCCCTATGAGCTTATTCCCAAAAATCAAACGCCTTTTTAAGGTTTACGTAACTACAATAAAACAGTAAAATGCCTGCAAGTAAAAAACAGTAGCTACTGCTAGAAATTCTCGCGTTGTAAAGAAAACTGGCGTAAAATCGTTGAAACAGTAATTATATTGAGATATTCATCGCAGAACGTGTTAATGAGTGTAAACAGTTAATTAAATCGCTTCATTTATGTAGCATTAACGATGAGTTCATGGATGTCTCTAATGAACTGTTAAGGTTACTCTAGTCGACGGCACAAACTATTTTGTGTGCGAGGTTAAAATGCATGCTATCTCATCCGACAACACGTGCGAAAGAGATAGATGCTGTGATGAGCAGTAAGAAGCTAGTTCGCGTACAAATCAGCACTTATGCAAATTTGTATCGAAATGGGTGATGATTTAGGACGAAAAAAAGCTCGTGAAATTTTATAAACAAAAAAAAAAAAAGACAAAAGATATTTATTTCAACTGGGCCACCAAGCGGCACTTTTGAATGTCACAATTTAAATTTAAATGGAATACAAGTTGATTCTACCGTGCATTCGGAAAGTAGCTAGTTATGGAGAAGAATGCACAAGAAACTCCATACTTTTTAAATTTACATGGAATAAAAGTTGATTCTACCGTGCATTCGGAAAGTAGCTTGTAAACAGTCTTTTGGGAGTCTAGATATCATGGAAAAACGACTAAATGTATATTTTCGAATTACTAATCTATCCCTGTATGGAGGCCGTTTTCCAATTTTCCTTCTACTTATGGTATTTATTTCCGCCCAAATATGCGTTAAAATTAGTGTTGAAATATGGAACTTTCGACGCTCATAACTTTCAAATGTTTTATTTTTTTACTTTTTTGTTTTAATACAACGCTATATAATGATGAGACAAATTGATATATTTTTTTTTATTTTGAACGTACATCGTCAAACAGTGGAGTAATCGCCAGACTACGTTTGTATGGAAGAATGATCGACTAGTGTAACCTTAAGTAGCGATTGCTATCTTAAAAACGTATAATGTTTGTTTAGCTAAATAAATATTATAGGTGCCACATTAATTTACAAATTAGTTATGCAATTATGTTAACTTAGCGTCTTGGAATAAAATTTGCCTAAATCTGAATAGCTTATGTATTTTTACGACTGTCAATAATAGGGATGTTTCCTGGCCTGTGTAGAAAAATGATAAGTCTATTTAGTCCGTCAGTGAGTTTATCAAATAATATTAGACACGTATTTTTTGCTTTACCAAATCAATAAAAATTTACAATGTTTAAGCACATCAAAGTTCAGGAGTGGGGGCTTGTGACGTCACTCAGGCAGTATAAAGTGTACTAACGGCGTGACGTCGCACGATATTTCAACGCATTATATCGTCGTCACTTTATGTTTGGTGTTAAAAGAAAAATACGTGTCCAATATTTTTTATTTATCTACCTGATAAATGATAATGCTTCTTACATACTGAAAACTGAAAGCCAAACGGCCAAACCTTGTGCCTTCTCGGTACAAAAAGATCATTTTACCCAGCGGTATTATACTGTAGTAGAAACGTGACGTCACAAATAATCAAGATCTAAATCGAACATGATTGCGATACGCCCGCCTCGATACGACACTTAATATTATTACGGTCACTTCAAGCATCATTTTACTCACCGCGATGCTTCTATTACAAAAACACGCGATCTAATAGCCATAGCCTTTCGAAACTATTCTAACATGCAAACTGGGCCAATTTCTTAACATACTAGTCGCACGCACTTATTGAACCAGAGAAATGACTTCGCTAATTAGGTGTAAGACGGTGAGCACACTAGATAATAACAACAGTTTTTCTTTCACAAGCATAAATGTGAAGGCAAGGGTAGGAGGCGTTCAGGCTTGGCTTCGCAAAGGTTACAGCTGGATGAGGGTAGATTTAGATGATATGCGATTGAGGAGACCTTCATCTAGAGTAGAGGACTTCTTTCTTATCGAATATCTCAACATTTGTTTCAAATAGGTAACTAAATTTTAAATTTTGTCTCACCAGTATGTAGCTACCTCGACAGCTCTATCAGTCGCCACGTTCGTGGACTGCTATAAGTTGATGATGGGACAGAACTGACAATGTAGTAGCCTGGTCAGTTAAGCCTTCTAATCTGATCAAAAGCCGTACATGCGCAGATTGATTGTGTGTGTCATCATTGTTTTCGTAGAGTGATAAAATACAAAGTCTGTAAAAATATGGATGAAAAGAGATTACATGTAGCAGAGATGAGAATGATTTGATGGATGTGCGGCGTGACGGGAATGGAAAAAGTGAGAAATGAGTATATACTCATTTAAATTTTCTCTAATATTAGAGGAAGTTTGTTAGTGGCGCCAGTAACAGAAAAATTTAAACGAAACCGTTTGTCCTGGTATGGTCATGTGAAGAGGAGAAATGAAATGCATGTTACAAAAAGAGTTATGAATATAAATGTGGATGGATGGAGAGGGAGAGGAATGCCAAATAAAAGATGGATGTTCTGTGTGAGGAGTGATATGAAAGAAAAGGGACAGTGATAGCATGACGGGGTACAGGACGGTATGGAAGAAGAAAATGTGAGACTCATCGGCAATGAGGCACTGGTCAAATCAAAGCTCCAGAACCTTGAACATTGCCGCCGAGTTGCCAGCTTGTCGGTTTTTTATCGGTTACATTTCGGGGAGTGTGCGTTGGAATTGCATGATTTAATTCCGCCCAGCCCGTTCTATCATCGGACAACCAGACGCAGGGTGATGCGTCATCGGTACATGGTGGACAACCCACCCAAATGCACTAAACGTTTTGGGGACACTTTTATTATGCGTACAGCTAAGGAGTGGAATTCCCTGCCGGAGTCTGTGTTTCCCGTTAGCTACAATCTAGGGGTCTTTAAGTCAAGATTGAATGGGTTTTTTCTAGGCAAGCGTGCATCACCGTCGACCACATCATCGCTTACCATCAGATGAGATAGTGAGCTATCTCATCTGATGGTATGGATATGTATTGACAATAAAAAATATGGGACAAGGGCAGAAAGATGATGACCGGGATACAAGGTCTGTCAGATAGTCTTCATTCATTATGCACACAGCTTTACAGCTATTAGTTTTGTGTACTGATTCTGAAGACAGGTTTAATTTAAGTAGATATGTAATTTTGATGATTGACACCCTTTTTGTAGCGTGACTTTTTAGTTTTACTTTTACGAGTAGTAACCTGTCGATGCCAACTAGTGTTTAATCCGACTGGTTATTGCATATAATTTCTTATTGGGGTTCCTGGCTGACATCAGCTATTCCGGGCTGACATCAGCTGTAATGCTTTTCGTATCTATTCGTAAGTCACCGGACTCTATCTCAGTTACATTAAACGTTAAGCAGATTGTTCCTAGTATGTTTATGTTTATAATACCTAAATGCCATGTGCGTAGACAAACTAATTATTAATTCAGTCTGCTTGAAACTACTTATTGACATGAACATAGCCTCCATATTGAGATGATTCACGCTATTTTTGATTTGAATGAAAACGTCTTTGCTAACAGCATGATGTTGCTATCATGCAGTTGCCTGCACCGTAACTGCAAAACAGTCGGTCATTTGTGGCACTCACAACTTTACTCATGGCCTTTTGTTAACTACAGCAATCTTATCATGCGTGGAGAACCGATAGTTGAAAATGCAGCTGCAAGGAAAATAAGATTTTGTATTCATTAAATCCTCTAGGACACTTATTCAAATTATAGAAACTTATACAGAATATCTAATTCATTTGAAAACGCAGTATTTGAAAAGAATAGGGTACCATAAACGGTTGGTCACAAATATTATGCGCACACCCAAAGTGGCACTTCTTGCCATTGTCTCTGTTCTCTACGGGGCGGGGTGGGGAAAAAAATCTTGTATCAAACGAAATAGGGCAATTGTTAGGGTTATTTGCAATAGGGCCTAAAGTTTTTTTTTTTTGCATATTGCTCCAATTTTCACCCTATTTCGATTAATTCACGTCTTTTTGCCCACCCTGTAGAGAACAGAGACACTGGCAAGAAGTGCCACTTTTAAACTTCGAAGAAAGAGTGAAGAAATATCTTCTGGGCACGCCTGTTCCATCGTAGACTTCATTGATAGCTTTTCATCGGATGTGATCTAGATCAACAACGACGTTTCTGTGAATAAAAATAATATCAACATAATTAAAATTCATATTGAACTTAAATGCAGTTTATAGGTCTTATGCAACTGCTGTTTGTAAACAAACACTTTTGAACTAGCCGAAGGTTAAAAAAAACTTGATAAGCAACGGTCGTCAATTAAGATTATAGTTTTCGAAGGCAATGTTTGGCAATCTGTCATAAAATAAGTAATAATTTACATAAATTAGGTGGCCCGAAACTAATTTATTTATTTATAGAATTTCAATAAATTGAAGTTTGTTTTCACGGGTATGAAAAAGTTGACATCCTGCATAGTAGCTAAGTACTTGGGCAACCGAGCTCAGCTCGCGTGAAAATAAAGAGAAAACGACGTTTTCTAAAAATGAAACCTAGCTAGATCGATTTATCACCCCCGAAAACCCCTGTATACAAAATTTCATGAAAATCGTTGGATCCGTTTCCGAGATTCAGATTATACTCGGAGTAATTACTTCATAGAGTTTATAACACGTTTTACTGATACCGCGCCGATAGCGCAAAACGGCGCTGGAGTACCCGGACATTTGGGCGATTTTCGGCCCGCGGGGTGTATGACCGAGTGGATATTATACATAAATATACAAGAATTGCTCGTTTGAAGGTGCATTATTAAAGTAGTGTAGAACAAGGAGACAATGGAAATAATGGACAGGGACCTTTGCCCAACCGTGGGAGAATACAGGCTAGCTATAATATAAGTTTAATAGTAATAAGTTATTATCTTTTACACTTTAAGTAATCACATTTAACAAATAACGAGCAGTACAGATAAACCGGTCATTACACGTCAAACATTCTACAATCTAGATGAGACTATAAATAGCCCTTCTCAGTACAGTTTTAATTACCTAACTAATCTGACCCATTTACCGGTTGCCTCACAAACTAGACAAACCAATAATTTCTATATATCGACTTCCTTTAACCACGGTTTACTAAACGACTGCTAAGTCCTAACTTGTCGTTAACGTATAACTCACTGAACCGACGTTTTATCAACGTATATTAACATGGCTGACGTAATGTACTCAATTCCCGTGCGAATATTTGATATCTGAATGCGATTAGCTGTCATAGTGATCACGGAATCAAATTGTTTCTGAGGTCTTATTGACACATTTGCATAAATCTAGTTTCGTTAACCTCGCCATATTTACATTTACGTTTCCAGGAACTACGAAGACTGGTTGCAAAACCAGGATCCTCCTTAAGCTTCATGTCAATAGCATGGCCGCCTTTCTTTTGTTTCGATGTTTCCATATTCAATAACTCATTACACAGTCTGCAAAGACACTTTGACATGATAACAAAATGTATTCTCTGCTCTCATTGTTTTGGTACAAAAAAGGTTAACCCTCTTATCAGCAAACATATCTTCAACGACAAAAGACTAAGAACTCGTATACCGGAACCCTCCTTCATCATCATCATCATTTCAGCCGAAAAACGTCCATTGCTGGACTTAGGCCTCCTCAAGCGTCGACACACGGATCGATCCTGTGCGTGTCGCATCCACCGGACTCCCGCAGGCCTTCCAATGCTGCGTCGTCCGGTATGCAGTCGCCACCGGACCCTCCTTTTCATCGGCATCGTCAGCGTACAGCAATTCACTGCTGGGGACAAGCGTCTCCAATTCCACGTCATGCATCCCAATTCTGCAATATCCAGCTGATACAGCCATCATTAATGAAGATGGTTACTTCCACCTAGCCTAGGGGTCGTACTATAACTTTTCAACGCCATCATGTTTCTGTTTCTTCGTTCTGTATAGCTCCAACTCAGTAGAACCATGATAGTATTGACACATCAGAGCAAGGCCCCTGATTTTTACGGATTGTACCTTGACTAAAACTTCTCTCTCGATTGTCCACAGATACTTCGTCAGCACTGTGCTACAGTTCCAGATCTACCGAGCAGTGTGTGAAAGGACCGGTCAGTTCATCCCCGGAGACCCGTCACACCCTCTCCACAAATGTGACTTCTACAGGAACCCTGAGGCTGGAAAGATTCTGACGTAAGTGTCTATCTTAATTTAATTTTAATTACAGTCAGAAACGTATTAGTAAATGAGACAAAAAAGAGGTAATCGCTGCTTATTACCTATGTTATTCTAATAGGCATACGAGATATACTAATTTGCACAACAAACGTAGAAGGACAAGCTCAAATCATGCTCATAGATGAAGCAAACATATGGTCAAAAATATTAACTCCAAATACGCAATAAACATTATTTGGATATATGTGAAGTGTGAACCCCCGAGAAAATATAATAATTTAGAGGTCAGAACGAACGAACACAAGCTCAGCTCCTCAACTTAATCTTTATTCCGGTAGTAGTACAGACAGCTGCAGAGAAACTTCATCCCCTAGAAGTGTATATAGATTCTCTTCTAGGGGGTAAAGTTTCTCTGTCTTTACCTACTGCTAATTAAGGACCTTTGTTGATAATAAATAACCTCCTCTCTCTCAGCCAAACCATACAAATACATAACAGGGTGTTACGTATTTAAAATTATTATTCACTTTCAATCAGAACCCTAATCACTAAAATCTCCTGCTGATTCTAGCTGCGACACAAATAGATAACCATCTCAACAAAAGCGATAGTGATCAAGAATATGTATAATAAGTTGAATTTTACATAAATCGTAGATATTTATCTATTACAAGCGTGAAGCCGAGCGGCCTTGACCGTAACGGTTACATTTGAATTTATACACGTAATGGTCTGTTGTGAGTAGGTTGGCAACATTTCTTCGACGAAATATAATATTTTCAAACTAAGCTATAAAAAAACTAGTACACTTAAAAAAAATAGACAAAGATTTGCTACTTATTTATTTTTATGAAAACTGAATTTGTTTGCACTTCTTGCATTTTTTGTAAATTTTTTGTCTAAGTTAAAAATGTCATACCTACCTACCTACTTTATTACTTTAAATTAATGTAATGCAAAATTTCATGTTTTGTTAATGAGATACTGCATCTATTTCTTTATTTTATTTTGATTGCTACCACTTTCCATAACTAATTTGTTTAGGACTTCAACTTCTCAAAAGGAAGAGCAATATCTAATTGTAAATAATTACTAAAATCCTAAAAAAATAATAAAACAGACCAATGACCGAACATTAATTTGACATTGACAAGTTCGGAACGGAATAAGACGGACGTTCGGGTACACTATAGTCGAAACGGAGAAAGAGTCGTTTTATATCAAGTGATGGGGAATATAGTTTGTTATGGGAAATCTACGTGGTGGAACGACGACTCTTTCTCCGGTTCGATGACGCTACCGCATCAGTCAAAAGTTAAAGGCAAGTTCATATTTTTTAAACGAATGATTTCGGTGTTGATAATATAGTATTTTTGCATACTATGTATTTCTTCAACAATATATAGCACGCAGACCCGAAATACAGTTCAATACTATATATTTTAGTACGGTTGGCAACCCTAGTTGTGAGACTAGTTTAACGCTGGTGATTTGGCTGTTGGTTTTTAATTATATAGTATTCTATCTAGGCAAATTGTAGTTATAGGGAAAGGAAACCAATATGCGCGACTATGTACGTCTTTTCTGGACAGACTCTAATAACGCATCTCTTGTGTTACTTTTGCATATTATCCTTACTCTCTAATAAAGAATTGAAGCGAAAATTAAAATAATCTAATATTAAACAAAATTATAACTATGTTGGGGTCGACTTCCAATCTTACTTGTTGCACCAGAATTTCAAATAGAGCGACTGCCTATCTGACCTCCAAGACACAGCAACTGGTTAACACGAGACCCCTAGGCGTGACTGCTGTAAGATTTACTAGCTTCTGATTACCCGTAACGATTGCATAGCGAATAGCATCTCATATCGTCTATTTTATTTGGTGATTTTATTTTTCTTCATACACGCAGCCACCGACTATCATACTTATATTCATTTAGATAGTCATTATTCAATTAGGATAATATTTAATTTTTCTTTTGTTGTGGGCTTTTCGACCCTGGTAGCTGATTGTAGTACTTACAATCCGATATAATATTATATTGATCAGATTATAACATTTTTTGTTTTGGAATGGAAGTGTAGATAATTTATTTCGTAACTAATTCTAGATGATATTAGGCTTACGGGGTTGTTTTTTTCCCAAAACGATAAAGTTTAAGTTCACTTAAATTTTATGGAAAATGATAATTACCTACCTATATATAATTAATTAATATGATTATGTCACTAGCACTAACATAAATGTTTTTTTTTTTTTTTTTTTATTAATTTATTATACGAGCATTGGCATACCATCAGCCCAACAATCTTATAGAAATACATTAGATTTACATTTAAGAAATTAACAGAGAATAATAAAATTACAAAGTTACATTAGAATTAAATTAATCTACCTATAGTACATACAAAAGTTAAAAACACAGAAGACAAATAAACTAAACTAACTTAGAATTTAATAATCAGAATTGTAATCAGACAACAAAACTATACAAATAATAATGATAATTTATAAAGATCCAACAGTGCTTTGGATAAATTGAAATATAGAATTATATAATATAGGAAACTTTAATAAATCACAAATATTTTTAGGTAGGTCACATTTACCTAGTAAGTCCTGACATTGACAAATCAACAATAACCGTTAAACCGAAAACTGTTTACAATCAAAGAACAAATGTTGCAGGTCACAAATTTCATAATTACAATAAATACAAGATTCATTATCGGCGAGTTTTAATCTATACAAATGAGAAGGTATTTTACAGTGTCCAATTCTTAGCCTACAAAGAGCGGTAATTAACTGTCTACCAAGGAATTTCTTACTTCTTTCAAACCAAGAAGATGTTGATGGTTTGGGAGTAATTTCAGCTAACCATTTGCCTTTTACTAGCCGTGTATGGGCAAGCGACAACTCCCAGCGCTTAATCATTAACTCTTTGATATAATTATTCAAATCAGTATATGGCACAGAGCAATTACAAATAATAGAATATGAAGATTTTGCAAGTCTATCAACTAGTTCATTACCAAGTATACCCGAATGACTTGGTACCCAACAGAATTCAATGTACAGATTCTTCATAGAGAGCTCATATACCAAACTTCTTATTTTATAGATTGCATAGTGAGAAGACATGTTTATATTTTTATTACAGAGGGCTTTTACCACACTCATTGAATCACATAATATTAAAAAGTAAGTCTGAGTATAATTCTTGTAATTTATAAGGACATATTGAAGAGCATGTAAAATAGCAAGCATTTCAGCTGAAAAAACGGATAAATAGTCATTACATCTATAGACTTTACCATAGTTGTAGATTTGATCAAAAAAGGCAAAAGCAGTTCTTTCTGAAGTTTTAGAAGCATCAGTATAAATTTTGATAAAGTTATTTTTGGTGTCTAGAAACTCTATAAATTCATATTTAGAATTATATTTGTTCACATGTATTGGAATTTTCATATAAGTACAAACAAAGTCAACGCTATAATAAGGATGTTGTTTAGACCAGAAAATAATATCTTGAAAATTGAAATTTAAAAATGTTATTGATTCAATTTGGGAAATAGCTACTTTTATAATTTCATTATTATAATTAGGAACATCAAACCCATCTAGTAATTTAGAGATTATAACATTATCAAGACTAATTAACTTCAAAGAATGTTTGTCAGTGATATAGGATCTTCTAATAGCAAGAGGAACAATCCCAGTTTCTACTTCTAAGGAATTTATAGGTGATGACATCATAGCTCCACAAATTATACGTAGAGCCTTATTCTGTAAGACATCTAACTTTCTCAACAGATAAGTGTCAATATCATAGTAAAAGCTGCATCCATAATCAAAACAACTACGAATAGTAGTAATATAAAGAAGTTTTAAGATTTTGGGGTCAGAACCCCAACTAAGACCAACCAAAGACTTCATAATATTTAGTCCTTACTCAGCTTTTCTACAAAGATAGTCAATATGTGGTTTCCAAGATAAACGGGAATCTAAAATCAAACCTAGATATCTGAAAGAATCACAATTGGGGATAACTGCATGGTCATAGATAATTTTCGGATTATCAGATCCATTTTTAGAGAAAAATATGGTAGCACTCTTATCAACATTAATTTTTAGCTTCAATTTATTCCTTAATACAGAACCTATGTGTTGGAGGGCCTTATTCATAATTTGTTCCCCTTCTTTAACACTCTCACATTGTACATAAATAACTAAGTCATCAGCATATAATAAATACTTAACCTGCATAGGTATTATAGACATAAAATTAATAAGGCTAAGTATGAATATTAAAGGTGAAATAACAGAACCTTGTGGAGTACCTTTGTGTGATTTATTAGGGCCATACAATAGTTTCCCAGCCTTAACCCAAGTACTCCGACCATTCAAGAACTTGAAAATCCATTTCAAAATTAAACCAGGGACTCCTAACTTATATAAAGAGTGGATTAAATAATTATGATCAATATTATCGAATGCACCTTGTATATCTAAAAATACAGCTAAGGTTGATTTATTAGCTTGAAATCCATTTTTAATGTCACCTATTAAACAGCTGATATTATGCTGAGTGCTTTTACCTTTACGAAAACCAAACTGTAGTGGGGGTATCAAATTATGATGTTCAAATTGCCACTCAAGTCTATTCTTGAGCATGGTTTCAAAAAGTTTAGAAAAACAGGAAGTTAATGATATAGGTCTATATGAGCTTATACAGTTTGGGTCTTTATTTGGCTTTAAAATAGGAGTAATATATTGAATTTTCCAACTATCTGGGATATAACAAGTAGACCACAATGCATTGTAAATTGACAATAAAATATTTTGAAATTTTATTTAGAAAAGCAGAGGCATTGTCTGGATTGTGCATGAAGACATTACTTTTGCTGCCTTGGACACTAGAGAACTTGAATTTACGTATATTATCCCATATTATTTTAATGGAAGTCAAGCGGCTAAATGAAGAACATAAGTTTTGCCAACTGGTGCGTTTAACTTGTAGTATAACTAACTTTTTTTCAGCATCTAACTTTTTATAAATCAAATAGTTTTCTAATGATGGATACATTTTATACGAATGAAGCGCTAACTGGACTTTCGCAACTGCTAACTTACACTTTTCATCCCACCATAAAACTCGCTTTTGACGATGATGAGTTGCAGACTTTTTTTGGAATGTTAACAAAACTGAGTATAATAACTGAACAAATCTGTCATAATCACCAATAGGATCATTAGTAAAAGTAAATGATGTAAATGCTATATTGCACTTATCAGCAAAAATATCCCAATTTATTTTGTTAAAATTAATTTCTGAAATTTCAGGAAAATTAGAAGAAACATTTCTCTGAGGGTCTGCAGAATATAAATCTGAAGCCTGATAGAAAATTTTGATAAGAATGGGATAATGGTTACTACTCATAGGATCACCTAATACAGAAAAGTCACAACTGGAACTGAGAGATTGTGAAGCAAAAGCTAAATCTAAAACGTTACCCTCTTGTCCGAATGGAGCTAAAGAAGTAATATTGTGATCATTAATGCAAATACAGTTTTTATCATTCATGAAATTGTAAATCGAAATGCCTCTACTATCATTTTTTTTACTACCCCAAGAAAGATTATGAGCATTAAAATCTCCAATGATTATGAAATTATTTGCATTTATTTTATTAAAAGTATCTTTGAGCAAATTAATATTAAATTTACCATTAGGCGGAGGAGGACAATATAAACATAGAATATTAAAGAACAAGGAACCTATTTCAATTTGAATTAAAATATTTTGAAAATTATAATCTGAATATGTATCAATAATACTGAATTTATATGAACTTTTAATTGCAATGGCTACACCTCCATGAGGTCTCATTCATTAAAATAATGTCAACTCTATCAGTACTGTTATTTATTTATTTATTTATTTATTTATTAATAAGGCACACCAACGACTTTTTACACATTAATATTACAATTAAACATTTAGAAAAGATCCCGTGTAAGTAAGTCACTTACAGGCATGCACATCATTTACAAAATATCAATTGAAATCATAATAAAACAATATAAAATAAAAAATGAAATAAATTTTGATGAAATTAAAATTGAACTATTACTTACCCTTAATAATTAATAGAAATTAAGTAAAAAACAATATTATTCATTCATATTACATTAGTCAAATCAAATCATTATTAAAAACAATACCATTAATATCCGATACGATTCAAATTACAATACTATCGAATTCTATTATTCAAATAAATATTGAGATACTCACATTGCACATACATCAATTAAAATTACAATTAAATTATCAGATTAAACAGCATTATAAAAAATAAAATTGTAATATCAATAAAATGTCAAGTTACAAAACAATAAATTACCATCAATATACAATACGATTCAAAATACAATATTAACAAATTACACTATTTAAATAATTATTGACACACAAACATTACACATAGATTAATTAAAATTACAATTAGATTATTAAATAAAATCAAATATAAAATACATTAAAAAGAAAACTAATGGAAAATAAATAGTATAAGTTAGTAGTGGGACTAGGCAGCTGATCACAAGTCAAGTTTAATAATTTTAGATTTTAATTTTGTCAGAGTATCAAAGAAAACATCAATGCTGTTGTCTATGGAGCATACTCTGTCATATAGAATGAACATTCTGTTAAGGGGAGCATGGCGTCCCAGGTTTGTGCGACTCGTCTTAATAACAAATGTTCTAGTGGTGCGCTTGGACCTGACGTGGGAATAACGAGGCACTTCTAAACTAATTTTGCTAAGTAGACCTGGCGTTGAAGTTAGTCCGTTCACGGTTTTATAGAGCATCGACAAATCATTTAGAGCCCTTCGTCGCTTCAATGAGTCTAATTTGAAATAACTTAGCCGTTCTGCGTAATCGGCTCTGTATGGGCATTTGTGGTCTTTAAACCGCAAGCAACGTGTGAATTTTTTTTGTATGCGCTCGAGACGGTCTATGTAAATATTATAGGTAGGGTTCCAGACGGGAGATGCATATTCTACTAGACTGCGTACAAAGGCATTATATAAGGTTTTCAGGGCCGCGGTTCCCTTAAATTCCTTGCCAACTCTATTAATAAACCCAACCATTTTCATAGCCTTTTTAATGACATTATTAATATGCGTGGCAAACGATAGATCGCTGCTAAGCACTACCCCTAGATCCCTTATGTTTTTAACTTCTTGTAGTGACGTTCCATTGAGGGAGTAAGAAGAAGGTAAGGGATGCTTTTTCCGCGTAAATGTAATGTGATTACATTTGATGGCATTCAAACTCATCCCATTTACCACACACCAGTCCTGAACTGAATTTAGGTCAGATTGGAGCAGCTCAATGTCTTCTTGTGTTTTTATTTGACGATAGATTTTTAGGTCATCTGCATACAAGGAGCATTGGCTATGTTTTATGCAATTGACTATGTCGTTTATAAACACAATGAAGAGGACAGGCCCGGTATGGGATCCCTGGGGCACACCGGAGGTTGCAACATACTCGTGAGATTGATAGCCGTTTACCACCACTCTTTGTGTTCGCCTGCATAAATATGATCTGAACCACTCCAACAGGGTTCCGTGTACGCCAAAATCATGCAGTTTTAGCAGCAGTATTTCATGGTCCACTTTATCGAAAGCACTGCTAAAGTCAGTATACAGAGCATCGATTTGTTGGCCGGAATCAAGACTCATACTGATATCGTCCACATACGAAACCAAATTGGTGACAGTAGATTTGTTGCTGCAGAAACCATGCTGTTGAGGGGAAAGTTGTGTTTTAACATGGGATGTTAGTATAGGGCAAATCATTGACTCGAAAATTTTTGAGAAAATGGACAAAATTGATATTGGTCTGTAGTTCTTAACATCTGCGCAATCACCTTTTTTGAAAATTGGCACTACGTTCGCTTTTTTCCATTCAGCTGGAAATGTAGACGTTTCTAGGGATTTATTAAAAATTAATGTGAGAGGATATGCTAAATTACGGGAACATTTTTTAATAAAAAGCGGCGGCAACCCATCCGGACCAGAACCTTTGGTAACATCAACCCGGTTAAGTGCTTTAAAAACTTCCCTCTCAGTAAAAGCAAGTGTACTGAGTATAAATTGAGGAAATATTTGGGTGTTTATTGGTTTTTCATTATTACCACTTACGACTGAAAACGTTGACGAGAATTGATTAGCGAAGAGTTGGCATATTTCGTCACCTTTTGCAGCTATTGTACCGTTAAATGTCATTTCGGAAGGTATAGAGCCAGACTTAGAATTTTTGGTTTTAATAAAGGACCAAAACGCTTTAGGGTTGGACTGGATGTTATTCTCAACAGAGTAGACGTACTTCTTATAACAACTCTTAATAGCAGACCGTGCTCTCTCGTCGAGCATTCTGTATTCAAGATCATCACGTGGGTTACCGTATTTTTTAAAACGTTGTCTGAGCTTTTCTTTCTCGTTGAGAACTTTTACTAAAGCTTTAGAGTACCATGGGGGAAAGTTTTTACTTTTATTCTTGATTTTAGGAATATGGTCATTTATAATTGTTTAAATGGTTTCATATAAGACCTCTACCATCAGGTCAACGTTTACACACGATTCTAGTTGTTCGTTCCAGTGTATTTTGCTTAATTTTTTATTGATAAGTTCGTAGTCAGCTGCCTTAAAATTAAATTTAGTTAATGTTACATGTTTTAGTGGAACAAACGTCTTTAAAATAAAATCAATTTCTAAAGGGGGGTGGTGACAATCTTCTCTACAGATAGGTGAGGCGGACCTCCGGGCCACTGCACCTAGCATATTTGAAAACACCAAGTCTAACGATCTATTATTAGTATTTTTAATAGCATTACATTGTGACATACTGTTTAAAGACATAAAATCAATAAGAGAATACCCTAGGTTATTGTTATAGTTTGATGGGATTGTACAAGTTGCATGAGATTGTCTAGGGTCCTGGTTCCAGTCGATGAAGCCGAGATTAAAATCTCCGACTAGTATAATTTCTTCACCAGTAGTTTCATTGACACTCGTGACCGAATTGAGAAACATATCCAGATGCTGCTGCGTCACAGGAGGTGGTAAGTAGATTGCGCAAATGTTAATTTTCTTGCCCTCATTAACCTTCACGCGCACCCAGAGGTCTTCTGCAGAGGTTTCCCACTGACAAACCCGCGCGGAATCATATGCCCTGGAAACAGCAATAAGAACGCCACCTCCTTCTCTTCCCGCAAGTGCGCTGGATGCCCTATCCCTTCTGTAAATATTGTAGCGGGAGTCGAAAAGCTCTCCGTCATTGATGTTATCATTGAGCCATGTTTCTGATAACACAATAATATCATAATTATTGACACTAACCGCAATATTAATTTCACTTAACTTTGTGCGCATTCCTCTTAGGTTCTGGTAGTACACAGTGAATTTTAATGATTTACTCACGGGTTCGCGGTCCTGGGGTTTTGGTGTTAGGTTACAGAAGAGAGACAGCGTGAAGGGACTTTATCTGGATAGGCCGTGCTCCGTCATCCTTACGTACCAATATGCGGCCATCGCGAACCCAAACGTATTTGTAGCCTTTCTCGCGCGCCATTTTCCTAGCCTGTGCATGTATGGCTTTGTTCAGGGGCGACAGATGTTCGGAAACGAAGACGGGCTGTTTGGTGCCACCGTATCCTAGGTGGGCCGAATTGAGTTTATTGGTAACGTTAGTACGGTTAAATTTGGTTACCGATGCTAAAACGTCATCACGTTTCCTCGTGCTTTTCAGTTTGACGATGATTGAGCGTGGACGGCTACTCTGTAAGTCGAGTTTTTTGACGCGAGTTGCTGATGACACGTCGCCCGCCTCGATACTGCATGAGATAGTTTTCCCCAGTTGAACTAACGTACTCAATAGGTTTTCGGCTTGATTTTCAGGTATTCCGTTTATTTCTAGGTTGTCCTGGCGAGAATGTTGTTCAATAATGTTGACTCTTCCAGACAAGTCAGAAACACAGATTTTTAACTCATCATTCTCTCTCTTTAATTGATTTATGACGTGCTTGTTCTGGTCTAATTCAGTCTTCATAACATCATAGTCCTTGCTCATAAAATCGACGGATGCCTCCAATCCTTGCAATGTTTTTTTTAATTCGCGAAATTCACGCTCGAAGTAGGATCTGAGCGAGGCTTGTAGGTGCACAGTCAACACAGACTCCATTTCCTTGCGAAGTTCAGAAATTGTCGCTTTGTCCAGCTTGTGGAGTTGAGGAACCGAATCCCGGCCGGTTAAGCTATCTTCTGAGGTTACCTCGTTCGCGCCGTCGTTGTTGGGTGAGTCATTCGGTCGTGGTCTTTTAGACCTTACAGAGACATTACTAGTTGCATCTGTGGTACTACTACCACACGGGGTGGTCGGGGTTAACACAGGCTCAGGCTCTTGCGAAACTGTCTGCTTAGCAACAGCTGCAGGAGAAGAACGCTGATTGCGTTGCATTCTAATATAAATTTTTATTTTACTGTTGCGCGCCGAACCCCAAACAACACCAGCGTAATGGTCGACGTCGGCGAGACCAAGCGAACTAAGTGTGCGGTATTACAAACTTAGTCTCGCATAAGTTGAGTCATAGGATGACAAGCAGCGCAGGCGCCGGCGGGGCGGTGTGGCGGAGTGCGCGAGGAGTATCGAGCGCTCTGCGGGTTGAGGTAGGTCCGGGTTCGAGCCGTTAAATTAAAGTTTTGAAAGGTTTTTACCTATAACTTTGCACTTCGTTGTTGTATTGATGTCCAGTTTTCACTGTTCAACAGCTCACTTCACCAGCAATGCAACGGTATATAATATGTTTACAAATTAACACTTTATACTATTTTTAGAAAAAAAAACTACGGAGCAAAACAAAACGATCTTTCTTAAGCGACAGTTGACGGTATATATTAAATAAATAAATAAATAAATAAATACTGTTATCAATAAAATCATTTAAAATATCAAGTTTAGGGGATATACTTCTACAATTCCAGTGTATTATATTAAATTGTTTTAAAACTTTAGTATCCATAAATTATTATGTTATGTTGCTTAGATTATGTATTAATAATTCTTTTATAATCTTAGACGTAATTGGTGCCCCATCTTTCCTAGAAATCAAATCTACAACAGTTTTTATAATGCCATTCAATGTTGAATCACAGTTCAATAAGTCGCTAATAATAAATCGTTTCTGCGGTGAAGTAGTTTTAGAATTAGATTCGGAATTCTGATGAATATTTTTTGATGTTTTGTCATTAGAATTATGTAAGACTGATTTGGTGCCCTTAATAGCCGATGCATATGTTGTACCTCCCAAAATTCTGTTTTTAATTTCAGCAACTTTCGAAGCTTTAAGGGGGCACTCATATGCAACTGCTACATGAGATCCTTGACAATTATTACATTTAATTTTATCTTTTTGTAAACAATCTTTATAATAATGATTACCAGCACATATGGAACAAACTTGAGCATTTTTGCAAGAACCACTAGTGTGGTTGAATTTGTAACAGTTAAAACACTGAACCAAAGGTTTAAAATATTCTCTAACTTCAAACCATAAATGTTCATAAGTAACATGGTTGGGCCTGTTAGTATTTAAAAAGGTTACCAGGACTGTAGGCAGGCTAGTAAATGAACCGTCGGACATCTTCTTCTTGAATCTCTTGATACCTAAAACTTCACAGCCAGGTGACTTCAAAGATGACAGTAGTTCAGTATCATCGATTTCAGTAGGGACCTTGATAACTCCCTGACTTTCAATCTGATCGAAAGGTATCTTAACTGACCAGTTATGTTTACTGTGAATGGTCGTATTCAAAATGAAAGAGTTCGCTTCTTTTATTGTAGCAAAAAATATCTTCATAAAATAATTACCAATGGGTTTTACATACGTGTTAGGTGGCACCAAGTCTTTAAGAATTTTATTCACTTTAAACAGATCAATTTTTTCTTTGTTGTCTTGAAAAAGTAAAACGGGATAATCTTTTCTGTTCAATTCTTCGTAAATAGGAACTATATCTTTGAATAAACCCCTTTTCGTAGTCAGATATTTTGGTATCATCTTGGTAACCGGCTCATCATCATGTGTACATGAGCTTTTCCGCTTTAAAGTGGCATCGGAAGTAGATGTCTCCATCAACCCACTACTAAATTCACTCATGATGAAAAAATAAGGGCTAAAACTAGTTAAATAAAGCCCAAAACAAAATAAATTTTATACAATTTAAAAAAGAGCGCCTTTTTAATTCGACTTTCCCGCCCCTTTTTTCTCTAACATAAATGTCCTTGATGAACAAGTTGCAACACCAAAAAATTTGAGACAGAAAAATGCATTTTAATTTCGACAACATTTAATTTATTCACACCACTAATTATACGCATGTTTGTCAATGTAATATCACCCTTATCCTATCGAAATACAGTTCACATAACTTAGCATTGTCGTTCTTAAAAATAGAATACTGATCCGATCTAATTTCAACTGTACCACTTTCACGGAGAGTTGAATTTCATTCGAGTATAAATGTAACAAAATAGACAAAATGAAAGATTTAAATTAAATTCTATTGTTCTACAAATAGGGTTCAAATTCGTTTGGCTGGTGGGTATAAAAATAAAGCATGGTTCAGACAATTGCGCGTCTCCGCACGGATGTAGCCACTTGTCGCCATGGATGCGGGTTGCATTATTAAATTTTATTCGTTAATATTGTTACATTGTTGAATGTCGATTTGTAGCTAGTAATAAATTGTATACTTGGACATCAAAAATGTCCATCTATTACTTATCACATTAAAACGTAGATAAAAAGATTGTGTACATATTTTATTAGAACTAGAGAACACTTTTAGTGAATATAAAAAAACTAAAAAATACTACCAATTTGCAAATAAAACACTACAAAGTGAAAAATTACTTTCTTTTAGAAAGTTGGCGTCTTTGGTAGGTTCCAATTTTTTTCGTTATGGACACCGACTTCCAAAACGAAAGTAATTTTTCACTTTGTAGTATTTTTATTTGGAAGTCAGTAGATTTTTTTTTTCTTTTGTACCTAATTGGCAAGGTACTTTAATGCCAGAATAGATTTCCCAATTATCATGAAACTTGTACATAACCGGTAAAATGAGAGTGTACCAAAGTGAACTGTACACATCTGCGTACCCCTTTAGAGCGTACTGGCGTGATGTTATGTTATGAAATGGTATAAACAATATACAGACATGCCATTGCAGCAAATCCGAGAGATTTGCCATCATTTATTGAAGAATTCTGTTGTATATCTTGTAGCGTTACGTATAGCCCCGGAGAGCTATACGTAAGCCACGTTATTAAAATCAAGATAAAAATTAAATTAAAGCTATAAAAATAAAAATAAAGGATAAAGAAGTATAAAACTAAAAGGCCGTCTTCGCGCGACGTGGGCAGGTATCCAGGCAGTAGGTCGGGCAGGAAGTCGTAGAATGTCCGAGGAGTTAGGTGAGCAGACACCTCGACGGACAAGCAGGCAATCGGGCAGGTAAGGCAGACAGCTGGACGGACTGGAACTCTTCAAACCGTCGTGGTATGCTCGAGAGAGACACGTGAGCAGGCACCACGACGGAGTAGCAGGCATACGGTCAGGAAAGGCAGGCAGGTCAGCAGTGAAACGGCTAGTAGCCAGATACGTGGGTAAATCATACACGATATAACACTCACAGTATATATTTTAGAGCACTTCAGAAAATAGTATATTTACATAAAGGTTTCACAGGTTTAAGGCTTTTAAAGAGTTTTAAGAATAGAAAATACACTTCGTAATATAGTACTCAGTATCACCCACTGTCAGCGTTCAGACCAGATTCTAGACTAAAAAGAACTGAAGCCCGTTTTTCATTCGATCTGCCATCTCTTCTCAATTTCAAATTCAAATCTCAATCAGAACAGAGCGAATAAAAACGGCTTTACAAAGGCGGGTCAGTCTGCTCTGACCTTACAATAATGTACAACTAGCTTAAGGAAAGGTCTAGGTATTATAGTCCATGGTACCTATGGTATGTCTATGGCTTTAAGAAAATAAAATAGACAGACATATGTCATGTCAGATAAAACGTCACAGTAGAAAAATATTACAAGAAGAATTATAAATTACGAATATAATTTAAGTTTAGATGTTTCAAACAGTCAGAGATAACTAAATATGCTTTCCAGATGTAATAATACAAAGAATATATATAAAAATGAGTTACACAAATTGATGCGATATCAAAAGATGTGAAGATGGATTGTGGAGTGTTATGAAACGTAAGTAGATCTTTAATAAATACCACAATCTTTGAAGTGTTTCATCAGATCTTCACCAAATTTAAATTAAATCAATTTGGGAACACATTATATAAAAATAAAAAAACGGTCCCCAATTGACGGAAAAATCAGTAAACATACAAAAAAAAAACAAACAAAGTCGAACCTCCTCCGTTCTTGGCAAGTCGGTTAAAATCCAAAAACCCAGTTGATGGTCGAACTGTGGGTGTATTATAAGTCCACCTCTGCGTAAACCTTTGAGAAAGGCAGGCGTGGTGTTATTTTATGTTAAACTTCTAGGATTAAATGACGATTAGAAATAAACCTCAAAGTAATTAGTAAACAGTCTTCCTGATTTTGCTGATAATTATCTCCTCAAACATGCAAGGATCACACAGCATGCAAATAATCCGATAGATGTTAATACCTCAGTATGGTAGACAAACAAAACTGTCCAATTACCTAATGACAGTTTACAAATTAAGGCCATCCCACTTTAATACGACGTTTCTTAATTCGTCAGTAGCGAAACTCATTTGGTTAGAATTCCTTATAGTGTGTGACGGATTTCGAATAAAATATTTAATTGCAACAAGTAGCAATGTAAAGTAAGGTACTGTTGACAAACTTTATGAAGCAAATAATTAAAAACATTTTAATTGGGTAATTGCATCAGCGATATGGGGGTAAAGGTAATGAAATGAAGTTGTTCATACAAACTAAACTTGATGAATGCTGATAATATGGTTATAAGAAAATCAAGATTAAAGCAACATGTTTCTATAAAGAAACATAAAAAGGTAAGAAAATATAGATACATTGAAAGGGGTGGCCATACTGAGATGACGAGGAACAGAGAACTATGGAAGAAGACGTGTTGCATTGACCGCAAATAAATTGGAATAATTGCAAGATAATGATAATGTTGTTAACAATGAACTAATATTAAGAGTGAAAAAATATTATATTACAGCATATAATTCATAATAGCAAATAAAAGCAGATGTGTATTAATAATACAGTTATTATGATCATAAGATTGAAAGAGCCATTTTATTAACATAATAACTTTGATAACCATGTGACATTTGATTCTCAAAAAATATCATACAGACCTAGATTGACATGTTTACGTAACTACATATTTTAATTTAGAAATTCTAAACGAAACGCTAATTAAGATAAAGCTGCCGATGGATTTTGAAACTAAGATATTTTTTATTGCCACAAACTCGATTTTAATCTGAATTTAATCAGATAATTTATTTATGTAGGTTTTGACCGAGTCAGGTAGGTACGCCTAGATAAACTTATAAATTTTGAATTTCCATACAAGTTCTATTTTTAACTTGAGTTTAATCAAATAATTTAATCATTGGTTACCAATTTTAAGCTCGGAACGGTTTGACAAATTTTAGTTATAGTTTGAAAAAAAATTGGGGCAACTGGTTAGTATTATGCCAAAGATAAATAGCTTAAGGCGCCGATTCCCTTGAGTAGCTGATTTTAAAATGAGAATCACGTCTAAACGGCTAGTCGTAATGTATTGGAAAAAATATATGTTATATTAGACCATTTTCTTAATAATTTCATCTGAGCATATTTTGAGTTTTATTCGTATAACATAGTGTAATAAATTTGTAAAGTTATGTCTAAAACGGACAAAAACACGACAATCACAACAAAACCGCTGGGCGTATTTTAATGAAATCGACACCATATCAAAGACAATTTAATTATCTACATTTTGATCTGAAGATTTTTTTTTAAAGTCATAGAATAATAAGAAAAGTACAAAAAACTACTAAATTTCGGGTCGCGCGGGTGAGAAACGAGGGCGCGTTTTGTTCCCTCAAGGTCGTTGGCGTTAGTCGTCGTCTTAAAAGTGCTTGAAGGAACAATTTCTCAACAATTCAAAACTTGAAGCTTGATATGATTTTTCAAATTTAATTAGCTTGTTTTCATACTTGCACCAAATAGTTATAGATTCCTGGTACATATCTCATCTCGGCAGTCAACTGGTGCATCGACTAGTTTACGAACTGGAAATACAGTAGCACGACTTTTGTAACTTGTAACATTGTTAGCTCCTACTGTTCTATGTTAACCTGGTACATTTCGCGGTCCTAATTACAGCAATCGCGCTCGCAAGCCGATCGCGGCCCATTGATATTGTTCCGAGCCCAAAACTACGCTACTACGCTCTGGCAAAATCCCAAATTGGTGTATTTAGTTGTGCCCATTGCCAATACATCAATTAAGCATTACCTTGATCACTTGATAGCTCGGCCATGGGTTTTTATCATGCTATTTTAAACAGATGCTTTTTACTATTAAGTAAACAAAAAAACTACGAGGTCATCGAAATTTCAGCGGGTCCATATCGTCTACTTTAAACGAATATACGACGTACACGATCTTTACTAGATCACTCATCAATATACTGGAAGACGTTCTAACTTCTAATCAGTGTAAAAAGCCCATCTTTTTCAATGATAACCACTCCAATCTCAAGACTCCAAACACCAATTAAAAACCGTGTAACAACATTAACATTCAGTACCTACTTATACAAAACATAATAAATACGCCACTGTACAATTCACGCTGATGTAAAATTGTAATCCAAAATCGTGACTCCATTGCTGTCCTAATTACCATTATACGGAGGTATAGGAAGCCTGGGCATATGGGTCGGAGCGGTTGCGAAAATCACGCTGGACATAAGTATTGAGTGCCTAAAATGTATACTGGACTTTGTCGCATAGCCTGAAACAGACAGAAAGGAATATAATGAAGAATTTAGAATAGATACTTCATTCAAACCAATTATACTTAGTCAGTTATCTTGATTGAACTCGAGAAAGACAGATTCTTCTTCTTCTATTCGTGTGAGGTTGTGGCCACATATGGCTTCAGAGTTAATTAAGCGCCTCTGGGAACCCCACAGGCATCTGACTTGGCTATTTCTGACTGACATTAACTAAGTCTAGGTTTTCTTACGATGTTTCCTTCACCGTTGCCTGTGATGTCCATGATAAATTTAGAAAGTACAAATGAATTTGAAAAAGTCACATTGATACTTGCCCTGATTTGAAACTGGGCCACCGTGCCAGAAAGGAAGACTAAAGAAACTACAGATACATTGTGTTTTGACTAGCGACCCGCCCCTGCTTCGCACGGGACAAATTATATACAAAACCCTTCCTTGTTTATCACTTTTTCTTTTAATGAAAACTGTGTCCGTTTCGTTAAAAAAAGTTAGCGGAGAAACAGAAATTACGAATTTAGAAGTGAAAAAGACGAAGTTAGAAAGGGCGTAAATTCTTAAAAGACAGCAATAAGGATCATTGAAAAACAACCTATAAGATTCATGAGCTCGTATATAAGTACACTATACTACATCATTTTTGCCCTTTTTTTCAAAACACTGGTTTAAATATTTAAATTGCAATACTGTGTAGCTCTAATCTCCTAGTGATTCGGCAAATGGTGTGTATTATTCAAACAAATGTTCCCTGTTTATCACGAGCCCTACCTACTTTATCATGAATAATGTGGAGGTGGCTTCTCTGTGCGTTTATGATTTATGTTACACATAGATACTGATTAATGAACGGCACCTGATAATCCTGTTATTCTATTCTGTTTAAATTTCACTGCGAAAATGAAGGTGAATCGTAAAATTAACTGTCATTTAACCTGAAGCTATTGATTGTAGAGCTCTCTTCACTTAAGTTTTGCGGTGAGACGTTTACAGTAACACTTCTCTGTACATTCATTGTTGAAGGTACAATGCTTAACGTCATAGAGAATAGTGTTATTTAATGAGAGACCTCCGTGCAAAAGTAAAACCACCAGACCAACCAGTAATCAAGATCATCCGAGCCTACCAATCAATGGGGTTTGGAGTTCAGGCAGGCAGTCCCTTCATATAAAAACTTAAGCTGCTTCTGGATTGAAGTTTTAAAGAAATATATCTGTCACTTTCTACGAAAACGACAATTTCTATGGCAGCTGTATTGGCGTTGCTCGTGCCATAAGACGTCAGACTGTTTTCTAATTAATTCTCAACTTTAGCGCTTTATACCTTCTTCTCTGATATTTAAAAAAATCATTCATATTTCTTAAGTATTTCATTTAGCAAATAAAAAAATACATGGATATTCCCTATTGAAACAATATTAACCAAACAAAGAAGACATAGGATTCCATAAGCTCTAAAATTACGACAATACACAGATCTATTTGACCAAGCAGCATTTTAGCCCCCAGTCCGAATAGTCTACATTTTATTCCATAGACTGGACACTTATGTAAGAGCATGCAGATCAGAATCAGTTTTATAGCTGTTGGTATTGCGCTGTGAGAATCTTATTGAATCATTCTGTACCTGGCTGTAGTGAAGTTAGGTAAGCTACTTTCACTGAGGCATGGAATTTGATTGGTTTTAAATGTTTTTTAAATATTTATTTTTGCTTCTTGGCAAAGTGTGATGTTTTTGATTATTTGGTAATAATATTATCTACATCCGAAGCCTGACTTGGTTAGTTTATATGGTATCATAATCTTATCTAAATTTTATTTCAAATTGGATTGTGCCTATTCAAATACAGTGACCTGAACTGACCTTTTATAAAAAATAAATAAAAAAGCCTTTAATTTCTTGCAAATTACATTAATATCTAGGTTATACATAATTCAAATATTTGATTCGATTACAATAAAAATAATAATAGCATTTTAAAATATTCAATTTATAACCATTATAATTAATTTAATTTATTAGTTGCTCATAAGATATTTTCGTTTTACATAAAATGAAAAAAAAAATCATTCTATTTGGAATAATTTGATGCAAGAACACGTTTGAGGTAAAGGCCAAAATAAGTGAATACTTCTCGACGACAAAACAAATTAGGGCTTAAAATGATATCAATCTTACTCAAAGCCCGAAAAGAATTAAATTCTGTGTATTGTCTGCGCCATGATTAATTACTTTTCGAAACAATTAACCAAGATCGAACGATGACCCTGCGAAAAATGTTTTATTATTTCGGGCACATCGAGCCCCTCATTTTACAGTACTCTTTTACCCTCATTCCTGAATTATGAATTTGAAATTGAGTACTTGTAAAACTTGGTGAAGAAAAACATCGTGAGGAACCCGGCATGTCATAGAACCAAAAAGTCGAAGACATATGACATCCACCAACCTACACCGGGCCCGCGTGATGGATTACGACCCATTCCCTCTCACAAAAAGGAGGTCTGTGTCCTAGAGCCGGGCGTATTAATAGGTTGATGATGATGATGAAAACTCTACTCCTGAAACCAGTAGACCTGAAAAAAGACACATGAGACCTGTCTGACATCAACGTAGGGTTTGACACGTTAACTCCAAATACTCAATTCAGAATCCGACTTGGTCTTACAGCAATTCGTGAGTTAAATTCTGTAACTACGCAATGCATATTATTATTCATCTCACTCATAACAGCATCTTTACGTAACAATGCAAATATATTAATAAAACGGCTTTATTAGGAGTTTAAAGCAACAAAACTGACATAAAAAGATAATTCGACTGTCTCGCAAGATCTCGTAATCTCGAAGTTAGTATTTAGGCTGTAACCAAATATGGTTCAAAGTTATCGGCTTTGTAACCAGCCGCTCCATCTATCGCCAGTTTTAACTGCATAAACACTGCCTTCCTAAATGGTTAATTCAGGTTTCTAAGTCAAGATATCGACTAACCTGCATAATAGAAATGAGCTTTTGTAAGAAATGTTCAATGTCACAATGTGCCTTGCTTTTGTTCGATATAATAATTAATTTTCTGTCAGTTAATAAAATATTGATCTAATGTATGACATATTATTATCATTATCAGCATCATCTTCCTGCCCTTATCCCATGTCACTTGTGGTCGGCGCAACACGTTTTCTTCTTCCATGTCATACTGTCCCCTGTCACGCTATCACTGACTCCCTTTTCTTTCATATTACTCCTCACACGCTCCATCCATCTTTTCTTTGGCCTACCTCTCCCTCTCTATTCATCCACATTTATCTTCATAACTCATTTAGTAACATGCGTTTCATTCCTCCTCATCACATAACCATACCAGGTCATGGTTTCCCTTCAACATTTCTTCTTATCATTATCATTACATTAACTGATATTATAAAGCGCTAAAATTGTATGTTTATAATGGATAATCTCTGATTTTGATTACGAAAATAGAGTAGAAAAGCTAGTATTTCGTAAAAGAGGAAAGCTAAAAGAAGAAAAATAATTATCATGACGTCATTTTGACTGATTCAAATCAACCCAACATATACTAGTGTTTCTACCCATCCCAAAAATGACGGCAAAGAGCTAAAAACAGCTTTATCTGAATAAAAAATACTACTTAGTACAGCCCCAATTAATCCACATACCAACTACATGCCGGAAAGATCCAGAGCATATATAATCAGAATCTAGGAAGCCTTACTCCATTGCACAATTTGGTTTGGTAGCCCTAGTTCCACATTGTCTAGCCGTGAGGGCTTATATAACTGTGTTCCTGGTCTTGAGTTACCTACAGTTGACACCCTACCTGAATTAAGGTTGTTATGTGAGTCAGGCAGGCTTAAGTAAACCGATATTGTAGGTTACGGAGGCTTATGGTTCTGGTTTCGAACATGGTATTCGTCGTATTTCAGCCTGTACTCTCCTAATTGGGAATGGATATTCTAATTTATTCCCGTAAAAGTTTAACTGATTGCAAAAACAATCATAAAGTTTGGGAGTTTGTTATGTAGTGGACTGCTTTCGGATGAAATGATGATGATGATTTTGATGAATGTCTATGACTATGCTATTGCCTGATTATAACAATGGACACTAGCGTAACTATTCGTCCATGGTTTAAATGCTCATCCATGGTTTGACTACTCGTCTATGGTTTACATATTGGCAATTTGTTGTGTGTACTGTACTCACGTTTGAGCAAATAAAGAATATGAATGGTTTCACCACCAGGTCGGTCAGAGTAACTGGATATTTCAATAAGATCAATATCCAGTTATTCTTTGAACTGACCGATTTTTTAATTTTGTTTTTTTAACAGGTTTATGGTAATTTTTTATTTATTTTTTTATTTTTGATAGGCTCGCGCTTGACGCTTGACTATGGTAAAAGGCTTAACGGGACTCATTTCATACTGTCCCATCTTTCTCAAATACCTGAAATAAACAATGGTAGTTCTCTTCATGCTTCTCCTAAATTCACCTTTTTTAATTGGGATGATGACAAAAAAATCGATGTAATCCGTCTGTTAGCTTACCTAAAAATATTGGACCCATATTTTTCTTTTACGACTTAGGCAAAAAATTACGACGATATAGTGCGTTGAAATATCGTGTGACGTTACGCCATGCTACATTTTATACTGACAAAGTGAAGTCACAAACCCACACTCCTAAATTTTGATGCGCTTTATCTTTGTCAATTTTTATTTATTTGATAAAGCAAAAAGTACGTGTCCAATATTATTTGATAATTTTAGTGACGGACTAAATAAAATTATAATTTTTCTACCTAGGAAACATCCATATTCAATTGTTTTTCACAAGTACTAAAGATATCTTCATTAATTCCAGGCGCATCATGGAGCGTGGGTCCTCTGCACCCTGGAGCCAGATTCTTCAAGAGACGATCGGAGAAGGCAGACTGAATGGAGAGGCTCTCAGGGACTACTTCAGACCCTTGGAAGACTGGCTCAGGAGTGAGAACTTGAGGACCGGAGAATACCTTGGATGGAGTTACGATGGAGATTATTGCAAGTTCAGGTGAGAGGAACTTGTTTTGCCTATCTGTTCTGAAGGTTATACCCGTAAATAAAGATGTAACCCAAACGATGGCTTTTTGTAATGATTAGTCAATAGACTACTGTTCATAAAATACAGCTTATTATGTTAGGTACAAGGATTATATATTGATATCTAATGGGCAATGTCTAGGTTATAATTAATGGTTACTTCTAGACAAGCGTACTTCACCGTCAACCACAACATCGCTCACCATCAGGCGAGATAGTGTTCAAACGCGAGCCTATCGTTAAATAAAAAAGTCATTGAATTTGTAAATACTTTCGTATATGGGAGAGGCCGATGTCTGCTTAACCTAATCCAAAAGAAAAAGTAAACCAAACTTGTCCTGAGGCCCTAGACAAGAGACATTTTTGAATCCAAAGCGTGGCGATAGCGATTGGAAAAACGTCAAAAATATGTTGGATTGACAAACGCTATCGATATGTCACATGTTCAATCCCTTACTTTTGGCAATTCGACGATCTTCATCGCTGATGTCAAATGACACTTTTCTAATCCGTCGGTGCTCCATGGTCCAATTGAAATTTCATCAATTGGTCTATGGGGAACCTCTCAGGTCTTTTAACGCTTGCCCTCGAGACAATATGCAAATCTATAAAAAATGGGAGTGACTAGAACTACCAAAATGTCACATGCCCTTACAATTCGCTCTTCAACAATCGTTACCGCTGATAAAATATCACTTTTTACCGACTGCCGAAGTAGGGTAGTGTGTTTATCAGTCTATGTATGTATGTAAGTATGTATGTATGTTTGTAAGTATGTATGTATGTTTGTTCCTATATGGCGTTCCAGAGATCAAACGCGTTGGCCGATTTTGATGATTCATACGTCAATCGATGCGTCTTAACCCTGCGAGTGTCATGGGCTACATTAAAATTGGATGATAGAAAAATGGCGGATTTTGGGTGCCATATTGTGGGGGCCCAATTTTTTTTTTCTTCCAAACCCATCGTGTGGGGTATCAAAATAAAGGGTTTTAAGAGGTGATTTCAAAAAATTCTAATTCGAAAAAACTAACTAAAAAGTTATAAATAAAAAAACTTAATTCAAAAAATCAAAAAACCCGACTGTTTCAAAAGCGAACAAAAAAGTCGTAAACAAGGAAAAAATCATGCTGTGCAGGCGGAGGATACACCAGATTTTGGTCAGCCAGCCCGCGAATATGTATCCTCCGACTGCACAGCATGATTTTTTCCTTGTTTACGACTTTTTAGTTCGCTTTTGAAGCAGTCGAGTTTTTTGATTTTTTTAATTATTCCAGAACCTCTTATGACTCCCAAATGATTTTAAATCTAACTAATCCTCTGTGCTGGAGATTTACATTCTCGTATAAAATATAAAGAAAACTCTGTTCTGACTTTGAAAATCGCTCATACGAACTTTTTTTGTTCCAGTATCGAGACAGCAGGCCTCCAAGTCTACGGTGGTTTCTACAACGCAGCCCATCGCCATTTTGACGTCACGAGTTTCGTCGCCATCTTACTAGCATCTATATTTACTACTGTCTTCACTATGCGTTGGCGGTAAAGATAATATAGGAACTCGTAGCTATATGGCATCTGTTTAAGTATTTAAAGTACATGAGTTGAAATAGAAAATGTAAAATAAAAGTTTGAAAGAAACAAACGCGATTTTTTTTTACACTCAACCAAATAATTATGGTTTTCTTTCTGTTTTTTTTTTACTCTCTTATTTATGTAAAATGTTATTTTTAGATTTTTTTAAATGTTGTGAATAAAAAAAAATAACTTTAATTAAAATATGTAATTTGTCTCTCTCAGGGTTCATAAATAAAGTTTTACGTTATAAACATTGTTAATATAAGAAAATCTAGATTGTAAGGAATTTATATGTTTTTGTAAATAGCATAAAACTAACTTGAGATTTTAGTGTGTTATTGTGATATAAAATAAAGCAAAAATATTTTAATTATTATTTTTCTTTTCCATATGACTATCAAATCTATCCTCATAATAGTTATTTATGCAACTGTTGTATAATAAGGGGTATTAAAACACGAATGTGGGTTAGGGGAATAGGGTATATTAATACCCTATGGTTGCAATTCTGAAAGGTACGCTAAGTATTAACTTAGCGTACTTTTAAGCATTGAATAGAAGGTCCATAGGGATGAAGGTTTGAATTTTTCTGATAATTCTTGAAAATATACTAATAGCACATCTTCAGAAAATGATGTACTACTCTTTGATATTTTCCAATTTATGAAATTTTGGTACGTCTTTTCATGTTTTCTCGACTTTTCTGGTAATAATTGGTTAGAAATGTCCTTTGCTGCATTAGAAATATATGGTGGTGTGTTATCAAAGCTTGTAACACTCATTTTTATAAGCAACTTTTTTTTTTCTATACTATTATTGCACAAAAATGGCGGGATACGACGTCAATTCAAAAATTCGAATAAGTTTTTTTTTTATATTACGGCGCTGTGGTAGTGAAACGCGCGTGCATGACAATGTTCTTTTTTTGAAATTCATAAAGATGCCATGAGAATGTGGCTGTTTGATGAGTAAAAAAGGAGTTGCATTATGAAATTTAGTACAACATTATAACACCCGTTTGGATGATATTATGGTTACTATGACACTGGCTGTTTTAATGTTGGCAATAAGCTAACTGTTTCAAGAACTTTTATAGAGGATTTATAGCATGGGTGTAGATAAAAATCATAACAGCCACGTGTCCTAATGCAAGCCCACAGAAATGCCCCCTTGATGAATGCATAACACTGGATCACGGCAGATTAAATTAATAATATGACCACCTTTATTACTTAATAACAAAAATCACTAGTTTATTTTGAATACTGACATGCATTTTTACCTAAATCTTTGTAGTAGTTCAATACTAATAAGGACCTGTCAACGAGCAAAGGCCTCCTATGTCATGCCCGAATACCCCCAGAGAATACGTAACGCCTAAATATATTAATAAACCTCTATACGATAGAGGAGGTAACTATTACTAAAGAAATAAAGACAGCAATCAAACTGACCCACTGCATGCGGGCTCAGCACAAAAGATTGTCATAAATAGATATTAATTGAGCCCACGTTATATGGACCGACCAATTTGTCGTCCCTTGATTTAATGACTTATTTATGGGTTACAATTGAGATCAAGCCCTTAGATAAATAAAATACCAAATTGAACAACTGATTTTTCAAATTGCTTTGTCTACTATTTATTTTGCTCAAAAAGGCAAGAGTGCTTTATTTACCAACAAAGATTTAACAAAGATTTTGAGCCTTTATTAACCATACATATGATCATTATAATATACTAACCAGTAATGGTTTAAGTTTAGAAATCAGGAGCCATCTTATGGCATCATGGCAATCCCATCATGATTCCCTTGTGTCCCTTGTCCAGTGAAAAAGGGAGAGTAACAATCGTTCTATATAGCTTTGTCTCTGTCTCACACAGTGTCGTCTCTGCCTCAGATCAGTGGATGCCCAGTGGTATGATGACTTACAAGTTGTTGGTCCTGGTTTCGAACCCAATCAGGCACTTTACTTTGTGTAAAGTATTTCGTCACCACTGCTCTCAAAACGGTGAAGGAAAACATCGTGAGGAAACCGGCATGTCTTAGAACAAAAAAATCGAAGATATGTGACATCCACCAACCGTTGTGGATTACACAGATAATCACACAGAGAGGAGGCCTGTGTCCCAGCAGTGGCAACATTAAAAAAGGCTGTTGATGATGATGATGTCTCACACTGCAAAAAATATGGCTTTAACACATCATCGGCCCCAGGGCCAGTCGTAGACGGTTCATACTTTACGCATTAGATTTTATATTTACCATAATTACACTTTCTAACATTCCCACTTCTCGATATAAAATCCATAATTTCCTGTGGTAACTTATTATGAATCTAGACTGAGTGTAATGACTATATTATATTTGTCACTAAATAGTCTGCCGCAATTCAATCTAGCTATTTCAGGATTCCATTTAGAGGGCTTATTCTGAGTTATTTTGAGTGTGGTACGACAAAAACCAGCACTATTTTAGCTAATGCAGGTTTGTAAGCTGCTTTGGTGGCAGTTTATATTTGTGGACCTTTTCCCAAATTTATAAGAAAAACACAAAAAAAATGGTGGATTCACGAAATGATCGTGTGTGAAAAAAAAAAACTGTTGTAACTCAAAAAATGTTCATGATAACATTAACATAAACAACATATTCACAATTTTGTTTATGTAAAAAAATACCTGTAATTAATTCCGAAGAGAAACCTTAGAACCAGAATCAGCAGGGCTTTTTACAAAACATTTAGTTTTTCTTGGAATCCCTTTGAACTTCAAACATGTTTGTTTACATGAACTACACGTATTTTTTCAGAACGCCGCCATTTTACAAACACAGAAACTTGCTAAAATAAACCGTTTAGTTTCTTATTGAATCTTGCTTTTGATTAAAAAAAATCGTCGTACTATTACAGTCGGAGCAGACCAAACCTGTGTTATCGCACCCAAAACACATGTACTACCCAAACTACATATTTAGTTCATATCCGACTCGAAGGACCAATATTAGGTTATTTGCAGTCCACACGTGTACGCTGGATTGGAACACAAAGTTTTGATATGATTGCTGTTAAGGACACACTAAATACTGTTATAAGTACACAAAATAACACATAGCTGATACATAAAATAAATAATACCTATATATGAAAATTTCTTCAACTTACCATAATAACATAAGTAGCAATGTATTTGCACACAGTCACCAAGAAGTTGGTCACTTTTAAACTTGCAACCCGTTACTATTGTTTTTTTTATGTAGGTCTTTAATTTCACCATGATGATCTTTTTGCCTTTATCATTATCTTTTTTATCATATCAGTAAGTTTAAAATATTTTGAAAAAGTTCAAAGAATATATTAGTCTAAGGTTTTTATATGCAGAGGCACTTATGCAGCACCCACAAAGTTCATTGTGACTTGCAATAAAAACGTGGGCGAACACCCCGCGTTTTCCATGAAGTCAATTCGACGATGTCTCTTCGAATTTCTCGGCGCCTAGTAATTCTGATTGAATTTCAATTCAATATATTTCTAAGAAAATTCTTGAACCAAGGTTTTTCTATATTATCTGTGGTTGGGTTAATAATAGTTTACTCGTATGAAGGTTTTTTTTTACCCTATGCTTTAATTAAAAAAAACATTTGTATAAATGACATAAGGTACAGAAGCCGTCAAGCAAAGTCGCTCCCTGCAACAAACAAGATAACCATGTTCGCCGACTGACAGGCGCCCACGTTTAATCTCTTACAATTTCTGATCGCCTGGTACTTGTGGTCCTATTAGTATTGATCAATTTCTGGTAATCCACTTAAACAGGTTGCTTGACTTTTTGTAAAGTGATGCACATTGCAGATTAGAATACTTAAATTACTAGTTAATTTTCTAAGAATTTGTTGAGTATGTTAGGTAATGTTTTACATTTTGAGAAGTTCATTGGATATTGATTTGGTAAGCATTGTTAACTGTTTTAACAAATGAGTAAGTTAATTGGCATTACTTCATATGACAGGAAAGACCAGTAGCCCAATCGTCCACTGCATGTTGTAATTTTATCTGTCTTATGATTACTGATAGCCTGGTAACTTTGATTCTGATGGAACGAACTAATGCCCTGTTCCTTCACTATTCCATAAAGGAGACAATGTAAATATCAGTGTTATTTTAATTTTTGCAAAAGACTATACATATAGCAGTAAATGATTAGATTTTAAGAATGAACAAGAGTAACGTAGCGGGACAAAACTCCATTAAAATAAAATAATTATTATGAATAACAAAGTTCCACAAAGGCATGCAAATGCAAAGTAAACAATGCACCCTATCTACAGTCCCCTGCTGATTCCATTAGCCATGGGGCCGTGCTTTGCATCCTCCGACGTTGTGGCGCCCCGAGCTACAATAGAATCACCTCTTACAATTCTTGGTCCCCTAGTATTTTAGAAATTGTTTCGATATTGTGCTCTAGTGACGTAACTTTCCACTATTTACATCTCTTAAGTGTCTTGCTCGCCTAGTAGTTGTGATGCCATATGAATAGTTTTGTAGTTTGTGTTTTTGTATGAACTATTTTTATATCGGGTGTCCTAATCATTTGACGTATTTTGTGCATTGTATTAATTTTGTTTACTCCTTTGTAGCTATAAAGAAACTGATTTTTGTTGAATAATCACTTCCAAGTTGCATAGCATTTTCTGGAAACCTACAAAATATTGCTGAAGTAATAAAATAAAATATGTAACATACATACATATATACATACAGAATATGCAGATACACCAACAATCATCTCCAAAAGACTTGCAAAACACACACAAAAGGTTCTCAAGCGCGTCTTTAATATATCTTTAACAAATAAACATTGCATCCCTAAGCGAACGTTCTCCTGCTGATAACATTAGCGTGTCAACACTTGAAGATAAAGGGGCGGATGACGCCGCCGCTGTGACGCCAACTTTACCCACGTTCACCGCCGTCTCTTTCGTTCCATGGGAGCCTAGTACATTTTTGTTGTTAAATATGCTGCTTAGGAGGTGCTTAAAGCGAGTTTTGGATTAAATGGATAAATCAGCTGCTTTTGTTTTGGAGAACTTGAGGAGGGTGTAAAATTTTAGTTTCTCTTTTGTTGTAATATTATCTGTAGGATGACATAATTATTTTCTTTTTTTTTCCTCTTTGTTTAACAATATTCTTAAGACCACTTTTGATTCTTAGGACCAGAAAATAAAATCCGTAGTTCAGAACCAATTAGCCAGAACAGTGCATTTAATTATTATATCTGATTGAAACTTGAATCTTAACTGCCAGTTCTTCCATTAAGAATTTTATTGTTCACTCCCCATTTATGTTCCCCTAATAGAAAGTTGAAGGGATTCAATCTCGCGAGAGCAATAATCTGTAGTTTTTGTAAACAACTGGATCCCAAGTCCGACGCCCGCCAATAAGACGCCGAGCTTGTTTACCCAATCTAGGAAGAAAGTAGGAATTGGGTGCAAAACAATCTTCGGAAACGGGTATATTTCAGGTGGAGATTATTTATTTACTAAGTACCTATTAAAATAGAAGTACATACACTCAACTCAAATATAGAGCTTTAGTATTGAGGTAAGTATTGACTTGTGCAGCTATTTCCATATACACAATTTGTAAAATGTATTAATGTTCCAAATTAAGATTATTATAATCATCTCTTATGTTCTTTAATTAATTGAAGACTCTTGACGACAAAAATCGAAGTTTTCGTAAATATTACCTGGTTTACTGAAACGGTTGTAAAAGTGTAAAGGATGATATCATACCACTAATCTGTGGTTCTAAAGGATTTTATAAAATTGGGACAACACTTCCATGTTATTACGAGAATTGATTACATTGAAAAAATTATAAGTAGCTAGTAAAAAGTCATATAATCTGTAATTTGATAAGCCCATCGGCATTACATATAGGAAACCTTCAATAAAGTAAAGTACGTCAATGAATGAGGCAGCTTCTAGACAACACAAACATAGTAAGAATACTAAAAAGAACAAAACCGTTCAAGGTTAGTTTATAGTGTTAGTCTAAAGTACAAAAGTGCCAAAAAAACACAAGAACAAAGTGTATTCGCCTAAATAGAGACAATAATAAAAGTGCCATTGGACACATTCCTAGGAAAGGCAATTCAGTAGTTTAGGTTGTAATTAAATTACTTAATAGTCTATTTATAAGACTAGATTGTAATAAGATTAGGGTCCATGCTATAGATGAACTCTAGGACAAGGGACAAAAATTGTTTATCCTTCCACCCGATGTTTAGAAATCTGGGCTCTGTTTAATAAACGTTACAATCCGACAATTTAGTAAATACGTGACATACATATTTGTAAAGTTGTATGACATACATATGTATCTGTATATCAAACCTTACAATTATGTAAGAATTTAACAAGGGAAAACATTACAAATATTACCAAAACAAATTCTCCTGTAGTTTTAGATAACAATATAGAATCTACAAATTTGTAACTGTAAATTACATATTACATAAAATGTAAGCTTTTGTTGAAGATTCTTAACTCGACAGTTGATTTCAAAAATCTAAAAATTTAGTATATTTAGAATTTGGTTTTAGCAGAGTACTTTTCTATTTGTTTGATTTATAACGAAAGTCATGGAGCACAATAACAAAATCACGATTCTGTCTCTAATATATGAGACTATAGAAAAGATTTATTCGGCCAGTTTAGTGAAAAACTAACTTACGAGATGATAATAAGTAAAAAGTGGAAAGACATTGTGGAGCAGTTGAAATCTTTGAGCATGATCTCCGTTTTGGCGAGGAGCATCCTTTGTGACTAGCGAACCATCTACAATGCCTGTTATTGTATGTAGGTATTATATTTTATAAAGAATTTAGGGATATCGACACATTAGTTGGCCAGCGAACTTCTTCTCCAAATAATTTACTGAAAACAAACCTAGACACATTTTTTATACAGTTTGTATCGTTCCTTTAGTTACACCATGTGCATTTGATATAACACAGTATTGTGAGCTACAACCCATCCAGTACAATTCACACCAATTGCTAAGTGGGTGTACGGGCTGCATTTCTCTTAGAATCGAATTTAAGATCATGTACTATTTTCTTTACCAAATATTCGACGGTGATTTTACTGAACAGAAATTTTTCTTTGAGCGTAAAATCTGTCATATCAAAAGTAAAGTTAATCCTTTTATAAAAAAACTCGCCGTTGCCTCACTTATATATTTATCATCACTACTCTCACTACTATATAGTTATTAGAACCGTTTTTTTAATGTATAACAATTGTTTTTATGAATCACTTATTAAATTGGGGTAAAAAAAATTTCAGTTCTGACACAAGGCGAGCCCACCTGTCAGAATTGTTCTACAATTTACAAAATATGTAAATTTGTAATTACAATTATGCGTTTAATAAAACAATTTTCCTTACAAATATGTAAATTGTCACTAGTAAAGATAAAATGTTTATTAAACAGAAATATGTAAAATTGTACCTACAATTTTACAATTATGTCGGTTTTCCACCATGGTAAATTGTAAGTTGTATTCTTTATTAAACAGAAACTTGTAGATTTGTAACTTGTAAAATACAATACCAATTTACTATATGTAACTACGTTTATTAAACAGGGCCCAGGGTATTAAGTGAACGGAAATTCACTAAGGAAACGGAATTTAAGGATATTGCCAATTACACAGTTACTTTGCAAAAGTATGAACCAATATAAAAGATTTGATGTTGACTTCAACTTGTTTCTAATCTGGAAACCGAATTACTTTACTTTGCCGTAAACGTGGTATTTTTTCAAAATTATTCGTTTATAGTTTTGAAATTACTTTACCAATATGTATATCTGTAAACTTTGAATTACAATTAACTACATCTATAATTTCTAACAACATAATTATATAATCCATACAGACTTGTATGATTAAAAATATATAAGCAAATACATAATACAGAGATATCCTTTTGTCAAACCTCAAATACAAAACAGAAAGATGGCTCAGTTGACAAATCTTCAATAAAAAATTCTGAAAATGTGTCTACCCTGAATTTATTATTAGAACAACCCCAATATCCTAAACAAGCAAACTGTAAAATTGCCCAAAATATTCTAAAATTGGTTTAAAATCCCGTTTAAAGTAAACAACCCTTACTTATCGATATTTTTATCTAAACAAGGGACATCTGTCCCGTATCCCAGTCGCGTCCTAACTGTATCGCGCGTCACATGTGCTTCGTGCTCCGTTACTCTTCTGATCGCCTGGTACATTTGTGAACTTGTGTGTGTTAGTTTCATGTGGTTTTGGGCTGTTTTCTGTGAGTACAAAGCTAACTTATAATTGAAATTTTATAATTAAAAATTGTGGTTCATAAAGTTTAGTATGTGGTTTCATTATATTATCTGATGAACGACAAATAATTCTTCCACAATTTTTTTCCAACAACATACAATATTGGCCAAGCAACAGTATCAATTCGCACTATAGATTCAACTTAAACTTCATAAAATAAAATGAGGTAGGAAATAACGGAAGTCTTACAATGACTTGAAAATCAATTTATTACAATATGTTTTTGTGGTGTTGAATAAATAAATGCTTTTTATTTTATTTTAAATAAAATAAAGACTGGCTTTTTGCGTACAAACTTGACTCGTACATAACTTAACTGAACCCAAGCCAAAGGCGAACAAAGCATAAAAAATATGTAACAAAGAAGCTCAAATTCTTCCTCGTTTATACTCAAATGGTTATGAACTTACGACGATAATTTTTATACCCGCTCTGAGTGGACAATTGTATGCTTTAGTCATTAAGTCAATTAATCTTCAGTTCAGTACGCCGGTGACCCAAATAGCATCTGCTTTGTGTATTAAATTCAAAGCTTTTTGTTAAATATTTAGAACACTGTTATTTTTCTTTAAATTTGCGGGGCCATTAAAAGTTGGGACTTGGCTGACGATTGCTCTTTCATAAGGCAACTATAGAAAGTGGTTTTCCGATTTATTAGTCTCATCAAACTCTCTGGCTATTATAATAATCTCAAAGTTCCTAAAATAATACCAACTCTCATTATCTTGCCAATACCGAAGTAAAGTTTTCAGCGTTTGAGATAGCAGTGCCCACAAAGTCACAAAGTTTTCTGAAGGGACCAGTTATTATGGTCGATATTATCTCAAGTCACGGTAAAAAGATATCTTCGCTTAAGAACAGGGAATACTGTAAGAAGTCCTGGATTCGATTCCTGGGTCGGGTAAAGTTTCATTGGGTTTATCCATCTGGAATTTATCAATAGTGGCCCAAAGATTTTGGCCTGGTTGATAGCAAAAGGCTCACTCCCTTGGGACTTAAAAATAACTCGCGAAATATGAGTGTACTTTAGACCTCTGCCTTATCCTTTGCGAAATATAGACGTGAGCCTATTCCTAAATTTGTAGCTAAAACTTCAAGTGAAATTGGAGAACGATAAAGTCCCAACACATGAAGTCTTGTATGCTACTAGTTCAAATTCACCCCTATAATTACATTCCCTTGCCATGTAATCAATTATCCTTATTGAAGAGTCAATAATGAGGGTAACCGAATGCATTAACACGCTGCGTAACTTTGTTAACGTCGGTTAGTTCTTCCGGGGGTCCTTATAAAGGGGTAAGCAGAATTGACTATTTAATATGATTACATATTAACCGTCGCGCGTTGGAACAAACTAAAATAGAAAACATTTATTCGACGTAGACGCAATATAATTAAAACAATAACAGGCTAAAAGAGAATAATTATAGTACTACAAAAGTACAATCAAAATTAAGTTGGCAGATTAGAGAGCAGATCAATCCAGTGTATTGTGTGACCAAAACACACTTATCCATGTCAATAAAGTCAAATAGAACCCTTGAAATACAAAGGTGAGGATTGGACGAACGGTGGTGGACCAAAAATAACAAATTCAAATTCAAATTATTTATTTGTAAAAACATAGGTACAATATAATAAGATCTTATTCTAATGTCAGGATCGCTATGTTTAACCTGATAGACATGCAAATATTGGAAACAAAAATCTAATTTTAAAATATACATTTTTATGCATTGTATTATTTAAATTATTATTAAAATTAAATTAGATACCAATAATCATTAAATCGAATTGAGCATAAATCAATCGGACACTTGACTCATACAACGACATACCCAACTATTATTTATTTGAACTGTCTTTTAAGAATTCACCAATGGAATAGTACGCTTTTTTAACCATCAAATCTGTTAGCATTCTTTTGAATTTGTTAATATCATTCTCAGCTCTTATAGTCATAGGTATCTTATTATAAATTTTTGGAGCCATTCCCATAAAGCTTTTTGCGTATAATGCTGTTTTATGAGGCATAACGTGAATTTTGTCTCGGTGACGTTTACTAGTCAGGGTTTCAAATAAATTGAAGTGTTTTTTAACGAACATTACTATTTCAAATGCATATAGAGAAGGAAATGTCATTATTTTTTGCTCAATAAAGTGTGGCCTACAACTATCAGTATCTTTTATTTAGCATACTGCTCTTAAACATTTTTTTTGTGCCTTAAACACTAGCTCCCTTTCTGATGAATTTCCCCAAAACATTATGCCGTAACGCAATGTAGAAGACACGTATGCATGATATGCAGTTAGTACGGCTTCACGACTTGCTATTTTACTGAGATTATGTAGAGCGTACTGAAACTGATTTAGTTTTTTTTATTATATGTTCAATATGTTTACACCAATTCATATTCTCGTCTATATAGAGCCCTAGGAACTTTGTGTGCTTTGTTTCTTCTATAGTTTTGTCAGCGTATTTAATGTTAAGTTTATCTTGATTGATTCTTTGTTTGAATGACATAGCATAGGTTTTATCTAAATTTACATTAAGATTGTTATTATTTAACCATTTTATTAACCTGTTCAGATTTAGATTTATATCCATTTCAAGTTCAAGTACAAGTTTTTGTGGTGTACCAAAAAGACAAGTATTCTTCAACCCGCTATTAAATTAATATTGAAATACGGTAGCCCATTCTGTGTATGTAATCCCTTTGACAAATAAGGTATTATGTCATTCTAGACGGAAACTATTTTCGATGCAAGCTCATAACATGTTGAACGAAATGAATTCAAGCGCTCACAACTGCGCAACTTGTGCACCTATCTAAATAGTCCACATCCTTTTGATAGGAATACTGCTGTATGTACACAATTAACTAATTATTTCGTTGTACATCTCGCTACTTCGGGGAAGAAAGGGCGTAAAAGCCACTTTTGGCCAAAATGAGTTAATAATGCAACTTTGTTTAGTTTTCGACGCTCTATCGATCTGTATATTTAAAATTTCAATATTCCCAAAAAAATGGCTTTTACCCCCATGATTTTTTTCTCACCAAAACCATTTTTATTAAAAAAAATTGACGTATATGACATTATTTAATTATTTCAAATTAATAAGGGCGTATCACCATAGTATGAAAGAATATTTGGTCGTAAATACAATATTTATTACGTAATGACTTTTACGACATTTTTACTTGGCAATTTAAATATGATTTGGCTTTTACGCCCTTGCACAAAAATAAAAACTTGGAGTTACAGCATTCAAATCGTAACAATAACAATTTCTTTAGTCTAAAAATCGGAGGGATAATCATGTCATTTATCGTTGTCTCTTATGCGTACGTTAAACAGTCTTACAATGGAGTGAGATAGAAACATAATTTATTTAGCCAATAAAGCGCGCGCGCTGCCGACGACACACGCACAAACACAATCGCAACCTGCATGTACACGTCTTACCACAAGTGAAGTCCACGGTCGTGTCCAATCTTGTCAGTCTGTCAATCGCAGTTTCTTTACCGGATTGTTATTGTTTACGTTCCGTTTGAATATTAATACAGTGCGAATAAGTTACTTGTTTAATTAAAAAAATGGATAATACGAAGCCGAAAGCCTTGGATTCCTTGCTAAAAAGAAGGAATATCGTTATTGCATTATTACAAAGCCGTCGTCGTTCATCACAAAGGTAAGTTTTAAGTAATAGTACAGTACCTATCTATTATTCTTGGCTCAAACTGTTTAGACGTGCTTACCTAATGTGATGTTTCTTTAGTTAGAGATATTCGTATTTATTTTATAATAAATATTAAGAGTGCATTCGTCGTAGTAATTTCTAGGAAGATAGGTACTTACCTATTTTTTTACTACTTAAAATATTAGGTACTCACGGTGTAAAAACGGTCGGGTTTATTATGGTTGTATGTATAGTTGTATAGATGGGTGCTTACGTACCTAAGTGCTAACTAACTTTACCACAAAGGTCATGTTACGTAGGTACCTATCTAATTATTCACAATATTTTAATTCAGTTATTTTGTTTAATCATTTTCTTTATTCAAATTACATGCATTTCTATTTATTCCGTTATAAACTCCATGAAACTGATTTGTTAGACTGGCTTTTACGCCCTAATGACTAATGTCTTCTGATTTTTCGATGCCGTGCGTGACTTTTACGACCCCAATATTACAGGGAACTAAAACTACAATGGCTTTTACGCCCTAACTCTTACTAGCATTAAAAATAAAGACGACTTTTTTGTATAATTTTTGTATAAGTAATTCTATTATCATCTTATTTCCAGATCTGACTACGAGCCGAGTCAGTCGACTAGGAGTTTTGATCAAAATAGTAGTTCGGATCAAAGCAATGATATAATCGAAAACAGCGACACAGAAATGCAACCAATAAAAATATCAAAAGCAACACACAAAAAAATCATAATTAATTCAAGCAGTGATGGCGATATCAATACCTCTATGATGTCTTTACCCCGAGCACATGCTTCATTCTTTGGAGACAACGTTGGTAGCCTTATACCACCAAAAAGCCCGTTTAAAAACAATAGTAACAAAATAAATATTATTTCTATGGAAGTCTTAAAACAGGCTGATAGTTCGTCGACTGTTGTATTACCACATCCAAATATTACTGCCCTCCCTGCAGATCCAGTAATTGCTGAAAATGAAATCTCATGTGCTGTGCCGACCGTTGAGTCGTTTTCTTCAAACCTTTTGCCAGCTGACTATGCTCCAGAAACCAAAGTTACATCAGTTCCGATCGCTAATTCGTCTCTAATTGTTAATACATTGTCTACCTACGACAATAGCACGCAGCTTGAATCTTCTTCCGTATTGACTGCTGAATTACCTACTTTATATGTTAATCTCGTACCCCCAAAAGAAGATTTAGGGTATGTTAGTTTTTTTGAAGAATCTGATTTATTGGGTGAATGAACTTGAAACTTGGCATACATACCATCCTTAATAAATAATAAAGGTTGTCATTATTAGTTTTTTGCAACTACCCCCAAAAGACGATTTAGGAGGTATTACAGTGTTTTTGAAAAATGTGGTTTCTTGGGTCAAAAAACTTGCCACATACTAACCTAAATTAATAAAAAAGGTAGCTGTTATTATTTTTTGAAACTACCCCCAAAAGATGATTTAGGGTATGTTATTTTTTTTGAAGAATCTGATTTCTTGGGTGAATAAACATGAAACTTGACATAAGTACCATCCTAAATAAACGATAACGGTTGTCATTATTAGTTTTTTGCAACTGCCCCCAAAAGACGATTTAGGGGATGTAACTTTTTTTGAAGAATGTGATTTCTTGGGTGAATAAACATGAAACTTGACATAAATACCATCCTAAATAAACAATAAAGGTTTTCATTATTAGTTTTTTGCAACTACCCCCAAAAGACGATTTAGGAGGTTTTACAGATATTATATATTACAGATGAAACTTGACATAAATACTAACCTAAATGAATAATAAAGGTTGCTCTTATTATTTTTTGAAACTGTCCCCAAAAGACGACTTAGGGGATGTTAATTTTTTTGAAGAATCTGATTTCTTGGGTCAATAAACATGAAACTTGACTTAAATACCAACCTAAATAAACAATAAAGGTTTTCAATAATTAGTTTTTCGAAACTACCCTTAAAATATTCATGAATCGTGTGCATTTAACTTAACAGGTAGGTAACCTAATTCGTTATAATAAATTTTGTAATATAGAACTATGATAAATCAGATAATAATAATTATTATGCTATTATTTTGAGCTTCTATGCACCTTAATTTCAATATTCACCACATTAAATCTTACAAAATTATAATAATTGTAGGTTTACTCACGATAATTGTTATAAGTGGTGCAGTCAACGACCTTTTCACTGTATAAAGATGGTTTATACGACACGATGTATGTTAGCATTATAGATATTTGTGGATTTACGTCCTATAGTACGTATTTATAGACGGTGTAAAAGCCATTTTTATTAAAATTTTGGGTCGTAAATCCATCCTATCTTCTAAACCATAAGGTCTACTTAAAATTAAGCTTCTTGATATTAAAGAGCACTTAAATGCAAGTAAATATCACCAATTCATTCGAATTTAACTCTATTGCAAAAAAAGTTATTTTCCAAAATTTAAAAAAAAAAACGTTTTTTCGCTGCCCTGTAAAGTTGCTATTTTGGCTTTTACGCCCTTTCTTCCCCGAAGTAGCGATCTATCTAGGAAAATAATGATAAACAAGTAGGTATAGATGCAAGTTTGTTGATAGATCAGTTAGTTTCGTTTTATGGTGCGGGATTAAGAAATTGCTTAGCTAAATCCATTTGATAGCCTAGGGGCTCTTTCAATTTAGACGTTTGGTGCGGGATTGCTGCGGTGCCGCAGTGGTGCGTTTGTCGTACTGCGCACGACCGGTTGATTTTTTCCATACAATTTAAGCACAAACGTAGTCTTTGTGCGTACGCCGCAACGCGTACGGCAAACGCACCGCTGCGGCACCGCAGCAGTCCCGCACCAAATGTAATATTTATATTGAAAGAACCCTAAGAGACGTATTTTTATTCGTCTATCAGAAGAATAAAAAAAATGGCTGTTTAACAGCTATTGAATACAAAATTAGAAAATATGTCAAACCAACATATTTGTTCTTGCGATAAAAATTATCTGGATATTGCAAAATCTGATCTAGATACAATAGTTCAGTGTTACAAGTACCTGGGCGACCGAGCTCTGGTCGGGTGAAAATAGAGATGACAATTTTTTGCGAGACAACAAATTTTGCCAGATATGAGACCTAGCTAGATCGATTTTTCGAGAAAAGCCTTATATTGCAAATTTTATGGAAATAGTTGGAGCCGTTTTCGAGAACGTGATTACAAATATATTTATAAATACAAATATCCCTCGTTTGATACTACAGAAACAGCCAGGGAAATCTGAAGACAGTCTTAATCCGATACTTATTTTTAGAGGCAAAGTGAAAAGTTTCAAATAGGTCTTGGACCTATACACCTCGATAGTTATAGCTTATCCTCGTTAAGGCAGGACAGGAAGACCCAACAACGGATTGTCTCCAACCTGCCACAACGACAACTCATAAAATTTTACGTTCAATCAATCAGATGCTAAGCATAAATATCTATAATATTTTGTCAGAGAACACTTACAGTAACTACTTGATGGTAGGGGTCCAAACTATCTTCATCCGGTAGTCAAATGCGGCGCTCATAAAATTAATGGGTACCCCTTCACTACCAGTTAATCTCATTGGAAATGTACGTAGCTACTGTACTAGTAAGTCAATTTTAAATGTTTGCTTAGCCATCTGGCCATTAGTTATTTCAAGTATCACTCGTTATAATACCGTCTCCCTTACTATTATTCCCAAAATCATTGAGCTCTTAAACTATCACAACCAAACTACAGGACAGCTATGATTTTGAGCACACCTAGAATGCCACAATCTAATCCTGCTGCATTCTGTTAAAATTCAGACATTTGTTTAGAGCCGTAAGATTGACTGCTACGACCAAGAACAATCTAAGATACTAATAGCAGGAATGCAAGACTTACAGAGCTCTTAGTTACGCAGTGCAAAGATCTTGAAATACCCCTCGACATGATCCCTATCAATTTAACAAAGCAAGTTAAGTTGAGTAGCTGGCTTTCATTGACAATTCAGAAAGAGGTCGACGGCACTATTGATAAAGCAGTTGTGACGCGCCAATCGACGCATCCTGCCCAATTGCGCGCACGCATGCGAAACGACACAGCCGTGTGTACACACACATCAATGAGACGTGTAGGAGAAGAATTCACTGTGTAAGAGAGATGAACACTGCATGGGGTGGATTCGACCATATACCATCGACCATCGTCTTGTTAAAGATTTCTATGCTTAACTTTATTCTTAAGGAAAACAAATGAACAAACTAGTAAGTTTATAATTTTTAAGTGAATATTCATTTATTTATGGACACATACACCACTTAATATTGAAACAAAAAATTACATAGAAAATAGCACTAAGGTAAGGTTGTATTTCAAAAGAAACTTGATTTTTACAATGAAGTTGAAACCATAAAAAAACCTTTCTTCAATCAACGAAGAATTCGAATTAAAAAACAGCACGGGTGTCCCATACACAGCCAGCACAAAAAAATAGATGGGGAATAACTTTAAAAATAAATAAGAAAGAAACATTTATAGTGACATTCATGAAGAGATAATGAAAGAATGTGTGAATGAACACACATACGCACAATGTGCAATCAATTAGTATAGTCGTGTGAGTTGAAAGCATTTCAAGTTCAATACTTTGACTATTTGAGAATCGTATTATCGTATTTGGTAACGATTGCATTCTTACAAACAATCAGTGCTTTTATATCTAACAGTTTCGGCATACACCAACTATTTATCGTTCATTGCTTGCATCTAAACGTTTGAGGAAACTTTAAAACTCACTGAAACAGCATTGAATGCTTAAACAAGACCATCTGTTGCCAATATTTTCTTTATGAATGAAAGCAATTACGTGGACATTGAACTTTGACTTTTTAGTAGCCGTGTAATAGATTCCAATTTTGACTAGAGTTACACAACCACGTTGCTTATTACTGGCGCAAAAAGCTCACATTGACCTCTTTTTAGACTGATTCAAATACCTACACATTTTTTTTATTTTTTATTGGCATATAAATAAGATGTTTTATTTGATTACATGTCTCATTAGACAACGCCTAAAAAGACCCAAGTTTTTATTTATTGTCTGTAGCCCATAGATACGAAATAATGTATCCCTTCTGTGGTTGTGTAGAAAAGAGACAGATACATAACCCTCCTTTTGGCTTCGTCGTAGTCGAGTAAAAATTAAGGCATTATATATTTTGTCACAGAATGCTTAAATTTTGATGTGCACCGGACGCAGTCAATTAACTCCTGTTTGATCTCTGGTATTTAGTATGTAGTATGATATGTAGAAATCATAATATATTCCTTTAATATGAAAAGATCATTCAAACACGCATCGCAATGTTGGCGGGTACATCAATAAAGTCATTCGCAATAAATATTATTCCATATTAAAATAACGGCACGAAAGCCCACAAAATTGCGCTACCTATTTTGATCACTGGTCATTATGTAACTCTGTCTGTTTGTTTCCTTTAACATCTTATTGGATTGAATGAAACTTGGAACATCGATAGACCATGTCCTGCATTAGGACAAAGCATACTTTCCCTGGAGACAATTTTCAAGAGTGCGATACCGCTTGGTGCAAGCTAGTTGACCAGTATCTGATTTCTAATCTTGAATTTGAAAAAAAGGCAGAATATATTACGGCTTTCGACTTTTATCGATAAGATTTTTAATCTGTTGGCTCTAACAGTATATCAACGGTTATTACGCCATTCACATGAAGAAAGATCACACCAGAATGATCGACGTCCCTTATTACGAAACATCGCCAGTATCACACAGTTATTGCTACAATTAATTCAGCTGCCCTCTTCCCTCGTCGGTCAGTTGACCCGACGCCCGCCGCCATTCTGTCACGCGTTACACAAATTATTGTCCTGCTAATAGAAAGCGAGGATGGCTCTAATAGAAAGGAATTCTTTCATTCTTTCTTTCGCTGCATTGTTGGGAAAAGGTCGTGTTCGTGGCGCTCTTATTACCACTTGGTCACAATTGATTTTAGGTTTCTTTGTTGCTTTATACTTTTCTCCGTTATTCGTAAAATCTCTTCTGATTATGAATATCCTGTTATTAAAAGTAACAGGCTTGATATTTTGCAGTATCTTGAACAGGACAAATCTGCATCAATTTACTAAGTCCGCTGTTATCTTCATTACCTATTCGCTTAAGCAATCATTGTTACAACCTCATAGAACTAGGATCATTAAAATATTCTTGAACTTTGTAATCAAAATGAAACTAAACCCATATATAAAGCACACAAGATAACACATCTAAAGATCTAAAAGAAACTATTTTGTCCAACAGGTACTCTATAAGTCTATAACCAAACGAAAATGGCTTCACGACATTAAGACCATGGATCGGCGTCAGTGCTAAAATGGTGTTTATTGACAAAGTGCTAAGGACTATAAAGACTAAAGCATGGTGTGCAGTGATAGTGTGTGCCGTGGTATTCGTGATGGAAGGCTCAGCCCTCAATGGAGATAATGTCTGCATGGTGAAACAGAAGTAAGTGGAATTTTAACAGTAGATACAACATTACAAGTAAACTTTATTAGACCTAGGTAATGCGACACGAGTCTGTTTGCAAAAGCAGAAAGTGCATGAAATAAACTTACAAAATCGTAGGACTATCAACAGTCACCTGTTGTTTCGTCTGTTGGCTTTATTAAAATAGGCCATGGTAGTCTTACTTTTAAGTAATTGTAATACGTAAGAACCTAATACATTTACAACGTGTACCCGAAAAACTGACATTAAAAGTTTGCGTGACCCGATAGAGAGTATTCTAAGCTTTTACATGGTTGGTCCCATATTAATGTTTGTTCATCATAATGAGTACAATGATCACTTTTTGCGTTTTGTGTTTTTTCTGCTACACGTTGTTTACCATGTAAGTAAGGATCATACAGTTTCTAATTGGACAGCGCAGAGAAAACGAAAAAATAACGGAGACCGAAATGAAAACATAATAATATTGCTATAGGCAAGAAAAGGCTACGTTTTCCTTAATCTAATGTAGGCAGAACAAATATTGGAACTTAGACGCCCACTCCTACGCTGGAAATAGAAATAATTTTATATCAACATCGTCCTCGGGAGACGAAAGCACATTCAGAATCAATAATTGGCAAGATTAGGGTGGGATGAGAGTGGGATGATCCATTCTAAGATGGATTTCATCTAGGTCTAATAATCAATTTAGATGTTTGCAGTGCAAGAGAGATGCCTATATTTTAATTAAACCAGCAGTTGTGTTAAATTGATATTCTGTCTACAATTGCCAAAAATTCCAAAATGTTTGACTAGCGCTACCGATACTTCATATGGCCAATTAGCAAGGCAGGAATCTACCTATGTCTGCTGCATTTAACAAAGGCACTTAATTATTTGCACAGGACAATTTTTAAAGAAGTCAAGAGTATATAATAAATAAAAATAAATAAAATATTTATTTCTCTTCCACAAAGGTTTCTTCATTCTGTTAGCGATATTTGGCACCGATAGAGAGGCTGCACTACAGCTCTCGTACAAGTCTCGATCGAATCGAAGGCTTCCTTACAGTCCACAAACGCTAAGCAGAGAAGCAGGATATACTCTTCGGTCTTCTGTAGAACCTGCCGCAGTGTATGTATGTGGTTTACGGTGCTGATATATGTAAAGTCAAAATCACACATTTGACAATCGATATGCGGTTCGAATGTCACTTTTTTTAGCCACATAAGCGTAATAGTCGAAAGTAATTCAATAATAATTCAAATTCAGTAGCACCTCAAATAATTCCTAAACATTAAGTTTTATTACAAAATTCTAAACTATTCTGGTCCTTTCACTCTTGTTTAGGCCTCGGGGTCCTTAGAGACTTAGGTTCCTTGAGTACTAAATATAACAGCTTTATCTAAAGCTTTTCAACATTCTATCATTCAGCATTCACTTCTCGTATACAAAGAAATAGTGCAGCAGTAGCGAATGTTAAACTTCTTGCTATTATGTTAAGGATGGCAGAAAGGAACTTTGTTTTGTTTTAAATTTTAAGTACATTTTTGTACTTCACCAATTCTCGTTCAAAAGAGACACTAACCAGTCTATTATTGGCGAGCATTGGCGAACTAGATATACTCTGATTTTTTATTGATAGTTTTCTTGAGTAACATAGACTTTCAAGGTATATTCTTTTACAACTCTTCAGCAAAACAGTCTTTACACTTTTTTAAGTTGGGTCAATTATTATTATAACGGTTAATTTCAGACAGAAAGACAGAATGTTTATGCAATATCAGGTTTAAGATTACATTACACACAAGAAGAGATACAAGATTAATTTATTTTTTGTTTTCTTAAGAAATAAGCAATAGCTTTGTACTCTATGGTCTTGATATGTTTATCTATGTATTATGCTGTGTCCTTATTAATTATTAAGGGCCTTCCACCGCTTTAGTGCCGTAAAACGGTTACTTTCTAAAGAATACTCTTTAGTAACGTCTATGATATATATGATAAACCTTTTAAGGTTGGAAATAATAAAAATATATAGGTATTTATTATTGATTCATATACATTATTTGTGAAACATGTTTTATTAGTTTAATTAACAGATTTTCTTAAAAAAACCAAAACGTCACTGTTTTTGAATACTTTTCCAAAACGACTTGGATGTTTAAAATATTTTTACACAGAAAAGCTTATGACTAGAATTTCTTCATAACTGAAATAGCTTGTAAATCAAAAAATATTTTGCAAACAAAACTCAGAGGCTCAATATTGATATTTTGCTTTAACATGGGGGAATATATTATACGCCTTAAATGAATTATTAACAGTCAGGAATTTTGAAAAAGAAAACAGGAAAAATAAAAAGGTTTTATGCAAATTATAATCCCAAAAGACCAGGACGTAGTATTATATTATCTGTGCCAGGACCAATAAAGTTCGCTTCCAAAGGCTAGTATCCATATAATTATAAAGAAATAACCTTGAACGATCCTAAGCACACATGACTCACTGCTCTGGTATCCAGTTTATGAGAACCCTATTCCGAGAGGCGTTACTAATCCTAAATCTAATTAATTACCGCTTTCTACGTTGGTAACCCGTTTACAGAGAACTTTGGGGAGGCAATGTGTTCAAATGGATTGTTGGCTCTTACAAAATTAAATTGGAGAGCTGTTACATTAATATAGGCTACTTTGTGGAATATTACACCTGCGACAAAAGTTATAAGGATGTAATTCCATAATATTAATTAAAATATCATCCGCCTTGAGAAAGTGTTGCAGTAGGTTCTAACCTATTCCAATCCTAATGCTTTAGTAAAAAATAATAATTAGAAAATTCCTCAAACTCTACTTTGGCCTGAAAACGTGCCACTCGTCGGCACTAAAATATATTGTTAACTCCAAAAACTCAATTCAGAAACGGGCCCGTAAATTCTTTTATTATTTGCTCCAATGCATTAAGGAGCTTTTTAAACAAACAGTCTGGAAATCATTTTCAAAAAGGTGACATTTACACGGCAAGGATATTATTCAAAAAGTCTATTATTGTTATAATATTATTCAAAAACCGGCCAAGTGCGAGTCGGACTCGCGCAAGAAGGGTTCCGTACCATTATCGCAAAAAAACGGCAAAAATATCACGTTTGTTGTATGAGAGCTCCCTTTAAATAATTATTTTATTCTGCTTTTAGTATTTGTTGTTATAGCGGCAGCAGAAATACATCATCTGTGAAAATTTCAACTGTCTAGCTATTACGGTTCATGAGATACAGCCTGGTGACAGACAGACGGACCGCGGAGTCTCAGTAATAGGGTCCCGTTTTTAACCTTTGGGTACGGAACCCTAAAAATGCTTGACATGCGCACCCGAAATTTCTTTTTCATTTATAACACAATTTGGACTTTTGGCAATCGTTATCGGTGATAAAAATGCCACTTTGTCTAGTGTACCCCAACCCCATAAAAATAGGGTTTAAAATATCCAGTCAGCAATTTTTGTAACTTGGCTGATAGCCTAGGATGTGTCGCACATGCCTAAGTATCGCTACTTAAGGACCCTTCTTTCATGGGCCAGATACAGATTCTACGATGAAACTAGGTGTTTGATGATGTTAGTTAAGAGGAGCTTAGGCATAAGAAAAACTTAGGGGAAGAGAAGTGTTATCAGTCTTAACAGTCTGACATTTATTTATTTTATTTTCGCACTGGAACGCCTTGCAGCAATTACACCAATGGAGTACAAACTTTTAGTATCTATAAGTCCAGGTCTCCACATGATGTCTCCTTTACCGTTGTCAGTTGTTATTGTTGTTGGTTGTTATTTGTCCTACTTCAAACTGCAACATTCTTTCTCATTACCTAATGACTATTTAAACGTATTACTGCTTTTGAACACCATCATTATCTTTGTTTTATTTATCTCCCAACTGATATACGGTTAGCACAACATGTATTGTATTATTTTCCATCTCTTTTAGTGGATGATGAATGAGATGTCTAACTTATTCATCATCCCCTTTTAGGCATATCAAGTAAATAAAAAATATAATAAAACTTTGCCCCGCACTAGAAATTCTCTTGTATCATGGATGCATTTACAATAATATAAACTCACATACACAAACACTCAGATCCGGATCAACTATCCATAGGCCATGCAAATATTATTTCCGTGCGGGAATCGATCCCGCGTCACGCAGTGCAACTGGCGATCGTTCAACCACTGCGCAATCTTTCGCACCGTCCATCCATCGCTTCTTCAGACCTTCCCTGCTCTTAGCACATAATTACAGTTTCTTAATAGATAATTATTAATATCCACAGATACAACATAACGAAGAGAGTAAAGTATCGGGCTCCAATGTCGGTGAGGACCTATGAGTGGTGCTTCTCCATGCCGCCGAGGTGCTCCAAGTGGAATACCGAGATGAGGGACTTAACCAGGCTTGAGGTTTGTACCAAGGCTTTGGATATTGTTTTAAAAATAAAAAACCCGACTTCTTAAATAAGCGAACTAGAAATATCTAAACAAGTAGAAAATCATGCTGTGCAGTCGGAGGATCAGGTGGTCAGGCTACTCGCGAATATGTATCCTCCGACTTTTTAGTTACTATCTTTTTTTTCGAATAACTTTTAAATATATATGTAGTATATATTTTTGTAACCATCTCTTGAACCCTTTATTTTGATACCCCCCTCGATGGGTTTGGAAGAAAATAAATTGATACCCTCACAATATGGCGCACAAAAGCCGCCTTTTTTGTTTTTTTGTAACGTCACTTATCTAAGAACACTTGGGCGATGAAGACTTATCTAACGATATCTTAATTATATAAATCCGCAGGCTTATTACGTATGAAACAGCAATTAACAATATTTGCGCAGAGATTGTACAATCATCGCGCGAATATCGCTTTACGTCAAAAAATTGGAAGGCTTATTTTTGCGAAATAATTGCTCTTCAATCACGAATTCGCATTATATATGAGCTATAGCCACACCATAATAATTTTACGACAGCACTGCTAACAATAAAAATCTGTTAACTGAAATGTGCATTTATCGCAAGGTGATCGCGATAATTTCGTATTACGTATGGTTTTTGACAGCAGAGCGACAGCGATCGGCGAGCAAATGTGGCTGTCAAATTGCGATTACTTTTTACCTTGTTGTTGGTCGATTGCCAATCGCTCGCTGATGGCTGAGTAGGTACAGAAGCTTTTGAGTTTTTGGCGGCTTTTGTCGTATGTTATTTTGTGGCTACTTTAATTATCCGCAAATTAGAATAATATTATAAGAATAAATATTGAAATAACAAATTCCTAGTGAATATTGTAAATGTAAATATCAAATTGGTGTTGTTTTGAGTCTCTAATGTCTACGCAACTGGACTATTTGTTGAATCATTGAAACAGAAGTGATCACGGTAAAGTGGAGGATTTTTTTATATGCAGTATAAAAAAATCCTTTGTTGGCTACCCCAGCGAAGCTTTTACGTTTACTACTAAATACTTACAAACACATGAGAATAGTATCTTCTATTATATTTTTTTTTTACATGGCAAACACCGATGTCGACTATTCTGCCAATGTCTAAATTAAATTTAAAAAATCTTTTTTACGTTTCATAGCTCAAATACGAGATAATGTAGTCTACTAAGTAATGTTCTAATGCGTTATCGATTCGATTTCTTAAAACAATCGACAATTCGAAGAAATTTTAATTGATTTGACACAATGACATATATGTAAATAAAATACAAATATCAAATTTTCACTGCCATATTTACTTTACACAAATACTTTACATCTGCGAATATTAATTTATCGGAATATTGGAGCTAAATAGTAAAAAAATTGACTATTGTAAAAAAACAGCCTCCACGAAGTGTTGCTCTTTCATATGCTGGTTAATTCATCAAACGATACATTTTATAAATCATCGGACAGATAAAATAGCTTCTGTTAAAAGTGACTGTCTAAAAAAAAAGACTTGACTTAAAGGCCTCAGTAGCCAGGTCACTAAATTTATCGCGCAATAATTGTACAATTATTGCTACTTGCTGTTCCTTACGTAATAAGCCCGCCGGTTAGCTGTTTGCAAGATATGAGGTAATAAAGAATATTACATACATACAGTAACAGTGAAAAACATAATCCTTTGCTTGCAGTCGGGTAAAAATACCAAACATCATAGAGCATGACAGCGGATATCTTAGTGAAATTGGGATTTTGAACTGATGATGTTCAGCAATATTTCATTGACAAGTCATACTTTCATTCAGTCATGTCAATGTAGAATTATAATAACGAAGAACTTTTTTGTAAGGTAGTTACACTTTTGTGAAAAGTAATCTCCGCAATTTCGAAAAATATTTACAGACGGAAAGTTAGACGATCGCTGAATGAGTGAAGGTTTAGACCCTGAAAAACAGACAACGTCTTTTGGGATAGAACGAAGCCGCGGGAAAATCTTTTAATAGAAACTAAAGCTAGTTCTTACGAGATCATACATAATAGTTAATCGTAAGAATTCCTTTAACTTCCAACAAATACGCAGCATTAAATACTAACTAAGGTAACAAGGGCTGGGGCGTCATGGCACGTCAATTAAATTTAAATATTCTTACAACTTAATGATGAAAATATACAGTTTAGATGTCAACAACTTAATGCCTAGGACTATCCTTGAGAAAAACTAGATCGATTGTGAAGTGACTGTCCCTACTAACCTTAATTATATCACTGCATTTATAATAACACCACAAACTGCACGTTGTATCTTCAGATAGATCTGATAAATAAATTTTGCTTTTTTTATTAAAAAAGGTTATTTACAGCCAGCATTTCTTTACCACACCGATGAAGCTAACGCTCAATACTTCAGTTAAAATTTTAATGTAAATAAGTTGGCACATTGTAAGGACCATTTAAAAAGGGCAGGCAACAATCCGTCCAAACGAGTTATTGCTTTTTTGTCAGATGAAACTATATTGATTGCAGCAACGTAACATTTCAATGATTGATTTTATTGTTGACCAGCCCAAGCAGTGTAAATACACGCAGTTGACCCGGTAATTTTCGATATAATCTTCACAATCTCCTGATAAAGCACAGTGTTAGCCACTACGTGTATACTTCCAAGTTTAATGACAATCATTATATTACCACAATCGTGTATCATGCTATGCCTTATTCTAATGAGTTACCTTTCTTAAAGTTCCTTCAAGTTCATGTTTTGTTTACATATTTTACTTGGGCAGTTGATTACTACAACGACGCACGACGGTTGATTACATAAAGAAACCTTTTGTTGTGTAGATTACGATAGTGTTATAGGATCACATCGTCATCCTTTAAATTTGCGCAATATGTAATTGCTAAATGTACGTATTTATTTATTAATTTCTAAATAAGAGATGACTTTGACCGGCAGTAGGACAGAAACAGGGTGATATTATTTAGTTCAATGTTACGTGGATGAGTTTCATTTCTCAGGACTTATCTGTAAATACAAGTGACGAAGACACACATATTTTAATATTACAGACAGAAGAAAGAACGGCCGAAGTAGCAGTATGCTGTCCAGGGTACAAGATGAGGGATGTCTCCTGTGTTCCTATCTGCCCATTGGGGAAAACAGGTCCTGGATGCTCGGAAGGTACCGTTGAATTATTATCATTTAAAATACTTGTGAACAAAAACAATACATTTAAATAATCTTAGAAATATGCCAAGTTTATACCTGAAACAACGAGATGGGATTGCGGAAGGCCAAAATGGATATGACGGGAAGGAAACGTACAGATTCTGTCCAAATTGGCTGGACGACGCAGGAACTCTCGAAACATGGAAGAAGTGGGGGAAGGCTCAGGAGTGGGACAGCACAAGCAATAAAAAAGGAGATTAGCATCAAAAGAAAATAGGAAGATTATATGTAATATAAATCCAATTATTCCATGACCCGCATTTTCAGACTGTCCGGACAACAAATGGGGCCCAAACTGTATCAACGAATGTAAGCGATGTAAGAAGGGCTTCTGCTCACCCGTCTCTGGTGAATGCGAGTGCTTGGACGGATGGCAAGGTGAGAGGTGGGTGGCCACTTTGATATGCCTAGATTAAGTATCTAACTGAGCTAAAAACTAGAAGACAGTGGCTATACAATAGCTGGTTTTTACCTACTAAAAGAAGGTAAATGCTAAGTAGGGCTAGACTGGTATTTTTCACAAAAAACAATCAATTGAAATTTATTACTAATCGCTACTTCTTAGTTCGAATTCAAATAAAAAAAACAAATTAGTTCTAATTCTTCAGTCAGTTAGTTTAATTGTATATAAACCTATTACTTATTTTATTTTTCAGTTGTGATGCGAGCATGCCAACAACGACAGCAACACCGTCATTAGAAGAACTACTAACAGTACTGACTACTAAAATTTCAACTCCTGCTACACCTAAAGTAACAACTGCCAGTACTACTTTAACGACCCCTAGTACTACAGTAGCGACTCCTAGTACGACTGTAGCGACTCCTAATACTACAGTAGCAACTCCTAGCACCATAGTAACTACGCTTAAATCTTCAGTAACAACTCCTAGAACTACGGTAACTACGTTAAAATCTACGATAACAACGCCTACAACTACAGTTACAAATCCTATAGTAGTAGTTACAACTTCTGATCCTGTAGTCACTACATCTACAACTATGGTAGCTTCTACAGCTGCAGAAGCACTGACAACTAAAACCACAACAACAGTTGCTACTAGTCCATCAACTAAAAATATTCTGACTACGAATACAACTCCAAGTGTTACTGAAATCTTTAATACGGATAATCAGGGGAGAACTGAAGAGATTATACCTATTTTCACTTCTGTAGGAATACCTAAATTAGTTACTATGTATGATAATAAAACTTTTGTTACTACAAGTACTTCAAAAGCTACCAGGCCTAATAATGAAGCTGTAACACAAAATCTCATAATTGAGCAAATATTGAATAGAACCGAAGCATTGGAAACTATTACTGAACCAGTTACAATAATAAAGACAGCTCCTACTGTAACTGTTCAACAGAAACCTACTACTGTGTTGACAACGACTGATATAGCTACCACTGTACCTACATCAACTCCTATGGAAACCACATTGAAAATAGATACTACAAGGAAGGAAACAACTATAAGAATACCTCCAACTACAGTCAAGTTCAAACATAAGGAAATTTGGATAAAGCCCGCGCAAAAAGGTGAATCTTCTATAGTAGAAACCAAGATTAAAACTACTCATGATTTTCCAAGGTACAGAAGTGCTAATAATAAAGATAAAGAATTGACACCAGTTGTTACAACACCAAAGACGATAATAGTGTCTATAATACCTACATCGGTGTCTTATTCAACATTCAAAAAGATTGCTTTAACTTCGTCATTCTTATCATCAAAGAACAGTTCGACTGCTCAGTCCTATAATAAAACAGAAATTGAATTCACAAAGCCGATGCTGACTGAAACTTCAACACCACCGGTAAAATTAAGTCCATTATCAAGAAAAGACTTATTGGCTACATCATACTTTATAAATAAAACATTAGTACCGAGCACTTCTGTAACTCCAAAACCAATAAATTCTTCAACTAAATTGACTACTTTGGTAACGAAACCTTCTGAAGTTACTAAGACTATGTCTCGTATTAATAGAACTAACAGCATGACGACTGATATTAACAAGATTGTTTCTACTTCTATAACAACTTCTTCTGCAACAAGAACTACACTGAAACAGATTGATATACTTACGACTCCTACTACTAGATCTATCAAAACTTCAAGTGCAACACAGTTCTCAACGGAACCAACAACAAAACACTTGATAAAATATGTAACACCTAAAAAAGTGATTGTTGCACCTGTAACAAAAAAAAACAGTAAACCAACTAATCCACCAGTGGTAGATGAAAAAGAATTAAAAAAGGCTAACGTTACTAAAAGCCTTACTAAAGTTACAACAGATGGACCGTCGGATGATGAAGAATTTCATATTTTGACAGAGCCCGAACATATAACAGCCGTTATGGGGGAGAAAGGAACTGAGAGGTCATCAGTAGACTTGGTATCGGTGATAAGTATCGCAGGAGGGGTGATGATGGCAGTCATCACCGTAGCAGTGGTGATTGTGATGATAGAGAGGTGCAAGAAGCCAAGGTACGAGGACGTGAGGAAGATCAATGATATAAGAATGCAAGTGATGATTGATCATAATGATGAACCACCGCCGTATGTGAGGAGCATTTTTCATACACCGTTACCCGGTAAGTTACAGCACATTGATAATAATTACACATTATGTATGTCACTACTACATAGGAACCTAGTACCGATAGCAAATCAAAGTTTTAATGGAAAAAGCCACAACAATTTTTAATTAACCCGGCGACAGCATAGGAAAAAATTGTAACATCGAGTCCACAGTTGGGTAAGGATGACCTACAATTTAAAAATGTATTTGTTTCCAACATTTAAAGGGATTATTAATAACTTTTTGCTATGATTTATTATTAAACAAACTCCTGCCAGCGGCTTCGCCCGCGTTAAAAGTGGTTTATAGGTGGCGTGATTGAATAACAAACATACATCTATCCATCCATCAACAAACACACTAAGATGAGGTTTTTGTGGTATGAGGTACTTAACTTATCACAAAATATGATTTTATTGAAAATCAACTAAAAAGATACATATGACACCTTCTGTCTTTTGACAAAAAAAAAATATTAACAAAATATAAATTAACTTAACACCGTGTGTGTGGTGTACACGAAAAGAAGAAGAAGACCTAGTAATAATAATTTTAAATGAGATTATATTTTATTTCGCTTTTATAATATTAGTGTGATCATAAAAAAAAAAAAAAAAATCCTTCCATAAATGGTGTTGTTAGCTCCAACTACGAGAAGTAAGCGAATTTCCAAGAAAATGCAAGCGTTTCAATACTGTGCGCCGCTTTAAAATATGAGGGGAAAAGTACATTTTGTGGGACAATCGACAACTATTATTACTATAATTATCTTTGCTCAAAGATATACAAATTCTTTGCTAAACTCATTAGTACCTATGTTTTTCTCAATAGATGTATACTAAACTTAATCCCTAGTTTAGGTCTATAAATAGACCGTAGTAAATAGGGATACCTCGCTACTCTAAGAAAAAGTTACAAATCTAACTCCAGAATCAGTTTCGAGAACATTTTATGTGTGAATTTGATAATTTTTCATGTGGAAATTGCGGAAAATTGTCCATTCACATTATAAATTGATGAATTCTCATAACTATGAATCGCGTCTTGGAGAAATTATTTTATCATTCTTGAAAAGGGACCGTATTTTCACCATTCAATCTATCGGCCCATTAGCTCAGTTGGTTAGAGCGTCGTGCTAATAACGCGAAGGTCGCGGGTTCGATCCCCTCATGGGCCACGATAACTTTTTGTATTTTTCTTCTATGTATACTGGATTGTGTAATATTTTTCAGATCCACCAACTTCGGAAAAGTGCCATTACCAACCTATATCAACGTTGGATCGGAATCTTAAACAATTTATGAGGCCTGTCGTGGTTCAAACTATTTCGCCTATTATGCTGGAAAATTTCAGAGGTAAACATAAAACAGTTCACTTTTTATAAAAAATGCGTAGGCTTATTATTTAATTTGTTTATTATTTCAGGTATTCTAGAATGTCATTACGATCATTTACCAAGAAGAAGCAATGACTTTGGAACGATACAAACTCGTTCCTCAATAGCGCCATCTATGAGCGACTGCAGTGAACTACGTCAGCTTCGAGCTAGCATGACTGAGTCCACGATCGAAGCGTTGAAGTGCGAAGCCAAGCTGGACGTTATAGATAATACAACATCAGAACCACTTTACGCTGAAATTCCTTGCTGGAGGCCTCCTTCCGAACATGCCATTGAAATCATGAACTTGAATGGGGAAGCAGTAACTGAATTATGACCGCAATGCGTAGGTCAGAAGTGTTAGATTCGCCAGTAGTTCTAAATTGTTGTAATAGATGGCGTTGTATGAATGATTGTGTTAAAATTACCAAAGATTTCTGTGTGAAATATTAAACTTATCTTTATTGAATGTATTAGGAACGTAATTAAATAAACTTTAAATTGCATTTTGTAGTTTAATTATCACAGGGGAAAGTAGAAGTGGGGACTCCATTATTTATTATTTAAACTTTATGCACAAGTACATATTCACATTTCGGTTTGATAAGCGTGGGATTTACGGGCAAAATAAAACAAGTTATTATTTGCCGAGACCAGCTGTTTCGTGGAACCCATTTAATACAGAGATAAACGTTATCAGGGTTAAAGTGCGTGGGTATTACTGTTATCAAATGACATCCTATGTTTCGTTGGGTCGGATTTCGCAAAAATATTAATTAATCATTCAATTATCTTTTCGTTATTTGGGTTACAGTTGCGGAATTATTATAGGTAGCTAGAACCAAACAAGGCAGCCAGATAGGCGTAGCCCTTAATTAATTGTGCTTTTATTTCAAGCCATTGTACCTAATAGATTTATTGGTCAAAAACGTGGCTACTTGGAATGAGATACTGGGTTCGATACCCGGAGGTAGCAAAGCATCATAGGATTTCCATCTGGTATTTTTCAGTTATAGCCCAAAGTTTAGACTACTTATGTTTGCCGAGTATGTACAAGAAAAAGCACAAACGCCCTTGGTCGAGAACCCCAAGTTGACTTTTACACCGACCGACTGATAACATATTGTTGTTTTTCTTACCCGACTACTTTCGTAGAACTATTAATATTAATCACTTTATTTTTAGTAAATAAATAGATACATAATATGACGTAGGTAAATAATAAATTGTAAGTAGGGTACTGTGGGAATGTGGCATGTGTTAAGTAATTTGGGAAAGCCCATTTGAATATCCAGCTCTGGACTGCAATTGATCTTTTAGAGACAACCAAATAGGTAAATCTGGTCCTGTAGCTTTAATAAATGAAGCGAAAGTCATATTGCATATAGACAACTGACTGTATTATTATTGAATACTTAATAATCTCAATCAAAACAATACGATAAGACTACTCGAGATCTTGACCGAAAGCCTTGTACAGTGTAAGCTACTGTTAGTAGGTAATTTATTATAGTCCAATCAGATACTTACGATACTTCAGATATGTCGTAGTGGCCCAGTGGCTAAAGACCTCGCCTCTCGTGCTTAAAGTTATGGGTTCAAAGCCGGGCAAGTCATATGTAGGTACCTTTTTACTAAGTTTATCTTAGACATTTCTGACAACGGTGAAGGAAAACATCGTGAGGTAACCTGGATCTTACAGTTACCTAATATATGTCTGAAATCGTCAACCCGTATTGAGCAAGCGTGATGATCAATGCCTTCTCTGTACGAGAAGAGGCATTTGCCCTGCTGTGGTACAGGCTGGTATTATTATTTTTGGATATTTACCTTTTAATAGGTCAGCTGCAGCACTTCTGTTCCTAGGAACCTACACTTATCTACATTCGTACGACCAAATTTTATGTTAGTCAAGGTACATACCTACCTAAGTATATTACTTACCACATTAGTCGATCGGTCCTCGAACGATGATAAAGATCGATCCTCGATCCTGTGGCACGAATGGATTTTGGAAGCTTTTGTTATAGTAGAAAACGTTGACTGATGCATTTACTATAGATCAATGACACAGATCGACGATCGATTGATTGGTGTGGTAATTTCCTCATATAGGTAGATAGATCTAGCTAACTCAAACAAATTGCAGCAAGATTCTGAAAACAAAAATCGGTTTTTGTTTGCACCAAATGACGAATTAGTGTTAGCCCTCCCATCCTGCTTCTGAATCCAACGATAAATTATGACTGTAGGTCTGAGTTACCTCCCTCCGATGGGTTCCCGCATTGTCGAGGAGGCGGGGGAGGGCTCAGTAGCCGGCTTGGTCACCCACGGTGAAGCGAAGAGGAACCCGAGGAGGGGCCGCTCGCCAGGGCTTTTGCCAATTAAGCCGACGACGTAGCGGCCAGCTAGTAGGTCGCGGGACCGCTTGGTAACAGGCGACATCGCAACTGAGGCGGTCCGCGATGTCTTATGGAGCATCCCAGGTCCCGTACGATATCGTGGCTGAGGGTTGGAGGCTGGCTGTCCTGGTTTGGCTCATGGCTAGGTCATGGCGTACAGTGTGTTCTGGTGCGCCGGTGATGGGGGGTACCCCCCAGAGGAGGATCGGGTGACGGACAGCCGTGGCGGGTTCGCGGTGAGTGCTAACGCTGGCCCGTGTTCCCGCCATAAGCAGCACAGGAGAACACCGTGGAGTTTTAGTGGGTTGGAGTCCCACATAACTGCACTATCACCCTGTGGTAGTGAAAATTTGAAAATACTGAGATAATGCTGAACGCACGGCATACTGATACATGAGTATTCTTCCAAGTAAACAAAGTCTGACTTAGCTACTCACGCATGTAGGTGGAGGCATACCACTTATTAAGTATTAAGCCAAACACTTGACTGGAGTCTCATTATTCCATGAATCAGAAACTATAAAATGTTTATGAATATTATTTTGTTTAACAAATTAAAAAATGATCTCATACCTATTTAAAAAAGTATCATAGTTTTCCTCTTAAGGTAGATCGGTCAAGTTCTCCGAAAAGAATATGACACTTGGTTAGTTACAGTATTATTTTGTTTCATATTCATCAAAATATTGCAAAACATCTGCATTATCTCATCATTTCCGACAAATGGCAATATCTACTGAATTGGGGTTCAGTGGGGAAATGTTGAAGTGTGCTGTTAATACTTGTACTACCGATAGTTACTGTTGAGAATTGAATCATTGTGAACTGTTAAATAAACAGCAGATTCCTGCTTTAAAATAAATAATAGCAAGGTATACACCTAGATATTCTGGGTTGGGTTACATACTTACCCATGCCACGATATACGTGTGAGAAATGAGGAACATGCCGTGAAGTCAGTTAAGTCGTTTATCATAATAATCATCAGTCACGACCTTATCCCATTTACGTGGGGTCAGCCCTCCTTATCCTTTTTCGTCCTCGTCCTCCTTATTATTTTATCGCACTGATTTTGAGTCAAAGTTATTATGTGATTCAATCTGTTGTTAAAAACACGTTCCCAGATCTTCATGGTGTGCGACATTAGTTAATAGTTTGATGGCTCTTTAGTTGCTGCATTCCCTCACAACGCCTTTGCTTTGGTACCGAGAATCTATTTCGCCACGACTTGGGTATGACGTGGCCCTCCATGCGTGGCCCTGGATCATCTGGTTGAACAGCTCGTAAAGCCAGTGAATGCCCTGCTCACCTAAGTATTTCCAGACTCCGGGGTATTTCATCCGTTTAGTTTACGAAAAAATTGATGAAATATGTTGTAGGTAGAAAAGTTGTGACTATTGAGATTATGGCAAATAGAAAAGTATTGAAGAAGAGTTACACCTTAACAAGGACTCCAAAGAGTTTGGAGTCGTTTGGTTTATTAAAAAGCCTTTTAGATTGAATAAACCAACTACCGAGCTATGAAATATCTTACACAGATAATAATTATACAACAGATTTTACAGACAAAATTGATACCCATTCTACTCCTAATTAATATTAAGAGAAGTGAAGTGGACTGTATTGGTGTCTGTTGGGGTCAAGAAGTTTTTGCCTGTCTGCATCAAAGCTTAGCTAAAGTTATAAGGAAAAATCCTAGAGAATGTATTTATGCAATGCAAACATGTTTGGATGTTTGCCAATGACAATTGCACGGAAATAAGTTGTCAAACTTGTGTGATACCGCAGTGTTTACTGTCTAGAGTATATCTGAAAAGTATTTTAATATCCTAAGGGGAATTACTACTATGACAAAACATACCTTATGTAAAAATCTAGGATATGGTAGACCATATCCTAGATTTGTACATAGGGTATGTTATGGGTATGCGTAGGGTATGTAGGGTATGGGTGGGTAGATCCATGTTCCAAGTTTCATCCAAATCTGTTCAGCTGTTGAAGAGTAATTGACTAAGAAACATGCAGACTTTCAAATTTTGCAAAAATACTTGCTTCTGCAATAGTATACAATGCATTACGATATAATAGGTTGTAAACAAGGAGTCCAGTTTCTAATTCTTACTTGGTTTTAGACTTAATCGTCGATTGGACCCTTCAAGTGCCCTATCCACAAAAACCTAAACCACTACACTACAATACGACATTCAGTCAACAAACAACTAAAAATTGCTACAGAACCCGCAGCCAGTACCCCATTCACGCCTTCTTATCCTAGTAGAGGAAGCTGTGTGCTAATTCTAGCGTCAGTGTGTGATGAAGACCAGTGGGACGAACAAGTAAGATACGTCGGTAAGTCAAGTTTATTATGTCACAGTTGATTTATTTATGTATAGGTATCTCATTTGCTTTTGTATGGAACAATGAGATAGCGTGTCATTGCGGGTCGAATTTGCATGCGCGATGTGATTTACCTATTTAAATATTTTGTAGTTTGTCTACTTTATTTGTTTTTGATTGTGTGGTGGTTAAATTCATTTTTAAAAGTAAATAAGTATATATATTTTAAATAATGATGACAATTTAATTACATGCATAAAAAAAAAACGAAAATTAAAATTATTTTTTTGAATGCATGCTCTAACGGACATACTTGGGGCTGCCACTTGGCTGTACCAACTATTAATACTTGGTTTACATTGCCATCATATAATATGTTTTTATAATTTCAACTATTTAACAAAAAAAAATACATTCCGTATCAACGAGCTAACATATCACATCAATAAATAAAAATAAAATAAAAATGTAATCCATGAAATATTAATTTATCAGTTTTCATTTAATTTTGCAGGTTTTTTAACTGAGCCTAAAATACTGTACAAAATCACACAGTAGGTTATACTACGGCATTATCTTACATATTTTCAGATTTTCTTCCTCTTTTTTCAGATCAAAATGCGTCTGTTAATACTGACGCTAGTAGTGGCATGCGCACACGCAAGTCCTCAGTACACGAAGACCGCGGGGGTGAAGGGAGGGTACAGTGGTCGAGGGCACCAGTACCAAGGCGGAGAGAACCTTGTCAAGTGAGTGCCTTTTATTTTATTTCTTTATTTTTATTTCACCATGTCGCCGAAGGGCTCTTGGCCCAGTAACAACAACCGCAAGAGTCAATCTTTAAGGATTAGTAATGCTTGCCGAGATTAGTGTGAGGATGGGTGACCAGCTATTACGTTCTCCGTACTGAGGGAAGCACAATATGCCATTGGTCCCAGCTGGCAATTTTGATAAATTCGATCTCCGTCCGACCCACAATATTGCACAGGGGCTATCCTATTACTGGGCTGTGGAGGTTAGATAGGCACCCACTGCTTGTAAAATAATGGCACTCAGCTGCATCCCGTCAGACTTCATGCCAACTCCGATATAGAAGGGAAAATGGTAGACATATTGATTTATTTCCATTCACTCGATCTTCCACTGTGACGTATTCGTGGTTCATCGTACACGTGCGTAGCTTAATTGTAGGTGTAGCGATGCATTTATCCTCAGATCAACTTCAACTACTGTTAGTGTCAGTCTGATCCATTAATAGTGTTGTCTGGCCATCTAGCCGCCTTATGAGTCATGACCAACACTTCTGGATCCAGCACAGTTTAATGAGTGATTTCGAAACCATTCCTTCAGTCTTGAACTCTTGAAGCTCACGAAATTCATTTGTGTCAGTCCCTTAGCTACGTCGTATGCCTACTTACTTAAATTTTAAAATAATATCTATTAGACCATGTTATTATCGATTGTCAACTCAAAAGTTAACGACATAGACTTAAAAATTACCGAATCAAGTGTTGTTCTTTGGTCAAGTTCCAAACTAGTTTAAGGTCAAATTAACATCTCAGTGAATAGGTAACTAGGTGGTACTTCCCCAAGTGACGCAAGCTCTCGTAAATAATATTCTAGTGATCACTCACAGCCTATTAGATCATAGATTAAATCACTATGATGCCATCAACACATTTGTTCTATAAAAGCTTTGGTTCTCCCTAACACGTCACGAGGACCTCAATTAACAGTTGTCTGTCACCTTTGCCTAACCTGTAAATAAAGGAATGAGGTGATTTTATATCTGTTTATAGCCCTTTTTCCGTCTACAAAGTCTTTGATGTTGATATTAATAAAGATTTCGATGATTAAAGGTTAAAGACCATCAGCCACTAGTATCGTTGCAAACAAATCAGGTACATCAGTGTTTTTTAACCTGTGGGTCCTCTACAGGGGGGTCGCAAGAGGTCGCAAAAAACTAAAGGATATAAACATTCGTATGTTAATAGAAATTACAAAAAAATAACCTATGAGTAATCGTCCTGCGAAGGTTGCGCTTCTTTTTCATTAATAAATTTCGCCCAAAATGGATCCGTTTTTGCTAGATTGAGAATTAAATCGTCTTCCAAATGTAAGCGATTTCTTTGCTAATTTTATATGGGCCATTCATGAAAATGTCAACTCGTACAAGTACCAGGTGGCAAATAGAATCAAACACTTCAAAGCCTGTTTATTATTTCTGGGTATTATGTTTTTATTTTTAACCAAAAGAATTCGGCAGACTTGAATTCCAAGTGCAACATCCCATGGCAGATTATGGCAGCAGATTTTCTTTGAGCTTGGTTCCCAAATTTGCCTAATTTATAGCTGCATTTGCCTCATTTAAAATGTGACCCAGTGTTCTCCGATATCTCTGGCACTGAGAAGTAATGACACAATTATTCTTTCAATTAAAATCGCATGAAAATGCCAATAAGTCCAATCACGACGAGGATAACTTGTTTTATTTCGGAATTCCATTGCCTACCTTCCGGCATCACCAATGTTACCATTTTCATTAGTACCATTTATTTATGAGTAGGTATATGCTTCATCATAGTTGGTTATTCGAGATATCTTATACTCGTAAAACCGACTATGATGGCCACTGGAACTTCTTAATGTTAAGGGTGTCCCTTTTCAGTGGGTGGATTTCCAGTGGCCATCTGCGGTCTCCTGCATCAGTTCCACTTCACAAAATGATACATTCTGAGTGCAAATGATTGCATTGTTGATGAAAAATATAAAATACCAAAATCGCTATATGTATGCCTATAATATTTGAGGAGTTGCCTCGATTTCCATGGGATCCCATCAGATTCTGACTTAGTGTTAATGGGACCACCTCGAGGGTATACCGATTCAAACACAAAAATAATTTTCAAAATCGGGCCACAATCGGCGGACTAATTGTGTAACAAACATACAAAAATTAAAAAATAAACATACAGTATTGAGAACCTCATCATTTTTGAAGTCGGTTGAAAAAAAGCGAAGGGTCGGGGCTCGCGAAACATTTTTTCATACTATGGGGATCGTGTCATGGAAAAGGTTGAAAAACACTGAGGTACATCAAATGTCGTTGCAGACAAATGAAGTATCCCAATCCAACACTCAAATAGTATTCTGTTGATCAATAGAAGATATGTATAGGTATGAGTCGCCTATTCCCCTTAAATCAAACCTTAAGCAAGTGTTGACTGATTATGACAACATCATAAAATCAGACTCACAAGTCGCAGTGGCCTTTGAAAATTTCTTTTCGGATATTCCCATTTCAACTACTAAATCCCTAAACTCATCACCTTCTGTTGCTGAGTCTTTGCTAAAAGAAAATGTTAATGTCTGCGATACGGAATTTCTTTTTGAACATATTACTTGTAGAGACATAATTAAAACCTTTCACACTTTAAATGTTAAAAAGACTGCTGATCTGTGGGGTCATTCTGTTGAAGTCGCCAAGTCTATTATTGATATTGTCGCACCTAGTTTAGCTATTATCTTTAATAATTGTATCGACTGTGGGGAGTTTCCTGACCTAATGAAAAATAGTAAAATAATACCTTTGTTTAAATCAGGTAGTACATCAGACCCTACAAATTATAGACCTATTTCAGTACTACCTACTTTTAGTAAAATATTTGAGAAATTAATTTTAGAGCAATTGCAAAGATTTTTTAATAAACATAAATTATTACATAGCAAACAGTTCGGTTTTACAAGGGGTCGTTCAACTACTGATGCCGGTGTTGAGCTTTTGGGACATATTTATAATGCATGGGAGGATAAGTGCGATGCCTTGAGCATCTTTTGTGATTTGTCCAAGGCATTTGATTGTGTTCTTCATGAAACCCTAATCAGGAAACTCCGCCACTACGGGATCCGGAACAGCGCTCTGGATCTTCTTACTTCATACTTGAGTAATAGGATTCAGAGCGTTGACGTTAATGGAAAAAGATCTCCTGGATCTATAGTAACAATGGGAGTCCCGCAGGGCTCGATTCTTGGTCCTTTCTTGTTTCTTATTTATATTAATGATTTGCCTTACCTCATAAAGGATAACCATAATATAGTGTTGTTTGCGGATGATACTTCACTTTTGTTTAAACTTAAACGTCAGCAGCTGGTTACTGACGATGTAAATAGCGCGATCTCAAAAGTAGTTCACTGGTTCAATGTTAACAATTTACTTCTTAATGAAAAAAAAACGAAATGCATTAAATTTACCCTACCTCACGTTAGGCAGGTGAAAACTGATGTGCGAATATGCGCGATAAAGGGCGAAGAATTGAATCCTGAAAATAGCACAGTATTCTTAGGTTTAACTTTGGATGCTAAGCTTCAGTGGGGCCCACATATAGATAAATTGTCAAAGAAGCTAAGCTCCGCAGCATATGCTGTTAGGAAAATTCGTAATTTCACGGACATAGAGACAGCCCGTTTAGTATACTTTAGCTATTTTCATAGTGTAATGTCGTACGGTATTCTGTTGTGGGGAAATGCCGCCGACATCCAGACTATCTTTGTTTTGCAGAAAAGAGCTGTTCGATCAATTTATAAATTAAGCCCGAGACACTCTCTCAGAGAGAAATTTAAGGAGATTAATGTAATGACTGTGCCTTCTCAGTATATTTATGAAAATCTTTTATATGCACATAAAAATATAAAATTGTTTAAAAAATACAGTGATATCCATAATATAAATACTAGGAACAAACACAAATTTGTAATACCTACAACAAGGCTCAAGAAAATAGGTGGCTCGTTTAGATGTCAATGTGTGCGCTTTTATAATATGCTTCCAAGCCACGTACAAAATCTAAGTCTTAATAAATTTAAATCATTCATTAAACGTAAGTTGTGCCAAAAAGCGTTTTATAGCATTAAAGATTACGTTGAGGATAAAACGGCTTGGGAGTGAGCTGCTCCAATTAATTAATTTAGTTTTTTTGTTTAAATATTTTGCACCATAAATTTTGTTATTTTTAAAAAAAAATATTTTATTTTTTATTTTTATTTGTTTTCTTGCAATGACAAGAATATTTACTTTTTAAAGTATTATATTATTTTATTTTAATTATTGTGAATGTGAAGACTATGTGGATCATTATTTTGTTTTTTAATTTATCTTAGTTTTGAATCATGGTCTGGCAGTTTGAGTAGTTTATGCGGCCTACCCGAATGTCCTTTCTTTGGTATTGTTCCTCGAATCGTTGAGCTCCTTAAATTCTGAGTTGAGCTGCTCGGTTATTGACAAATGCGTGCACTGACTGGACAGGTCCACTCAATCTGGATGGTTCTTTCCTCAAAAGACCATTTCAGACATCAGTCTACATGGTCTTCACATGATCGAACCAAGATTTTGTCAGGACTTTAAAAGAGACTGTGACCTCTGAGTTTGTTTCGGCCTTTCTTCTCAGAGTAGTCAGATAGGAAACGCCGACCTCATCTAGTTTTAAAAAATATGATCGACGTGTAAAAGTGTTTGTACAAACCAACTTACAGAAATAAAATCATTTATCATTTATCATTTATGTATACCAAAGACACACGCAGAGACTCATTGCTCCGTGAAGATGTTAAATTATCCAGTGATGTGATGATGTTTATGTGATTAACTGATTATACACGATACGCATAATAATTCACAACTAGTCATTGGTCTTACACTAGGTAATAACACGATGCACAAGATCTAATAATTCCGTTTCATCCAATGCATTGTGATCTCCATTTGTCGTATTACAAGGGCATTGTACTCTGACTCTTATTATAAAGGTATTTCCACATTCTTTTTCTTTGATGTTTACAGTAATAATTATTACAACAACAGCACCCAACACCATGGCTACGGAGGGTATGGAGCGAACGGAATCTATGGAGTGGGGACCAATCTTTCGCAACCGCAACCCGTTGACTACGAAAAGGGAGTTTGTTATATTGAAGTACCGTAAGTATATGATATTTTACTTATCTCTTCTTCACCATTATTAGCACCAATTTTATGAGAATAATTCCTTTGGTTACTTTAAACCTAGTTTTAATAATCACTTCTTTATTTCGTTTTCAATCGTTGTGCATTTTTATGGTCACCTTACTCGACAAAATGTACTAAACGGCTGGGTCTCGTAGTAAAAGTTTATCATAATGATGATTAGAATTACTTCTTTTCATGTTTTGCGTTTATTCTGTTCCAGCTTTTATATTTTATGTACTAATATTTATTATAAACTTTTACAGTACAGCCAGCCTGGTCAGAGATCCTGCCCATGTCCCAGCTGGCAATGGAGTAAGTAATCTTTAACTCATAGTTATAAGTCACAGCTCAAACTCAAAGCATTTATGAGTACGTCCCAAACGTAGGTAGATATATATGGAGAAGAATGTGCAAGGAACTCACAAATAACTTTAGTCCTAAAACGAAATCGAAGTTTGGCTAAAACTAGAAGCCTTCTAGTTTACTTAATGGTATAGCGTTTTTAACTTGTTCTCTATTGTCAGTGCCTTTATCAACTTTTACCTTTAATTGTACTAATAAGTAAACATTCTCCAGTCCCGTTCAGACTTGAGCCGAATCAGAAGCTGCTGCAGCGGCTACACCAGGAACATACACAACTACAGAATCTGTGACCCAGTGTGCGACCACGAGTGCATCAACGGCCTTTGCAGTGCACCCAACACTTGCACATGCTTCCCTGACCATGTCAAGAACTTGGGGGGCATTTGTGTGGCCACCTGCCCCATCGGATGCCAACATGGGCAGTGTTCTGGAGGCGAATGTATTTGCAAAGACGGATACAGGCTGGATTCTGAAAGCAAATTCTGTGTGCCTGTGTGTCGGGAACAGTGCGGCGGGCCGGGACGAGGTAAGAAAAGGTTTTTTTGTTTTAGGTACTTTAACTAGTATTTTCCTGCGACTTCGGTCCTGTAGCCTGCGCGACAGGCATCGTGCATTTTCTGGTACTAAAACTATGACAATGTTTTCTTTCTATTACTGAAGTTCCATTATTGGGTCAGTTTCTAATTCCAGAGATTACCTTTTACGAACATAAGAACAGTGTTACCTCTTCATCAATTCAACTAGCTTTTCCCTGTGGCTTCACTCCCGTGGCTCACCCCACAGGACCCATCTTCTGAATAAATAAATAGCCTATGTCACTCCGGCTTAATGTAGCTTTCCATAGGTGAAAGCAGCTGTGGTGGCCCAGTAGTATCGGCCGCGGCTTACAAGCTGTAGGTCGTGAATTCGATCCCAGGCAGGAGCTTTACTTTGTGTGAATTATTTAATCATCAATGCTCTTAAAATGGTAAAGGAAAACATCGTGAGGAAACCGGACTAACCAAAAATTCGAAGACCATCCACCAACCCGCTTTTTGGTAAGGCGGTAAAAACCAACCAACAAATCATTCCTCTTTATAATATGAGTGTAGAAAATAAATGACTAATGATAACGATAGAGTAATGAGACATCAACTGCCGGGAACTGTCGATGTTACCGATAGATGGCAGTAATGAGAAGATTGCTATCTGGATGACTCGTTGAACCTTGAACTTATTGACGGCAATTGAAGACAGTTTGGATCGTTAATAATTATTGTTTCCACTTTTAGCAGTCGAATTTTGTGTATCTGCCATTTCTACAGATTCATCAGCCGGTGGTATGAAATTCTTACCCTAAAATTGGTCCAAATAAGGTCCAATGATTCTTAGTTTGAAAATTAACGATGTTAGCACCCGTGTTGATGTGCACTCGACTCTAGACTTCTTCTTACTTTTTCGTGTGAGGATGGGGCCACCTCAGATGTCAGAGTTAATTAAGGCGCCTCTGGGAACCCCACAGCTAGGCGGCTGACTTGATTATTTCAGACTTACATTAACTATATAAGTCCAGGTTTCCCCATGATGTTTTTCTACACCTTTGCCTGTGATGTCCAAGATAAACTTAGAAAGTACATATGAATTTGAAAAAATCACATTGGTACTTGCCCGGATTTGAAACCACGATCTCAAACACGAGAGGCGAGGCCCTTGCCACTGGGCAACCAAGACTTTAGACTAATTTCATACTATTCTTCACTTTCCAGGTAATTGCACAGCTCCAAACACGTGTGAATGCAAGAATGGCTTAAAGCCCACTCCCGAAGGTTCATGTAAGCCATCCTGTGATCGGTGCAAGGATGGAGAGTGTGTGGGTCCTAATGAGTGTCGCTGCAACTATGGCTTCTCAAAGAATCAGTACGGAGACTGTGAACCTCAATGCTCCAGGTAAGTCTACATAAACAGCTTTTTTAGCCTCTGGACTAGGCCGAATTCGTAGGTTATTTTTGTACTGTACTGTAGTACAGTATCTGATCTATGTTTTTCATTGGTATGGCATCATAAGTCACTATAATAACTTACTCACAGTGGTCAACATTCTAACAGTTCCCATTATTTTTTCAGCCCGTGCACGCCTCCACGCCGCTGCGTAGCTCCGAATGTGTGCGACAACCCCGCTAACCCTTCATACCCGTCTACCACTTCAACTGTCTCCCCCTACGGTCAACATCCTAGTCATAACAACCAAAACCCACCTGGAGTCCCTTATGGTCAGCAGCCTCAATATCCTAACTACCCTGGCAGTCAACCATCAAATTACCCCGGTCAACCACAACAGAACTACCCTGGTCAACCACATCAGAGCTACCCTGGTCAACCACAACAAAGTTATCCTGGTCAACCACAACAGAGCTACCCTGGTCAACCACAACAGAGCTATCCTGGTCAACCACAACAGAGCTACCCTGGTCAACCACAACAGAGCTACCCTGGTCAACCACAACAGAGCTACCCTGGTCAACCACAACAGAACTACCCTGGTCAACCACAACAGAACTACCCTGGCTCAAATTACCCCGCTAATCAACAATCTTACTATCCTGGTGGACCACAGTCAAATAACCCTGGTGGACCACAGTCTAATAACCCTGGTAGTCCACAATCAAACTATCCTGGTAGTCCCCAATATAACCATGCAGTTTACCCCCATCCTAATGCTCCAGGCAGTCAAAATCAATACCCTGGCTATCAACCAACTAACAACACTGGCAACCCACAAAATTACAGACCTGGAGCACAGCCAAACTATCCAGGCAATCAATACAACTCGACACACCAACATCCTTCTAACCCTAGTGAAAGACCGTCATACAATCCTGATGGACAGCCCATTTACACCCATATCCCTGGTAACCAACCATCTTTATATCCAGACAGTCAACATCTCGGTCCTGACCAACGTCCGAATCAAGGCAACCTTTCTCCCAATTCCAGTCAACCGTTACCTAATAGTGGAGCATCCTATCCCAATAGTCAATATTATCCTGGCAGCCAATATTATCCAGACCAACAGCGTCCCAATTCCAACTCCGGGTACCAGCCTATTCAAAGGCCGACCAACGCTGAGCCTTTCTACCCAAACAGCCAATATTATCCTGGACAGCCAAACTATCCGCACCATCAAAACCAGGGCCAGTACCCGTCTCACACTCCTGGGTCGGAGTATCAGCACAATTACCCTGGCAGCCAAATGTCGGCCGTGGAGTTGTTGTGTTCAGTACCCTGCGTCAATGGAACTTGTGTTGGGAGAGACATGTGCGCCTGTAATACGGGATATGAGCCTATTGCTGGGGATACATCAAGGTAAAGTATTCAAAGTTTTATTTGCATTACTGTATTATAATTATGACTAATGTCAAAGTATGAAATTCATGACTGTGCTCATTAAAATGGAGTCAAAGTTGCTTCTATGAATTTCGTAGTAAAATCAAATCAAATCACATATTTGCCAGAATGAAGGTATACAAAATAAGATCTTGGGTTGTGAGAACAGTTGAGACAATTTTTGGTCAGCATTCTGCCCAAAAATTGGCTCAACTATAAGCTATCGCATGCAATATTTAAAAAAGGCATATGTAAATAAAAAAAACAATGTGATACAATAAAAAAGATAAAGTCAGATTAGATCTGTAGGAAGAATCCAGTACCACTAAACCAATCAGAGGTTATAGTCAAAATGCTATTGTGTAAGGTATTTATCACGTGCTATTTCGATAGCGCTTAGCAATCCCATACACTTTTGACGTTTTACCTATCCTTATAGCGACGTTTTCGTTGGTAGAATCTCACTTGTGTAGAGGCTCAGGGTCAGAGAGTCCAGTTCTAACACTATTTCTTCTACGTTGTTCTCAGGTGTGAGCCCCACTGCTCAGGTTGTTCCAACGGGGTGTGTGTGTCTCCCTACGTGTGTCACTGTAACCCTGGCTACTTCAAGGACTTCAGCGTCAAAGGCAGGTCGCCATGCGTGCGTCGCATAAGACGGTCAGCAGACACGTCAGCACCCATCGATGACGCCGATCAGCTCGTGTTTGAAATACCTGATGATTACATAAATTGATACTTAATTAATTAAAATGATATGACCTATTTGTATTCATGTTTTTTTTGTAAGAATTTGTTTTGATTGAATCAAATCTGCGCATGTAAATTAGGGTACCTAAATGCGGGAACAAAATTAAGTAAACGCACAGGTCTTAATTTTTAAATTACGATGGTATGTACTTAGATAGCTGTTATTAACGAAGACTTTATTTTGTGTTTCGCTACCACACTGCATCTACCTTCAACTCGGTTAATTTGTATTTTTCCTTATTATTCACAACTAATATATTTACATGCTGCCGACGATTGATTACATTGTAAGCTATTCTATTAAAGGCTTATCAATCAGTTAGTACCTAATGAGGTACCAAATGATACACAGGCCGTTATACATACAGCAACAATCCACCAATACAAATTCCAACCTGCACCTCCTGAAAGCCCGAATCTACCACAGGTTAAGTACCGAGGCAGTAAATCTCGTAACAAGCACAGCTTAACATTAAAATTACTTTTGGTTTGGTTGGTTTTAGTCAGCATGAGAATACAATAACCCTTAGCCGTTAAAGATCTCTTCTACATTTTAGCGTTCCGTACCCGTTGAGTGAAAACCCGTAGTCTTTTTGTCACAGAGGTGTATCTGTGGAAATTTTTACAGAATAGAATGTTGGCACTAAAACAACAAATTATAAAATACTTACTTAATTTAGTCAAGTGCGAGTAAAAGCATCTCAAGCACCATAGTTTCGCAATATTCGAAGAAGCTCGCAAAATCTACCGTTTCCCTTCCTTTAGTAGTCCGTCTCGCATTTTACCGTTTTTCTCACCACTAAAGATTTCTCTACAGAGCAAAGCAAAGGTTTTCAAAAAATACTCAAAGATTTATTCAGGCTATTACAAATATACAAAAAAATGGTTTAAGATCTTTAAGAATACAAGAGAGAGAAGATGTGACTTGTAGGCTTATTAATAAGTGTGTCAGGGTCTTACACAACAACGACGAAGCTGACACGGACAAAATACACTAAGAAAATCAAAACAACAAAATAAGCAGCAAGTATAACACTCAACGCAGCAGTTATCACCTTTTTCCGAATTGCCTTCTTCCGTGTCATTCACGTACGCTGGTTTCGGCACTACAAATGGACGCGGATCGAGTTCAGGTCCCAAATTAACAGAACCATTATTCGTGTCTTTCCCATCCGATTGTTCATCTGGATGTACGTCACTAACACCACATATCACTAATTTCTCAGCAGCTACAGAATCCAATTTATCAGAGCCAGTCTTCGTGTTGCCTTCATCAACAGGTTTTGCAGTTTCATTTAGTGAGTTTTTAGCATATCTCACTGAATTCTGAGTAGTTACCACTTCAGCTTTATCCATTGTATTTTTAGGTTTTTTGTTTAAAATTATACCAGTTCACCTGCAACTTTGGTCGTGTCAAAGTACGATGTGAACTTTATAACTTTATATTTAGGTGAAGAGGTAAACAAAACAGACAGATATTCTACGTACTGTTTTGCTAATGTTTTCCTTTTATAAGGAAACATACACCGAAATTTAAAGTTAATATTATAATAATTCACCTGCAACTTCAGCTTGTCAAAGTAAGATGTGAATTTTTATTTATTTTTAGATATATCTACATATAATTATGTTATTTTTCCCCTATTTTCAGAAAAAGTCCAACAAAAATAAAGCTAATTAAATATGGTATTGTAATTAAGTGATGTGCTAAAAATGGTTATAGCTCACTCTTTTCCGACTATAGCCCATTACAGGACCAGTTCAGACCAGACAAACCATCGGTTATACGTATCATCAAAACCAGGGCCAGTACCCGTCTCACACGCCTGGGTCGGAGTATCAGCACAATTACCCTGGCAATCAAATTTCGGCCGTGGAGTTGTTGTATTGCCAGCGTCAATGGAACTTAACTTACTGTTACTTACTTAGTGTTGGGAGAGACATGTGTGCCAGCATACGAGCCTATTGCTAGGGACACATCAAGGTAAAGCTACTTCAAGTACTTCAGTGTCAAAGGCAGGTCAAGCGTATGCCTCATAAGTCGCTCCCCAGAAACGTCAGCACAAGTCGATGTCGCCGATTTACTTGTGTTTCAAATACCTGATGATTACATTAATTGATACCTAAGTAAAATTATATTACCTAATTATATTCATGTTCTTTTTTGTCCATTTTGTAGTAATTTGTTTTAATTGAATAATAACTGCTCATGGAAATTAGGGTACCTAATGCGGGCACAAAATTAAGTAAACTCACAGTTCTCTTTTGTTCAAAAATACGAACTTAGATACTTTGTGTTTTGCTACCACACTGTACCTGCCATCAACTTGGTTATTTTTTTATTTTTCCTTATTATTCACAAATATAATATTTACATGCTGCCGACGATTAATTCTACATTGTAAGCTATTATATTAAAGGCGTATGTATCAGTTAGTACCTAATGAGGTACCTAATGATACACACGGCTTTATACATACAGCAATCCACCAATAGAAATTCAAAACTACAACAACTCCTGAATGCCCTAATCTATCACAAGTAAAGTTCCGAGGCAGTGAAGCTTGACGAGTCCCAGAGAAATGCTTCAACCGCCTTCTAAAAGAACATCAGTAAGAAAAGAAAAACCCTCTTTCCCAGGCCATCACATAATAATGGCAAAACTGACGATTATATTTTGTAGTTAGTATCCTGCTGATTGTGCCAACATCCGAATTAACTTTATCACTTCCTCGTGCTAATCACATCCACAAAGTACGTAAGCGGCGGCGCGCTGCAGACAGCATAACATTATAGTAACTTTTGATTTGGTTGGTTTCAGACAGCAAGAGAATACAATACCCCGTGGCCGTTAAAGATAGTGTTACGTACCTGTAGAGTGAAAACCAGAACTCTTAGCCTATTCTTTATGCCCATCTGCCATCTGTGGACCTGTCGTAGGTGGATTAAGTTGATATTTTCACAAAATATATTTACTTTACCGTTTTTTCCCAACAATAAAGATTTATTTCATGCAGAGCAATAGTTTCCTCAAAAGCAAAGGTTTTTCACAAAATACTCAAAGATTTATTCAGGCTATTACAAACATACAAAATGGTTTAAGAACTTTAAGAATACAAAAACAGAACTAGCTAAGTAGGTAAATATGGCATTAATTGGCATGTGTCCGAGAGAAGTGATTTGTAGGCCTATTAATAACTGTGTCAGGGTCTTACACCACAACGACGAACCGGAAACTGACAAAATATACTAAGACAATCGAAACAACAATATATGCAGCAAGTACAACACTTAACGCAGCAATTTTCACCTTTTTCCGAATCTTTTTCTTCCGGGACATTCACGTACGCTCGTTTCGGTACCACGAATGGACACGGATCGAGTTCAGGTCCCAAATTAACAGAACCGTTATTCGTGTCTTTCCCTTCCGACTGTTCATCTGGATTTACGTCACTAACGCCACATATCACGAATTTCTCAGCAGCTATAGGATCCAATTTACCAGACCCATTCTTCGTGTTTCCTTCTTCAATAGGTTTTGCAGTACCATCAAGTGAGTTTTTAGAAAATCTCACTGAATCTTGAGTAGTTATCACTCCAGGTTCTTCCATTGTATTTTATGAGATCTTTTTTAAAATTAAATAACTATTCGCGTGTAACTACGGCCGTGTCGAAGAACAATGTGAATTTATTACTTTATATTTAGGGGAATATGTAAACAATACAGACAGATCTACGTACTGTTTCGCTATTGTTTTCTTTTCATAAGGAAAAAGCCACCGAAAAATAAAGTTATGATGGATTCATAAATTATTTGATATTCATAACACCTACTTAAGACGGTACCCTGACCAAAAAATCGGCATGAGATATGAGCGTTCCTATTGGTCTAGCGGCACTGGTGGCGCATGAATTACAGTAGTGAATACGCCCAGATTTTAGAATAAAATCTTTATAAAATCGAATTTTGGTCTTTTGAAAAAAATAATTCTACAAAAATGTTCGTTATTAAATTGTCTATCCATTAGTGTTAGTACAAAAAATAATCAATGAACACTTTACGAGGAGATGCATAATATCAATAATTATTTCTCATTTTTATGTTTTTTTGGAAGTAGATTAGTGAAATATATACAACATTTAAAAATAAACTAAATCTATCATTTTAGAATCAATATTATGTAGAAATTTAATGTATTTTTATTAATTGATATTTCTTTTTAAATAACGAGTAGATAGCTCCTAAAAACAGCACAAAAAACGGCTTGCGCGGCGTTTTGCTCGGGGAACCGCCTTAAATCGCGGTCCGAAAAGTATGACACAGGAAAAAGAACAGAAATTAATAATTCACGCTTTTTCCCCACAAAGGTTGGCAGAAACTTTATAATCCCCTCCTTCTCCCACGTACCATTATATAGGTGCCTAGTGCTTGTACCTAATATAGCACGGGTTTAGAGATTGTCACACAATTAAAATAGGTACCTAATATACTATCTAGATATATGAAACAGGGACGATGGCAACACACTACAAAAATGTTTTTTCTTATTCTGTTTATACGTAGATATCTATATTTTTCCAAAAAATTACTACTAGCTTTAAGTAATTCTCATTTTAAAATCAGCTACTGAGGGGTAAGTAAGTTATTTGGATTTCGGATTGCAGTACGGTTCAATCGCACAGAATGAGTGTCTGGATCGCCAAATCTAGTGCGTAGTACATATTTATCAATGCCAAAATGGTTGAGGATAACAAAAGATGCAGTAGCTACTAAGTAGTTAAACATGCCATTTGGCGTTTGTGCGAGAGAAGATGTGATTCGTAGGTCTGTTAATAAGTGTGTCACGGTCTAATACCACCACCACAACGGTGAAGCTTCTACGGACAAAACATACTAAGATTTGTTGTTTTAGTATGTTTTGTTGTTGTTGTTGTATCTGCTCTCCCAAATAGCTGCTTCTTCTGAGTAATTCACGTGCGCTCTTTCCGTCACTTTCATCACAATCAATGGACCCGAATTGTGTTCAGGTCCCAAATTATTAGAGATATTACTCGTGTCTTTCCTTTCCGACGGTAATCTCGATTTACATCACTAACGCCACATTAGGTATCACAAATTTTTCAGTAGCTACAGGCTCCAATTTATCAGACCCATTCTTCGGGTCTTGCTCATCAACAGGTTTTGCAGCTCCGTCTAGTGAGTTTTTGGAATATCTCACTGAATCCTTAGTAGTTATCACTCGAGCTTCGTCCATCGTATTTTGAGATTACAAAATCAAATAACAATTCATCAGCAACTTCAGCCGTGTCGAAGTACGATTTCAATTTATTAATTTAATTTGAGGAAAAGAGGTAAACAATATATATATATACATTCGGTTTCAGAATACAAAAGCAGAGGTAGCCAATTATATTGATATGTCTTTTGGCTTTTATGCGGGAGAAGATGTGATTCGTAAGCCTAATGAAATGTGTCAGTATTCCCTGTCAACATGACAACGATGACGTGGTGGACAAAAAATTATACTTTATAGGCAAATGCATAAACACTTGCAACAACACTTGCAGCAGATATAAAGACACTTGAGGCAACATTTTCCTTCTTCTTCCAAATCGCCTTCGTCAGGGTCATTCGCGCGCGCACTTTCCGTCACTTTCGTCACACGACACGGATAGAGTTCAGGTCCCAAATTATCAGAACGATTACTCATGTCATTCTTTTCACTTACGCCACATATCACTAATTTCTTAGCAGCTACAGGATCCAATTTATCAGACGCATTCTTCGTGTCACCTTCTTCAACAGGTTTTGCAGCTTCATCTAGTGAGTTTTTGGAATATCTTACTGAATCCTGAGTAGTTATCACTCCAGCTTCGTCCATTGTTTTTTGAAATTCCTTATTTAAAATTATATATTTGTATAATTGTATTCGCCTGCAACTTCAGCTGTGTCGAAGTAAGATGTCAATTTTAATTTATTTTTAGATATATCTGCGTATAATTAAGTAATTTTTCCCTATTTTCAGGAAACGTCCAACGAAAAATAAAGCTTATTAAATATGTCATTGTAATTAAGTGATGTGCTGAAAATAATAATAACTCACTCTTTTCCACAAGGAAGTATGCAGAAATTTTATTTGTATATTTAAACAAAAATACCAAGAACAGTAAATTAAACTATCAGCCCATTACAGGTCCAACCAGTCCAGATCAGACCAACCATCAGTTGATAGGTACTTATAACTTATATAGAACGGTTGTAGACGCTGTCACATAAAGTAATTAATTAATTAATTGCACTATGTGGAAATGTGAAAATGACGATGCAACGGCGACGATCTAGTATTACTTTTATTTACTACTATTTTTTTCTTCAGCTCCTTAATATAGATGATTCGAATGACTTTTTTAATTTAAGCTATGACCATACAGTTACAGAACAGACTAGCTCTCTAAAAAGCGTCATTCTATCAACGTTGGTGATTGTCGAAATGCCAAAATGCTATATATACGCTATCACATCGATTTCATTGAGAGGGTGTCCCTTGTCTAGAGCCTCAGTGATGAGCCCCCGTTTGTGGTGTGACTCCACAGTCACATTGTGGTTGTGATTCATCGGAGCAGAAGAGTCTCTGACTATAAGTTTATCTACAGCAACTCATTTGGCTTCAAAGTCGATTTAGAGATTTCAAGGTGCGCCATGGTTTTGTCGTCCGCTAGGCTTATCTTCATTATCAGTTAATATTGGAGCAACCATAGCTTTTGTCATGCCTCACAAAGGCTGCTGTCGTTTTGTTGGTCGGTTCTAAATACAAATACTCTTATGTCTAGACATTATCTAGCAACTAATTCGTCATCATCATTTCAGCCAAAACACGTCCACCGCTGGATTTAGGCCTTCCCCAAGCGTCGCCACGCTGATCAGTTCTGTCCAGTGCGTTTCACATCCACCGGACTCCCGCAGCCTTGACCAGGTCGTCGCTCTACCTAGAGGATGGCCTTCCAACGCTGCATCTTCCGCAGGCTTATTACGTATGAAACAGCAATTAACAATATTTGCGCAGAGATTGTACAATCATCGCGCGAATATCGCTTTACGTCAAAATATTGGAAGGCTTATTTTTGCGAAATAATTGCTTTTGAACCGCGAATCCGCATTATATATGAGCTATAGCCACACCCTTATAATTTTACGACAGCACTGCTAACAATAAAAATCTGTTAACTGAAATGTGCATTTATCGCAAGGTGATCGCGATAATTTCGTATTACGTATGGTTTTTGACAGCAGAGCGACAGCGATCGGCGCTCGCCGCTCAAATGTGGCTGACAAATTGCGATTACTTTTTCCCTTGTTGTTGGTCGATTGCTAATCGCTCGCTGATGGCTGAGTAGGTACAGAAGCTTTTGAGTTTTTGGCGGCTTTTTTAGTGTGTTATTTTGTGGCTACTTTAATTATCTGCAAATTAGAATAATAATATAAAAATAAATATTGAAATAACGAATTCCTAGTGAATGTTGTAAATTTAAATGACAAATCGGTGTTGTTTTGTGTCTCTAATGTCTACGCAACTGGACTATTTGTTGTATCATTGAAACAGAAGTGATCACGGTAAAGTGGAGGATTTTTTTATACTGTAGTGTTGGCTACCTCAGCGAAGCTTATTTGTTTACTACTAAATACTTACAAACACATGAGATTTTTTTTATATATGGCAATCACCGATGTCGACTATTCTGCCAATGTCTAAATTAAATTTGAAAAATCTTTTTAACGTTTCATAGCTCAAATAAGAGATAATGTAGTATATTAAGTGATGTTCTAATGCGTTATCGATTCGATTTCTTAAAACAGTCGACAATTCGAAGAAATTTTAATTGATTTTACACATTGACATTTATGTAAATAAAATGCAAATATAAAATTTTCACTGCCATATTTACCTTACACAAATACTTTACATCTGCGAATATTAATTTATCGGAATATTGGAGCTAAATAGTAATTAAATTGACTATTGTAAAAAAACAGCCTCCACGAAGTGTTGCTCTTTCATAAGCTGGTTAATTCATCAAACGACACATTTTATAAATCATCGGACAGTTAAAATAGCTTCTGTTAAAAGTGACTGTAAAAAAAAAGACGACTTAAAGGCCTCAGTAGCCAGGTCACTAAATTGATCGCGCAATAATTGTACAATTATTGCTACTTGCTGTTCCTTACGTAATAAGCCCGCCGATACGCGGCCGCCGCTCCAGAAGTTTTCGGCCGAACGACCATCGGTTATGCAAGCAATGTGCGCTGCCCACTGCCGCTTAAGTTTGGCAATTCTTCGGGCTATGTCGGTAACCTGGTAAAACTAATCATGTGATATAGCCTGGTGACAGACATACAGAAGAACAGTGGAGTCTTAGTAATAGGGTTCCGTTCTTACCTTTTGGGTACGGAACCCTAAATTGGGTTTAAAACGCAAAGCATGATGTAGTTCTCTGTGGTTATGTTATATTGGTATGTTGTATGGACCAGTTAGGGTAGTGCGATTCTAGATTCACAACAGTGAAATTGTTGGACCTTTTTAGGGTTCTGTACCCAAAGGGTAAAAACGGGACCCTATTACTGAGACTCCGCGGTCCGTCTGTCTGTCTGTCTGTCACCAGGCTGTATCTCATGAACCGTGATAGCTAGACAGTTGAAATTTTCACAGGTGATGTATATCTGTTGCCGCTACAACAACAAATACTAAAAACAAAATAAAATAAATATTGAAGAGGGGCTACCATACAACAAACGTGTTTTTGTTGACGTTTTTTACGAAAATGGTACGGAACCCTTCGTGCGCGAGTCCGACTCGCACTTAGCCGGTTTTTTTCACTTTGTGCTTTAAAAGTCAAGTATTTAACCGACAAATAATGCCATAATTTTTAAAGTTAATGAACATTAAACAATATGGCATTATTTGCCGAACAACGCTTGCCACATTTTTTTTTTTTCGTGTCAAATGGGCCAACTTCGAAAGGCCATAACTTGGGCCCTATTGGATTTATATATAGTTGTGGTTAGGCTTAAATTTACTGGAAATGAAGTTATAATCTCGTACTGATTATTATAATGTTATGTAGTAATAACAACGTTCATGGTGGGCCTTCAAAATTTGTTTGTATAATGTGTCATATTAGGAAATCGCAAAAATATGTAAATAAGCACATTAATGATTTGTCATGAATAAAAGAGTATACGGTACTTACATAGAAAAAAATACAATTCACCACAAATATAGCTTCGAATATAGACATAAAAAATATATTGAAACATTGACATACTCAATCATAATACGTACTTCAAAATAAAACAAAACAATTAACTTTAGGAAATCTTGAAAGAAACTTTAAAATAGCACTGCACAAAAAAAAAACAAAACATGACAAATGTATCTCTGGTTTCAGTGCGTGATCCAGTGCACGGCCACTACAGCGAGGCTCTTCCAAAACTCGATTTGTGTGGGTCTTCAGATTCGAAACGCAGACGAAATTTTTATTTTTTTGTATTGTCTAGGCTCACGCTTGACCACTATCTCGCCTGATGGTAAGCGATGATGTGGTCTACGATGAAGCACGTTTGCCTTTGACTTTACAAAATGCAAAGTAGAAGAGAACGAAAATGAGCATTTATTGCACTTTTTTTTTTTTTTTTACTTGCGGCGGATCCGGCGCTCCACTACATTTTTGCCAACGCTCGTAAACACAGCTTGATAAGACAACAACACAGACATTCCCAGGAAAAACAGGAACACAGACACTGTGTGCAGGTATTTTTATCTTCTCGCGAATCCGTCGGAGCGAGCCCAGCGTCCGTGTCTCCCATCTTCACAGCTTCAACTGCAGGCTCGAACTCATCAGAGCCAGGTCTCGGGTCTTTCTCTTCCAGTAGTTTTGGAGCTCCGTCTACCGGGCGGCTATTAACCATAAAGTTCTGAGTAGTTATCACTCCACCTTCGTTCATTGTACTTGAGCCTGGTTGTACTTCGTAATAAACAATTGGAACTTACACACACAGCTTCGGCCAAGTTTGATTGTGATATGATTAAAATTATGTTGATTAGGAAAAAGAAATCCCTCGGCATATAATTATATTATGTTGACTCTACAGTTTTCCCTATAATATGAAAACAAAACGAAAATCTGATTCTAATTAAATCATTTTCCGTCACATTGTTGTTGTTTGTTTGCATTGTTATTTTGTACAATAAAGTATATTCTATTCTATTCTACTTTTACGTTAACAAAAGTTGTGAATTAGTACTTTAATTACTAAGAATTACTTGGATTTACCTGAAGCTGCACTGCAGCCATAATTCCAAATATGTTAAAGTTAAAAAAAAAACATAACAATACTGCCAATAATTTCAGATAAACAATCACCAAAACACTCGGCAACTCTTCTCTTCCTTCTGAGTACCGGTAGGACTGGTAGGACATATGTCTTCTCCTGGGTAAATTATAGTTTCATATGCGACACCCTTCGCATCCACTGTAAATTTTCTATTCGGTATATTATCCATTTTAATCCAACAGAAACTGCTACCTCAGCTCTGACACAATAATTGACGAATGTTGAATAAACACTCTCTATAATTATTATTTTATATCTTTTGTTAATTAATGCTTTATTACAATAATATAAATACATAGATTCAGTTATATCAGTAAATCCCTGGGTTGTGGTTCTTTTTTGTATATAAGAAAACCTATCAATTAGTAAATGTTAAAAGGAACTAAAAACACATTTTCTTAATTATCTAGAAACTTTAAAGTATTCAGAGAAAATATACAAACTCATACTTGAAAAAGTAATTTGTCAATCATTTAAATTAAACAAATATTAATTTTACTTCATCTAATAGAGCTGCACATGTTTTTGTAAACTCAGAAGTGCGCGTTTGCTAGGTGGTTCCTTTTTGCATAAATACGGATAGTTAATAGTCAAATAAGAATCAACTAAAAATTAATTAATCTGTATTGACATTTTAAGTTAAATCACCGGCAAAGGGCGAATCAGACTCGTCCACCGAGGGTTTAGCCGTACCTTGTAAGCCGGTACTTTTGCCTTGGTAAATAGTAAGTAGGTACATTTTGTTTCCTGCTAGACAACAATGACATGATGAGATTTTTAAAGATTTATTCTTCGTTCGGCCCGAAGTTTTGTCCCACATTCCAAAAAATTCTTAGTTCGGCCCACATCATCATTGAAGTACTGTTTCGTCCCATATTACAAGTACTTTAATGGTACAGTCAATAAAAATAACACACATACATGCACACTGAAGCGTAAAATAAAAAAAAATACATAATTTTTTTCGACTTATAATCGTACTTTAGAATAGTCAAAGAAAAATATGAATCTAGTTGCACATTAGCAAGCGTCTATCTCTATGGAGAAGAATGTGCAAGAAACTCCACGGACTCTCTTTTTCATCAGTTTATTATTTGGTTACATCATTCTTGTTGAAAAATACATGTGTGAGAACGATGTAAAAGTCGTGCGCGTAAAAGCATCACGAGTGAAACAATAAATAAAAAAATACAAAAAATTGGTATTTAAAAACTAGCCGAGGCAGCTAAGTTGAGTTGGCGAGTAAGCCAATCCCAACTGATGGCGCCCGTTTACGATCATGACGCATGAATTGGCACCACTCAGCTCACCCATCATGAAGGGTATTGAATAATCCAACAATTGTGCCACAATCAGAGAGACAGTTGAGAGAGCATGACACAATCTCAACTGCCAGGGCACACACAAGTCAACGAACGACACATAAGTACAATAAATCTTAGATTTACAGTTGGTACATAGTACTCACACATATGCTGTGCAGTTATCACTAAACGAAATTGAGTTTATACAATAAAAATATATGCATACAGTCTTCAGCAGGTCCAACAATACTTCAAAACAATAATGTTCTACACATCACTTGTTTTTGCGCCCTAGTGGTTGTGTAGCAGGGCTATGATTGAGCCAAGCATTTTTATCTGCGATGAAAGCGCCCAACTTATAATATGCCTGCCTGCATAGTGTGCGTTTTATACAAGTTTTAAATTTCGTCTCATTTAGTTATAGAATGGGGGGAGGAATTTTATTGTAGCATTTTATACAGTACCCCATGAAAGAAGAGGCTAGTTTAGCCAGTCTGAAACCTGGTTGAATTAATTGTTTCCTATTTCTACTAACGTAATTATGTCTGTCGCCGTTTTTACTAAAAAGTATTTTTTTGTTTGTTTGTTTTATCTTGCGATCAGTCTTTCACTATGAGCAGATGAAATGGTTCGGATGGCGTGTTAGGCTCTACTCTCAGTGGAGTCTGCCCCATCTTTACAAAGTCACTCTTCTGGCTCACTGTTTTAAAGGTCGAAAATATCCCGCCGCTTTTTTAATCGGCGGATGCTTTCTGGGATTGTAAGTTGTCTTTCAAGTTCACTTTCATTATGTTGGAGGCGCTGGCTGATCTCCAAAGTTGGATGCCATATGTCCAGATTGGCTTCAGTATGGTCTTGTATATTAGAAGTTTGTTATATATCATCAGTTTTGAGTTTTTTCCAAGTAGCCAGAAAAGACACAGAGGTCGCGATGAAGTAATGCTATTGGCCAAATGAGTCAAAACAAACAAAGGACGCAATATATAAAAGGGGTGGACCTTTTTTACCCGCTCTTTTAAACAGATTCCGGTGACTTCAGCTGTACCTATACGTATAACTTGCTCAATAAGACCGGCTATAAAGTGTTATTATAATAATACGAGTACATTTTCCATCGCGGAGAAGACAGAGAGGAGCGGTGGTTTTAAATAGTTTATTGATGTTAAATATTTCAAAATACGTAACCCTTTTTAATAGCTGATTGTACAAACAAGTAAGTTTAGTACATACAAAAAAGATATGGGCCGTAGAAGGAATATAAAATAGGACGAAACAGGCATAAAATAATTAAAATTATATTTTGGGACGAACGAAGCATATTGTTTGGGACGAACCAGGATTTTGGCATTTGGGCCGAAAATCAGTGGGCCGAACGAAGAATAAATCTTTTTAAACAATAAATCTGTCATTTAAAAAACAATGGTGGTTTATATGAACTTGATTATAAAGGTAACATTTTTAGAATATATAAAAAAAATGAGTTTTTTTTTTCAGTGTATCTGCTGTTCTGTTCTATCTTTTATAAGCTACCTATAGACATGGTCGTTGTGTTGTGATCATTGTCAGCGTCTCGCCATTTATACACCATTCATACGTATACCTGTAAATAAAGGCCCATGCCTATAGGAAGACGTGAGGTAATTTTTGTGTTAATTTACAAAAGTCTCTGAACTGCAGATTCTAAGTTCAAATATCCTCATTTATAAAACTATTGGCACTGATTAGCAAGTTCTCAATTCAGATTCTCTATAATACACCAGCCAAGTTCCGTACCACTATCGAAAAAAACGTCAATAAAAACACGTTTGTTGTATGGGAGCCCCACTTAAATATTTATTTTATTCTGTTTTTAGTATTTGTTGTTATAGCGGTAACAGAAATACATCATCTGAGAAAATTTCAACTGTCTAGCTATCACGGTTCATGAAATACAGCCTGGTGACAGACAGACAGACGGACCGTAGAGTCTTAGTAATAGGGTCCCGTTTTTACCCTTTGGGTACGGAACCCTAAAAAAGAATTCTCCAATGTATTAGATCCATCAGTGTGTTCCCCCCGATGGTTCACCTCAAGAAAAGTCGCAACGTGTCACTAAATTCTAAGTCGGTACTTACCTAGTGATCACTCCAGCGTCATTCATCATAGTCCGAAACGTTCAACTTGTATTAAATGTTGAGATACGCTTGTGACTTCCGCTGTCGCATATTCTGGATGGATCTTTTAGATTTCTCGGAACCCTGAGGTAACCCTAAAATTTGGGAGGTGTATGTTGGACTGGAAACAACTAGAGAGAGACAGAGGCTCTTCATATACTTTTTATGAAATGAGACAACAACCGCCATTATCCCTGTACGCACTATCCAAGTGAACTCACCGATAACCGACGGTTGGTTGGTCACCATATTTTGTAATACTCTTGGTATTAATTAATGTTGAGATTAAAAATATTAAGCTATGGGTTTGTGTGGTTTAGTGGACCGATTTAATTATGGATAATATTATTAAGTTATATCAACTCAGAATTTATCATGTTTCCACATTTTGAGGAAACAATTAATCTCGTACTGATAAATATCACGAGTAAGCGAGCGTTTTATCAGCGTTCAAAAAGGGTCCACAAAATTTTGTTGTGTGTAATGTGTTATAATGTATTAGGAAAACGCAAACAGATGTAAATAAACCCTTTAATTAATTATATACATTACTGATCGACATGAATACAGGAGTTTACGGTACTTACATAATAAAAATATAATTTACCACAGAGTTAGTTCTGATTTCACTTAGAAAATATTTTTTTAAGATTTGTGAAACATTGACATACTAAACCATAACAAGAGAGAAAAATTACCTGTCTTAAATTTAGTTATTAAACCAAAACAATTAAACAATATAACTCCATCAAAAAAGAACAAATCTTAATAGAAATAAGTACTCGTATTGACAGAAACTTTACAATAGCACAGAATAAAAACAAACGAAAAATAAATGCAGCTCTGTAACCTAAAACTGGTTTCCCACGGTGACGTGGGATCCTGTGGATAATCGCGCACACCTCGACCACGGACATCCACGCATCGCACAGCGAGACTATTCCCATCGTGCGTCGGTTAACAAGCATTTAGCTCAAAGTTTATGCACAAATCTTGATGAGACAACGACACAGACATTTCCAGGATAAACAGGAACACAGACACTGTTTGCAGGTATTTTCCTCTTCTCGCGAGGTTGTCGGAGCGAGCCCAGCCTCCGTACCTCCCATCTCCACAGCTTCAACTGCAGGTTCGAACTCAACAGAGCCGGGTCTCGGGTTTTTATCTTCCAATGGTTTTGAAGCTCCATCAACTGGTTGGCTAATCACTCCAGCTTCGTTCATTGTATTTGGTACTGGTTGTACTTCTTAATTATAAACTGGAACTTATACAAGCACCTTCGGCCGGGTCCAATTGTGATTTGATTAATAAAACTATATTGATAAGGAAATAAAGATCCCTCGGTATACTGATATATTATGTTGACTCTACACTTTTCCCTATAATACGGAAACAAAACGTAAAACTGATTCTAAATGAGTAATTTGCTGTCACATTGATACGTCAACAAAAGTTGTGAATTAGTACTTTAATTACTGCTTACTACTTGTATTTATGATAAGCTCCAATTATTACAATTGCTAATATTAAAAGTGCTATCAAACAACCACAACATTTTAAACCAAACCAGCAAATTTCACATACACAATTACAAAAACACTCGGGACAACTCTCCCCTTTCTGCTGAATAATGATAGGACTGATAGGGAGTCTGTCTTCTCCTGGGTAAATCATAGTTTCACGTGCGACACCAGCTCCATCCATTGAAAGCGCCGTATTCGGATTAGGAGTATACATTTTTATTGCAACAGAACCTTCTGCCTCGGCTGTGACACAAGAATTGTCAAATTTAAAATTAGCACGAAATTAAGTTGTAACCGGAAATTGATAGACAAATAGCTAAAATAAGTTATCTGCTTTGACACATCCCGTATGTACGGAAATATGAGGCGCTGGATAAAATTAAACCGACGTAAAGCGAATCGGAATCAGAATATAGGTACATTTTGGGTCTGGGTTGAGAAGGTCTGGTAGGCAGTCGCTCCATGTACAAGTAAAATTTCAAAATTTAAAAACCCCCGACACATTTATCTTGCGACAAGTAAAATTTCAAAATTTAAAAAACCCCCGACACATTCATCTTGCAAAAACACCCCGATTCAAACAGTAAAACGCCCATAACTTTTGAACGGCTGAACCGATTTTATTCAAACATAGCTAAGAACACTCTCGACAAAATCACCTTTCAAACAAATAAAAAACTAAATCAAAATCGGTTCATCCGTTGAGGCGCTATGGTGCCACAGACAGATACACAGATACACAGTTACACAGATACACAGATACACAGCAACACACGTGAAACTTATAACACCCCTCTTTTGCCGGCGGGGGTTAAAAACACCCCGATTCAAACAGTTAAACGCGCATAACTTTTGAACGGCTGAACCGATTTAATTCAAACATAGCTAAGAACACTCTCGACAAAATCACCTTTCAAAAAAAAAACTAAATCAAAATCGGTTCATCCGTTGAGGCGCTATGGTGCCACAGACAGACACACAGATACACAGATACACAGATACACAGCAACACACGTGAAACTTATAACACCCCTCTTTTTCCGGCGGGGGTTAAAAATACCACTACTTCCGCTGAATTTGGTTAGACTGAAAACCGATCCCAACATAGTTGGAAAAGGCAGATTGATTTTAGGGTTAAGGCCATTCCTACTCTCAGTATCCTAACCCCAGCATTCGAGCGATAGCCATGTTTAATTTGGTACCTCCCACAGCCATAATAACAGGGTCCTCGAAATTACGTCCTGTTTGATTATTTCAATAGCTTTTTTTTTTCTTTTTCATAATATTGTAGATTTATATCAGTGGAAGACTGTTTATAATCGGATCAGTACTGCAAGAGATTGAGTACCCATTACAAACAAACATACAATTTTAACGGCTACGACTCACGTGTCGTAGGTCCTGGGTTCCTTACCTACGCATTAAACCGCCATGATAAAATTGGTATAATTTTAGTTGGTGGCTAAGTTTTAATTGTGTGTGTGCTGTTATGGTTTATTTTTTATAATAACTTTGCTCCACACTAGGAATTTCTTCCTGTATCATGGGTGCGTTAACAAACATATAAACTCACATACAACCAGAGCCGGAAAAACTATCTGTAGGTCATACAAATATTTGTTCCGTGCGGGAACCGAACCCGCGACAGGCAGCGCAGCAGTCAATCGCTTAAACACTGCGCCAACCGTGAGTTGCTAACATATGGTAGTACAGGGCGTGGATGATAGAAAAACTTTAGCTAGGAATACAATTGGAGGAATGAGGAATACTATGTTTGTAATATTTGTAAGTATGTGAGAACCATGTTCCCACTTATCAAATTAATTAATTTTCCTGTTAATGCTTTTGAATACTTTATACCTGTGTGTAGAGCTATTCTGGGTGCATCGTCCTCACATATATTAATGTATGTAAATATTGTAAAACACCTATTTTTTTTTTAAAAGCGTAAGTATGGAGTTTCTTGTGCTTTCTTCTCCATAACAATCTACTTTCCGAATGCACGGTAGAAACTTTTTTTTTTTTTTTATTACTTGTAAATACATACTTATATACATAAACTCACGCGTTTTTCCCATGGGGGTAGGCAGAAACTACAGAACGCCACTTGCTACGATCCTTACATACTTCTTTTGCTTCACACACATGTAAATTTTAATTTTAATTTATGTGACGTTCAAAAGTGCCGTTTATTGGCCTAATTGAATAAATATATTTGACTTTGACTTTGAATTGTTATTTTGAACCGACTTACTAAAAAGGAGGAGGTTTTATGTCTTTTTTTTGTATGTTCACCGATATCTCCGTCAATTGTGAGCCGATTTTGAAAATTATTTTGTTGTTGGAAAGAGTATGTTCCGAAATTGGTCCCATTTTTTGAAGGGAGATTTCATTTGGTGAAGATCTAATGAAGATCTTTGGAGATATACAACAAGAACTCTTCAATAAATAACGGCAAATCTCTCGGGACTGCTGCAATCTTGTGTCTGTTTATTGTTTATACCATTTCATAACATAACATCACGCCAGTACGCTCTAAAGGGGTACACAGATGTGTAAAGTTCACCTTGGTACAATCATTTTACCGGTTATGTTCAAATTTCATGGTATTCGGGTAATCTGTTCTGGCATTATAAGTACCTTACTTAAGACTTGCTACTTAGGTATAACTAAAAGTGAAAAATAAAAAAACATTTTACCAAAAAAATACTACCGACTTCCAACTAAAAACACTACAAAGTGAAAAATAACTTTCTTTTTCGAAGTCGGTGTCCGTAATGAATAAAATTGGTACCTTCCAAAGACATCGACTTCGAAGGTAGGTACAACTAAAAAGTTAAAATTAAGACACTTTTTTACAAAAAAATACTACCGACTTCCAAATAAGAAAACTACGTGTGTCAGTATACCCTGACAACACGACAACGACGACGCGGTGGACAAAAAAACATACATAAAATGAAAAAACACTTGCAGCAGTTATAAAGACACTTGAAGCAGCAATTTGGGTCTTCTTCCAAATCGCCTTCTTCAGGGTAATTCGCGAGCGCACTTTCCGTTACTTTCGTCACACGACACGGATCGAGTTCAGTTCCCAAATTATCAGAACCATTATTCGTGTCTTTCCCTTCCAACTGTTCACCTGGATTTACGTCACTTACGCCACATATCACAAATTTCTCAGCAGCAACAGGATCCAATTCATCAGACCGATTCTCCGTGTCTTCCTCTTCACCAGGTTTTGCAGCTTCATTTAGTGAGTTCCTGGAGTATCTGCCTGAATTATGAGTAGTTATCACTCCAGCTTCGTCCATTTTATTTTGTAATTCCTTATTTAAAATTATATATTTTTAACAATTCGCCTACAACTTCAGCTGTGTCGAAGTAAGATGTGAATTTTAATTATTTTTAGATATATCTGCATATAATTAAGTAATTGTTTCCCTATTTTCAGGAAACTTCCAACGAAAAATAAAGCTAATTAAATTGGTATTGTAATTAAGTGATGTGCTAAAAATAATACTAACTCACTCTTTTCCACAAGGAAGTACCTATGCAGAAATTTTATTTGTATATTAAACCAAATGAAAGGCATTCAGCTAATTAAAAAACAGTCCAAGAACAGTAAATTAGACTATCAGCCCATTACAGGTCCAAACCAGCCCAGACCAGACCAAGCAAACCATCAGTTAATAAGTACTTACAACTAATATAGTAGTATAATATATATTAATATATTATACAACTAATATAGTAGTATAATATAGAACGGGTTTTGACGCTGAAGTAATTTCACTATATGGAAAATCTGGCAATGTGAAAATGACGATGCGGCGGCGACGATCTACTATTACTTTTACATACTACTATTTTTTTCTTCAGCTTCTTAATATCGATGATTCGAATGACCTTTTTAATTTAAGCTTCAACCATACAGTTAAAGAGAAGACCAGCTCTCTATAAAGCGTCATTCTATCAGCGATGGTGATTGTTGAAATGCCAAAATGAAAAATATTAATCACGTGATATTTCTATTAGCGCTTGACAATCCTATATATGTTTGTCATTTAACAATCGCTATCACGTCGCTTTCGTTGAGAGGATGTCCCTTGTCTAGAGCCTCAGTGATGAGTCCCCGTTTGTGGTGTGACTCCACAGTAACATTGTGGTTGTGATTCATCGGAGCAGAAGAGTATCTGACTATAAGTTTATCTACAGCAACTCATTTGGCTTCAAAGTCGATTTAGAGATTTCAAGGTGCGCCATGGTTTTGTCGTCCGCTAGACTTAACTTCATTTTCAGTTAATATTGGAGCAACCATAGCTTTCGATCATGCCTCACAAAGGCTGCTGTCGTTTTATTGGTCAGTTCTAAATACAAATACCCTTATGTCTAGACACTATCTAGCAACTAATTCATCATCATCATCATCATCATCATCATTTCAGCCAAAACACGTTCACTGCTGGACTTAGGCTTTCCCCAATCGTCACCACGCTGATCGGTCCTGTCCTGTGTGTTTCGCATCCACCGGACTCTTGCAGCCTTGACCAGGTCATCGCTCCACCTAGAGGACTGGCCTTCCAACGCTGCGTCTTCCAGTATGCGGTCGCAGGTCCCACTGCAGTACTTTTAGGCGCTAACGACAATCGGTTCTGCAAGCAATGTGCCCTGACCACTGCCACTTAAATTTGGCAATTATTCGGGTTATGTCGGTAACCTTGGTAGCAACTAGTTGGCACATTCTAAATTAAAATACTCTATAGAAATGAATTCTCAAATTTATAAGAGTCCTTACTAGCCCGGTGGAAATCGACAGTAAAAAAGGCTAAAATCGCAAAGCATGATTTAGTTCTCTGTGATGTATCATATGTTGGTATGTTGTATGGACCAGTTAGGATAGTGCGAACCTAAATTTGCAAGTTCGAAGAACTTGTGCACGCCACGCAAAATTGTTGGACCTTTTTCACTTTTTGCTCTAAAAGTCAAGCGTTTTTCGACAAATAATGCCATAATTGGCTAAAATTTCCATTATGAAATGTTGATTTGGAAGTTTATTTTTTTTTTGTTGTTAGTACTCATAAATAGAAAGCGTTTTACAAATTTTCAAGACTCGGCAATTTTATGTTTTTCGTGAGGTAAAAAAATGCGAATTAATCGAAGAGCGAGCGAAGTGAGCTGAAGTGAGCGAGCAAGGCGAGCGAACGCAGCTCCCATCATCTCCTTCATGTTAGGTTACGACTTTGTTACTTAAATACTAATCTTAAACTTTAACCACGGATATCTCCATAACCATGGGGTTCCGTGGATGGGGATGGTACAGTGAGGTAGCCCCCCTAGCCCCCTTTCCCTTCCCCCCTCCGCGCGCCTTAAATCAATGGATATTTATGGATTTTTGTATTCTAACCTGAAAACTTTAACCTTGGATATCTCCATAAGTATAGGGCTCTGAGTGGTGGAGATGGTACTGGGGGGTAGCCTAACCTCCCCCTCCCCCCTCTCCGCGCCAAAAATCAACGGTCCATAATCAAAATTTTAACCCAATAATTTTTTAAAATTCATTATATTTGCAACAATTCTAACTTATGGACCATCTTCGAAAGGCCGTAGCTTGGGCCCTATAAGATTTATGTATAGTTGCGGTTGGGCTTAAATTTACTGGAATTTAAATTATAATCTCGTATTGTTTATTACAATATTGCGCGAAAGCGAATATTATGTTCAAAGTGGACATACAAAATTTTATTGTGTTATGTATAATGTGTCATATCAGGAAAACGCAAAAATATGTAAACAAGCACTTTAATTTTTTTTTTATTTTTTTTTATTTGTTTATTCAATGATATTTTAATACAGAGGTGTTACTTAATTCTAAACTCGCCAAACTTTTACGTTTGATGGATTGACGTTGGATGGATTCATGATTACTGATCGTCATGAATTAAGGAGTATACGGTACTTACACAGAATAAAATATAATTCCCCAACACATATGGTTCCGATTATAGACACAGAAGCATAAAGAAAATCGAAGATTTGTGAAATAATGACATACTAAAACATTATCCGTACTTAAAAAAACCAACCTATTTTAAACAAAATCATAAACCAAACAATCAAGTTTAAGAAATATTTTTCTTTAATAATACCTATTGTATGGACAGAAACTTTAAAATACCACTGAGCAACAAAAAAACGAATACTAAATGTATCTCTTTTTGGTGCGTGATCCTGTGGAGTATCGAGCGCGGCTATTGCACAGCGAGGCTCTTCCAAAGGTGCGTGTCAATCTGTGTGGGTCTTAAGATTCGCAGCCATTTTTTTATATTCTTTGGCTCGCGTTTGACCACTATCTCGTCTGTTGGTAAGCGATGATGTGGTCTACGATGAAGCACGTTTGCCTTTGACTTTCCAAAATGCAAAGCAAGGCCGACACACACAGCTTGATGAGATAACAACACAGGCATTTTAAAAAAACAGGAACACAGACATGTCCAGGAAACACCGGAAAACAGACACTATGTGCAGGTATTTTCATCTTCTCGCGAGTATTACGGGGCGAGTCCAGCTTCCGTGCTTCCCATGTATCCCAGCTTCAACTGCAGGCTCGAACTCAACAGAGCCGGGTCTAGGGTCCTCTTTCCAATGGTTTCGGAGCTCCATCAACTGGTTGGCTTATCACTCCAGCTTCGTTCATTGTACTTGATACTGACTGTACTTCTTAATTATAAACTGGAACATAAACACGTAACTTCGGGCAGGTTCAATTGCGATCTGATTAAAACTATTTTGATTATGAAAAATATTTCCCTCAGAATATATTTTGTTGACTCTACACTTTTCTCTATAATACTATCATACGGAAACAAAACGAAATCTGGTTCTATATGAGCAACTGGCTGTCACATCGTTAAGTTAACATGAGTTGTGAATTAGTGCTTTAATTACTTCAAACCACCTGAAGCTGCAGCTATAACCCCTAATATTATAAGTACTATCAAAAGTGCACAAACTCTGATAATAATATGCCCAATAATAAAACACATACACTCGGCACAACAATTTTCTTCTTCTTCCTGAGTACCGGTACGAAGGGAAGGACTGTGATGAGTAGGACGTCTCGCTTCTCCTGGGTAAATTATAGTTTCATGTGCGACACCAGCTCCATCCATTGCAAATGCCCTAATCCGATTATGAGTATCCATTTTTAACACAACAGAACCTTCTGCCCCGGATGTGACACAATAATTGACACATTTTAAACGAGTACGAAACTAATTTGTACCAGGAAATTGATAAACAAATAGCTAAAAATAGGTTAATCTGTTTTGACATTATACGGAAATATGAGGTGCTAGATAAAATAAAACCAGCAAAGAGCGAATCAGACTCGCCCACGGAGGATTCAAGCGTACCTTTTACCTTAATAGTATAGGCAAATGAAAAAAGCTTTTCAAGTCCCGTCAAGTCGTGTCAAGCGCAAGTGCATCAAATGCCGTCAATCAAAATTTCTATCAATTCCGCAGACTCCTTGACGGTAGCGTCAATTGTGTGCGGTAAACGATCAATATTCGCTTCAGTCACGTAGACTTGCCAAGTGCACTTGATCGTCTCGCGGATCCATAAGATATTCTCATTATCTCCTACTGTTTCATGTGGTGCTAGTTGATCAAGACTCGTTATACTAGAACGATCTGGTGTGGACAGTGACTTTGAGCCTAATGGCTCAAACTTCGTATCTTTCCTCTCTCTAAGATGATCCTCTTCAGAGGATATTGGTGATTGTGCACCTAAGTGAACCACCCGTTTCGCCTGTAGCTTCCGACAGCGGCATAAAAAAAAATGTTTGGTACCTCTAACTCGCCTTCAGTTTGATAACGTCGAATCTGGTCGATGTTTCGAATTACCTTGCCTACCTCTAAAATGTTCAACAAAAAGTAAAGTTCCTAAATTGATGTTGTTATTTCTATCCCTTCATAACTCTATGATATAATACTTCAAACTCGCTCACAGGGTAAAACTAGGAACTAATCGGAATAAGATTTGGTCTGTAAGCAAAAATATAGCCAATCAGAGTTTTAAGGATATTCAATGTTACTAGAGTGACTCGTGTTTTTGCTTTTAGCAACCCCCCTAACTTTTTTTGATTGAGAAATGTTACCCCAAATAAATGTTTTCGCCATTGCCTAATTATCCGTGTTTTCGTAATATCCCTAGGTTTTCGCGAAAGTTCGAATTATAAAATCATCCTTTGATATATACACCGAATACATGTTTTGCCAATCTATTATATACATTTGTTTCACACCCAACAATATATTTAATCGTTTCCTCAAATCGTTTAATCAAAACAACATTTTCTAGCTTAAATTTTGGTTTTTCCATCGTCCCTTGTAACTTCTCTGTAAGGACTGTCTTTTCCTCACGCTCAACGAAGATCATCGGATGTCGAAACGACTTGAATAGAATCGCGAGCGTAGGGGCCTCCCATACAGCACTTCTGCTGGAGGTACCTGGGGTACTATTTTTTGGAGTTTCTATAATCAAATAAAACCTTAGCATTTTTAGGGTTCCGTACCCAAAAGGTAAAAACGGGACCCTATTACTAAGACTCTGCGGTTTGTCTGTCTGTCTGTCTGTCACCAAGCTGTATCTCATGAACCGTGATAGCTAGACAGTTGAAATTTTCACAGATGATATATTTCTGCTGCTGCTTTAACAAAAATACTAAAAACAGAATAAAATAAATATTGAATTAAGGGCACACATACAACAAACGTGTTTTTCTGCCGTTTTTGCGATAATGGTACGGAACCCTTCGTGCGTGAGTCCGACTCGCACTTGGCTGGTTTTTTTCTGTTATTAAAATTTCGACGGTAATATTATGCCAGGTCAGTTCAATTACGTTATAAAACATTTTTCGTGGTGTCCTTAGTAACTACCTACTATAAGTATCTATGGTATCAATTTACTGACAGGTTATTGATATACTGACCTATTTCAAAGGCAAAAATATGTACTACCTTTCTCAGTTTAGCTAAGTGTTAATTTTACACATAAATACATAAATAAATATAAATCACGCCTTTTTCCGATGGGGGCAGAAACTACAGAAAACCACCTGCTACGATCCTTACATAATACTTTAATTTAGTATGAATTATAATTTAAAATTTAAAATACTTACATGTATTTACATTGGGTCATCCTACAACAGGATGTCTAACCCGTTGTAGGATGACTCAATGTCAAAACAAAACAAAAACATTACAATGGCTTTATTTACCTTCCTAGTTCGTAAGTAATTTATTAATGTAGGTAGGCTATTTATCCATGTCAATATCAAATATTTTTCCTACAATAAATTTAAAATAATAAAATAATTACGGTAGCAAAATGGTAAAAATCTAAACATATAAAAGAAGAAAGTAACTGACTGACTCACTCACTGACCATCAACGCTCAGCCCAAAGCTTCAATCAATCATGTAGGTTCCTTTGGTAGTCTTGGTGAGCACTAAGAAAGGATTTTTGGAAATTCCACCCCTAAGGGCGTGAAATAGGGGTTAAAAGTTAGCATGAAAATACGTCAGTTTTAAAATCAGGATCTTCATAATTTGGGTTAAGGCTGAAGATTAAAAATTAATTTACATTTTTATCAGCGATTTTGAAGATTCTCTCCCCATGAGGGTGAGAAATGGGATAAAGTCATGGGAATAATGAAATCGCCTAGAGATTTGAAATTTTGCACATAGATACTTTATACTGTGTAGGTATCAACTAAGAAAGGATTTTTTTGAATTCCATCCCTAAGGGGTGAAATAGGGGATGAAAGTTTGTATGAAAGTCAGTCAGTTTTGAAGTTAGGATCTTAGAATTACGGGTTTGGGCTGAAGATTAAAATCTAATATAATATAACATATATCTATCTATCTATCTTAAACTTATAAAAGAAGAAAGTAACTGACTGACTCACTCACTGACCATCAACGCACAGCCTAAACGGCTGAAGTTTCAATCACGAAACTTGACATGTAGGTTCCTTTGGTAGTCTTGGTGAGCACTAAAAAAGGATTTTTGGAAATTCCACCCCTAAGGGCGTGAAATAGGGGATGAAAGTTTGCATGAAAATCCGTCAGTTTTAAAATCAGGATCTTCATATTTTGGGTTTAGGCTGAAGATTTCAAAATTAATTTACATGTATCTCAGCGATTTTGAAGATTCCACCCCCATGAGGGTGAAAAAGGAGATGAAGTCATGGGAATAATTAAATCGTCTAGAGACTTGAAATTTTGCACATGGATACTTTATACTGTGCACCTGCACAGTATAAAGTATCTATGTGCAAAATTTGTGTTCACGTGTTAGCTCATCAAATAGTCTGGTGATATTGGCGCCGTGATCCAAAATGGTTAAAAACTGATTGCGAACAGTTTCTAGAGAACCCTTTACACCTTCATCAAACCGTAATCGGCAGCACCTGTAGGAACTAAGTGTTCTACATAAACTGATTAATGCTGCTGATGGTGTGAATTTATATTTTTCACACCACCAGGGGGGTGACCACAAGCTCTTAGAGTAAGGTTATTTTGAGATCGAGTAAGGGACAGATGTATATGACGTGTATACATCTGTCACTTACTCGATATCAAAATAACCTTACTCTAAGAGCTTGTGGTCACCCCCCTGCTCGACAATGTCCAAATGCATATCAACGTCAAGAAAAGCAATACCTCTTAAGAGAGGTAAGGTTTTGTGAAACGCCCAAGGGAGTAAAGTGATTTGAATTTGGAACGTCAAATTTGTGTGGAAACTCGTGGCAAACTCTTAAGTAAAAAAGGTCATATATAAGGTCATATGGCATTATAAAGAGGTTTGTTCAAAAATCGAAATTGTCACCATAACAGTACCCAAAATAAATATTAAAACAGGCGCGATTTGAAAGAATGTGAAACAAAAGATGGTGTTTGATGCTGTAATTTTCAATGATTTTTATTACAATATTCGTGTTGTTATTGTCTCATAGGTATGAAAAGTATGTTCCTCTGAGATAAAGGCTGTCTTCTTCTTGGGCAGCTTGTATCCCTCGCTTCACTCAGGATTCTAAATAACTCTAGATCTCGTTACGCTCAGGGTTCAATATTGTGCCACCCGCGCTCGTGACGTAAGACACAGTGTCTTACGTCAAGTCCTTTGTCCCCTTAGTGCAGAATCAACTATTACATACTTAAGTACACTCGCACCTTTATCCCATGGGGATGGGCAGAATTTACAGAACGCCACCTGCTCGATCCTGACATACTCTTTTTGCTACATTTACGTTCATACATCTAGTCATTCACGTACGCCGGTTATGAGTACTGCGCACCTGGCCTTTCTGAAAAAATTCACCAAAAAGGTTCGTTTATATTCTTTTTGGACGAACCACCTGGCGTTTCCACTCGTTTTGAAATTTTAGGCCTATAATTTTACGTTACCGAGATTAGTAAAGTGCACATTTACTAGTCTTGTCCTTGAAATTACTCTAGCCATGGTAGCAAAAACACGCACTCGAAAAATCACAATATAAATAAGTATTAAGTATACTGCGCCCCTGGTCTTTCTGAAAAACTTCACCAATAAGGTCCGTGTATATATTTCTAGGGTGTCTCCTCCTGGCGTTTTCACTCAGCGTTAAATTTTTCCGTGTACGAGATTAGTAAAGCGCACCATTACTAATCTTGCCCTTAAAAGTACTATTGCCATGGTAGCATTAACAGTACTCGACAAATCACAATATAAAGAAGTATTAAGTACAAATATATTAAAAGAACCTTTACCTTAAGTAAACTACTATACGTAACTACTACGTACGTACCCACAAGTCAACTATACATAAAGTTATACAAGATAAAAACGAATGGAGATTAAGGAAACATTCCAAACAACAGAGGCAATGGCCGATGCAGTCACAGCAACAGTTCTTTTCACTTATGTTAACTGAATCACTCGATGCTTGCGAACATTCCTTCACTGGGGGAACCAATTTGTCAGTTTCACTCGGATGATCTATCTCTTCATTTAGTTTTGGCTCTTCATCTACTGGGTTTTTCGTACGTCTTATTGAATTTTGTGTTGTTATGATTCTGGCTTCATCCATCGTGCTTCAATAATTATCGTGACCTCGTTCGTTGCGAGTCAATGGTAAATTAGTTTCTCTGTTTTGTTGTCTGTGTTATGGCCACTCTAAAAGTGCCAGTGCAGTATTTAGCTACGTCTTCGCGTTGCCAGTAGAGTGTCTTATATCCAGGACACGTATTTGTATGGTATTATTAATTTGCGAATAAATTACTGCCTCAGTCAATGTAGTCTGTGTATAATATAAGGCAAATTATGTCACAAACGGGAAAAACACCGACAAAAACAACTGTAGACTCGACGTAAATACTCAATGCAATAATTGGTACGTCTGGCATCGCACGCGTCGGCGACTACACTACTACGTCTGGCTTACTATGAGTCTCATAGATTTAGTGAGGGTGTTTTTTCTATTAATCCTGTAGACCAATCTGACATCATCAAAATTTTATCAAAAATTAAATCAAATGCAGAGGGTTTTGACCACATTACGCTTGACATGTTTTTCCTGAATCTCCCTCAAACCTTAGATATGCTGACTTATATTATTAACAACTCTATTTCAACGTCGACCTTTCCTGATCTATGGAAAATTGATGTTGTGCGTCCTATTCCCAAAATCGCAAACCCTAGCACTATAAAGGACCTTAGGCCTATAAGTATTCTACCCTTCTTGTCAAAAGTGCTTGAAAAGGTAGTAAATACCCAACTAACTGCATATCTTGAGAAAAATAACATCCTACCGGAGGCATAATCAGGGTTTAGGAAGGGTCGTAGCACTGCAACGGCTCTATTAGATGTTACGGATAACATATTATCGGCTCAGGATGAGGGATATTGTACCCTGTTGGTTTTACTAGACTTTTCCCGAGCATTTGATGCTATTAATTTGTCTCTTTTGCTCTCTAAAATGACATATTATGGTTTTGACGCACCTACAGCAGTTATTTGGGTAACCGTAAACAGCTGGTTGAAATTCGAGATGCCAATGGTTCTAGTATTTTATCTAGTATGACTCTTGTGGTAAAGGGTGTTCCACAGGGATCTATACTGGGCCCTCCTTTGTTTATTTTGTACAGTGCAGATATTGTAAATGTTCAAAAAAATTCTAAATTTCATATTTATGCTGATGACATTCAATTATACATTTCTTTTCAACCGGAAGACTACGTGACCGCAGTAAAATTATTGAACGAGAATCTGGACAGGGTCGTGGACTGGTCGAAACAAAACTCCCTTTTACTCAACCCAGCTAAAACTAAATTTATGCTTTTTGGTGGAAAAAGTCAACTCAATACTATAAACAGTGGTCTTGCTAACGTGATCGTAATGGGCGAAAGTATTGATCGTGTTTGTGAGGAGAGAAATCTGGGTTTGAAGAACTACGTTTTGAAGCTCATATTGCAAACTGTGTAAAAAACTGCTTCTACCGCCTAAAAGTGTTGTATGAGATGCGCCCGTATTTAAGCGAAGATCAGCGTGTACAGCTAGTAGAGAGTCTTGTTCTGTCCAAGTTAAATTACGCTGATACTGTTGTGGGACCTCGAATTCTGGCACGTACTGTAGGATTAATTCAAAGGGTTCAAAATGCTTGCGCGCGTTTTTGTTTTAATGTACCACCAAGGAGCCACATTGCACCTTTTCAAAACAAGCATATTATTTTAAAAATGAATTCACGTCGGAAGTTGCACTTGGCCTGTCTTCTTTTCGGCGTCATCAAGTATAAATTCCGTCATACCTGTACTCGAAGCTTGCCTGGATAAATAGTCACCGGCAGCGCAAGGCTAGGCGTTGTGCTCAACAGCTGGCTACCCCACACCACCGTACTGCAGCCTTCCGAGGAAGTTTTAGGTACGCAGCCTCCAAATGTTGGAATAACATTCCCCCACCAATTAGGGACCTACAAAATATAATTTATTTTAGGACGAAACTTAGAAAAATCATAATGAATTCACAATTAGAATTTAATGACATTAGAATTGACAAATCGTTTATTTAAACCAATATTTATTATATATCAAATTATTACTAATCTAATTATGTTATCAATAAAAAAATAAGTATACATCTGTTTAATTTAGTTTATCATTTAACACAATAGTATAGAAACTCACCATTACAACTTAACCCAATTCTAGTTAATAGATGGGCTGGATGTGGTGAGCCCGTTGCATCTGTGTCGCCAGGAACTCTGTGACTTTCGCATTTTCATTTTTGTTTCCTGGCGGACTCCTTGCCTTTTTAAATTACCTACTTGGTTTTGAAGCAGTAATATTTGGTGTGGAGGCCTTGGCGGTGATTAAAGAAGGAGATAATGTGACTTACTTCTAGTAGGCTTTAAGCACCATGCTGGTGACTTATTTTGTTCTTTGTGATAGGTTGATAGGGTATTTGTGAATTAATTTTATTTATGAATTTCTTTTCTCTTTCGCTGCAACCCACACACACACACACATTGTAGTTCACTATACACTTATTCTTCTATTATTTCATTGTACATTATTTATTTACACTTTATACACATCCTATTGTATCACCTAAGTCAAATATGTATAAATTATATTTTTTATTTTATTTTGTTACCCACGTCCGTGTGTCGCTGCGGGGTGCCAACTGAAAACCAGCGCTGGATGTCTGACGCCCAGCAAATGCTGAGTTGGTAACCCTTTCGGTATGGGCAAGTTCAGCGCAATTTGTCTTTGTATTTCTTTTTTGTCTTTTACTCCATGTTTGTTGCTGTTGTGTTGTGCCTGTGTCGAATAAATATATTTCTATTCTATTCTATTCAATAGCAAACAAACCGGGGTAAGTTTACCCCGGTTTGTTTGGGCTGATGAACAATGCAAGCGCACTCGCATTTAGACAATTCGCACAAAGCACAAAATAATCAAGGATTCCATTATTAATAGCATTAGTAGTATCTAATTTGTATGCACCAAATTTTTGTACAACAAAACAACGTGGCCGTGGTCTGATTCGGTAGTTATACAACATGTTGAGTATTTATTTCAACTGGGCGTGGATGGCCAATTCCGAAACTATGAGGAGTTATCCTTTGAGTGTTTTCCGCTATTCCTCCGGGACCGATTTTAATGAAAACTAAAACTGCATTATTGGATTTTTGAAAAATCAATATGCCTAAAATAGCTAAGATTTGAAACCGCTGATTTTGGAAAAAAACACATGCTTTATTATTATACCATCCGGTAGTATTACTAATAAGGATAAAATTCTGTGAAACAATGCCATACAGCAAACTTAAGGAAATACCTAATTTATACCCTGCATGTATATTCGTTTCGAGTAGTCAGAAGCTTGAGATCTGACACCAGTCTTACCAAGGGGTATCGTGTTACCCAGTTACTGGGTCGTGGAGGTCAGATAGGCAGTCACTCCGTTTAAAACACTGGTACTCAGCTGAATACGGTAAGACTGGAAGCCGACCCCAACATAATTGGGGAAAAGGCTAGGCAGATGATGTATTGACTTCATGTCAATGGTGTTTCAAACACTATAAAACATACTATTGCATAATATTTATTGATTATTGTTAGTGAACCCGAAATTATCATTATTCATACATAACAGATACGGAATTAGTCATTTTTCTGCAGTCTTTTCCTTTTCGTTAATTGTTGAAATTTGTATGTCCTCGAATGGGCGCGATCCGTTGATCACCACAGGATCTCCTGCAAAAAATAAGCAAAAGGAAATAAATAAATTATAAGGGAAATAAACATAAAACATACCTAATAACATCCCACCTGTATTCCCCGAATTGTTAAGCAGAGATAGAACACCAACATTTCACCAATTATGTTCAACTCCTATTTAAAATAAGGGCGAGCATATTCCCATTTACTGGGTACAAATCCAGACTCCGGGCTAGCAGCATTGAGAAATTATAAATGGGAAAACCCAACAACACTTTGACCTTTCCGGGAATCGAACCTAGGACCTCATGCTCATGCAGCAGCTTACGATCACAACACCAACGCGGTTGAAATAAAAACAAATACAAACCTTCTACAACATAACTTCTCCCTTTAAAGAATACGATAATAAGTGCCCATCGCCAAACTAGTAACATTATGACTGCTGCCGTTACTATCACCAATACTGGGATGAAGATAGACACCCAATTATGCTGCAACCTGGAAGATATGTCAACGAATCATTATTAACATAACAGCAATGCTGTAATAACCAAGGAGATGAGAGGGCTGAGAGAAGACTCACTGTTAGAAGAAGCTATCACTCTTTACTGAAGTTTGATTATGATGGCTTGAACGAATTAAGTCACAAAAACACGATGATCTAGTTAGTCTAGTAATCGTATTCAAGTCAAATACTATTCTAAACAGAAGAGTGATGAAAAGAGGATATACTACAGTTACAGTAGGGCATGTAATACCGAAACTTTTTCAATTCCGATATTGATTTCCGATATTAGATCTCAATATCGGAATTCCCATATTAATATCGGAATACCACACTTTCGTTAAATATCGCATTTCTTTTTGTTAATTGCACAAATTCGGTATGAGGTTGGATTGACTACAATAAAAAAACATATTTACTAAGCGACATATTAGAATTTTCTATTGATTCTCTCTCTAATCACCAGTGACTGCGTAATTGGGCGATAATTTAACTCAACTGCACATTTGTTCCCAAGAAAAAATATGACTCATGTCTTTCTGAAAAAGGATAATACTAAAAAAAAACAGAACATAAATGTTTATCCATCAATCTGAAAGTAGTCCCGATAAGTGTTGTGAGTTGAAATGATATATAAATCCAGTATTAGTTTCGGTCAATGTAGCGACGTCTCCTGGGGGTGACCTATGTTCAGCAGTGGACGTCTTTTGGCTGAAATGAAGATGAGAGACAATGTAGTCAAGTAGTGGAAGTTGATTTTCCGACAGATTAGTGATCGGATAGACTAATTTTTTGTATTCAATACAAGCAGTAGACTGACAAATATTAAGCTTTAATTTATTGAGGCTTCAAATCAAATAACACATTATATATTTTTTTTAATTTACGCGTTCCGAAACAGCCCTCTTAAAAGTATGAAAACTATCTTAGCATTCATCATCATCGTCATCGGCATTTCAGCCGAAAGACGTCCACTGCTGAACTTAATCAATGAAAATTTAACTGTTACAATGGGTTCTATGAAACTGTATTTACTGTTACTCTTAAAGGTTACATTTTTAGCAATGTCGGGACTGTAAAGCCGGAATTCATATTATTTTTTCATGGAGTGAAGTTTAAGTTAATAAGCGCCCGATTAGTAAACAGATTATCCGACCACACTGCTAGTCAACGTCAACAAGCTTAACCGCGCTTTCTCGCTCATCGCTTCACAAGGCTAAAATAAGCAATTTTTCTGATGCCAAGATTCCGATATTGGATCACTCAGAATCGGAATTGTAATATCGGTAATTTCGTTCCGAGATGTCGATATTATGAGATTCCGATATTCATGCCCTAGTTGATAGTACACCCCCTCCATCCATGTATTTTAATAAGTCCTATGAAATAAGAGCGTTTGCAACTAACTAGGAAAAAAGCCATAATTTGACATTGCACTGTTAGCTCGAACTTCAAGGTCAATATACACCAAGTTAGAATCTACCTTCCAGGAAATGTTTTATAGGTTAGAAAGAATTTACTTACCAGGTCATACTTTGCGTTGATCCATCCTCTTTCGTCTGTGCCGACTTACTAATCGGACGTGTTAGCTAATTTTTACTTAAATATTTTTCCACCTTAAGGCGGTACCCCGAGCAACCCTGGTCAGGGTACCGTCTTAACGGTTTAGCACTCGAATATATTACTTATGTTACTGGCCTTAAGACATTAAATTAAGTGCTATCTGTGTAGTAAAGTGAAAGTTAAGACGGTACCCTGACCAAAAAATCGGCATGAGATATGAGCATTCCTATTGGTCTAGCGGCACTGGTGGCGCATGAATTACGGTAGTGAATACGCTCAGATTTTAGAATAAAATCTTTACAGAATCGAAAATTGGCCTTTTGAAAAAAAAAAACTACAAAAATGTTCGTTATTGAATTGTCTATCCATTAGTGTGAGTACAAAAAAATAATTAATGAACACTTTACGAGGAAATGCATAATATCAACAATTATTTCTCATTTTTATGTTTTTTTGGAAGGAGATTAGTGAAATATATACAACATTAAAAAAAAACTAAATCTACCATTTTAGAATCAATATTATGTAAAAATTTAATGTATTTTTATGAATTGATATTTCTTTTTAAATAACGAGTAGATAGCTCCTAAAACAGCACAAAAAACAGCTTGCGCGGCGTTTTGCTCGGGGTACCGCCTTAAGCCCGACCTTGGCAAACGCGGAGAGTCTCTGCGAGTAGTACATACTGTGACAAAATAATTGTCGTCCTTGTCTTGCGCGCTCGACGGCGGCGGCGCCCCGGCGGCAGTGTAAACAAACATTCTGTTACTTCCTATACGAGCGCCGAAGAATATTACTACGTTCCTTACGCAGCCGCCCTTCGACCACAAGTATTGTATCTACTATGGACACCCCACCTAATTATGTTTTTTAACGAGTCAAGAGGACCAGCGAGGATATGGATGATTCTCTCTCCAGGCAACTGCATGAATTTAAAGAAGAGATAAGAAAGATGATGTCTCTCTTTTCAGTTAATCAAGAAAAGGAGATGTCAAAAATTTCCACTACTCTGAAGGAAATTCAGCTATCAAATGCCAGTATTGAGAGCTCAATAGCTTTTCTTACCGCACAAAACGATGAATTCAAGAAAAAAAAATCACCAAATAGAGATCGAGGCGAAGAAGTACAAGGAGTACATAGTTACATTGGAGAACATAATTGAGGACATGCAAATTGGCAGTAGAAAATCAAACTTTGTAATAAAAAACGTTCCGAAAAAAAATAACGAAACCAAGGACGATCTTATAGATATGACTCTATTCCTGCCGCAAAGCATCGATTGTAAATTGATTAAATACGATATAAAGGATATTTACAGACTGCGAGGTACCGTCAGGGACAGCAATCAGTCACCTATTGTTGTTGAAACGAGTTCCACTCTTTTGAAGAACGAAATATTGAAGATGGGAAAAGCGTTTAATATAAAACACAAAACTAAACTATGCTGCAAACATCTTGGCTTTAAGACACAGGAACACACCCCCATATTTATTACGGAGCATTTAACAAACAAAAGGTTCTCGCCTACATTTCCTCGCCCGAGACTTCTTAAATTCTTCTTAATTACTTCTTAAGGCGGTACCCCGAGCAAAACGCCGCGCAAGCCGTTTTTTGTGCTGTTTTTAGGAGCTATCTACTCGTTATTTAAAAAGAAATATCAATTAATAAAAATACATTAAAATTCTACATAATTTTGATTCTTAAATGGTAGATTTAGTTTTTTTATAAATATTGTATATATTTCGGGATCCTGCCGTTTTGCCGAAAACATTTTAACAAAATTTCATTACCCAAACAAATTTTAGCAATCTTTTTTTATACCATTACAATATTTCGAATGATTTTAGTACGCATATTTTTATTTGGTCAAATTTTTACTTGGCAAAATATTACCAAGTATAATGTCATTATGGCATTTGGTCTTTAATCAAATGATTTATTACAGCAAAAAATCTTCAGACAATAAACGTTTGGTGAAATGATTTGATAAGACAAAAAATATTAAGGCAAAAATAAGAAGTTTTGGGAATTAATTAATTAAAAAATGAAATTTTATTTTAATATAATCATTTGTTATATGCAAAATATATTTACATTACAATTTTAAATTTTTGCAATGGACGTTAACAATTTAATTTCGGAGTATTTCGACTTGTGTTGCAGAATTCGATTAATTCTTTCAATTTGTCTGAAACAAGTCAAATTTATGGTTACTTGGTATTAGTTTATTTATGGAAGTAGTTAGAGTAGGTTAATTATTATAAAAATGGTTAGGTTAGGTTAGGTTAAAACTGTGACCTCCTACGCACGAGCCGAGCGAGCGTAGCGAGCGGTGCCGCGGCAGCGGCCGGCGAGTGCCAGAAACGACTTGCATTAATAGAAAAATAGAGATTGTTTTTAGTAGGTTACCCGGAACTAAACTATTTAGATTAGGATAATTACTTATTTAAAAAAGAAATGTTGAACGACTACATTAAATAATAAAAAAAAAGAAAAGTAAAAAAGTATAAATATTTGGCTTATTTGATTTTGCGTAAAAACTGTTATTGTAACTGAAATATTTGACTAAATAAAAAATGTTAAAAGTACTAGTTGGTAAACAAGTTAAAGTTTAAACGTTAATTTCCCAAACATTAGGTTTGCGTTACAATTTTTTGTGAATAGATTTTTTGCTAAGTAATAATTTGGCAAATGAAATTATGCGAAAAATTTTTTGGAAAGTGAAAATTTGTCAAATTCCTTTCGGTCAAACAAGGGAGACCCATATATTTCACTAATCTCCTTCCAAAAAAACATAAAAATGAGAAATAATTATTGATATTATGCATCTCCTCGTAAAGTGTTCATTAATTATTTTTTGAACTAAGACTAATGGATAGACAATTTAATAACGAACATTTTTGTAGATTTTTTTTTTTTCAAAAGACCCAAATTCGATTTTATAAAGATTTTATTCTAAAATCTGGGCGTATTCACTACTGTAATTCATGCGCCACCAGTGCCGCTAGACCAATAGGAATGCTCAAATTTCATGCCGATTTTTTGGTCAGGGTACCGTCTCAAATCAGGCGCCTATAAATTCTGTTGGACAGCCTACAATATTATTATACAAACAATATTATTAATTTTAATTATATTATTTCTCATTTACATATACCTACTACACATCTCCTGCCAAAGCTCATCTATACATACACACATCGTTACTTACACTTACAATACATTCAGTCGCTATTTACATATACCTCACACCGTGTCGTGCTTTACGGTATATTAGTAATTTAAAAAGAGCAATTTTTCGCTACTATATAAATACTTCATTATCGTTTCTTGTAACCATTAATTATGTGAGTACTACAATGACAATTAATTTAAGGTATATGCTCCTTGTGATCACATTTATTCTAATAAAATTCCAAATCAATGAGTAATACGTTGCAAACAGTTACTGATATAGACATTTTGAGATTGCGCGCACCTTTGAATGCGACAGTAATGAGCTGTCTAAACACATTTTTATAAAGAAAAGTGACCTAACTATTTTTTCACAGAACGTTAGAAGCATTTATTGTAATTTTGATGATTTTTTGTTGACATTGTCTACATTTAACTTCGAAACAGATATCATAATATTTACAGAATGTAGGTTAACTTCAAATAAAGCTATTCCTCAACTTAACAATTACAGTTCTTATATGACTTCAAGTCAGCTAAACCAAAATGATGGGGTGGTTGTTTATGTTAAGAGTGCACTCGAACATCAGGTTACAGAACTATCACTGGCTCAGGCCTCTTGCCTAAGCTTGGAACTAATGAATAACGTCATTCTCTGTATTTACCGATCACCATCAAACTCTAACATAGACAGTTTAGTCAGTTCGCTCAACAATCATTTGGAGACCATACCACCAAATAAAAACATTATTGTGGCTGGCGACATAAACATTAATCTTATACCTAAATTATTCGACCAGTCTCATGACCTGAAAAAAAGAATGAACTACCTAAACATGTTGTCTTTACACGGTATCCTTCCAGGGCATCTGTTGCCAACGAGAGACAAATCATGCCTGGACCACTTCATGCTTAAAGTAAATAAGAAAAAGTTTTCATCCACTATTGCTATCCTTAATACCACAGTAACCGACAATCTCACAACCCTTCTAGTATTATCTAAGCAAAAATGTTTACAAAATGTTTGTAAAACTAAGACATTTGTTGACTTCGTAGTAGTAGGGCCCTACTTTATCTTAAAAGAAAAAAAACTTGAGTGAACTACTTTTCTGTAATGATCCTGATTCTCTGTGTACTCTGTTGATACAAACTCTTTCTGACTCCATTAAATTAAATACAATCACATTAAAAATTCCTTGCAAAAAACGCATTTTAAAACCGTGGATTACCAATGGTATTTTGCGCTGTATAAATAATCGGAATAATCTCCAAAAAAAATAATGAAATTCTAAAAATAACATTCAGACGTTACAGAAACTACTGTAACAATTTGATAAAAAAAATTAAAAAGACAATACGAAAGGAATCTGCTATCTAAATCAGTTCATAATAGTAAATTACTGTGGAAAATATAAAAGCTATCACCTACTCACAGAAAACAAAAAATTGTGATCCAGAATTGTTAAAACTTCAGCCAACCCCGTTTGATTCAGTTAATTTTATCAACAATTATTTTTCTAAAATCGGTCACTGGCCCAAAAAAATCTGCCTACAATTGAGAATTCCGACTTCAGTCAGAGCAGTAACGCATCAAATCAAGTTAATTCTTTTGTGCTTTTGGAAACTGAAGCCGACGAAGTATACAGAATATTAATTAACCTTTTTTTTTTTTTTTTATAACCTATAGGCTCGCGCTTGACCACAATCTCACATGATGGTAAGCGATGATGTGGTCGACGGTGAAACACGCTTGCCTAGAAATAACCTATTCACTCTTGACTTAAAGACCCCTAGATTATAGCTATCGGGAAACACAGACTCCGGCAGGGAATTCCACTCCTAAGCTGTACGCATAATAAAAGAGTTCCCAAAGCGTTTTGTGCGTATGGGTGGGATGTCTACCATGTTTCGATGGCGCATCGCCGTACGTCTGGTAGTCCGATGATGGAACGGGCTAGGTGGAATTATATCGTGCAATTCCATCGCACACTCCCCGAAATGTAACCGATAAAAAATCGACAGGCTGGCAACTCGGCGACGATGTTCAAGACTCTGGAGCTTTGACTTGACCAGCGTCTCATCGCCGATGAGCCTCTTGGCTCGCTTTTCGATCGACTCTAGTGCGTCAAGCTGGTATTTGGCTGATCCGTCCCAGAGATGAGAACAGTAATCCATGCATGATCGAACTTGCGCTTGATACAAGTTGAGGAGCTGTTCTGGCGTGAAGTACCTTCTCACCTTTGCAAGGATCCCAAGCTTTTTGGCAGCCAGCTGAGCCTTTGCCTCAATGTAAGGGCCAAAATTGAGAGTAGATGACAATGTAACGCCAAGAAGCTCAAGATGGTCAGTTATTGGCACGGTCGCATCTCGGCAAGTTGGATCTGGGTAAAATTGGCTCTTTTTAGCGGAAAAAAGACTCGCCTGGGTTTTAGCAGCATTAAACCTGACCAGATTGGCATCGCCCCATTCGGAGACTGCCTGCAAGGACAGGTTCAAGCGCTCCACCATGGCCTCCCGGAGAGACCGGATCTGAGGCCCGGTAGCACGAGCGTTGGACAAGTATCTCTCAGCAACAGTGCTGTCTTCTGCATACCCAAAGGTGCCGGGTTTAAGCAGATCGTTAATATGCAGCAAGAATAAAGTTGCTGAGAGTACCGACCCCTGAGGGACCCCGGCATTGATATCCAATTGGTCCGACGAGCAGCCATCGATAACCACTCGAATGGACCGATCTCTCAGGAAGTCTGCAATCCATTAACACAGACCACCGGGCAAACCAAATGAAGGAAGCTTACCAATAAGGCTTTCGTGCCAGACCCTATCAAAAGCCTTCGAGATGTCGAGGGAGACGGCAAGCGCTTCCCCGTGCCTCTCGATGGCCTCACTCCAGATGTGAATGGCATACGCTAGAAGATCCCCAGTTGACCGATTTCGGCGGAAGCCGTATTGGCGGTCACTAAGGATATCGTTAGTTTCTAGGTATGCCAGGAGCTTCGTGTTAAGTACACGCTCCATACTCTTACAGAGTATGGACGTATGGACGTTACAGAGATGGGTCTGTAGTTGGCCGAGTCAGCTCGACTACCCTTCTTGGGCACGGGCTGTACGTTAGCTAGCTTCCATGCATTCGGCACTTTTCCAGTCTCATACGAAAGGCGGAATAGGCGTGTCAAGATCGGAGACAGTTCAGGCGCACAGGTTCTGAGAACTATTGCTGGTATTCCGTCCGGGCCACTAGCCTTGTTCACGTCGAGGTTGCGCAGTACCTTACGGACGTCTTTTTGATGGATACGAATGTCCGACATACTTGTCTCGCATCCATCAGGATAAGAAGGGGGCCGCGCGTCACCAGGGTTCAGACGTGAAGATTCCGCAAAAAGAGAGGCAAATAAATTTGCCTTCTCCTTAGCGTAGTGGGCCAGCGACCAAAACGCTTTACTACCTGCTGGGTAAGAAGCAAGTTTAGCCCCTATTCGGCCAATGTGGTCGAACCGAGCCCCTCTCAACACCTTCTTGCAGGACTTGGCAGCCCTGTTGTAGGCTTTCTTCCTTTGACCCACGTCACTCGCTTTGCGCGATCGAGCGTCAACCCATGCCAGGTACGCCTCATGTTTAAGCGCGTCGGCGCGATGACATTCGGCGCCAAACCATGGCTGGTCAACATTGGTCATTGTTACGTCAGAAAACGGAATGTAGTACTCCATTCCCTGACGCAACACATCCGTCACGTTGTCCGCGCACGCCGAAGGATCATCCGAAGAAAAGCAAGTAGGCTGCCAAGGATAACATGCGAAGAAAGATCGCATGCCATCCCAATATGCTGACCTGTACCGCCAAACCCGCCGGGTGCCTCTTGGGCTGGGATCGGGCGGGGAGTAGACGGACACAGACTTCACCAGACAATGGTCGGAACTACCCAAAGGTGAAGTTATCGACACAGAGTATCGGTCTGGCTCTGTTGTCAGCAGAAGGTCCAAGCAATTGGCCGTGTGCGAATCAACATCCGGCACCCTCGTTGCCCCCTGGACCAGCTGGGTAAGGTTAAGCGCAAGCGCAAGCTTACGCATCTCCCGTCCAGCATGGTCAGTGCACTGGTATGGGAAGAGCCACTCCTGGTGGTGGGCATTAAAGTCCCCCAGTAACACTAATTGGGCGGAAGGGTATCGCTGCTGTGCCGCATCGGCCGCCTCACTGAAGTACTCTGTGAGCCTGGTTGCCTCCTGATCTCCGCTGTGCGAGCGGTAGACACAGGCGTAGATAATTTTATCCAGACCTGTGTCCACTAGAGCCCACAGCGTCGAAAATCTTGGGTCCTCAAGGTTACGGAGACGCCGATAGCAAGTGTCGTCACGGGCGTACATACACACTCCCGCGCGCGGTTTATAATTGTGCTCCATGGTAAACCCTGGGTAAGATAGGTACGACGCGTCTGACGGACTCGCTATCTGCGTCTCCGTAAGGAAAAACAGCGCTGGTTTTTCAGTCTCCAGGTGGTAGTGGACTGCAGAGAGATTTGAGTGCTGACCTCTAATGTTGGTAACCTAAAAACTGACAGTGCCCCTGGCTAAGACAACATCTCAACTAATTTTTTAAAGTTTATAGGCATGGAAGCCGTCCCTATCATTACCCATCTTGTGAACCTCTGCTTTAAAACCAGCATCTTCCCTGCCCCGTTAAAAATAGCCATTATTACTCCGGTGCACAAGGGTGGGTGTAGAGACGATATTAATAATTATAGATCAATTTCTGTTTCTACTAGTATTTCCAAAATTATTGAAAAATTTATAAATGTTAGGCTACTTAATTACCAAAACAAATTCAATATTATCTCTGACTCACAATTTGGCTTTCGTCAACGTATTTCCACAGAGGACGACGTCATATCACTAACTTCATCAGTAGCAATCCACCTTGACAACGGTGACAAGTGCCTAACTGTCTTTTTATACCTCAAAAAGGCATTTGACACCGTCTCTGCGCCCATCCTTGTAAACAAGCTTGAAAAAATTGGTATTAGGGATATCGCGCTTGATCTGTTTAAGAACTATCTTTCAAATTGAAAGCAGAGTGTAAAGATGGGGCAACATATAAGTGATGTCATGGATGTATTATACGGCGTCCCCCAGGGCAGTGTATTAGGTCCAACGCTCTTCTTCGTATACATAAACGACCTATGTAACATGGAAATTCCTAATGCCAAAGTTCTGTCGTACGCCGATGATACTGCTGTCATCTTCTGTGGTAAGACATGACATAATGTGCAGCTAATTGCTGAAACAGGAATGTCCCAGGTTGCGAATTGGCTCAATGCCAATGTTCTCACATTAAATACCTCCCAAACAAACTTTATAAGTTTCAGTATCTGCAATCATACTCAACCAAGTGGCGATTTTCGTATCACTATTCACAGTTGTGATGGTACTAATGTTAATAAATGTAACTGTTCTAGTATTGGCAGAGTTTCTAGCACAAAATATCTAGGGGTAACGCTGGATCAGAGATTGTGCTAGTACCCCCATCTTGAGCAAGTTGCAAATAGAGTCCGCAAGCTAAATTGGATCTTTAAGACCCTGCGTAAAGTGCTGCCTAGGGTTATACAGAGAAGCGGTAAGACTGCTAGAAATGTGCTCACGCAAATATATATTTCTCTTGCGCAATCAATACTGATATACTGTATTCCTATTTGGGGTGGAGCAACAAAATCTAAATTCATCCAATTGGAGCGAGCACAACGAGCCTTGCTCAAAATAATGTATTTAAAAAAAAGGAGATATTCTACAGAGAACCTCTACAAACTTAGTGATGTATTGTCAGTTAGCAAACTATACATTACTCAAATAATTTAAAAAAAGCATAAAACCTTACCTTATAATGTGGATATACACGCTAGAAGAAGAAAAGACAATATAGCTCAAATACATATAACCAAGACCAAATTCGGTACTATGCAATTTAGTAAACGATCAGCTCAATTATATAACAAAATAAATAAATAAATTTTCGTATATTCAAAATCGTATCATATATGTAAAGAAATGTTGACTGATTGGTTAAAACCACTGACATATGAAAATACTGAAGCTCTCCTACAAAACCTAATCTAATACAAGTACACGACCAACTCTCACACTTACTGAGACTCTCCCATACCCACACGTACATTCACACACGCATACACATACAACCACTCATGTACACTCAACAAAACACGCACACTCATGCATACGCACACACACGTTTACATAACTATATTCTGTTTAACTACTCCCATGTACAGTTTTTATATTGTGTTTTAAGTAAGTACCTACAGTTGTGAAGGAGCGGAGTCTTTTAATACAGGCATTACTTGCTTAAATGAAGACTCCAAACCCAAAATTGTTTGTGTATAATTTTTTTAGACACAATAAACGTTATTTATTTATCCTTGGAGTATGTACTTTCACTATTTGAATTTGGATTTCTTGTTGTTGCTGTTACCGTATTTGTATCATAAGATTGTGTGCTTTTAGTTGAAGAATGATTCATTGATTCCGTTCTTTTATCACTAGAGTTATCAATTGCATCTGTATATATGTCATCACTTGTCCCATAAGAATAATCAAATATATCTAAATCTGCGTCGTCCGGACGTGTAATCTTATCAAAAGGGTTTTTTATTGATTTTGTTTTTGTGTCATCAGGATAGGTACTTTTATTTCCGATAGTATTTTTTACATTGACGTAGGAATCCCAAAATTGGTCCGAATAAAAATCATCATACGAAGAAAGGTCGTCATCAAACATCCGATCAGGTAATTCCCGGCCAGTGCTGAGGATTTCTATGGGGTAGCACTTGTTAGGTGCAATACAATGAGCATCCTTGCAATGAGGACAAGTTGGTGTGCATCCTGGTAATCCCGTTGTAGGATGACTCTATGTCAAAACACAAACAAAAAATACAATGGACTTAGTTACCTTCCTAGTTCTTAGGTAATTTATTAAAGTAGGTAGGCAATTTATCCATGTAAATAGCAAATATTTTTCCTAGAATAAAATAAGAAAAAATAAAATAATTACGGTAGCGAAATGGTAAAAGGTTAAAATTATACAATAAAATAAAGTAAAATAAAAAAGCCTTTTATTTCATGCATAAAATTTCAGAAATGAAATGATGTGAAATGTGATATTATTAAAAAACATTCATAGGTTGACATAAAATTATAAAGATTTAACAATTGCAACCATTATTTAAATTGTTTAAATTAAGTTTTGTTTAGAACACATTTTTCAGTGAAATAAAATTCCAATCAGAAACAAATAAACATAACTTTTTTTTTTATAAAAAGTTTAAACAAAATTGAAGGATCGTAGCAAATATACATTGATTTTATTATTTAATTGATTTAGTTGATTATTATTTAAGTATATAATTTAATTAGATAAATATATACTATAAAATTATACAATAAATCTGTAAAAAAAACATATACTTTAACTTTGGTACGAAATTAAAGCTGTGTGTAGACGAACAATCGACTAAAAACTGATTGCGACACCAGTTTCAGTCAGAGTTCTCTTAGATACCTTCACCATACCGTAATCGGCAGTACCTGTAGGAATCAAGTGTCAAGCAATACAACCTGCGTTATTTCTTGAAATTGCACTAAACTGCTTGATGCTGCTGATGTCGTGATATTATATTTTTCACACCACCTGCTCGACAATGTCTAATTACATATCATGCAATCTCAACGTCAAATAAAGCATTACCTCATAAAACATATCTCATATCATAGTTAAAGACCTAAATAATAATATTTAGGTATTTAACTAGTTGGAGATGTTATTAATTGTTGTCGACAATAACGTTTAATATTGTATAGTTTCCGTTATCTCTCTTGCTTAGGGAATGCTGTAATGATAGTATGTAGTGTGATTTTAGCATTTTTAGACTCATGTTAGCACCAGTTTAAACCTTAGTGGTTTTTGGTTGCTATTAATACTAATTATCCTGAACTCTGTTGTTTAATTGATAAATAAAGGAAAAAAAAAACAAAACAGGTAAACTTATATGAAACGACCAAGGGAGTAAAGTGATTTGAATTTGGAACGTCAAATTTGTGTGGTAGCCTTATTTTACCAAGAGTTTGCAAACTCTAAGTAAAAAAATGGCATTATAAAGACGTTTTTTTCGAAAATCGAACTGACCACCATAACAGTACTCAAAAAAAAAACGACAGGCGCTATTTCAAAGAATGTGATACAAAAGACGGTGTTTGGTGCTGTGATTTTCAATTATTTTTATTCGTGTTTTTTACTGTCTCACAGGTGTGAAAAGTAGACTATGCCCCTCTGGTATAAAACCGGTCTTCTTCTTGGGTAGCTTGAACGCCTTGCTTCACATAGAACTGTAAATAACTCTAGAGTCCCGCGTTACGCACAGGGTTCAATATGCCGCCCGCGCCCGTGACATAAGTCACTGCTTGCATGATCTAATTTATTACATACTAGCTGTTCCCCGCGGCTTCGCTCCCGTGGACCACCCCACAGGACCCGATTTCGGGATTGAAAAAATAGCCTATGTTACTCAGGAATAATGTAGCTTTCTATTGGTGAAAGAATTTTTTAAATCGGTCCAGTAGTTTCGGAGCCTATTCGGTACAAACAAACAAACAAACAAAAAAATCTTTCCTCTTTATAATATTGGTATAGACATACATACACTCGTACCTTTATCCCATAGAGGTAGGCAGAACTACCTGCTGTGATCTTGACATCCTCTTTAGGCTTAATTTACGTTCATATATCTTGTCATTCACGCGAGCCAGTTATGAGTACTGCACACCTGGCTTTTCTGAAAAACGTCACCAATAAGGTCCGTGAATATCCTTCTAGGGCATCTCCTCCTGGCGGTTCCACTCGGCGTTAAATTTCATGCTTATGATTTTCCCGTGTGCGAAATTAGTAAAGCGCACCATTACTAATCTTGCCCTTAAATGTACTATTGCCATGGTAGCATTAACAGTACTCGACAAATCACAATATGAAGAAGTATTACCCGTAAGTACAAATATCTTAAAAGAACCTTTACCTTAATGACATACTAGTGCATTAACTATACATAAAGTTATACAAGTTAAAAAGGGATGGCAAATAAGGGAACAGTCACAACAATAGAGGCAATGGCCGATGCAGTCACAGCAACAGTTCTTTTCACTTTTGATAACTGAATCACTCGATGCTTGCGAACATTGCTTCACTGGGGGATCCAATTTGTCAGTTTCATTCGGATGATCTATCTCTTCATCTAGTTTTGGCTCTTCATCTACTGGTTTTTTGGTACATCTTACTGAATTTTGTGTTGTTATGATTCTGGCTTCGTCCATCGTGCTTCAATAATTATCGTGACCTCGTTCGTTGCAAGTCAATGGTAAATTAGTTTCTCTGTTTTGTTGTCTGTGTTATGGCCACTCTTAAAGTGTCAGTGCAGTATTAAACTACGTCTTCGCGTTGCTAGTAGAGTATATTATAACCAGGACACGTATTTTTATGGTAACTATTATTCATTTGCAAATAAATTACTGCCTCAGTCAATGTAGTCTATGTATAATATAAGGCAAATGATGTCACAAACGGGAAAACCGCCGACAAAAACAACTGTAGACTAGACGTAATGAATCGTTGCAATAATTGGTACGTCTGGCATCGCACGCGCCGACGACTACACTAGCAAATAAACCGGAGTCAATTGGGCTGTTGAACAATGAAAGCGCACTCGCATTTAGACAATTTACCTATAAATCGCAGACGCGCACACATCACAAAAGAATCATGGATTCCATCATTAAAACGATGATATAACAAGTAGTATCTAATTTGTATGAACCAAATTTTTGTATTACCAAACAACGTGGCTCTGATTCAGTAGTTATACATCATGTTGAGTAGACATTTCAACTGGTCGTGGATGGCCAAATCCGAAACTATGAGGAATAGCGAAAAACACTCAAAGGAGTTATGGGGCCGATTTTGATGAAAACTAAAACTGCATTATTGGATTTTCGAAAAACCAATACCTATTCCTAAAATAGCCAAGATTCGAAACCGTTAAGGATAACATTCTGTGAAGCAATGCCATACGGCAAATTTAAGGAAATACCTAATTTATACCCTGTATGTATATTTGTGATGTCAATGGTGTTTCAAATTCTATAAAACATACTATTGCATAATATTTATTGATTATTGTTATTGAACCCGAAATTATCATTAGTCATACAAAACAGATACGGAAATAGTTATTTTTCTGCAGTCTTTTCCTTTTCGTTAATTGTTGAAATTTGTATGTCCTCGAATGGGCGCGATCCGTTGATCTCCACAGGATCTCCTGCAAAAAATAAGTCAAAATATTAGGTAAATAAACATAAAATACAACTAATAACATCACACCTGTATTCCCCGAATTGTTAAGCAGAGATAGCACACCAACATTTCACTAATTATGTTCAACTTCTATTTAAAATAGGGGCGAGCATACTTCCAATTACTAGGTACAAATCCAGACTCCAGGCTAGCAGCATTGCTATATTCTGAACGGGAAAACCCAAAAACACTTTGACCGATCCGGTAATCGAACCTAGGACCTCATGCTCATGAAGCAGCTTGCTACCACAACACCAATGCGGCAGAAATAAAAACAAATACAAACCTTCTACAACATAACTTCTCCCTTTAAAGAATACGATAATAGGTGCCCATCGCCAAACTAGTAACATTATGACTGCTGCCGTTACTATGACCAATACTGGGATGAAGATAGACACCCAATGATGCTGCAACCTGGAAGATATGTCAACGAATCATTATTAACATAACAGCAATGCTGTAATAACCAAGGAGATGAGAGGGCTGAGAGAAGACTAACTGTTGGAAGAAGATATCACTCTTTACAGAAGTTTGATTATGATGGCTTGAGCGAAATAAGACTTAGGTCTCCACAAATACACGATTATCTAGTTACTACGTATTCAAGTCGAATACTATTCTAAACAGAAGAGTGATGAAAAGAGGATATACTAGAGTTGATAGTACACCCCCCACCATCCATGTATTTTAATAAGTCCCATGAAATAAGAGCGTTTGCAACTAACTAGGAAAAAAGCCATAATTTGACATGTTAGCTCGAACTTCAAGGTCAATATACACCAAGTAAGAACCTACCTTCCAAGAAATGTTTTATAGGTTAGAAAGAATTTACTTACCATGTCATACTTTGCGTTGATCCATCCTTGGAGTATTTACTATCACTATTTGAATTTGGATTTATTGTTGTTGCTGTTACCGTATTCGTATCATAAGATTGTGTGCTTTTAGTTGAAGAATGATTCATTGATTCCGTTCTTTTATCACTAGAGTTATCAATTGCATCTGTATATATGTCATCACTTGTCCCATAAGAATAATCAAATATATCTAAATCTGCGTCGTCCGGACGTGTAATCTTATCAAAAGGGTTTTTTATTGATTTTGTTTTTGTGTCTTCAGGATAGGTACTTTTATTTCCGATAGTATTTTTTACATTGACGTAGGAATCCCAAAATTGGTCCGAATAAAAATCATCATACGAAGAAAGGTCGTCATCAAACATCCGATCAGGTAAGTCCCGGCCAGTGCTGAGGATTTCTATGGGGTAGCACTTGTTAGGCGCAATACAATGAGCATCCTTGCAATGAGGACAAGTTGGTGTACATCCTGGTAAATGGGGATTAGGGAACAATGCATACAAGTTATCCTCATCAACATGGTATCCAGGAAAACAACTGCATGTTTGAGGGGCTATACATGTTCCGTTGCCACACGGAGGTCTGCATTCTGGCTCACAGATCCCGCTCTTCGATTTTGTATAGTAAGCCTTACATTCACAAGTGTCTGGAGCCACACAGGTTCCGTTATCACAAGCTTTGGAACAGATTGCTTCACAATGTTTATTTTGAACGTCTTTGCTCTCTTTAATATGCCACCCAGATTTGCAGCTGCAGGTTTCAGGTGCGACGCAGAATCCATGGTCGCAACCGTTAGAACAATACGGCTCGCAGAGGTTCTTCTCAGATTTTCTGTAGCCGGGGAGGCATTCGCAGGTTTCTGGGGCTACACATGTGCCGTTGTGGCATGGTTCCGTGCAGACAGGCTGGCAGGTGGTGTTCACGAGCATGTAGCCGAAGTCACACCGGCAAGTGTCCGGTGCTACGCACGCGCCGTGCTCACAGCCTCTCTTGCACGAAGGAAGACAGTTGTGGGTGTCTGCAGGGTCGGCAGAGTACCCCGTGTCACAACCACATACAGCTGGAGCCTTGCAGTGCCCGTTCTTACAAGCTGGCATGCAGATTGGCTCGCATGTAATGCCGCTGAAATTATGAATTCTCATTAGGGTGGCAATAGCATAATGGTGACACATATGTACCATGAACTCAACGAGAGTACCTAGTAAAATCTGTGATTAAATAAATAAAGTGTACCTGTCATTGGATGAGTCATCAGTCCTCAAGTAGCCGCTGCAGCAGTACTTTACAGTCTTCCACTCTCTTTTCTACAACATCAAAAAGTAATTTTAGCCCACTTGTGAGATTTATAAGTAGGTATAAGTGGACACCGTCGATATTGTTAAGCAAAAAGCCGTTTACAGACCAAGAGATATACTCATAGGCGTATATAAGGAGAGGGGGGGACACCCCAGGATGTTTGGGAACCGTTCGAAATTTTAGGCTGGGCACTTAAATAGGATCCACTCAAAAACAATTTTCAATTAACTAAAAAAATAATCGACAAATCTACACCTATCATTTAATTAATTTTACAATGCATGTCCTCGAAAAGAGCGGTTTTCCAAGCAGCCAAACTGTGCGGAAAGTGTCACTTTTTTTCACTAGTGCTTTTTACTTTCCTGTACTTTTTTAATTTATAACTCCAACGTTAGCCCGACGCATAGAGTTTTTATTATTTGAGAAAAGTTTTAAAAATTAGTTATGTACAGATTATCATCCATATAAAAGGTAAAATAAAAGTAATACTTTATTTTAGGCGTTTTTAATTACTCTAGATTTAGATTTTGATCAATAAATTAATTTTAAATATTCATTAAATATGTTTGGCAGAACGTATATTTTGCTCGTGCCTTAATGCGTTACGATGTGACAGCTATTCGCACATGCGCAGTAGATATGCCCGAGGCACTATTAGTTAATCTGTGGATATGCTGAACGCGCTTGAATAAGCCCGCCATTTTATTAATTTATTTATTTCCTCGCACAATGCATAGTAAAATGTTGTATGATACACGTACGTAAGATGATTTCCGACTCGTGTCGATTTATCCACTCACTCGCTTCGCTCGCTCGTGAATAAAAATGCCACTCGCTTCGCTCGCTCGGGAATAAAAATGCCACTCATCGGAAATCACCTACCTTCCACACTTGTAGCATAAATAACTATTTCAATACAGTTGTTAAACATGGCCGCCTTTCAGAGGCTATAGTTATGATTCGAAAATCAAATCTTTTGCACAGGCATCTTTCTGTAACGCGGTCGTGACTTTTGTTTACGCGCTCAATCATTAGTTTTGCAGTTTAGTTTTAAATTTACAAGTCAATTTAAAAAGTATAGTAGCAAGGAGTTTTCATACATAAAATAAAATGAGATAGATTTTATACGAGGAAAAATGAATGAGTCCGTACGGCTTTGCATTGAATTCTCATGCTTTCTCGGCTTTGCATTTATTAACAATAAAACGAACAGGAATAAAAGAATTAATAATGATTACACACTTGAGACCACACACGGACTTATTAGAGATAACAAAACAGTTGCTCAAGAGTTTGTAAATTTCTTGACCAACATCCCAATTAAAACTACTGAAACCTTAAATTCTTCGCCCTCGCTCGCTTTTGGATTATTATACGCGAACGTTTCAGCCTGCCCCAATGAATTTAACTTTTTACATATAAACCCCTTAACAGTAATAAAAGCTTTTAAGCAAATCAAGATAAAACCGACCGAAGATCTATGGGGAATGTCCATCAAAGCTTGTACCTCCATTATTCAGACTATAGCGCCGTACTTAGCTTTGATTTTCAATTTGTGTGTGGATCAAGGAGTCTTTCCGGATCTAATGAAATATAGTAAGGTTATACCACTTTTTAAATCCGGGGACAGTAAAGACACAAATAATTATAGACCAGTATCCGTGTTGCCGGTTTTCAGCAAGGTATTTGAGAAGATAATGCTAAATCAAATGCTCATTCATTTTAATACGAATAACATCTTCATGATAAACAGTATGGTTTCACCAAAGGACGTTGTACAACTGACGCTGGTGTCACCCTATTAAAACACATATTTAATGCGTGGGAAGAGTCGCAGGATGCCATAGGTATCTTCTGCGACCTGTCGAAGGCGTTTGATTGCGTTAATCATGAAACATTACTTCTGAAACTTGAGCATTATGGGCTAGGTCAATCAGCGTTAAGTTTGATTAAATCTTATTTGATTGATAGATAACAATTAGTTCAAATAAACGGTGTGAATTCGTCGGGGTTAAATGTGAAAATGGGGGTACACCAGGGCTCAATTTTAGGTCCTTTCTTATTTTTAATATACATAAACGATTTACCCCATTTATTCGAAGGCAAACTAAATATGGTGTTATTTGCTGATGACACATCTTTAGTTTTTAAAGTAAATAGACGTACTTGTCAGGTTGACGACGTAAATAACGCGCTACGGCAGGTTCAGGATTGGTTCACTGCCAATAATTTAGTATTAAATGGTAAAAAAACCAAATGCGTAAAATTTTCGTTGCCAAATGTCAAAAGTACTGATTGTGACATTATATTCAACAAGGAGAAGCTCGAATTCGTCGATAAAACGGTTTTCCTGGGGATCACGCTAGACTCAAGGTTACAATGGGGTCCTCATTTAGTATCACTTGCGGGGCGGCTGAGTTCGGCAGCTTATGCTGTCAGAAAGATTCGTCAATTTACTGATGTGGATACCGCTAGGCTAGTCTATTTTAGTTACTTTCATAGTATAATGTCTTACGGTATCTTACTATGGGGAAGGGCTGCAGACATTGAGTCTATTTTTATTCTGCAAAAACGAGCCATCAGAGCGATTTACAATCTTCGCCGCCGTGATTCTCTAAGGGAACTGTTTAAGGACATTAACATCATGACGGTTCCTTGTCAATATATTTATGAAAACATCGTGTACGTGAGAAAGAATTTACATCTTTTTAGTAAAAACGGAGACAGACATAATTACATTACTAGAAATAGGGACCAATTAGTTCAACCAGGTTTCAGACTGGCAAAAGTGGCCTCATCTTTCATGGGGTACTGTACAAAATGTTACAATAAAATTCCTCCCCATATTCTAGAACTGAATGAGACGAAATTTAAAAATTGTATAAAACGCACACTATGCAGGCAGGCATATTATAAGTTGGGGGATTATATCACTGATAAAAATGCTTGGCTCAATGCTAGTCCTGCTCCACAACCACTAGGGCGCATAATAGACCAGGGTAGAAGCCTTTAAAAAAAATAAAAAGTGAAAAAAATAATAGTAGGTTGAAACCCATTGGGAAAGAAGAAGAATATTATAAAAATGACAGGAAAAATAATTTACGGGCGATCTGAGGTCGGGAAGGGGAAGGGGGTGAGTTTTTAAGGGTGAAAAAGGTTTATCTCGATTGCCGGCAAAACTACAAGTCGTATGGAAAAAGTTAAATGGCAAAGTTGTAGATAATAAAAAGATCTACTACTTTTGAATTGACACTTTTTCACATAACCTCAAAATGTATGTGAAAAATTCAAATAACCAAGTTTTTCGTTTTTAATTTTTATCTTTAACATTTTTTTATTGTTTTTCATATAGTTTGGTAAAAACTTACCTTTTTATGTCCCAAACACACTGTTATTTTTTTTATTTAAAATATTGATTTTTCTCCTTATTTTGATTTAATATCGAAAAAACTAGCCTAATTTTCAATCGAAAATTCTCCTGTCAAAATATCTGCTTTTTTTTAAAAGTCGGTGGGCTCTTTGTTCGTTGAAATCTCTACTTTCTGACGGTGTAAAAAAACATACATTAATATTGTAAATTTTCTCAGAAAATGCAAAAAATAAAGTTAATATTTATTAAGACATCTACAATATTTTGAGTAAATTGTAGAATCTTGTTTAAATTATATGCATAGATGCCTATTTATTGCTATTTTAAGATAACTGATATACCTGAGTGACCTACGGAAAATTTTAGCCCATCAAAAGGTATTTTATAGAGAAGTAGGGAAGGGACTAGGAGGGTCTGGGCCTTATTACCTGTTATTTCGTTTTTAAATTAAATTATATGTACCATAGTAATGTATATTTTTTATACACCATCAAAAAGAAGAGATTTCAACGAACAAAGAACCCACCGACTTTTTTAAAAAAGCAGATATTTTGACAGGAGAATTTTCGATTGAAAATTAGGGTAGTTTTTTCGATATTTAGTCAAAATAAGGAGAAAAATTAATATTTTAAATAAAAAAAACAACAGTGTGTTTGGGACATAAAAAGGTAAGTTTTTACCAAACTATGTGAAAATAAATTAAAAGTTGTCAAAGATAAAAAATTTAAAGCAAAAACTCGGTTATTTGAATTTTCCACATACATTTTGAGGTTATGTGAAAAAAAAGTCAATACAAAAGTTGTAGATCTTTTTATTATCTACAACTTTGTCATTTCACTTTTTTCCATAGGACTTGTAGTTTTGCCGGAAATAGAGATAAACCGTTTTCACCCTTAAAAACTCACCCCCTTCCCCTTCCCGACCTCAGATCGCCCGTAAATTATTTTTCCTTTAATTTTTGGTATATTCTCTTCCTTTTCCAATGGGTTTCATCCTACTATATTTTTTTTTCTTTTCAAAATTTATCGACCCTGGTCTATAAACAAATGTTAAGTTTATGTTTGTGTTGTATAGACTCGATTTCTTTTAGTATTGTATAGCTCCACAGCACGTGTGTGGGTACTATGTACCCAACTGTAAATCTACCATTTGCTATACCTATGTGTCGTTCGTTGACTTGTGTGTGCCCTGGCAGTTGAGTGTGTCATGCTCTCTCAAATGTCTCTCTGATGGTGGCGCGTGTGTTGGATCATTCGGTTCCCTTCATGATGATTGAGCTGGGAGGTGCCGATTCATGCGTCATGTTCGTGAACGGGCGCCGTCAGTTGGGATTGGTCATAACTCAACTGCTTCGGATGTTGATGTTTTTCTAGTACCTATTGTATAACTGCACAGTAAGAAAGAAAGAAAGAAAGAAAGAAAACTTTATTTGTCAAACATGCGTTTACATGACTAATCAGACATGCATGGTATTGAATTAATAAATGTTGTGAGCGTCCATGTTTTGCCAATAATGGCGTACAAAATTTTTAGGTATATTCGTTTACATTTAATTGCATTTTACATGCAGTCATTCTAAATTTCATTACAAAATACAAAACAAATAAATAATAATTGGTTCAAAGATATTACCTAAATTATAGTCAAAATAAATTATATAATGTCAGAATATTCACTATGCAGTCAATTATAATCATTCAAAAGTTAATCTATTTAAAATTCACATTATTCAATTGTTATTCTTATGTATATTAATTAGAAGCCGGTATAAAAAAGTCCTTTTCATTTAAAAAATCTACAACATTGTAATACACTTTACTAACTAAAAAATTTCTCAGCTTATTTTTGAAAAGTGCCAAAGGCATTTCTCTCCAACTTTTAGGTAATGTATTAAATATGGTAGGAGCCATACAAAAAACACTTTTGTGCATGAGGGTTGTTCTCGCAGTATGAGAACATATCCTGCTGTTGTCGCGCCTATTACGTGGGACTACTTCATCTAATCGTTTAAATCGGTGTGGATTTGTTTTAACAAAAACAGCCACTCCTAAAATGTACAGACATGGCAAAGTGAGTATTTTATATTTTTTAAAGTACGGCACGCAACTATCAGTAGGTTTTATTCTAAATATTGAACGAACGCATCTCTTTTGAGCCTTGAACACCGTTTCTTTTTCTGTCGAGTTGCCCCAAAAAATGACACCATAGCGTAGATGACATTCTGTTAAACCATAGTAGGCTGAAAGTAATGCCTCCACACCTATTATAGACGACAATGTGTGCAGGGCATAGGCAGATTTACTGATTTTCTTGCACAAGATTTCGATATGGGTTTTCCAATTAAGTTTTTTGTCAATGTGGAGCCCTAGAAACTTTGTTGTTTCTACCTCTTCTATAGGCTGGTCATCGTAGTGTATATTCAAATTACTATTACTATTGATCCGTTGACTGAAATGTATTAATTTAGTTTTAGTTAGGTTAATTTTTAAGTTGTTGTCATCCAGCCACTTTACCATTAGATGTATAGAGTCATTTATGTCACTTTCATAAGTATCAATACTTTTGCAAGGTATTGTTATGGTGCTATCATCGGCAAACAGTGTCAAAGGTTGAGGGATGGCTTTCGGTAGATCATTAATGTATAGTATGAACAAGGGAGGCCCTAGAACACTCCCTTGTGGCACACCAAACGAAACTATACGTTTTGAGGATTGAAATACAATTTCATGTTTACTTTTCATATTAATTTGGGTTATATTTGTTATTTGAGTTCTGTTATGTAAGTAAGATGATAATAAGACATGTGTGAGTACTTTTAATACTTTATACCTTTACATAGTATAGTGTGTAGTGCTATTCTGGGTGCATTGTCCTCACATATGTGAATTTATTAATGTATATACTCATGTACCTAAATATTGTAAAAATCTTTTTTTTTTTAAAAGAGTAAGTATGGAGTTTCTTGTGCATTCTTCTCCATAACAAGCTACTTTCCGAATGCACGGTAGAATCATTTTTTTTTAAAAGAGTAAGTATGGAGTTTCTTGTGCATTCTTCTCCATAACAAGCTACTTTCCGAATGCACGGTAGAATCAACTTTAATTCCATGTAAATTTAAAAAGTATGGAGTTTCTTGTGCATTCTTCTCCATAACTAGCTACTTTCCGAATGCACGGTAGAATCAACTTGTATTCCATTTAAATTTAAATTGTGACATTCAAAAGTGCCGCTTGGTGGCCCAGTTGAAATAAATATCTTTTGTCTATTGTCTTTTGTCAAAAGTCTTTTAGATGGTTGATTAAAATATATTTAATTAACAGTTTTAATTTAATTATTTTCACATCAACATTTGTCAAAAATCGAAAAGGCTGTATAAGCTCATATTCGATGTAAAAAAAATTAAAAACAGTTGCAAAAACGCGCCAATTTCTGAAAATTTTAATTTGATGTGTGATAAATTGATATTTTTTTTATAATGAGTTCATGTACAAGTGATGAAATAGAATTAACTTTGCCCGATATTTTATCTGTGGCAAAAACTGCGCAGAATGAAATTTTGCCCCAAAAATCTCGAGAAAGATATATGGCGACTTATGATAATTTTATTTTAACGACAAAACAAATTAAATTTTTACTATTTTCCACAACTGTATTGAAAAACGTCGTGTGATACACGGGTGTGTAGGTTATTGCACCCTTGTATCACAATGTACTAATTACATTATGCAGGTGGCATGATAAATTCCATTTAGTTACTTTTGAAACCCCAAAAAATAATTAAACCCTTAATTAAACAAAGAACTAAGCGCTGTGAACAGTCGACACATAGTCGAAGTCTGTTAGTGGTGTCGCGTCCATAAAGGATCATCCATTAACTGTAAGCGCATTGAGTAATAGGGATGTTTCTGTGTAGAAAAAGATTTTCTATTTAGTCCGTCAGTGAGATTATCAAATAACATTCACGTATTTTTGCATAGCCAAATCAATAAAATAATACAAAGTTAAAGCGCATCAAAGTTCAGAAGTGGGGTCTTGTGACGTCGTTAGGGCAGTTTAAAGTGTACTAGCGGCATAACGTTTCACACATTTCAACGCATATCTTTGTCACTTTACGTGTCAAAAGAAAAAATACGTGTCCAACTTTTTTATTAATTTACCTGACGGACATAAAACTAATTTTCAGTAAACTACCCTATTGAGATCATCATCATCATCATCTGCCTAGCCTTTTCCCAATTGTTGTTGGGGTCGGCTTCCAGTCTAACCGGATTCAGCTAAGTACTAGTGTTTTACATGGAGCGACTGCCTATCTGACCTCCACAACCCAGTAACTGGGTAACACGATACCCCTTGGCAAGACTGGTGTCAGATCTCAAGCTTCTGACTACCCGTAACGACTGTCAAAGATTTTCAAATGACAGCCGGGACCAACGGCTTAACGTGCTTTCCAAAGGCACGGAGGAAACTCGGTATGTTGAAATGGTCACCCATCCACGGGTTGACCTCGGCAAGCGTTGCTTAACCTTAAAGATCGACCCGTGCGGCTGTTATTATTTAGCCACGAGCTCCTCAAACTACCCTATTAAGATAAATAAATTAATTAATTAGCGGGGCCTAATTTACCCACATGCTAACCAGGCTTGATCAATGGGGCTTGCCTATGCAAACACCACTTACTTATAGCACCAGCAAAGCTTTTGGTCTACAACCGGGGTAAACCTTGATTCTAAAAACTATCATCTATAGCTTACCGGCACGTTTCTGCGGTTCACGGAAGTGGCCCAACGAGTTTTGATACATCCATAGTAACACTGGCCGTGGTAGCTCTCTATGTAAGATGTACTGAAGGTCAGTTCCACCAGTTTTGTTACACTGAAATAAGCAGAAAATATTCAAGTCATCATTAGACTTTTTAATGTTACCACTGCTGAAACACAGGCCTCCACTCTGTGAGAGGGAATGGGCCGTAGGCCGTAATCCACTCCACTACAATCCGCATTTTTATTGATTTCATTGACATTATGAGAACGAACGCCTGTCTTCATTAACGTGGCATAGGGGGAGTTGGCTGGTAGAAATCGTCAGGTAACGAAAAAGCAATGCCGCGCCTAAATCTTTAACGACGTCTCTCCACAGACAATGAAATTGCCCACCTGAATCTTTCAGGACCTAAAGGCTGCGATAACCAACGTTAGGTACTTACGTATTCTAGATATGCGTTAATGAATTTTGGGGCAAATTAAATATTTTCGACGAGATCAATCAACCTGACTAGCCTTTTTTAAACTACATTGGGATACAACCTAAGCGGTAGCAGTACCAGTATTTAACATAGAGCGACTGCCAATCTGACCTCAACCATCCAGTAAATGGGTAACGCGAAACCCCTTGGCAACACTATCGCCAGATGCCCTGGCTTCTGAGTAGCGACTTCCAAAGATCTAAAAATGACAGCCGCGACCAACAGCTTAATGCGCAAATCTCGCTATGTAAAGATCGTCACCTACTTATTCACGGATCGGCCTCGGCAAGCATAGCTTAATCAAGTATTAATAAAAAAACCGGCCAAGTGCGTGTCAGACTTCGCACATTTAGGTTTTCGGACCAAAGAAAAAATCAGATTTTTTAATATATTGCTATTTTTTTGTAAAATATACGTAATAACATTATCACCAAAGGTGAATGGCAGATTTTGTACCGCATACTTGTTCGGTTACAGAATCTATACCACTTTTAAGCATTTTTTTGTTCCATTTATTTATTTTACATCGCTCATGTTCGGTAAGAGGTTCTTATTACCTCCAAATGGTGCTTGTAGGTGACTAATTAGCGCTCTAGGGTAATCATGTAGCTAGAAAAGCCCTAGGGCGGTAAGTAATTAAAAAAAAACACTTTTTTCAAAAAGTTCGCGTACATTTAAAACCATCATACTGACAATAGACATCATGCATTCAGCCCAATGACCAAAGAGGTCGTTTTGCTATTCAGCCTTGTCTTCGTGTGAGTATAAAGCTGGAAACAAATTATCGGACGCGGCTTACGGACGCGACTGACAGCGGCGCGTAATGGAGTATAGGTAATTAATGTACATTAAATTGTGCAAACTATCGGACGTAAGTCGCGGACGTGACCTTGGGCGTTCGGACGTCTGATAGAGATCTGGCAGCCGCGTCCCATACGACTGTGCACACATACCAGCCGCGGCTGTAAGTCGCGTCCGTCAGCCGCGTCCGATAATTTGTTCCCAGCTTTATAGTCATCAATTTTAAATATCGAACGGCGAAGCTTAATTTCGTTCTTAAATTCTTTTATTCTTGTAATGCCGGTTTTTTTCTACTTACCTCACAATCGAGATGTAAAGCAGAATAGTTAGCTCGGGTGTAATCACCAATTGCACCCTCGAACTATAAGGCGGGCGCCTAAATATCTTGGCCTGCAATTGATGCCTTACAGCCCTTGGCTACTAATCTACTATTCATGAAAGTTTACTATTTTTAGAACTTCGGATTAATTAATAATATCCATAAAAAGAATTTAATAAATAAACGTAATAAAATCGTACACTAAACGCAGTTATGTTTTTAGAAGTAGCCATAAGTAAAATAACACAAATATTGAAATGCTAATTAATTATTTAGAAATAGAAATAACATTAATCAAACTCATCATTATCAAACTGTTGCAGTCCGCTGCTGAATATAGGTATCTCATAATGCCCTGAGTAGGTACGATCCTCATCTCAAGCTACCTACTTAATGGTTAGTAAAACACTACAAAGATAGCAACAAACAATTTACTTTACACATGCAACATTTAAATATAACTAATAACCTACATTGGTACATTAATGTACATAACCTTAAAAAATAAAACTGGTTATAACTTTTACGTCCCCCAGTTCTAGAAATCTGAGAATTTTAAAAAGGGATTATCTATCATATTAACTACCGATTAAAACCAAAATGATCCCAAAACATGAATTTTGATTAGCGGTACGAAATTACCATACAAGCCTGCCGTTCGCCTTACAAGTTCATAGTTCAATGGGTGGTTAAATAATGGTTAAAGACTTACGCTTCAGTTCGTGTACAAAACTTTGCATCCACGTCAATTACGAAGTAAGCAATAGCACAAAAATAAATTACAGACCATTTTATCGACATTTTTAATGTCGAAACGTTTAACTATAGGCTTAGTCACTGTCTACCACTCGTATAATTAATTTACAACTGCTCATTGCTTATTATTTTAATAATTATGAACTAATCAACAAGTATGTCCCTATGTAGATAGTATATAGGTATAGGATGCAAACGTAGGGTGACAACTAACGCTAAAGAATTTATGACTTCGATGAAAACAGGCTACCTTAAATGAGAAGCATATACAGATATGTACTTACGTATGAAAATGACATTAATAGTTCTCTTGACTCACTAATTAAATGGCTAGAAAGGAATAATTTAATTATAAATTTAAATAAGACTAAGATAATGCACTTTAGACAGCGTACTCCCGGCTTAACTAATCTTCATATACACTACAAAAATAGCAATATTGAGGAAGCTGGAGATACGCAATTTTTAGGATTACAAATAGATTACAACATATTTTTTTTTTTTTTTTTTTTAAAAACGTTGCCCCACACTAGAAATTTCTTCCTGTATTGTGGGTGCGTTTACAAACATATAAACTCACATACACAACACCCAGAGCCGGAACAACTATCTGTAGGTCATACAAATATTTGTTCCGTGCGGGAATCGAACCCGCGACACGAAGCGCAGCAGTCAATCGCTCAACCACTGCGCCAACCGTGCGCAGAATTGGAAAGCACATATAGATATTTTGTGTAAAAAACTGAGTTCGTCTGCATATGATTTATATACATTATCCTCCTTCGACCTCGCGTTTGTTCAGAACATTAAAGTAAATTAAAACAACTGAAGTTTGGCTTAATACTCTTATATCTGATGACTTACTAGCTAATGACGACGACTACCATCAACAGATCAGAGCGTGGGCAGCTGTACCACCTGAATCACCAACGTCAGACTTTCCATCCACTGACAAATTTATTAACATTGTCAAGAGGTTACCACTCAACACGTCATCAGGTGAAGATAAAATATCTAATCGGATGATTATAGAAGCGTGTAAAAAAGCCGGTGATGCGATTTGAACCGTTGTATTGCGGAGGGCGTATTTTCTCGTATATGGCGACGCGGATTTATACGAATCATCCAGAAAAGTGGCGACAAACCCCCGGACGACCCGAAGTCGTACCGGCCCATAACATTACTTCCATCTTTGGGCAAACTCCTGGAGCACCTTATCGTTCCACGTTTGCTCCCGGACGGACCAAAATTTCATAATAATCAATTCGGTTTCACTATTGGAAAATCTACCGTAGACGCGACCCTTACTGTTAGGAATGTAATTAATACATCTGAACATAAATAACCTTTATATTAATCTTATGTTCAGATGTATGAACTACATTTGGGCTTTTTCTAGATATTTCTGGGGCTTTTGATAACGCATGGTGGCCAGTGCTATTACTTAAAATGAAAACTCGATGCTGCTATAAAAATATATACAATTTAATTTACTCTTACTTTTTCAATCATTTATTGAATCATTTATTCCGCGAAACTCAAACTCGGCCATCATTCCATGTCGAAGTCTCTCACCATGGGATGTCCTCAGGGTTCGGTTATTGGTCCGCCTTTATAGAATTTAGGCTTTGATGATTTCCTCGCGATTCCGCTTCCAAGCGGCTGTTCATTAACCGGTTACGCGGATGACGGTCTTCTGCTCATTCAATCAAGAACTCGAGCTGGACTCGAGAACTTGGCTGACACTTGCCTACGATTAATATCTCATTAGGGCGATCGAAACCGCCTGACCTTGCTCCTCACAAAACTTATCAACTCATTTTGTAAGGTAATCTTAAATCGTATCCTGCTATTAAATTTAATAACGTCCCGGTAAAAAGGAAGCAGTCCATGTGCTATCTTGGTCTAGTGTTAGAGAGGAATTTTGCATTTCTAGATCATATTAAAATATTCGGTGTAAAAGCAAAAAAGAACTTCTATGCCTTAGCGAGAATTTCTAAATCTACGTGAGGTCTGTTTTTTTTTACTTTAAAGACTATTTATGGGGCTACTTATTTGGGTTGTATCTGCTATGGGGCGCCTGTTTGGGCTGATAGGGCCACAATAGGGGCGGTACGACGTAAATTACTTCAGAGTCAGCGTTTGGCTTAAAAGAAAGAAGAAAAAGAAAGAAAAAGTGTTTATTCGCCACAAAAACGACATACAATTTTTTGATTTTTCCTTAAATTAAACCCATCGGTTGTAAGTACTTAAATTATGTTAGTAAAGGAAGTTAAAATAAAATACGAATTTTGAGTACAGTACAAGGATGATGAGTAGGTAAGTACAAGCAGATGCATGTCGTGACTGTGACAAGAAGGCTTCCACTCAGCATAATGATTGATTGATGATTTCTAAAAGATGTGATTTGTAACTTTTTTAATTTAAAAATTGGGATGTAATGCCTTTTTCAATAAATTTTATTATTATTATTATTATAATGCTGTGCCGTGGGAGACCCACAGCACAGCGCTGATTTTCAGTGGTCGCCTAGGACGTGACGTACGGAAACCAAAGCTTGTTGCGTCTAATATAATACAAAAATATATAACAAATAAGTATAAAAAGATAATATAAACCACTACGTAAATATGTTGCGACTAAAATGAAAGTAGGTATCTAGACAAAATCAACGAAACACAAAGTGCGGGTACCATTGCTCTGTCCCGCCCTCATCGCACCCACACTGGCGTGGCGCTCTTAAAAAGCCTTAATGAGAGCCTACGTGACGTCGTGCAGACGCGGGCACGCTGCTTGTCGTGCGTGAGGCATCGCGCCATCCAGACGCGCACCGGCCCATAGATAAATATTCTAATAATAAACAAAGCAAAGCAAAGCATACAGGACGGTTAGTACTAATTAATTACCGGTACTTGCTGGCATACTTCCGGTCGACCTTGAAGTGCAGCGACGTGCTGCAATGTACTATTTCGCAAATATCGCCATGGACGCGGACGGGGTGACCGTGAGAAAATCTCTAGTTTTTTTTTTTTATAATCTATTGGCTCGCGTTTGACCACTATCTCGCCTGATGTTAAGCGATGATGTGGTCTACGATGAAGCCCGCTTGCCTAGAAGAAACCTATTCACTCTTGACTTAAAGACCCCAAGGTTGTAGCTATCAGGCCACAAAGACTCCGGAAGGGAGTACCACTCATTAGCTGTGCGCACAATGAAAGTATTAGCAAAACGCTTTGAGCGTATGGGAGGGATGTCCACCATGTACCGATGCCGCATGGCCGTACGTCTTGTAGTCCGATGATGGCAACTCGGCGTCGATTTTCGAGACTCTGGAGCTTTGACGCGACCAGTGTATAGTTGCCAATAAGCCTTTTGGCCCGTCTGTCAATCGACTCAAGTGCTTCAAGCTGGTTTCGGCAGATCCATCCCAGAGGAGAGAGCAGTACGCCATTCATGACCGAACTTGCAATTTATACAAGTTGAGCAGCTGTTCAGGCGTGAAGTACCATCTCACCTTTGCAAGAATCCCCAACTTTTTTGCAGCTAACTGAGCTTTCTCCTCAATGAACGGACCGAAGTTGAGGGTCAATGACAACGTAACACCCAGAAGTTCAAGATGGTCCGTTAACAGCACGGATACACCACGGAAAGATGGAGCCGGGTGGAGTTGGCTCTTTTTAGCGGAAAAAGACACGCCTGAGTCTTAGCAGCATTGAAACCGACCAGATTGGCATCACCCCATTCGGAGACTGCCTTCAAAGACAGGTTCAAGCGTTCAACCATGGCCTCCCGGAGAGAACGAATCTGAGGCCCAGTAGCCCGTGCGCCGGACTCGTATCTCTCAGCAACAGTGCCGTCGTTTGTATAGCCAAAGGTTCCGGGTTTTAGCAGATCATTAATGTGCAGCAAAAATAATGTTGCCGAGAACACTGACCCCTGAGGGACTCCGGCGTTGATATCTAACGGACCGGACGAGCAACCGTCGATAACCACTCGGATGGAACGGCCCCTCAGGAAGTCCGCAATCCAATCACACAGACCACTAGGCAAACCGAAAGAAGGAAGCTTACCAATGAGGCTTTCGTGCCAGACCTTGTCGAAAGCCTTCGAGATGTCGAGTGAGACGGCTAGCGCTTCCCCGTGTCTCTTGATGGCTTTACTCCAGATGTGAAAGGCATACGCCAGAAGATTCCCAGTGGACCGATTTCAGCGTATTGGCGGTCACTGAGGATGTCGTTCGCTTCTAGGTATGCCAGGAGCATACCGTTGAGCACACATTTAAACCACACATTGACGTCTAGGAGGAACTTTTATCCGAATGACAATGTAGGTGGGATAATTCCATCAAGGGCCGACAGCTCCACCAATTCTTTCCATCCGTTTGTGTGCGGCTAGCCTGGACGTGGATGGAGGTGGATCACTGTGTTGCCCAATTTCTCACAGGGCATGGTAACTTCAAAAGTAAATTATTTTCCTTCAAACTGGTTGCCTCGCCTTTATGTCAGTGTTCTACATCTGACTGCGAATATGTACAATCTGCACATCATATCTTATGGGAGTGTATTCTTTGGCAGAATGAACGCAATACTATGTTGAATAATGTACAGGCTGTATCAGGAGCTGTTTACTATACGGAACTTGTGGCAACTAGAACAAATTTCCATGCGTTCAAGTTTTTTTGCCATACCTATTATTGGAATCAAATTTAACAGCTCACAATGTTAGGACCCATTAATATTAATGCTAATTTGTATCTGTGGTGCTAGGCAACTGGGCTTATATTATTTGTTCTGTCTCCTGCTTGATAACGAGGGCTGTGGAAATTTATATTTTTTATTACTCCTCCATTATTCTTTTTTGATTAATTTCGTTGCCGGATCCAAGACAGTTAAATTCATTCTCCGGGACTTCGTCGAAATTTATTGCCGCGGCGCTTTTCTGGTGGTCGCCACTGTTGATTCTGGCTTTCAGGAGTTCCAGTTGTTTGGGAATAGTGCGATGGGATTGTCCCAAAAATATCCTCCTTAGTAGATAACAAAACATTTCTAACGGCTAACTACGGCATAGTTGAATCTCACTTACGCTACGGCATCATTTTCTGGGGGAACTCAACTGATAGAGACACGGCATTTAAGGCCCAAAAACGATGTCTCTGGTCAATGTTTAAACTTAAAACTACAGACAGTTGCAAGCCTAAGGGATTCCTTAAAATAGTAAGGAATACAATATCTTGACACTTCCTTGTTGTCTTTAAGTCAAGAGAGCATAGGTTTTTTCTAGGCAAGCGTGCTTCACCGTCGACTATATCATCGCTTACCATCAGGTGAGATAGTGGTCAAGCGCAAGACTATTGAGAATTAAAAATAAAAAAAAACCCATAAACCAATATAAACTGTCAAATAAAATTAGGCATCGAAACTTTGGCGACAAGTTACGGGTAGATATTTTTATCATATGACCGTAAACCATAAAAGAGGAGCTCTAGATCGCATTTGTTTTTGTTTTGTTTTTGTTTTGTTTTTTTTTAAAAAACGTTGCCCCACACTAGGAATTTCTTCCTGTATCGTGGGTGCGTTTACAAACATATAAACTCACATACACAAACACCCAGAGCCGGAACAACTATCTGTAGGTCATACAAATATTTGTTCCGTGCGGGAATCGAACCCGCGACACGCAGCGCAGCAGTCAATCGCTCAACCACTGCGCCAACCGTGCGCCCAATTATTAAAATTTAGAACACATGTAGATAGCCTGGACGGCTAGATTGTCCAATCCAAGGTGTCCACCTTTATCCTGATAGTTCTTTACCGTGAGAATCAATTGTAACGCGGGCGAAGGCGCTGGATAAAAATAATGTTTGCCACCTTGTAGACGACCTACCTGGTAACTTTCTGTATATACCTACCTACCCAACAGTCCTGAGTCCTGACTCAAGCACTGGTCACAGTAGTGGTAAAACACACAATATAGTATAAAGTAAAGTATGTACCACGGCGGTGACGAACCAAACATCCGCAAGCTACAGCATCCATATAATACATGAATGTGATAAGTGATAACGCCGTGGGTACTTATTTATAACCGGTTTGAAAAAAGAACATAACATCACTCCTGTATTCTCCGAAGGTTTGAGTAGAGGTGCACCTTCATAGGCGGATTCAGGGGGGGAGGGCTCAGTCGAAACTCAGCTATACCAACTATATGGCTTTGATAAAAAAAAATAAAAATTCATTACTATTAAAGTCTCAATTATATTGCAAATACCTAAGATACACTTAACAATATTTATTAAGCAGATTTCGGGCAGTTGCGTGGTATCGACTCGTATAACGTCTATCTTTTCGAGCTCGTTTCGCTCGGTCTTGCATCCAGTTTCTCTCAATTCAATTTCTGAATGAATTGTCAAAAAAGATAACGTTCAGAGGCTGGGTACAAAATTATTCGAGCTCACTTCGCTCGCTCTTACATCTTGCATGTATCTCATGGTTGTTGAAATTTTCTGCAAGAAACTCTTAATTCGTTCAAAGTGTGAATGGTAACCAATCCAAAGTGCAAAAATTTTCACGTTGCCTTAATTCTTCTTCTGGAAAAACTACTACCGTTCCGGCACCAGCTATTCTATCACTTGTTTATGCTTTACAAAGCTGCTACTTTATAATAACTGTACTATACTTCTTGTAAAGTTATTTAAATCAAGTGCCTCAAGCATTATTAAGCCTATTTTAATAAATAACATAGTTAAACAAGTAACTAGGAGCAGTGATGTCTCATCCCATACAAAGAAACTGTCCCGACGTACTGTACTGATTATTTTTTGTACATCGTTCACGTTTGGTTTCGTTCCACGGATATAGATGGTGATCTATCTATCGCCGTGGTACAGAACCAAACGCGATCGATTTACAAAAAATAATCGGTATAATCAGATGCATAACGCTAGTTAGGTACGTCGGCACGGTTTCTTTGTATGGGATGAGGCATCTGTTTGTTAGTATTATATTATTCGTGCTAGTAGCAAGAACCTTCTTAGTGGTAAGTTGTAAGGAGCACGAAAGAAAAAAACGAATTTGTTTAGAACCATTGCTTTCACTAGTATTACATATATCGATAATTTATTTTCACCAAGGAACCAATACATATAGTAGAATTTACTGTAACAGCTGGCTTAAACGTTTATTGCTCTTGTACCCTCCCCCAGAAACGAAGCCTGGATTGCCCATGTGCACCTTTATTTCACGCACATTTCGACAGTTATGTTTAAATCCTATGTATTAAGGGACGAGACTATTGCCATCAATCGGGTACAAATCCTGACTCCGGCTGCTACTGAAAATTTCCAGATGGAAAAACCCAATAACACTGCCTTACCCGGGTATCGAACCTAAGAATGAATGTTCTGCAGTAGCGCTGCGACCACGCGACGAGGCAGTTGGAAAAAAGAAGATAACTTATTTACCAAACCGGGGAGAAGGTATTTTTATGGTCCTTTGTATGTACCGTGAGGTTTTAAGGTACGTAAACGTTGTCACAAACTCCATTTTGGCATTTCTTAAGTGGCAGTGATCACTAACTGCTTCAAGTAGCCTGCTAGTCTAAGCAAAAACTGTCTTTCTAAAAGCCTTAACAGGTCTCCGTTGCTCACCGGCAAAAGGTGTAGGTATTAGAGAACATAATATTTTCTTAAGACTCAAAATAGGTAACTGAATTGCGCCTGCCGAAAAACTATGACAATCAATAAAGTTGCAAGACCTACTGTTGCTATTACCATTTTGCTAGGCGCCTACCACCAGTTTAGTACAGATTTACAGAATCTAAACGGTGTTCTGCAATAACGCAGTACGTAACAAGGTCCCTTCATTGTTTTTATACTTAGAATGCAACAGCTCCCTAATTGCGTAAGTGAATTCGGAAAGGCAAAGGGTTTGACTACATCAATCGACCAATCACATAGACGGAAATCTCAATCGCGTCTTTCATCTCGCATGTGATTGGTCGCTTGATGGGGCCAAAACCCTTTGCCTTGCCGAATTCACTTCCGCAATTTTTTCATTGCGGCTACAGCAGGCCTCCTTCCACCGCCGCAATAGAAATTGAGAGGCACAGCAGATGGGATGCCTTGCCAATATCACAGAATCATCTTCTAGCTGACCCGGCAAACTTTGTTTTGCCATAAAAACACCAAACATTCATCTACTCTACCATACCTACCCCACCCTACCTACATACCTACCCTACCTATACCTATGTAGGTAAGGTACTTAAACCTCCTAACAATAACAAACACAACAATAAAACAATAAGCTAAATCGGTCGTTTACGATTCTATAAAGTACATATTTTTCTGCTAACGAATCTGCTGCCTCTTCAAACGAACCAAGCTTTTGTTCTCTAGGTGACACCCTTGGTAATTTTATTCAACATAATTTCAATTATGAGTCTAGTCGGTTGGTGAATGTGTGCCACATTAACGCTCAAAGTGTTGCCAGTCATTACAGCGAGCTGTATGATGTTTTCAATAACAGCAACTTTCACGCTATCCTGATCTCCGAAACATGGCTCAAACCGCATCTTCTGTCCACCACTTATCCTCTTACCGGTTTCGTTCTCATACGGAACGATCGGATTGATAAGGGAGGAGGTGGTGTGGCCATATACCTTCGCAGTGATTTTCCTTACAAAATACTTGCTACTTCCTCCTCAAACTATTCTGCCTCTGCTGAGTTTATCTTCATTGAAGTTTGCGTCAAAGGAGCCAAAACCATTATCGGTGTTGTCTATTGTCCCCCCACTGTCGATTACTTCACTGAATTCGAATCAGTTCTTGAATCTTTGGGTTCAGAGTATGCACACCACATCATCATGGGTGATTTCAACACAAACCTCCTTTCCCAAAACTCCCCTCGATCCCGTAAGCTTCTCCATCTCATCGAGTCAGCTAGTCTGCATGTATTACCACTACAAGCGACCCATTGTAACAAATCTGGCGATGACACCTGGCTCGATCTTATCCTCACCTCGAATACTTCCCTTGTTTCATCCCATGGTCAACATGACGCTCCTGGTTTCTCTCATCACGACATGATTTTCCTTTCCTATATCCTCAAACCTCCTAAACCTAAGCCCAGGGTTCTGTACAGGCGTTGTTTTGCCAGGATGGGCGTCGAGAAACTGAAGAAAGATGCATCTGCGATCGATTGGGAGACTATGACAGAGGCCACTTCGGTTCGGTGGCAATCTTTAATGATGTTGTGGTCAACCTTTATAACCGACACGCTCCCGTCAGAAAAGTAAAACTAAAACGGCCTCCTGCGCCTTGGATGACAAATGGCATACAGATGGTCATACGACGCAGGGACCGCACGTTCCGAAAATATAAAAGGGATCGTACTGACGAGAATTGGGTGCTATTCAAGGCTGCAAGGAACAGATGTAACCAGATGATACGCAATGCTAAACGCCGCCACATTCTGGAAAATATTTCTTCATCTTCTTCTGCCGATATTTGGAAGTTCCTAGGAACACTTGGTATCGGCAAACCGCGACATTTGGACCTTCCTAATTCTATTGACTTAGATGATCTCAACCATCATTTCTCCACTGTGCCTACAATGGATCGTCTAACTAAGCAACAAACTCTGTCTCTTCTTTCTGGTCTAACGCGTCCTCACATTAATACATTTCGTTTCATTCCAGTTGAACCGGAGGAGATCAAAAAAATCATTCTCGCCATCAAATCCAAAGCGGTGGGATGTGATAATATCACCCGTGGTATGGTAATCACTGTTTTGGATCACCTCCTATCTCCTATCACCCATATCATAAACTTTTCCTTGTTCACCGGAATATTCCCTTCCTTGTGGCGTAAAGCTTATGTTCGTCCACTTCCCAAAGTTTCCAATCCCACTCTTCCATCCCACTTCCGCCCCATTTCTATCCTTCCCTTCCTATCCAAAGTGCTCGAGGCCTGTGTTCACAAACAATTTTCACACTTTGTGCAGAGTAATTCTCTAATTAGTCCTCTACAATCTGGGTTCAGGCCCGGGCACAGCACTGTATCCGCCCTCCTTAAAGTGACTGGCGATATAAGGGCGGGACTGGAAGATACTAAAGTCACTGTATTAGTGTTGGTTGATTTCTCGAACGCCTTTAATACCGTCAGTCACGAAATCCTATTAGCCATTCTTTCCTATTTAATGGTCTCCCCCAAAGCTCTGGAATGGTTCACCTCTTACCTTCAGGAGCGTCATCAGTCGGTTCACGTTGGAGATTCTTCATCTCGTTGGTGTGATTTGATAGCTGGCGTTCCTCAAGGCGGCATTCTTTCTCCTCTTCTGTTTTCTATTTTTATTAATCTCATTACTTCTGAACTTCAGTGTGCGTATCATCTGTATGCAGATGACCTTCAATTGTATTATCAGGGGAGTGTCGACGAATTACCTGACGTTATCGGCAAGTTAAATGACGACTTAATAGCGATAAAAGACTGGTCGGATAGGTTTGGCGTTACTGTAAATCCCAATAAGTGCCAAGCTATCATCATTGGGAGTCCTCGCAGCATCGCTAAGGTGGATTATGCAACTTTACCACCTGTTCTGTTCAACGGTATGATTGTCCCGTTTAGTACTGACGTGAAGGATCTTGGCTTGCGCATCGATAATACTCTTAACTGGCGTACTCAAGTTGCTAGTGTCAGTCAGAAGGTCACTGGAACGTTGCGGGCTCTGTATCGTTTAAAAAATTTATTACCTTCGAACACGAAGGCAATGCTTGTGCGGACCCTAATTTTTCCTATCATCGATTATGGTGACGTGTGCTATTATGACCTGAATGCAGATCTCCTCAACAAACTTGACCGTCTTCTAAATTACTGCATTCGATTTGTTTTCAATTTACGTAAATATGATCATGTCTCTGCGCATCGGTCACTTCTAAAGTGGCTGCCCATACGCCAGCGTAGAGAGCTAAGGGCACTGACTACCTTGTTTTCATTTCTTGACTCTTCCAACTCCCCTAGTTATCTGGCTCCTTACTTTCAATACATTTGCGCCAACCACAACAAAAATCTTCGCTCTTCACATAACCATCTTCTTCAATGTCCCACTCACCGCACTGACTTCATTCACTGTTCTTTCTTCGTTCAGTCTATTTCTCTGTGGAATGCGCTCCCTCAAGAAATCAGGATGGCAACCAACCAGAGATGCGATTTATTTGAAATACTTCCATTTAAAATGCAAATACAAAATGCTAAATACCTATTTTGTATTTTGCATTTAAATACCTTTTAGTAAAAAACATTTTGTATTTTATTTGAAATATCTTTCGAGATGTATTTTGCATTTTTAATATTCATTTCAAAATGCAAAATACTTTGTGATAAAGTTTAGCCAACATTACCAGTCAAACAAAATGAGATGAACGAATAACTTTTATATTGCCGAATTTGACCGATAGAGGCGGCTGCTAGCCATGCGCACCCTTTTTTACTCGACTGCCGAAGGAGGGTACTGTGATTAGCAGTCTATGTATGTATGTTTGTTCCTATGTGGCGTTCCAGCGACCAAACGCGTTGGCCGATTTTGATGATTCGTACGTCAATTGATTCTTCTTAACCCTGCGAGTGTCACTGGCTACATTAAAATTGAAAATAGAAAAATGGCGGCTTTTGGGCGCCATATTGTGGCAGCCCAAATTTTTTTTTCTTCCAATCCCGTCGTGTGGGATATCAAAATAATTGGCTTTAAGAGTTTATATGTTTGAATGTACCTAATTCGAAAAAATGTTAACTAAAGAGTGTTAAATAAAAAAATAGTAATTCGAAAACGCAAAACACCTACTTAACTGCTTAAAAAGCAAACTAAAAAGACTTAAATAAGAAAAAAAAACATGCTGTGCAGTCGGAGGATACATATTCGCGAGCAGGCTGACCAAAACCAGATGTATCCTCCGACTGCACAATCAACCGAAATAAATGGCCACACAATTCACAAAATGGAGCTCTTTTCGTTAGTCTAGTTTTTACATTATTTTAAGTGAGTATTATTATTATTAATAACATAACAGAATCTATTGATACGCGTACTGATAAATATGACCAAAATGTCATGCATAAGGTGCCATGTTATTAGACGTTTTTGTTCGGCTCGGCATTGTGTCTCTATTTCTCATGATAAATACCTAAAATAATTAAAAAAACTGAGATTTTGTCAAAAAGTATTTTATTTTGAAAAAGTATTTTGAAATTTTGCATTTAGCATTTGAAATACAAAACGCAAAACTATTTGGTATTTTGCATTTGAAATAGTAAATCTGAAAAGTATTTTGCATTTTGTATTTAAATGCTTTTTTAAAACCATTTTGTACATCTCTGCAACCAACAGATTGGCATTCTAAGTGAAAGCTCGTGAGCATGTTCGTAATAAGTTGGCAGTAGTATCGTCACAGCGATAATTTTTCTCCAATCATCTGCTACCACTAATTTTTTAAGTATATTCGTGTATTTAGTTTATATGTTTGAGTATTTATTGTATGTACGTGGGACACTCAGAAAGTTTTGCGAAACTAAAAAAAATTGTTCTATACGTACATATATTTTTATTAAATCTTTTCAAAGTACTTTCCACCAGCCTCTATACAAAGATTCATGCGCCTAAACCAGTTTTCAAAACACTTTTTCCAGTCCGCCGCAGACACCTCGTTTACAGCCTGCTCGAACGCAGCCAGCGCATCTTCCAGCGACGAAAATTGTATCCCTTTGAGCTGATTTTTTATTTTTGGGAATAAAAAGAAGTCACACGGTGCTAGATCAGGGCTGTAAGGAGGGTGACCCAGGAGTTTGACTGGCGTGCTGTCCAGGAAGTTCCTCGTTTTGAGTGCGGTGTGCGCAGGTGCATTGTCGTGGTGGAGCAGTAGCCCGCGGAGCCCTGTGTTTGGTCGCTTGTTGCTTATAACAGAGAAAACTTCTGGCAAACATTTGGTAGTATACCATTCGGCATTAATGCTTCTTTGATCCCGTAAGGGAATTGATACCAAGTGGCCAGTCAAATTAAAAAAGCTAGCGATCAAAATCTTACCCCCGCTTCTAGATCGCTTCACTTTGGTAGGCGTTGGCTCATTTTGAAACACCCAAACAGTCGACTGGCGCTTGGTTTCTGGGTCGTATTGATAAATCCAGGACTCATCACCTGTAACGATGTCGTAAACACGCCGAGACGAGCCTGCTTCAAATTTGTTAAGCATATCACGGCACCATTCCACCCGGGCCTGCTTCTGAGCATCGGTGAGGTTGTGCGGCACCCAGCGTGATACTATCCTCCTCACGCGAAGATGGCTGTGTAGAATCTCGTGAACGCTTCCCGATCCAATCTTCAATATGTGTTGAATCTCCTGATATGTAATTCGCCTATTGTCTTGGATTAAATTTTTCACTGCTAGCACGTTTTCTTCGGTAACAGCCGTCAAAGGGCGACCGCTTCTTTCGTCATCCCCCAAAGTTGGTCGACCGCGCTTGAATTCGTTATACCAACGATACACGGTTGCCTTGGAAGGGCCTTCATCCATGAATGCCATTTGAAGTCTATCGTACGATGCATCCGGTTTCAGGCGACACTTGAAATCGTATAAAATCATAGCTCTAAAATGTTCCCGGCGCAGATCCATATTTCAGTGAGACACAATACTTTGAATTAACTCGCAAAAAATGTGGAGGGAAATTTTGAAATTGGAACTTACTTATTTTTACTTATAAATAATCATATTTTCGAAAAACATTATAACTGGCCAGTCTCCCATATATAAAAACTTTTTTTCGCAATACTTTCTGAGGGGCCTGGTATTTATAGTATGTATGTATAGCGTTGTATTTGAATGACCCTACCTTATGTATCATGTTTACTTTAAATATTGCACCTACCACTTGTTCTCTGCATCACCCAAAGGTCGACTGGTAGAAAATGCCTAAGGCATTAAGTCCGCCTCTGTACGTTTGTGTGCATGAAGTATTAAATAAATAAATATAGACAAACATTCATTTTTATTTATATAGATTGCTAACACCTTAAGTTTGTAAAAACTTTGCCTAATACCTATGTATTGGTGGCATAATTTAGATTAGTTTTAGGACTTCTAAGTAAGTAAACTTACCTAAAATTTCACCGGGCGAAACTGTGGGCACCTTGTACCTAAGCTACGTCCCATGCCCTCGCACTGTTCCATTTCAGTAAATAGACGGACTTCGTGTCACAAGTTTTAGCACTATTGAAGATAAGAGGAAGCAACAAAGTACCTACGCTCCAATAGTATAACTTTGTAACAATAATTAAAAAAAATCCTACTGCTTCAAAAGCGAACTAAAAAGTCGTAAACAAGGAAAAAATCATGCTGTGCAGTCGGAGGATACATATTCGCGGGCTGGCTGACCAAAATCTGGTGTATCCTCCGCCTGCACAGCATGATTTTTTCCTTGTTTACGACTTTTTAGTTCGCTTTTGAAGCAGTCGGGTTTTTTGATTTTTTGAATTAAGTTTTTTTATTTATAACTTTTTAGTTAGTTTTTTTCGAATTAGATACATTTAAACAAATACTATTTATATATTTTTGAAATCACCTCTTAAAACCCTTTATTTTGATACCCCACACGATGGGTTAGAAAGAAAAAAAAATTTGGGCCCCCACAAAATGGCACCCAAAATCCGCCATTTCTCTATTGTCCAATTTTAATGTAGCCTGTGACACTCGCAGGGTTAAGACGCATCGATTGACGTATGAATCATCAAAATCGGCCAACCCGTTTGGTCTCTGGAACGCCATATAGGAACAAACATACATACATACATACATAGACTGATAAACACATTACCCTCCTTCGGCAGTCGGGTAAAAAAGAGGGGTATATAACACCCCATTTATAACACAACTTCTTTGCGAGTTAAAAACACGCGTGGTGTCTCGTAGTGAACGCAGCCACACAACATGTGCGCTTAGACGTGTAGTTGCGGACACCATCCATCTTAACAACGCAGCCCCTCGCTAAGCTCAACTGCACTCCAGCTTCGTTCCACTCCGTTAAACTCGCTTCGCTCCAACGAATAATTTTATGATGCCGCTGTCCGTCCGCCGTGCTCTGCTCAGAACTAACGTGCCTAAGGATTGACGGTCCAAACCAGGAATAAAAACTGGCCAAGTACGAGTCGTACTCGCGCACTGAGGGTTCCGTACAAACAGCTATATTCACCAAAATAATTAGATAACATTACTGAAGTTCATAAACTATGAGGGCACCGAACCTTGCTCGGACAAACTTAACTTTGCCGTTGGGAAACTGTAGTCCCCATACATCTACATAAGTCGCGGTTAATTATCTTTTTTTGATACAGGTACAAATTTACGGTATTCGGTTTTTTTTCATTACTTGTGCTATAAGACGTTGCTTCTTGCCAAATTTCATGATTCTAGGTCAACGGGAAGTACCCTGTAGATTATGATTCCCTTGCGAGTGTAAAATATGCGTCATTAACGGCTGTATCTCTTGACTGCGTTGATCTAGAAGTTTGATTTATTCACAGCTGCAAGGGGTTGCAAACTTGAGTATACGATATTAATTTCAAATCGATACCTCCACGCGTTCCCGAGATAAAGGTTTTTGACAAACAGGCGGACAACAATGTGATCCTACATGGGTTCGTTTTTTCCTTTTGAGGCACAGATCCCTAAAATATTAAGATTTAGGTACCTATAAGAAGTTTTAGAGGAATTTAAATGATTATTATCAATCCTTACGCACATCCAGATCCAGACTTAGCAGCCTGTTACAACAAAAGTCCCCGATATCGAATTTCATCCACGGCGGCCAATCTCAGCGAAGAGGAGACTAGGCATCGGCGCAGGAGCATAGTGAACAACTGTTTGCACAAATACAGGTGCACTTTGTTCCCTTCCCACACTCTCATAATATTTCGGTGGCACAGCAATCAGACACGACCGAAAAGAGGTCAAATGTAGGACCAACGGCTTAACGCCTCTGAGAAATTCCTCCTAATGGAAAAACCCATTAACACTTTTCCTTGCCTGGGAATCGAACCCATACTCTTAGCAGTCGCACTTGCGACCGCAAGACCTATGAGGCACTCACAATTCACCTGTTACAGTATAAGAACGGCCATCAGTTGAGATTGGTCATAAGTAACTGCTTCGGCATGCTTTTAATTACGTACTTATTTTTAATTTGTTTGTTTTACTCTAGCTAGACGCTTTTGCATCTTGAACGTGCACCTCTTTTTACATCATTCTCACATATGTATTTTTCAAACAAGAATGATGTAACCAAGTAATTTTAATTAAAACTGATGGAAAAGAGTGTCTGTGGAGTTCCTTGCACATTCTTCTCCATAGGGAACTAATGACTCTTGCAAACGTGCAACTAGATTCATATTTTGTTTGACAATTCAAAAGTACCTATATATGGTTTAGTTGAATTAAAAATATTTTGATTTTTACAATAATAAATGAGCGCTTTAGTTATGGTTCTGCAAGTGAAGTTAATATTCACAGACAAGATTTTCTTATGCTTACGCACATCAATGATAAGCTTTACAGCTCCATTGCAAACTGTAGTCAAATTGTTGAAATGATCTATTACAATCTGGCCATGTTGCTATGCTAGACTTGTTGCACACATAAATGTGCTTATTGCAACCTGCTCGGATAGGCAGGTACGTAAGCAATCAGCAAATTATCCAAAATTAATTACTAGGTATACACTACCACATCAATAAAAGTAATCATTATCATTTCCTAAATAAAATTAAAAAATATAATTAATAATAACTTAAAGAGTATCAAAAGATTGATTCTCGAGATTTATAAGATTCAAATGTGTCCTCTGCTTCCGAGATGACATTAAATATCTTTCTTTTCACTGTATACTGTAACCATGTTGGGAATTGCTTGGTTGTCTCGCACATGCTTTCAAAGAATGAATCTAAGGGATGTTTGTTGCGGTCTCCATATCGACAATTGCTTCTATCATCCATATCAATCATTATTTCTCCAATTTCATTGTCAATTTTTCTTTTTCTGAATATGTGTTCGGTTGGCAGGGATGTGTCTATTTTATTAGTGTGAGATTCTCCTGTGAAATTCAGTGTGTCGGTGTTTGAAGTAGATGGTTGAACTTCTAGAAAGGAGTCGGAAGGGGACGGCGATGACTCTTTGTTGTCATCACTGGACGTTGCTAAACTTCGTCTTCTTTTCCTAGTTTTCATGAAGGGGAGTAGGAACTCCATTATCTCTGCATATTTCCACTTGTTATTTATGACTATCTCCTGTCCGTTGGACACAGCTTTGGCTCTTTTTAACGAATCCCTGTGACTGTCTCGAAGTTTCTTCCACTCAGCTTTTGCAGACTTTACTGAAATTTACATGAGCATCAATAAGCATGATTGTATTTAAAAGTAGCTTACTTGCATATCTATTCTATGATACTTAATAGTAAGGTATTAGACATTAAATGAACTGATTTTATTGTTAGTTAATCATAAAAATGTGGGGTTGAATTGCTCCCGGTCACTTTTCTTTCCACAGATCTTATTTTTTAAGGCTTAATATTGATTATATGATATAAAGTTCTTTTACTTCTACTCTTAGTCTTCACAAGCTCAAATATAATTATTTGGTACAACTTACCATCAGGTATGTCTTTGCATTTTAATTCAGCGACAATTCTTTTCCAAGCCGCATCTTTTTTTCTCATGTCACGGTATTCTCTGCAGCCCGTGTCCCATAAACAAGGCAGCTGCCGGATCATGTCGATAAACTCCTCCATGACAATGAATTAACAGGAATACTGTTACCACCCGCTTGTAATACTCTTTTAATAAAGAAAATCAACAACGTTTAACCAAAACATCTTTTACACAAATTATAATTACTTTACGTAAGAATAGCTTTACTGTTCATGTTATGAAGAGACACTCATTTCAGATTGTTGTAATATTTACGTAGTACACTATTCATTATTCTGTGTTATGATTTCAGCTTTTGGGCTTTTGCTTTCACTATAACAAGCGAAACAGTACAGTAGCAATAAACAAACAAATCGCTATTTTATCACTTCGAGGTTCAGCTGTCTAATTGACTGTTGACAGAAAATAATACAGATCAAGTATGTTTTTTTTTTTTTGTTCGCCCGTCTCGGGCAGGCTAAGGTCTTGGACCATACCGCCTCGTCTTCAGCGCAATTTTAACATTCTTTAGTATGTTTAGCTATTATGATGCTAATTTATTATTGCATTAATGTCTGTTGTGATTATGTATGTATAACTTTATGTGCTCCACTTTTCGTGTTGAGGTAACAGGTTAAATAGAAACGACCAATTAGGACTGTAGTTTATTTGCGACTAAAAACTTCTCTGTCTCACGGGCGCAGCCGTGCGTCACCAACTATATTATATTTGCTGAGTTAGCTTGTACATATAATGTGTCCCTACAGTAGCCCCCTCCTTAAAGAAAAAAAAATATGGAACTTACACTAAGTATACTTTTTAAGAACAATACAAATAAATTTTTTTTTTTTTTTTTTTTTTTTTTTTTAAAACTACATGGTTTTTTATTTTAATGTCCATACACTACTTTATCTTCATAATCCTATTTCTTCATGAAGAAGAAAACGACACATGTGACACCACACTATGCTTACAATTAATACACATCTGGATTACGGGGTATGGTCGGCGGTGGCACTGCTTGCACCTTAACGACTGGCAGACTCCAACCAGCCGCAACTGCTTCCTTTTGGAACCAGCCTCGTACTCGTTTTTTACATTGGCCTCGGATTAAATACAGAATCAACACTCCCATGAGCACAGCGCACACAATCACCATAATTTCCAATACACCCACTCTTTGCCCCATCGTTTCGTTAGACACCGACTGTGCTAACGCGACATTGTTCTGTTGTGGTTTACTTTGTCCCCAACCCATTATTAATTTCAGAGATTTTTATTCTATTAACAAAACAAACACGTTCGTAAGGACTTATTCCAACAATGGATAAATTACGTTTAATGTTACAAATGCTATTTGTTACACTACCAGAACATTTTGTCTTAGTTATAATTTAATCTTAGTCAGCACTTCTTTATGATACTTCGCATTTGGCTGGCCTAAATAAACATCCTTCAATATGCTAGAGTTGCATTCATTGTTTATTACTAAATGCTTCTACGTTGATACAATATTAACCAATTTACATGTTACCTACTTATTGAATATCACCTGTAACTTATATTATTAACTTGTTTACTTAATTACATGAATACAATACAATTATAGTAGAGTACACTTTTTTTTTTAAACTGGGAATCGAACCCATTTCCCGTAATGCTCTTGCTTACTGTACCATAAGGTATAACATACATAGTTTTCATTCTGCAAACCTTATCGGCTGCTTAACCGTTCTACCGCTGTGGGTGGTATAAGTTATACGCTTAGTACTACAAGTCTTATCATTAAACAGTTTGTTATTAGGTTTAGTTACTACGCAATCTTTTTCTTGTTGTATTAGTGGAAAGGTTCCGTCATTAACTACGTACGCCGGTTTTAACCTATCGATTGATATTTTCACACGCTTATCTGCTATTTGTAACTTGAAATACTTCTCTTTTCTCTCTAAAACCTGATATGGACCGTCATAGGGAGGTTGTAAGGATCTTTTAACCAGATCTACTCTCACAAAAACATGTGAACAAGTTTTTAAATCAGAATGAACAAATATATTCCTCGCGTCTCTCTGTTTAGTCGGTCTCGGCCTAAGGTTTTCGATAATATTTCTAATTTTGTTTACATATTCGTTTGAATCGCTAACGCTTATGCTTTTGCCCCCGTAAAAATCCCCGGGTAACCGTAATGTCTTTCCAAATGCTAATTCCGCGGCACTGACACCAGTGTCGCTCCGCGGTGTTGCTCGTAACCCAAACAGAACTGTCGGCAATTCTTCCACCCACGCGCCGCTGTCCCTCCTGGCCATCAGTGCTGCTTTTAACACGCGATGAAACCTTTCTACAGTGCCATTCGCCTGCGGGTGGTACGCTGTAGTTCTTAATTTATCTATCCCTAAACATTTCATTAATTCATTGAACAAGCTGCTCTCGAATTGTCTGCCCTGGTCTGTAGTAACCCTTACCGGACAACCGTACCTTGAAATCCAACCTTCGTACAACGTCTTAGCTACCGTACTAGCATACATGTTTCTGATTGCAAAAGCTTCTGGCCATCCTGTCGCCCTATCAACCACCGTAAGGCAATATCTATACTCCTCTGGTGACGTAGGTAATGGTCCTACTAGATCGACATGTATAGGTATGCTCAAAGCGGCCACTACTTTCGTATTGACCCAGTCCGGATACAGTATGACGTATAACCTTCGACTTCTGGCATTGAACGCAGGTTTTGGCCCACTGTCCTACGTCTGTGTTCATACCTGGCCAAAAATACTTGGACGTCACTAATTTCCGAGTAGTACGAACTCCAGGATGGCACAAACCGTGTACTGCTTGAAATGCCCTTTTCCTAAAAGCTACTGGTAGATATGGCCTTGCAACCGAAGTAGATAGTTCACACATCACCTCGCTTTGACAGTCGGGTAAATTAATTCGCTTAAATTGCATCACTTTGTTTTCTTTCAATAAAAGCGACGTCAGCTCGTCATCCATCCGTTGCGCCAACGCTAATTCGCTGAAATCGAGCGTTGTTGGACATGTGATAGTTTCAACCCGAGACAGTGCATCCGCTGCCGTATTTTCATTACCGTTAATGTACTGTATATTTGTTGTGAATTCACTGATAAACATAAGTTGTCTAACGCGTCTAGTTGTTTCTTTGTCACTAGGTTTTTGTGTGAATGCATAAGTTAATGGTTTATGATCCGTGTAAATTACAAAAGATCTGCCTTCTACCATATAACGAAAATACTGAACCGCCGAATAAATAGCTAATAGCTCCCTGTCATACGTACTATATTTAAGCTGCACGTCACTGAGTTTCTTAGAATAATAACCTAAGGGGCCCCAGTGTGAGCCAACCTTAACTTGTAACACGGCACCGATACAGTCGTTCGACGCGTCCGCCCATATTGCAAGCTCGGCGTTTAGCACCGGGTACGATAACATAGTCGCATTCTGTAGGCTAGTTTTACATTTCGCAAACGCAACGTTTGCTTCTGGCGACCAGTTAATTATACCTAGACTTATCTTTTTTCTTAGCCTTCTGTAAATACGTATTTAACACTGATTGATATTCCGCTGCCCTAGGTAAACTAGACCTATAAAAATTTATCATTCCCAAAAAACGCCGTAACTGATCTACCGTTTCGGGCTTTGGGAAATCAATGATTGCCTGAACTTTATCTGGTAATGGACTGATTCCTGATGACGTGACCTCGTAACCTAAAAATTCTAGTTTCTCTTTTCCAAAACTACATTTTGCCATATTGATAGTTATGCCGAATCGGCTTAATCGCTCAAATATCGCCTTTACGTGTAACTTATGAAGCTCGGGCGTCTCACTAGCTACGATGATGTCATCTATGTAACAAAAGTAGAAATTAGACTCGGTTTGGCCTTCTGCACCTATTTTGCATTGTGCATCTAAGCCTTGTAATACCACGTTATTCATATATCGCTGAAATGTTTGCGCGGCGTTCCGTAAACCGAAGGTCATGCGCGTAAACTCATATAACCCAAAGGGTGTGGTTATCGCGGTTTTTTCTACGTCTTCAGGTGCAATCACAATATTATGATACGCTCTGTTTAAATCTAAACGCGAGAATATACACTTATTCCCTAAAATATATGTAAAGTCATTTATCCGCGGGATGGGGTACCTATCCGGTATTGTTATTGCATTTAAGGCTCTATAATCACCGCAGGGACGAATCTGCCCGTCCTTTTTGGGTACCACATGTAACGGACTGGCCCAAGGACTTTTCGACGGCCTACAAATTCCCATTTCCTGCATGCGTCTAAACTCCTCCTTTACCTTTACATATTTCTCTGGGGCTAATGGTCTAGCTCGAGCGAATACGGGAGGGCCGTGTGTTTCAATGTAATGTAACACCGCATGCGGGGGTTCCTCATTAAAAGACACAGGTTTAGTGATCTCGGGAAACTCGGCTAGAATATCCGAATAAATGCAAGCGTTATCAATCGTAGTTAAGGATGGTCCCTTCCACTTTACAATTAAACCTACTGCACTTAAACTCGTTACTTCATCTATGAGTCGTCGGCCGCTTACATCTACTAGCAATTTATACTTTGTTAAAAAATCTGCGCCTATTATGGGCTGATTCACATCTGCTACAATGAAATGCCAAGTATACGGCCGTCTTAATCCTAGACTTAAAGTTAATGTTTCAATACCGTAAGTTTTTATTATTGTACCGTTAGCGGCATATAAAGTAAAGTTAGACCTATTACTATCATAATAACTACGCGAACGATTTTTCCTCACGGGTATTACGGATACATTAGCTCCCGTATCTATTAAAAAACTCATACCTGTCTTCTTATCACATACAATTAGGCGGTTGTACACCGTGCAACGTCCCGCCGTCGGCTGCACCATGTCTAGTTTCCCGCCGACTTCTCCTGGCCCTTGCTCCAATTACAGGGTTTCACACACTTTGTTGCCTTCTCCCTGTAACGATAGTGGTAAAAACACAACCAATTAGCACTTTTTCTCTCGCCACCCGCATCACCATGTCTCGATGCCGATCTCGAACCTCGGCTGCCGCCGTCCCAACGCTCTCTGCCTCTGCCACGCTCCAGACCTGTGAGACGCAGGTTGATTTTCGCTAGCTCCCCCAGGATTTGGCTGGTGCTTGATGATCCATCACTCCTGGTCTGGACCTCCCCTGCCTTGACCTCTGCTACCATTGCTGAGCCCTCTCCTATGCTTTCCAGCACCTTGTCTGCTATGGTTGCGAGCACGTCCAATTTCTTCGAGTCGGACACTGCCAGCACAGCACGCACTGATTTCGGTAGGTGTGATTGCCACATCAACTTCAGGGTATCGTCCGCCACCTTCTCCCTGGCCAACTCACGCATCCGACGTAGCAAATGGGATGGGCGCTGGTCTCCCAACTCCATTTCGCTGATCAGCTTCTGCAATTTCCTCGTCTCCGACTCCTCGAACACTTCCAACAGCCTTTCCTTCAGCGTCTGATATTTCCGAGACTCAGGCGGAGCCAATAACAAATCGCTCACCTGCTGTATAGCGACCTTGTTTAGCTTTGTAACCACCAGATTTTGTTTGGCTGCATCACTCAGCCTTTGATTCTCCACCGCGGCCTCGAACTGGACAAACCAGAGTCGCGTTTGGTCTGTCCAAAACTCAGGAATGCGCGAAGAGACAGTTATGCTGGCCAGCGCCTTTTCGCTGGCATCTCCGGACATGTCCTCCTTCACACCTTGCGCCCGCGGCGCAACTCCTTGCGGTGGATTAATTTTTCCGTCCATTTTTCAGTCTATACGTGTACCTCACCCAAAATAAAATGATCACGTCGGGGTCACCACTTTAGCTAATATGATGCTAATTTATTATTGCATTAATGTCTGTTGTGATTATGTATGTATAACTTTATGTGCTCCACTTTTCGTGTTGAGGTAACAGGTTAAATAGAAACGACCAATTAGGACTGTAGTTTATTTGCGACTAAAAACTTCTCTGTCTCACGGGCGCAGCCGTGCGTCACCAACTATATTATATTTGCTGAGTTAGCTTGTACATATAATGTGTCCCTACATATGCATTAGAATACGGGTGTAACAGATTCTAATGGTTTTTGGAGTATTTGGCAGCAAATTGTATCAAGTCAGCCTTCCCAGTAAGCTTTGCGGAGGTAGTCAATACTACAATAAAATTCTCCGCTCCTCTATCCTGAGATCGATTCTGTCAATGATTTCACATATTGTCCAGTTGCGTAGACAGTTGAGACACAAAACTACACCAATTTTATATCACAATATCCACTAGGAATCAATTTGCAAATAATATTAACAGCCGCTGAACTTCACTCGAAAAAATCCCGCCAAAAACTCCATAAGTATGTCATTGACAGACAATGACAAAGTTCGCCTATGCCACAGATAATATAATACTATAAAGAAATAGGGAAATAGACTTTTATAACATATCTAATCTACTATATAAAAATAAGTCGGGTTTTCCTCCCTGACGCTATAACTCCAGAACGCACGAACCGATTTCCACGGTTTTGCATTCGTTGGAAAGGCCTCGGGCTCCGTGAGGTTTATAGGTAGAGTAGGGTAGGGTAGGGTAGGGTAGAGTAGGGTAGTGTAGGGTAGGGTAGGGTAGTGTAGTGTAGGGTAGTGTAGGGTCGGGTAGGTTAGGGTAGGGTAGGGTAGTATAGGGTAGGGTAGTGTAGGGTCGGGTAGGGTAGGGTAGGGTAGGGTAGGGTAGTGTAGGGTAGGGTAGGGTAGGGTAGTGTAGTGTAGGGTAGTGTAGAGTCGGGTAGGGTATGGTAGGGTAGTGTAGGGTAGGGTAGTGTAGGGTAGTGTAGGGTAGGGTAGGGTAGGTAGTGTAAAGTAGGGTAGGTAGGGTATATAAATAAGCTTATGAAAACATCAACAATATATTTTTTAGATACAGATGGGCTACGTGACCTTTCAAAGTGTCCCGCGACGTTACGATGCTCAGCATGTGGGCCCTCACCGGCGTGCCGATCGGCTTCCACTCGTCGCCGTTGATGGTCAAGGGTCTCACTGCGATGGCTACGACTGCGGTTGCTACGCTGGGTGGTGTGCCGCGGCGATGTGCGTCGCGCGCTGCATCGGCTGCGACTACGGTTGCAGGTTCTGGCATGTAGAAGACGCTCCCGCTCTTGTAGCAGCTGACTCTCTAGGAGCTTGACTCTTTCGTGGTTCGAATCCAGTTCGTGATCCCGGTTGTGGCATAAGCTGCGAGTACGCAACCGGCTATGACTGTGGTCTCTCACCCGACTCCTACTTCTATGCTCCATCACGTATGGCGTCTCAAGTCGTAGATGACTGGATTCCTTGCTTGGGTGTGTAGATGTCCCATCCATGATGCAAGAGCTCAAAAGAAAACCAAAAAAATGCTTAGCTATCTTAGATCTAAATATCCATGATACGTATCAAAACATAACTGTCCATAAAACAACGATATTATTGAGCTAATATAGCAAGCATCTTATCAAAATGTTTGAGAATATATCGTAAAAATGATTCTCACTACGTAAACAGATTAATGCAGGAAAAACAGCTATAGGGTTTTTTTTTTTTTTACATACATACATACATAAACTCACGCCTTTTTCTCATGGGGGTAGGCGGAAACTACAGAACGAACGAACGAACGAAACGATCGAACGAGGTGAAGGCATGAAAGGGTATGGCAAAAAAGACATGAAAGTAGGATTAATGCAGTAGAAATGCGCTCCTTGCGGAGTATGTGTGGTGTAACTTTAACTGATAGATTGAGGAATGAGGTAATAAGACAACGTTGTGGTTTAAAAGAAGTTGTAGTGACAAAAATTGAAAAGGGTATGTTAAGATGGTTTGGCCATGTTGAGAGGATGAATGAAAGTCGACTTACGAAAGGTATTTACAAGGCAGACGTGAATGGAAACGCTGGGAGATGACGCCCTAGAAAGACATACATAGACCTTATAGGTGATGTTCTTCAGAAAGGCCAAGTGCGCAGTACCCATAACCGGCGTGTGTGTATGACTAGATGTATGAATGTGTGTGAAGCAAAAGAAGTATGTAAGGATCGTATTTTATTTTATTTTATTTGTTCACCAACAATGATTTACACTAGTTTTATGCTAATGGTGGCATGCAAAAGTATATGCAACAGTGCAATAATCACTTATAGGTAAACTCCGCATGCTTAAAGGAGTTGTACAAAAAGTAATAAAATTAATCTGGTTTTAAAATTATTACATATCTAATAGTCTAAATAATTAATTAATTAAAAGTAATTAAAACTTATAGCAATATAAAAAAAAAAAAAATTTATCTATGAACACATATTTTGATCTACTTAAGCAGATACTTATGAAAATTGGCTCTTAGTTTTCCCAAACTATCAAAGTGCAAATCAATGTGATCACTGCAGCTATTTACAACCTTGCATAACCTTGCATAGGGGGAATTGGCGCCAGAACCGTTCTTCTCTGCGGCGGGCAGAGTGGTGTAATTGCACTGCGAGGGATTCTTGAGGGACACGGAAATTAAATGTGCTCAGTATTTGTGGGCAGTCAATTTTATGGTGCATTACTTTTCACACAAACAATGCGTCAATAAAGCGTCGGCGATTATCCAGCGAAACCATTTTAAAGTGTTTGAGTCTGTTACTGTACGAATGTACTTTTTAGGGTTCCGTACCCAAAGGGTAAAAACGGAACCCTATTACTAAGACTCCGCGGTCCGTCTGTCTGTCTGTCTGTCTGTCTGTCTGTCTGTCTGTCTGTCTGTCTGTCTGTCACCAGGCTGTATCTCATGAACCGTAATAGCTAGACAGTTGAAATTTTCACAGATGATGTATTTCTGTTGCCGCTATAACAACAAATACTGAAAACAGAATAAAATTAATATTTAAGGGGGGCTCCCATACAACAAACGTGATATTTTTGCCGTTTTTTGCGATAATGGTACGGAACCCTTCGTGCGCGAGTCCGACTCGCACTTGGCCGGTTTTTTTTAGTAATTCCACTAGAAAACGCCAGGTGCCATAGAAAACGCTTTTGAACGCGTTCTAGACGCAGTGAGTGTGTGACTGTGTGGCATAGTGTGGTCGCCAGATTACGCTACAATATTCTAATATGCTTCGAATTAAGCAATTGTAAAGCGTAATTTTAGTTTTACAAACACCTAAACTGTTTGGCGTTTTATAACAGAGCCTAGCATTTTAGAGGACTTTTTTACAATATTGTCTATATTTGGAATAAAAGTAAATTTTGTTCTTCATTAATTGAGTATTAAAAAAAATATTATTTCTTTCTTTAAAAATTAAAAAGTAAAATTAGATTAAAAATAAAAACAAATTAAACTGATAAATGATTTTACTAACAATATAACACAATTTCTTGTTTTTGTACGTGGAGTGTTATATGGTGTTATGTGGTGTGTGTGCTGTAGTGTAGTGTGTTGTGTGTAGTGTAGTGTGTTGTGTGTAGTGTAGTGTGTGTGTGTAGCGTAGTGTGTGTGGTGTAATGTAGTGTGGTGTATTGGATGTGGTGTATTAGATTAAGGTATATTATATGTGATGAGTTTCGACTACTCATCGTGTTCCAGAAGTGCCTCGGTTTCCTCGTAGGTTAGTGGTTTTATCCAGCTTATTATACTTTTTTTACAGTCGCGGTAATTTTTATCGTAAACATACACATGTTTATTAATTCTGTTGTATAGTTGTTCCGAACGTTTATTAAATTTTCTGCATGCATATCTAGTTTTAGTTTGAGGAATTTGGGAAACTAAATCTTTTCTCCTTTTTGTTTTTTGGCTATTATTATACGGTAAAGCTTTATGTTTTTTTAAGAGCAGTTTGGGTTATATACAGTTTTCTAACAGAGAGTAAATCACTTATTTGGTATAAGCTTTCAGTGGAGAATCTTTTATTTTTAAAATACATAATTTTTATTAGTGTACGTTGTGCTCGTTCCACATTAGTGATGGGCGATTACTACTAAAACTAATCGAATTAGTCGATTGTTCAGTTCAGTCGATTAAAGTCAATAACAATCGATGTCAGTCGATTGTTATCGACTAGCAGTGTGCGGCGGGCGACCATGACTGATACGGTTACTGCGTCAACTTTAACTACTAATTCGTAGCGCAGCGCACCCATTAATATACACGTGCGTAGTGCATACTACTAAATAAGTAATTACAAAAGATGGTGTTGCGGGCGGTCGCTGCGCTACAAATCAATAGTTAAAAGTCTGTGCGCCACTACTTACGTACGACTGCAGCTAATATGCGATTGTAATATAATAGATTATTCAATCTATCTAGTAATCTCCAATTCTCCATCAGTTGAGGTACCATTTATTACAAATTAGTGATAGATGAGTTGACTAAAATAAGAATTGGGTAAAAAAAAAAAAAAAAAAAAATTGTTTTCCACAAGACCAACTAAAGTAAACGAATTGAAGTACTAATACTTTTATACGCAATTGACGCAATACCGTCCCGCATGCATCGCTTCGCGCGGTCTTACGCAGTTCAACGCACGTTAGTAGTTTGTCGATTGTTATTCGAATAATAATTGTGAGGAACTTCTAAATCGACAATCGAATGAGCAATAACACAATTTTCGATTCAGTCGATTGTTCTTTTTGCAACAATCGCCCATCGCTATTCCACATTGATAAATCTTGTTTTAGCTGCACCACCCCAAATTGGGATGCAATATAGTAGCACAGACTGGGCCAGTGCTACATATATTTCACTGAGGAGATTTCTGAGACGGTTTTTAGTGCTCACCATTGTACATGGAACAATATGTCTGAGGGTTTTAAAGATCCAACTGAGCTTACTTATTCTCGCAGAAGTTTGCTCAATATGAGGATACCAGGACAGTGCTTGATCTACCACAACTCCTAAATATTTAGTCTTAGTGACCTTCCCAATACATGGGCAGTTACAACTTGTACTTGTCAAGTCTCCACATAATTATGTGTATCCTCAAATATATGGGCCTTCAATAGGCTGTGTTCTGATAGTGATACTGAAGCATATGTAATTAGTTTTATTAGCGTTAAGTGAAAGTAAGTTGGTTTTTAGTCATTCAGCTACCCGAGCCATTCCCGCCTCCGCACTCAGTTTAACCACGTGTCAGGAAGAACCCGCGAATACAATAGATGTATCATCAGCGTACGAAAATACTTTTGCAGTTTTTATTTCCATATTGCAAATATCGTTTATATATAGGAGAAAGAGGGTAGGCCCTAAGACACTACCCTGTGGGACGCAGTATGATACATCCTCATCATCACTGGTATACTGTCCTATTTTCACTCTTTGCTTTCTGTTGGTTAGATAGTCTTTGAGTAAATTGAGCGCAGTATCTCTTATTCCGGCTTTTTCCGGCTTGGTCACAAGGATTGGGACAGAGACGGTGTCGAATGCTTTTTTGAGGTCTAAGAACACAGACAGGCATTTGTTTCCCTTGTCCAGGTGCTCGGTTACAAAAGAGCTTAACGCACTCACTGCATTCTCAGTACATACACCACGTCTAAAGCCAAATAGAGAATTAGATATAATATTATATTTTTTTAGATATTGAGTGAGTCTGTTATTTATAATCTTTTCAAGCACTTTAGATATCGATGGTAAGACGGAAATGGGCCTGTAGTTGTTGATATCGTGTCTGTCCCTTCCCTTGTAAACTGGGGTAATAATAGATTGTTTTAGTGGAGCCGGGAATACGCCCTTTTGAAGACATAGATTGGCAAGATGAGCTATATTGGGAACAACTTCCTTTCTTATATGTTTTAAGAATTTTGTCGAGATGTTATCCCAACCAGGGGCACTGTCAGATTTCAGGTTCATTAGTATACTTTCCACTTCACCATTGTCAGTATCTAGTAGTACGAGAGTATTGTGTTGTAATGCATGTAATCGGTTTTTAGAGACATTACTTGATCCCGGTTTAATTTCTTGAGCAAGTGGTTTTCCAATATTAACAAAATACTGATTGATGGGTTTGTTGACTCTGTAGGAGTTGTTTTTGTGTTTAATAGTTCAATGTTATGACTTTTTACTTTATTTGAGTATGTGATTTATTATTATTTATGTATGTGTTTAGTATGAAAATTAGGGAAATAGCGCGCAAGCTTTTTTTTTTCACGCACCAAATGCAAGGTGAGTGAACATACAGCCTACTTCAAAATTATAATTCTAAAAGTGATAAAATGCAATTGTTTTAATATTTTATAACAAATTATTGTGAATTATGTATAATTTGGTACAAATTAATGTTTGTTTGACTTAATTAAAGATGTAAACATGTATTTATTCGAAAAATGTATATGGATTTTCAGCGGCATAAAACCTCTTTGTTGTTACTAAAAAAAACTGCATTACCTGATTAAATTGAAAAGGCTCTGTTTACTCGCATATAACTTGCAGAAAGGTACTAATTTAACTTTGGTGGTTTAATTCTATTCACTAGTATCAATTCTATTCACTATTTAATTCACTAGTGTGATGTTAATACTCACGTGTGTGTAAGCCCTAAAAGCGATGTACTAAGGCTCACTTCACGAGCAAGCGTGTTGATGAAAGATTTTATGTATTTATTGGTTTTTGGAAATTCCACCTCTATAGGGGTAAAAAGGGTTGAAACTAAAGATTTACGCATTTGGTTAATAAAAAGAATTTATTTATTGGTTCTTGGTAACTCTTCCCCGAAGGAGGTGAAAAGGTGGTTTGTTTGGCTAATATATTTGGAACTTGCTATACCTACCTAAATACTAACCTGAGTAAATAGTAAAGGTTTTTTAACTTGTTAATTTGACTTGTGTGAATTATGCAGATTTTATTCCTAATTACTATGACATTTAATTGACTAATTTTATATACATTTCTTTGATGAGTTGATGACATAATGCTGTAGTATATTTTAATTTGTAAGTTCTAATTTGGATTATTGATTATTTGTATAATGGATAAGTTTGTAATTACTTAATGTTTACTTGTTATATTTGCACGCCGTTGAGGCAAAACATGACAGTGATAAATTTAATGTAAAATCTTGCATGCCATGTGTGTGCATACTCATGTTTTGAACAAATAAATCTTATCTTATCTTATCTTTCATTATCAGTTTTACAAAACTACTACTAAAAAACGATTTAAGGGGTGTTAATTATTTGTGAGGCATTTTACTGTACAGGGCTAGGGTAATACTAAGAAGGGATTTTTGGAAATGATATCTTTAAGGGGATGTAAATAAAAAGTCATCTGTAGGATAAAATACGGATCACGCGAATGAAGTCATGGGTGAAGTGCTAGTTATATTTAAACTATACATAGGTATACCTTAACTACTTATCGTGGGTGATGCATTTGGTTTGCGGTCAGCAGTGTCCGAACCTTCCTATCGAGGGCATCGAGGTCGGTCTGAATCCATTTGAATACCTATGCCGAAAGAGAACATAAAAACCGGCAATACCTTACTGTTGAAGGCGCGCACCCTATTTCCGCCTGACAAAGGCTATTTAATTACTTTTTTTAATATACATAAATGATCTCCCAATACTCATATCTCAAAATATGGTACTTTTTGCCGATGACAGTACAGCTGTTGTAAAGTGTACTAATCCTGTTTCTCACGAGAATGATATAAATGATTGTCTAAATAAAATAATTAACTGGCTTACTAGCAATAACCTAGTGATTAACTTAAACAAAACAAAAGTAATGCACATTCATCAAAGGTGTGAAAAACCTCCAGTTCATGTTACCTATGACAAGTGCCAAATAGAAGATACAACCAAGGCCAAATTTTTAGGTATAATGCTTGATAGTAAACTAACATGGAAACCTCATATCGAAGAAATTTGTCTGAAATTAAATAAATCTGCATAAGCACTGTTTCAGCTGTCAAAAAAAGTTAATACAGAAACACTTTAAATAGCATCACGGATTGGTTGCATCAGTTCTGAGGTTTGGTATAATATATTGGGGGCAATCTACTGAAAGAGAAACGGTGTTTAAAGGGCAAAAACGATGTATTCGGTCCATGTGTGGCTTAAAAACTACCGATACTTGTAAACCTCATTTTAAATCATTAAAATTACTGACTATGCCAGCTATGTACATTTACGAGACTGCTTTGTTTGTTAAAATTAATTTACAAAAAACTATCCGAAATAAAAAAGACTCCAATGCGTTCTCAATATATGAACAAACTGTGCGACAGAAAATGTAGAACGGCTTTAATGAAAAAGATTTTTTTTGGCATGGCTCCGAATTTTTTTAATAAAATACCATAATCAATTTGCCCCTATTAAAGTTTAAGAAAAGTCTCTACTCGCTATTAATTGAAAAATGCTAATAAACTGTAGAAGATTTTATAAATGATAATTTTTAATATTTCGTGTGCAATAAACATTTGCTGTGATTCTTAAATATATTTAAGAAATCTATTTCTTTTTTTTGTTTAGATTTAATTGTAGATTTTATTAAGATATTTAAATACATTTAAAATAGTTTTTTTTTTACTTTTCTTGTACTCAAGTATTTAATTTTATTTTATTTATTTATTTATTTATTTAAACTTCATGTACAATGGTGATACATAGGCGGACTTAATGCAGCAAGGCATTCTCTACCAGTCAACCTTTGGGTTAAAAAGAACACAACAGTGGTAGGAGTCCAAAATAAAAATGAACAATAATTAAAATTGGATTAAACTATCCAACTAATAAAATACATAAATAATTTCTAAAACAATAGACTAATAAATATTATAATAAATACTATATTCTAAACGAAACAGAAATTTAAATATAATATATATGACGAAGACCGAGCTATGTAAGAGAGGACAAGTAATAGTTTTATTCTGTTAGAATTTTTATTTTCCTTTATTTTTTGCTTTTATTTTCAATAATTTTTGTACGCCTTCACGGCAAAACATAGCGGACATGATAATAAACCTAAGATCTTTATGTAAATACCTATGTTTCACAAATAAATATTCTGATTCTGATTAATACCTTTATTAGGCGGCCAAAGAAGCGCTCCTTCAGCAGTTGCTTCATATCAGTACTGTTAATGCTCTACGCTTTCGACATACCCAAATTAATTAATTGATTAATTAATTAATTAATGTAAGTTTCGGTCGACAAGAGGTGTTTAAGGTGTATGGAATCAGAGAGTTGAATTCTCTCGGATTCCATAATCTCTCCTTGCTTTACATGCATGACTGCACATTTGTCCACACTAAATTCCATCCCGATGGAGTTACTGAATTTTCCAGTTACCTTCAGTAGCTCCGTCAGTTCGAATGTGTTGGGGGTAAAGAGTTTCAGATCATCCATGTAAATGAGGTGAGATAAGACCTGACCACCTCTTCTTAACAGATAGCCTAGAATTAAATTCTCTATCAGTGTACTTAGAGGATTCAGGGCCAAGCAGAACCAAAGTGGACTCAAACTGTCGCACTGAAATATCCCCCGCTTAATCCATACAGGCTCATCTTCCCCCTGAGGGTCGACATCCTGGTTTTCGAAGGACCGTCTTCTATTGCCCCATACATGATTCAAGGAAGGTGCGTAGAGTTGCATCTATTTTGTACAACTCCAGCACCCTCTTGAGCTATGTATGTGGCTCAGTCTTTAGATATTTTTTTTTTTCGAATTACTTTTAAACATATAAATAGCATATATTTACGTAATGACCACTAAAAATCTTACATTTTGATACCCCACCCGATGGGTTTGATAGAAAAAAAATTGTGCACCACGAAAAGCCTCGCCCCGTAAGTATGTCTTTGCCTTTACTATGTATGAAAAGTGGGACGTCTATTGTGGGATATCTATCTATTCTAGTACCTAATACTTCCATAATGAAGATAGTGCCTACTTAAGGGCTTTCTACACAGTCGGAACAACCGCCCAACTCAACCAAGCACACTATGACCTTGGTTGTGTTGTGGTAAAAATTAGGATGGCCAACCAAATTAAGTTGACCTTCCAACAACCTTGGTTGGAAGGTCAACTTGTGACAAAGGGCAAATTGAGGACGTTGAGTCAGCGTCCATTTTCTTTTCTTTATCTTCGCTTGCATATAGAAGAGCTATAGCTACTTCAAATTTCTTATATTTTTAAAGGATACGCTTTATAGCAGACGCTTTCTCTTGCTTGTTTAACTGCCTGCGAATAAAAAAATAACTAAAATTGTCACGTGTCTGTAGAACAAACTTCTTCTTTTCCATGAAAATTTCCATGGTTCAAAATATACTTTCGTAGTGTGAATATGCCACTGTGATGCAAGTGTGAATTGGCAGACGCATGCGTCTGCGGCACTGAGCAGACAATGAACCAACGAGCCGTATGCGAAGAAAATAGAACAGCCCACAATAAAATACACGCAAGCTCTTTTGAACGGGAAATTCCCGATATGTCTACACGCAGGCTCTTTTGAACGGGCAATTCCCGATATATCTACACGTAATGGAAAACGTAAACATTATGTACAATACCAATACCTACTTGTTGGATGATAAAGCAAACGGATGCAAATGCATTTCCGTACGATGTCCCATATCTAAATAGTTGCACCAATGCAATGTAGGTAATTGCTGAACAAGTACAAAGTGTAGGTAGGTAGGTACCTACACTTTGTACTAATTAAAGGCTATTTTGTTAAACAGATGGACCGACACTGTGAAAGCATGGATTTGTACGAGACTCTCAAAATCACAACTCGTTTAGTGATACTTATAATTATTATACCTACCTAACAATAAAATAACTTATTAGGTAAATTCGGCTGCTGTCGTGGTTCTGACGGTTTGTTTTTGGCCAAGCAAGTGTAAAGCACCATTAAGAAGGCGACGAGTCCTCGGGTCACGACTCACGACGATGGTTTTAGCATTGAGCAATAATTATAACATGCTGGTCCTCCCATAGCTTTGTTAAATACCTTGTTAAATACCTTGGTGAGATGGTAAATGAAAGGCTTGGCTGGCGGCAGCACATTGATGTCACCACAACGCGTGTAAGGCAACTTATTTGGGCATTTAAAAAATTAAGGCACGTGGCCAATTTCGAACTCCTTCGCACAGTGTACTATGCGATATTGTATTGATGTATGAGGTGGTGGATGTAAGACTTTTATGATACACCTTGAACGTGCCCAAAGATCCCTATTTAAAGACATGACCTTCAGGCCGTTTAGATTTCCCACCAAGGCATTATACGAAAAGTGCGGAGTACTTACGGTGAAACAGAATTTTATTCTGCAGGTTGTCACCAAGCAGCATATTGTAACGCCTTATGATGTTCAGTTATATAGGAAACGCACCGTTCCAAACGTTTGCTTACCAGTTCGCTGCTACACGGAGTCTGCTAGGAGACAACAGCCCGGCGAGCATGGCCTACTGTGACATCGCATATGTCACACTTTTAATCACAGTTTGGGCGATAAACTCATTTTGTCTTAAATGCTAGCACGGCGGCGTGAGATATTTTCTTGACTTGTGGCATAACTTCTTGACGTTTATTTTTTTCTTTTTCGGCAATTTTCCAATTTTATTGCAGTTTCGGTTTAACCTTGTGATCTGAGCCTTGGCCATAAAAACCATTTATGTTCTGAGAAGCATAGCCCTACGACGCACTGTTTCCGGATTATGGGCCTCCGTATCTTATTTTATTTTGCATAAAACGCTCTATATTTCTAAAATGATATCTCGAAAACGGTATGTCCTAGGCAAAAAATAACCAAAATTTAGCCCCCCCTTTGCTATCCCCATGTTAGCAGCATCCCAACATGAATTATAAGTTTTTTTTTTTTACATTGCTTGGTTTTCGACTTGAACTACGGTCATGACAAGTTATGATAGAATATGTCATGTCTTACAATTTATCTTAAATGCTAGCACGGGACAACCATGTGACATAATGTGCAGTCGCGACTTGCTTTTCTTGTTGTTGACTTCATAGTGCGACATAATTTGAATAGACAACCAAATAAAATAATACGTAAAAAGTATGCCGTTCATACAGCCAAACAACTTTTTAATTTTGTTGGGAATAAATTAATATTTGACCCACGACCATAGACTTATGCACACTTTATTTTTCTTTGTTTGTTTGATAACATATTAAGTGTTTGTTACAAAGATTTACTAAAAAAAATATAAATATATAATATAGCTTGGACCAATACCGGTGGGCCCCTATTTTTTATATTTTGAATGTTTTTGGGGATTTTATTTAAGAAACATTTAAAAATGTAGAAAGTAAGAAGAATATGGTATAAAAGAAAATAATAATAAAAGAAATAATAATCAAAATATAAAAAAAATACAATTATGAAAAAGTAATAATATACAATTAATTAATAATCCTGTAACATTTCAATTAATTAATAAGCATTGATCACCATACAAACAAAATGAATTTATTGCCATTTGGTGCAGTAATTAGAAGGCAAATATATTTATTTTCAACTGTAAAATTTTATCACCACCTCCGAACGAAAGTGATAATTTTTTCTTAATCATCTGTCAAAATGTGACATTTGTGACAAAATGGGTGCGCCCGTATTAGCAATTAAGACCCGATGAGTCCCAAACAAACGTCAGGAAATTTTCTCACGCCGCCGGTGCTATTATTTAGGCCAAATGGCGTTATCGCCCAAACTGCGATGAAATGTGTGACTCAAGCCATGTTACAGTAGGCCGTGCTCGCCGGGAAGCAACAAGAAAGGCATGTTGCGCCTTTAAAATATGTCACATGTTTGACCCGTGCTAGCATTTAAGACAAATTTTAAGACATAAAATAATTTGTCATGTCTTGTCACAAATGTTTTGGGTACGCCCATGCTCGCTAGGCAGGTATATCTTGCTACCTTTCTTTACGAGAAATTAAACAGGGTCCTCAGTATTAATCCCCTCACGACTAGGGAAACAAAGATGAAATGTAAAGAATTGGCTACTGTCCCTGGACTACTTCGAAACCGAAAACGTATTGCAATCAAATTAACAGAGAAAACTATTGGTTATTCCCCACACACAAACACATACACATTCACACCACCACCAATATTTATTATTTTATTTTTGTTTACTATTAATAAAATTAGACTTTGTTTTGACGATTTCATTTTATTTTAATTACGATCTTATTTTTTTTTCTTTTTGTCTTTCATTTTGATTTGGATTTTGATTGGGTTTAACCCTAAAAAAAAAATATGTTTTGATTTTAATTTTGACTTTAATTTGGATTGTATTTTGATTTCTCATTGTGTTTTTACTTATCGTTTCAATATTGACTTCGATTTTAATTTTGAGCTTGGTTTTGATTATGATTTTATCTTTGTTTTGATGATTTTACTTTATTTTATTTTTAATTTTGACTAAATCTTCTGACATCCTTTAGCAGTGCTCACCTTGATGCACTCTTAGTGTCTGAAACTTTTCTTAAGCCAAAAAACAAAAGATATTTATTTCAACTGGGCCACCAAGCGGCACTTTTGAATGTCACAATTTAAATTTACATGGAATAAAAGTTGATTCTACCGTGCATTCGGAAAGTAGCTTGTTATGGAGAAGAATGCACAAGAAACTCCATACTTTTTAAATTTACATGGAATAAAAGTTGATTCTACCTTCTAGCCTTCTCTCCTTTCTACACACTATGCACTTCCTGGCTTTTTTCTGGTCAGAAATGACAGTACTGGCAAGGGAGGTGGTGGTGTCGCCATTTATTTACGTGCTGATATACCGTAGAAAATTGTTAGTACATCCCCATCTCAGTACTCTGTGTCGGCTGAATTCTTGTTCCTTGAGATTACTTTAAATCACGCCAAAATATTACTTGCGGTATTCTACTCCCCTAACCTTCACACATCAACTATTTATCTCTAGAATCGTCACTAAATCATTTTTGCTTATTGTACGAGCATGTTGTTTTGATGGGTGATTTTAATACGTGTCTAATTAAAAATGATTCTCGTTCACTAAAACTCCGTTCCCTCCTATCTTCTTTTAATCTTGAAATTCTACCTCTGTCTGCGACTCATAACTTTCCAAACTGTACGACTTCTCTTCTTGACCCTCTGATTGTTTCTTCCCCTCACAATGTTGCTGAGTTTGGGCAACTTACTGCAACCTTTTCTTACCATGACCTCATCTATCTGTCTTGCGGTATCCGGCCTCCTAAACGAAAACCTCATTTCTGTTATTTGCGTAATTATAATGGGATTGATCTGGTGGCGTTGAAGCGTGATGCAGGTGATATCGACTGGTCTCTCGTTGTTGATAGCGTCTGTATCAATGATAAGGTGAACTACTTTAATGACAAACTGCTGAGTTTATATGACAGGCATGCGCCGCGTCGGCGAGTTAAAGTTAAACATAATCCTGCTCCGTGGATGAATACTCAAATTAAAGATACTATTGCTCGTAAGGATAAGGCGAAGAGCAGATACAAGCGCAGACCCACGGATCAGAATCTCACTCATTTCAAAGCTTTACGTAACTACTGCAATCGTCTGTGTCGGGATGCCAAGAGACGCTATTTCCACGAATCTCTAGTCGATCGCAAGTCCTCTGACGTCTGGAGATTTCTAAAGTCTGTCGGTATCGGCAAATCTCCTACTAATACCTGTAAAGATGTCGATTTGTAATAGGCATTTTTCTCTTCCACCTGTCACTCTGGACCCTATTGTCAAAACTTCTACTTTGACTGACCTTTCCAAATTGCCGTTACCGAATTGCCAACCATTTAATTGAAAATCTCTTCTTGCTATTTCCTCCTCTGCTGTTGGCCATGACAAGCTGTGTTCGCGAATGATAATTCCTATTCTCCCGCAACTCCTTCCCATTCTCGCTCATATTGTGAACTACTCTTTATTCACTGGCACATTTCCTTCAGCCTGGAAACAGGCACACATAATTCCACTGCCCAAAATAACCAATCCTTCTTCTTTATCTCATTTCAGACCCATCTCTATACTACCTTTTCCCTATAAAGTTCTCGAGCACATTGTTCATGGTCAAATTTCTAGATTCCTTTCGTCTAATTCTCTTATCTGTCCTATCCAATCTGGGCACAGCACTGCAACTGCACTTCTGAAGGTTACTGATGACACCCGCTGGGCTATGGAGAATAAATCTCTTACCATTTTAGTCTTGCTTGACTTCAGTTGTGCATTTAACTCGGTGGATTTTGATATTCTGCTTGGGGTCTTTCAGTCTATTAACTTCTCTTCCTCTGCATTAAACTGGTTTGACTCTTATCTTCGGGGTCGCTCGCAGTGTGTTCGTCTTGAAGAGATGTTCTCTGATTGGTGTGATCTCATTGCTAGTGTTCCCCAGGGTGGCGTTCTCTCTCCTCTTCTCTTCTCTATCTTCATAAACACGGTTACCAAGGTAATAAGATCCAACTTCCATCTTTACGCAGACGATTTGCAGCTCTATCGACACTTCTTGCTTGTGGATGTGGACTTAGCAATTGACGCCATGAATCGTGACCTGGAGAGTATTAGTGAATGGGCTAAGTCCTATGGATTACAGATCAACTCATCAAAGTCCCAGGCTATGATCATAGACAGTCGCTACTATCGCACTGAGCTGGACGTGTCCACTTTGATACCTTTATCCCTTGATGGCTCGACCATCGCTTACACAGAATCAGCTAAGAACCTTGGTATCCTAATTGACAGTAATCTCTCTTGGCGAGCTCAAGTAAATGAGGTAAGTCGCAAGGTGTACTTTTCTTTTCACTCGTTGAAATCCCTTCAAAACCTTTTGCCCTTTAAAACCAAAATCCGTTTTGTTTTTGGTCTGAGGATATTTCCTCAGACCAAAAACAAAACGGATTTTGGTCGAACGAACGATCATGTCTCTCAGTTCCGCAAGGATCTCAAGTGGCTCCCCTTCCGTCTTCGCAGGAACACTCGAGTATTATGTCTACTTTTGAACATCTTTTTTAACCCTACGTATCCTGGATACCTGCGTGAGTGCTTTTCCTTTACTCGCCTTGCCGATGTCCAGTGTAGATCCCACCTAAAGCATCATCTAAACTTCCCCTCCCACAATACTAATTTCTATTCCCACTCCTTCTCTGTTCATGCAGTACGACTGTGGAACTCACCTTCACCTAAAATCCGTGACTCTAAAAATGTATCGTTATTCAAGAAACAGGTCAAAGAACATTACCTGTCCACCATCTTATAATTTTATTTATTATATTTATGTATTTTTATCTTCTATATAATGTATAGTTAAGATATCTGTGTAATTTATATATGATTAGTTAAGTTGTAATAGTCTATTTTAAGTTTCCATATTTTATTTTTTTCTACACACTGTGTCTTCGTCTATCATCCCTGTTGCAGGTCTGCTGGAAGAAATTTCGATTGAAATAAGCAGTACCTTTGTGCTCTTCTATCTGTATTCTTTTTTTTCTCTGTTATGTGTTTTGTGTGTACATAAATAAATAATAAATGAATTTTACCTTGATTTTAATTTGGATTGTGATTGAAATTTTATTGTTAATTCTGACTTAGAGTGTGTGTGAGTGTGATACTTAGTGTGTGAATTTTAACTTGAGTTTGATAATAATTATAGGAAATATCCTCAGACCAAAAACAAAACGGATTTTGGTCGAACGAACGATCATGTCTCTCAGTTCCGCAAGGATCTCAAGTGGCTCCCCATCCGTCTTCGCAGGAACACTCGAGTATTATGTCTACTTTTGAACATCTTTTTTAACCCTACGTATCCTGGATACCTGCGTGAGTGCTTTTCCTTTACTCGCCTTGCCGATGTCCAGTGTAGATCCCACCTAAAGCATCATCTAAACTTCCCCTCCCACAATACTAATTTCTATTCCCACTCCTTCTCTGTTCATGCAGTACGACTGTGGAACTCACCTTCACCTAAAATCCGTGACTCTAAAAATGTATCGTTATTCAAGAAACAGGTCAAAGAACATTACCTGTCCACCATCTTATAATTTTATTTATTATATGTATGTATTTTTATCTTCTATATAATGTATAGTTAAGATATCTGTGTAATTTATATATGATTAGTTAAGTTGTAATAGTCTATTTTAAGTTTCCTTATTTTATTTTTTTCTACACACTGTGTCTTCGTCTATCATCCCTGTTGCAGGTCTGCTGGAAGAAATTTCGATTGAAATAAGCAGTACCTTTGTGCTCTTCTATCTGTATTCTTTTTTTTCTCTGTTATGTGTTTTGTGTGTACATAAATAAATAATAAATGAATTTTACCTTGATTTTAATTTGGATTGTGATTGAAATTTTATTGTTAATTCTGACTTAGAGTGTGTGTGAGTGTGATACTTAGTGTGTGCATTTTAACTTGAGTTTGATAATAATTTTAATTCTCATTGTGAATTTAATTCTGATTGTAATTTTATTTTAATTTTTATTATTGAATCGATTTTAACTTTGAGTTTGTTGAAATTTCGGATCTTAATGATGATTTGATTTTAGTCTGGGATATTTAGTGAATACTTGTCTGGATTACAATCGTGTTTCAGTAATTACGTGGGACACTCAGAAAGTTTTGCGAAACTAAAAAAAATTGTTCTATACGTACATATATTTTTATTAAATCTTTTCAAAGTACTTTCCACCAGCCTCTATACAAAGATTCATGCGCCTAAACCAGTTTTCAAAACACTTTTTCCAGTCCGCCGCAGACACCTCGTTTACAGCCTGCTCGAACGCAGCCAGCGCATCTTCCGGCGACGAAAATTGTATCCCTTTGAGCTGATTTTTTATTTTTGGGAATAAAAAGAAGTCACACGGTGCTAGATCAGGGCTGTAAGGAGGGTGACCCAGGAGTTTGACTGGCGTGCTGTCCAGGAAGTCCCTCGTTTTGAGTGCGGTGTGCGCAGGTGCATTGTCGTGGTGGAGCAGTAGCCCGCGGAGCCCTGTGTTTGGTCGCTTGTTGCTTATAACAGAGAAAACTTCTGGCAAACATTTGGTAGTATACCATTCGGCATTAATGCTTCTTTGATCCCGTAAGGGAATTGATACCAAGTGGCCAGTCAAATTAAAAAAGCTAGCGATCAAAATCTTACCCCCGTTTCTAGATCGCTTCACTTTGGTAGGCGTTGGCTCATTTTGAAACACCCAAACAGTCGACTGGCGCTTGGTTTCTGGGTCGTATTGATAAATCCAGGACTCATCACCTGTAACGATGTCGTAAACACGCCGAGACGAGCCTGCTTCAAATTTGTTAAGCATATCACGGCACCATTCCACCCGGGCCTGCTTCTGAGCATCGGTGAGGTTGTGCGGCACCCAGCGTGATACTATCCTCCTCACGCGAAGATGGCTGTGTAGAATCTCGTGAACGCTTCCCGATCCAATCTTCAATATGTGTTGAATCTCCTGATATGTAATTCGCCTATTGTCTTGGATTAAATTTTTCACTGCTAGCACGTTTTCTTCGGTAACAGCCGTCAAAGGGCGACCGCTTCTTTCGTCATCCCCCAAAGTTGGTCGACCGCGTTGAATTCGTTATACCAACGATACACGGTTGCCTTGGAAGGGCCTTCATCCATGAATGCCATTTGAAGTCTATCGTACGATTCATCCGGTTTCAGGCGACACTTGAAATCGTATAAAATCATAGCTCTAAAATGTTCCCGGCGCAGATCCATATTTCAGTGAGACACAATACTTTGAATTAACTCGCAAAAAATGTGGAGGGAAATTTTGAAATTGGAACTTACTTATTTTTACTTATAAATAATCATATTTTCGAAAAACATTATAACTGGCCAGTCTCCCATATATAAAAACTTTTTTTCGCAATACTTTCTGAGGGGCCTGGTATAATTGTGTAACATTACGGAGGAGATCACTGGTCCCTGAAACACAGGTGCTGTTACCAAGCTCAGGGGTCAGGGCTTCACGATTTTTGTAAAATTTTGAAGCTAATAAACAATTTATTTATTTATTATTTATAGCTAGAGTGCTTGTTATGTTTTACTCGCTGTGTATTATTGTGCTCCTGCCTATTATTAAGTACAAAACGGGTGACGTTACTGAAAAGTGTAACTATCGAATAATCCCATATTTTATCGTTGCGTATCTTTCAGAACCAGACTAACAGGTGAGATGGGCCGATAGGCTGTACAGGACAGCCTATCGGCCAATCTCACCTGTTAGTTAGCTAGGCTAGACTCTAGTCTCTAAACTCTAGCTAAAGTTGGCAGTCCGTTCTAATATGTTGGCTCGCAGGTTTGCATTTTGTAGGAAATTAGTTTATATAACGCATCTCAAAGCTTTTTGCGGTGCAACCTGTACCAACTACACTCGAAGAACTATCGGCGCCCTACGGTTTCTATAATAATATAATAACGGGTTCGGGATATTGGTACCCCGGGTGGGGTTGCCGGGTTTCTGCCGTGTATCAGGTATATATGCGGCATCTCATGTCGATGATTCTCACGCCATCATCAGGCAGAAATTTACCTCTTTGCTCTGCAGAGTGCGGGATAGCTCTAACACCACCCTGAAAACCATTGGAGTGAAGTACGACTCTCCGTTACAAGGTGATTTTATTTTGTAATGTATTCGCAACAATCAAAATCAAAATCATTTTTTTTATTTCATACAGGCCTACATGGGCACTTATAAAACGTCGCTAAAAGGTGCACGGTTCGGGTTGGTCGTTTCCTATGGCAAAGAACCGGCAAGAAACTCCATGGTTACTCTTTTAAAAAATGGTTTGGTTTTACAATATTTCCATGTTACAGCATTAGTACTTAGTTATGATGGTACAATAACCTCGTTACTAAATTAATTTCTAGATATTAACAGGTTTCCAATCTCATGAAGCACATATGGCATTTGCGATGGTTTTAACTATTGTTTTGGCGATGTGGACAGTGAACCTGGGGACCCAAATGGATGTTGGTTCAAAATCTAAATAGTTTATTTCAAACAAGCTGACCCCCGCAGCTTCGCTCCCGCCAAAAATATAGCCTATGTTACTCGGGAATAATGTAGCTTTCCATAGGTGTTTTTTTTTTAAATCTGTCCTGTAGTTTCGGAGCCTATTCGTAACAAACAAATAATCTCTCCTCTTTATAATATTGGTATAGATAAACCTTAGGGGTACTTTTGAATAGTCAAACAAAAAAAAAAAGATGACTCTAGTTGCAAATTCGCAAGCGTCAGTAGGTCTCGTGGAGAGTAATTTGCAAGAAACTCCACGGACAGTCGGACACTCTTTTCCATCAGTTTCAATTACAAGTTTTTTGTGACATAATTCTTGTTGAAAAAAATGCATATGTGTGAGAACGATGTAAAAAGACGTGCACGTAAAAGCGTCTAGAGTAACATACAATTTTACAAAAAAAATGCAATAACAGGCCGAGGCAGCTAAGTTATGACCAATCCCAACTGATGGCGCCCGTTCACGAACATGACACATGGATCGGCAACACTCAGCTCAACCATCATGAAGGGCACCGAATGATCGAACACATGTACCACCATCAGAGATAAATTAGAGAGAGCATGACACACTTAACTGCCAGAGCACACAGATGTCAACGAACGACACATAGGTACAGTGAATATTAGCTTTACAGTCAGAACATAGTGCTCACACAGGTGCTGTGCAGTTATATAATACTAAAACAAATTGAGTTTGTACAATACAAACAGATTCATAAAGTCTTCAGCAGGTCTAACAATACTTCAAAACTTTTAAATTTCTTCTCATTCAGTATTAGAATGTGGTGAGGTATTTTAAAGAATAATATTTTTAAGGGTTTAGCATAAGTATGTTCTTATATTGTATGTATGTCGTGTTGTGACAAATAAACACTTTTTCTTTCTTTTCTTTCTTTCTTTCTTTCTTTATTGTAACATTTTATACAATACCCCATAATAGATGATGCTACTTTAGCCAGCCTGATACCTGGTTTAATTAATTGGTCCCTATTTCTAGTAACATAATTATGTCTGTCGCCGTTTTTACAAAAAAATATGTAAATTCTTTCTAGCGCACTTGATGTTTTCATAAATATATTGACAAGGTACCGTCATGATGTTAATGGCCTTAAACAGTTCCCTTAGAGAATCGCGCCGGCGAAGATTGTATATCGCACTGATGGCTCGTTTTAGCAGAATATAAATTAAGATACCTTAAGACATTTTACTATGAAAGTAACTAAAATAGACTAGCCTCGCAGTATCTACACCAGTAAACTGACGTATTTTCTAATAGCATAAGCTGCCGAACTTACCGCTCTGAAAGTGATATTAAATGAGGACCCCATTGTAACCTTGAGTCTAGCGTGATCCCAGGAAAACCGTTTTATCGACGAATTCTAGCTTCTCCCTGTTTAATATAATGTCACAATCAGTACTTTTGACATTCGGCAAGGTAAATTTTACGCACTTAGTCTTTTTAGCATTTTAAACTAAATTATTAGCTGTGAACCGATTCTGAACCTGTCGCAAGGCGTTATTTACGTCGTCAACGTTACTCGTACGTCTATTTATCATAAAAATCAAAGAAGTGTCATCATCAAATAACACCATGTTTAGATTGTTTTTCAATAGATGGGGTTAATCGTTAATGTAGACTAGAAATAAGAAAGGACTTAAAATTGAACCCACCCCAGGGTTCAATTTTAAGTCCTTTCTTATTTCCCATTTTCACGGTTAACCCGGACGAATTGACACCGTTTATTTGAACTAATTGCTGTCTATCATTTAATAAGATTTTACTAAACTCAACGCTGATTGGTCTAGCCCGTAATGCTCAAGTTTCAAAAGTAATAGTTCATGGTTAACGCAATCAAACGCTTTCGACAGGCCGCGACTCCTTTGGCATCTTGTGCCTCTTCCCACGCATCAAAGATGTGTTTTAATAAGGTAGCACTAGCCGTACAACGTCCGAAATAAAGAATATGGTGTTTTATTAATTATGAAAAAGTTGATAGATAACATTAATTTTGGCAGTTCCGATACTGGCTGTTTTTTTGTAACTCGTGATTGTGGAATATTTAGGTAATTAATCCGTTAGCGTCACGCATCCTGTTACAAAAAGGCCAATTGCTTGCAAAGTACATGGGAAAAAAACAGACAAGTGCGAGTTGAACTCGCCTACCATGGGTTTTGCGCGTTAGTGTGGCAACCGCTTAGGGCACAAGAGCTTTCCCATTCCCGAATGCTATATATGTAGCATACATGATATGTACTGTGATGTACGTACGAAAGTTATGAGCGCGGCTGGTCTGAGCCAAGAATAAAAAAATTGGGGTGGGAGTCCTACAAGGCTCTGCACTGAGCCCGCTTTTATTTAACCTCTTATAACCAAAGAAATCCAGGCTTCATTTCCCTGGCATCTCCTCTATGGTTCCTGGTTTTCAGAAATGTGGAAGATTTACAAGCTTCTCTCTGCTGTTCGTTGGGTGAACTCGTTAGAAAATGCTAAGCTCAGGGTTAGCAGAACGAAGACCGTACATCTTGTCTATCGTTTCAGTGGAATCCAGACTAACACAGCTGATAGAGTCTATTACTCCGATGACACACCAGTCCCAACAGTTACCCAGTTCCAATACCTCGACTCAGTAATATCTGAAAACGAAGACGTAGATGCAGACGTGGCACAAAGGATACCTGGCAGGGTAAAGGCGGGTTGCCGATTCTACACTAACCTTATCTTAATGCTGAGAGCGGAGCCTTTTTTATTTTTGTTCGTGCTTATCTTGTGTCTCCTGTGCGGGTCACATATAGGGGGTCAGAGAAATTGCCTGACCCAACCACCCTCGACAAAACGTCTTGGTGTCGTGAAATAAGTTGAGCCGACCCTACCTAGCCTCTCTTCTTCCTTTCTCTTAGGGCGCACATACCCTTCAGTATCTGATTTTAAAATGACAATCGCGTCTAAACGGTTAGCCGTAATTTTTGAAAAAAAAAATTGTTTCATTAGTCAATTTTCTGAATAATTATCATTTTTTTTTTTAATTTGAATCATATAACATGGTGTAATTAATTTGTAAAGTTATGTCTAACACGAACACAAAACGACAATCGCTCCAAAACCGCCTGGCGTATTGTAAAGAAATTTTCACCATCTCAAAGACATTTTAACTGTAGATCTACATTTTATATTTATCTCAGGCTATTTTTAAAAGATCACAGAATATTAGGGCAAGTACAAAAAACTACTGAATTTGGGGTCACGCAGGTGTGAAACGATTGCGCGTTTTATTCCCTCAAGGTCGCTGGCGACTTTCGTCGTCTTATGAAGAAGCACAACCACCCGTTCTTGGCATATGACACTAAGTAGTGTTTTGCTTTGGTAGTCGGTTTATTTTTGTGTCTTTTGCCTTTTTAAAATTGTCACAAGAAGTGAGCAAGTTCTAAAGTAAGCTACCTAAAGGATTGACAGAATACCCTTAAAAACAAAATTTACACATTCGTACTGTTTTTCGCTATAGTTCCATTGTGTGTTTCAAATATTTTGAAAACTGCTGAACCGATTATGATGAAACTTGTACTACTCTGAGTTGAAAGATGCCTATTACAATTGCAATCTGATTTAACTAGTTTCTGAGAAATACATGAACAAACATACTTACATAATATTTACATAAAAATATACCTATGAAATTTGGCACATCCTGTGTTTAGAAGCCAACTTAGATTTACATATTGAGTGAATATTGTGCCATGGTCAACTACGGAACCCTAAATATCATTGTTAATAACAGCACAGGACGATGATATCTAAAAGTTGATAATGAGCAAATCTCGTAAAGCGTCATTCATCATAAAATGTGCGCGAGAATGGGGACTCTGTTGCCAATATTATTAATTGTTTTATTTAAATTGTGTGATGTTACAAATCACGTGGAGAGTAATGTTTGCACTAGAGCAGTATGGTAAGTAAGTACTCAAACACAAATTGATGGCATGTAGGTACCCTGCAGTTTAGTCAGGAAGACTGATCGCACACTGTTCCGTTGTTGTTGAATTAGGTAATTTACCTATGTTTGCAATATTTGTAAGTACGTGAGAACCATGCTCCTATTTATCAAGTAAAGGAATTTGCCTGTTAGTGCTTGTAATTCTTTATACCTATATGTAGTATAGTAGTGCTGGGTACATCGTCCTCACGTATATGAATTTATTAGTGTATGTACTTATGTAAATATTGTATCAAACTTTTTTTTATAAGAGTAAATATGGAGTTTCTTGTGCATTCTTCTCCATAACAAGCTACATTTCCGAATGCAGGGTGGAAAAAAAATTATTACTTGTAAATTTTAACGTTCAAAAGTGCCGCATAATGGCCTACTTGAAATAAACACATTTGACTTTGACTTTGAAAGTTGCCGCATCCAAATCATGAAAAGAGAACTGTCTGATAGAAGATATAACTATACTTAACATACCTAGTGCACCACATAACTGCTCTTCTAGGCTAAAATCTTTACGGAATGACATCTAAAATGTACAATAGGATACCTGTTGACATTCAACTTTCACTATTAAAATATAAATTGCGCCATTTTATAATTAACAAAGCTTGCTACACGATCCAAGATTGTCTAAATAATAAGAACCTACTACAATCTGTCACCATACCACCTGATTCCTATTTTAACCCCCGCCGGAAAAAGAGGGGTGTTATAAGTTTCACGTGTGTTGCTGTGTATCTGTGTGTCTGTGTATCTGTGTACCTGTGTATCTGTGTGTCTGTCTGTGGCATCATAGCGCCTAAACGGATGAACCGATTTTGTTTGAAAGTTGATTTTGTCGAGAGTGTTCTTATAGATTCTTATGTTTGAATTAAATCGGTTGAGTCGTTCAAGTTATGGGCGTTTTACTGTTTGAATCAAGGTGTTTTAGCACGATAAATGTGTAGGGGGGGAATTTTAAATTTTTACATTTTACTTGTGTAAGATTTTCTTTATAAGTGATACTTATGATTTTTTTTTTACACTGCATGTTGACATTATTATTGTATGTCTACTAGGCAGGTCATATTGAAACTGCAATTTACCTTACATCTGTCTGTATAACCTACTACAGTAAAAATATTTCATTTGATTTGATTTAAAATTTTAAAAACCCCTGACACAAACACCTCTTCAAACTACACAATTTATCTAGTAGTAAACACGCTTCTATCGACAATCCATCGAAAAAAGCAAATATTACACGATATCTTGCGAAATACATTAAGTACATACATTTTGAAAGGATACACCGATTTTCATTAAACATAGCTAAGAACATTCTCAATAACGTCACTCTTCAAACAAAAATAAAGTAAATCAAAATCGGTTCATCCGTTTAGAAGCTATGATGCTACAGACAGATACACAAAGACACAGATACACACTTCTAACACCCCTCTTTTTCCGTCGGGGGTTAAGAATGATTTAACTTATAGGTACCTATATTTTTTGAGAAAACATAATAATTAATAATTACTTGCTGGCTCCTGACCCTACATACATGATTGTTGCGTAATTTAAACGCTCGCAACAGAAACTCTCAAAAAGGAATAATTTTGCCTGTTTTTGCAACATTTTTAATTTATGCTCCGCTCCTATTGGTCGTGGCGTGATGGTATATAGCCTATACCTGCTTCGATAAATGGACTATCCAATATATTTTCAATTCCAACTAGTAGTTCCTGAGATTAGCGCGTTCAAACAAACAAACTAACAAACTCTTCAGCTTTATAATATTAGTATAGATTTAATACTTTATACACTGCCGAAATTGAAGTAATTTTTACAAGGCGAAAAATAACTTTTAATTTTCTTTATACTACACCTGCTCGGAAAGTACCTTGATACTTTATCAAATTAACGGTAGAAAGTACGTCATTGCATATCGAACAAATATGCGGCGAGAAAACGCATCTGAGCGAAAGAGAAAAGTGTATGAAAATCCATTTCTTACGTGGTTTTTCTTTTTTAATTTTGGGTAAGACTATGCGCTGGTAACCTAAATATCAAAAGCCAAAAAGTTTTTACAGTGAGTTTTTATCTCCAAGTTCGCAAAATGACACTGGCCACTAGCTGTGTGTTGGATGGTGTCAAACAATTTGAAAAAGAACATGTGAAAATTGCAGACGCCATTGGCGCCATTTTCAATTTGTGTGTTGTTTGAGGATTCAGTTTTAATTAGTAAAGATTTAGTTTTTTATTTTCCTCGTAGGTGTAGTATAAAGCACTATGTATCACTCGAGAGAAAGTGCGATTCCCGATCTCGGGTGTTTTAAAGCCCTCGCCTACGGCTCGGGCTTCAAACGACACCCTCGACGGTAATCGGTCACTTTCTCCTCTCGGTGAACTACTATTGAATGTACTATTTTAGTTTTGGATCACCATCGCTACAAATTGAGCAATTTCTATAGTAAATTGCCTAATGGATTGACAAATACCCGTAATAACTCAATTTACACATTCGTACTGTTTATACTTAATCCAATAAAAAAGGATGAACACGATCATCAATGCGTGGACAAACATACATACATCGCATCCGTACAAACTTACATACATACAAACAAACATATTAGGCCTTAACTTATGAAATTGCCGTTTTTTTTTTTTTTTTTTTTTTTTTTTTTTTCTATATTTTTGGTTTATATTAATTATTCAAATTAATCACCCACGCAATTGATGCATCTTTGCCAACGCAGCCGCAGTGGTAGTCTTTTGATGCCCTTCTTGAAGAAATCATCTGTACCCCAGTAACAAATTCTTTAAATGCATTTTGTACTGCTTCTCGGTTATTGGTTTTTTTTTCCCGCCAAGAAGTTATCCAAATTCTGAAACAAGTAGAACGCACTTCTTTCTGAAGTACATTGCACTTGTTTTGCTTGTTAGCATTCTTTTCTCACTGCTGATAATCGTGACTCCTTTTCTGTTGATAGGTATCTCCTGATGCTCCGATATTTCATCCACCACCGCTTGGGGCTTCGGCCTCTAAGTCTGTTTTCCCAATTCATCTTGGAATTTCTAGATCGCAACTAACCTTGCTGGTGATTACAGAGCCAAGATACTGAGACTAGTTAACGATTTCATATTGCACCCGAAGCCAAATAATAAAATTCATGGGAGTCTTTAAGTCAAGAGTGAATAGGTTTCTTCTAGGCAAGCGTGCTTCATCGTCGACTACATCATCGCTTACCATCAGGTGAGATAGTGGTCAAGCGCAAGCCTATCAATAATAAAAAAACATCAATTGCAAAGTATTTGAATCCTATTCGAATGAAGTATTTCATGCCAGTGCAAACATAAGGTTGGAACTCAATACAAACTCAATCGTTGCAGTATCTACCTTGTTCTTATTCAACACTGAAATTGTTAAATTTGCTTGTAATTTATTTGTTCACTAAGACATGACAGGCATATTTTTTTTAAATTATGTCGTCATAATTTGCTTGCCCTTGTCCCATGTTACTTGGAGTCGGTGCATCACGTTTTCTTTTTCCATACCCTCCTGTCCACCGTCACGCTAAGACGCTATCACTGACTCTTTCTCCTTATCATTCTTCATACTGTTCGTCCATCTTTTCTTTGGTCTTGCCCTAGGGCCCCTTCCATCCATCCACATTATTTTATATTCATAACTTTTTTTCTAAAATCATACCAGGATAAACGGTAAACTTTCAACTTTTCTGTCACTGGCGCAACATTCAAAATACTGCCAATATACTCATTTCTTATTTATCTATTGTAGGCACTCCACACATCCATCTATCATCATCTATATAAGCAATCTCTTTTCATGCGTCTTTTTCAAAGCCCAACATTCTGATCCAAACAGTACGACAGGTTTATCACGAACTTGTAGATTTTTCCCTTTAATTTGAGGGGCAATTGTGGGTGGCAAGTTGTACCAGTGACTTGTCGCCATTTCATCCATCCTGATTTATTTTTAAATTATCTATTTGTTTTTTTTCTTACAGGGCCTGGAACGATGTTTATGAAACTTACTGGCAAACATACTCGTACACGATTAAGGACCCAGACTGTTGGTTTTGGCGTTGTGGCACAGTCACAAGATATAAAAGCTATCAATCAAGTCATTACGTAGAAGTGAGTTGAACTGCTGAATTTTAAAATATCTGAATAAGTTATTTAATATGTGCTGAACTAGTTAGATTTATTTACAGGAATAAATAGTTATTAATTTATTTTCGATAAAGCCACTACTGATTCGTCTAACAACGCGATCTAGAAAAAAATGAGCTACTTTCCGTTTCGTCACTTTCAGAACTCGATTCGCCACTATGTCAAAATGCATTTATAAACAAAAGAGTGGCGTTTCATTGTTCTTCACTTTTAGCCGCTCTGGGCAAATACAATATTTTCTCACTTTGAATACACCTTATAAGAGGCCAGTATTCCATATCAGCATTACTCATGCTCATCTCAAAATGGACAGTTGCGATTGGTTGTTTTTTTTTAACATTAACTTGCTCAACTCCATGATCTCAGACGCTCCAAACGTTACCGGAATCTCTTAACATAAAATCAGTGGAATTGAGTGGTGTTAGTTTGTACTTTGACCGTACATATACTAGCTAACTTGCAATTTTATTTGCATTATTTACACCTGTTAATGAAACTGTCCAATTTCAGTCTTGTGAGAAGGACCTCACTCAAGGTGGCGACCACCTCTGAGACTATTGTATTTACTAATTACGCATTGAATATACTATATAATTGGCCGTTGTCGGCTGTTCAAAGATCATACTAAAAACACTCAATACCTCCCACTCATTTTTTGTAGAAGAATCAGTATTTTCTGTGGCGCTTGCCATCTTGCTCTATTGAGTACACATTATCAAGCTCAAGACTCATGTGCCAAACTGCAACCAAGCACAACTGCCAATTTTGAGTTTGACTTGGGCATGAGCATGAGTCAATGCAGCTGAAATACGGGCCTATGGCATTGTCACTTCTGTGACGAGAAATGCCTCATGACAAAAAGCCCCAAAGTTTAATTGATTCCTAATTTCCATAATTTCAGAGATATACGAGCGAAATGAAAAGTGAATGCTGTCCCGGTTATACGAAAGATTATGATTATTATTCGTAAGTACAAAATACTCATTGTAACAAGTGATCCAACTCGCGATCTTCTCGCATTTAGTGAAATTGGGATTGGATCGCTTAAGTATAATTTCGGTAATTTTTTGTAACTGAAATAAATAAATAAAATATGAGAATTTAAAAAAGGCACAAATTAACTAAGAATAATATGGTTTTCAGACTCGTCTGTAAGCCGATATGCTCAAAGCCTTGTACAAATGGCTTCTGCCGCAATCCAGATGAATGTGGATGTAAAACTGGTTATATATTGGACCTCAAAAATAAATACAACTGCCTGCCACGTTGCTCTAAACCATGTGGACATGGTACCTGTATAGCGCCCGAAATATGTGATTGCAACAAGGGTTATACATTTGCGAATGGAACTTGCCAACCAGTTTGCAGTAAGTCCTGTGCCAATGGTACTTGTATTGCCCCAGAGACATGTGAATGTTTGCCGGGATACCAAAAATCAGCCGAAGACATCTGCAATCCTCACTGCTCCAGTGGATGCCCTAATGGCAGTTGTGTTGGACCTGAGAACTGTGTGTGTGACCCAGGATGGGAAATGATACAATCACATGGCACGGTAAACAAAACATGTCAACCTATTTGCACGAAATCTTGTACAAATGGCTTCTGCCGCAATCCAGATGAATGTGGTTGTAACACTGGTTATATGTTGGACCTCAAAAATAAATACAACTGCCTGCCACGTTGCTCTAAACCATGTGGACATGGTACCTGTATCGCGCCAGAAAAATGTGATTGCAACAAGGGTTATACATTTGCGAATGGAACCTGCCAACCAGTTTGCAGTAAGCCCTGTGCCAATGGTACTTGTACAGCCCCAGAGACATGTGAATGTTTGCCGGGATACCAAAAATCAGCCGAAGATATCTGCAATCCTCACTGCTCCAGTGGATGCCCTAATGGCAGTTGTGTTGGACCTGAGAACTGTGTGTGTGACCCAGGATGGCAAATGATACAATCGCATGGCACGGTAAACAAAACATGTCAACCTATTTGCATGAAACCTTGCACAAATGGCTTCTGTCGCAATCCAGATGAATGTGGTTGTAACACTGGTTATATTTTGGACCTCAAAAATAAATACAACTGCCTGCCACGTTGCTCTAAACCATGCGGACATGGTATCTGTATCACGCCAGAAAAATGTGATTGCAACAAGGGTTATAAATTTGCAAATGGAACCTGCCAACCAGTTTGCAGTAAGCCCTGTGCCAATGGTACTTGTATTGCCCCAGAAACATGTGAATGTTTGCCGGGATACCAAAAATCAGCCGAAGACATCTGCAAGCCTCACTGCTCAAGTGGATGCCCTAACGGCATTTGTGTTGGGCCTGAGAACTGTGTGTGTGACCCAGGATGGCAAATGATACAATCGCATGGCACGGTAAACAAAACATGTCAACCTATTTGCATGAAACCTTGCACAAATGGCTTCTGTCGCAATCCAGATGAATGTGGTTGTAACACTGGTTATATTTTGGACCTCAAAAATAAATACAACTGCCTGCCACGTTGCTCTCAACCATGTGGATATGGTACCTGTATAGCGCCAGAAATATGTGATTGCAACAAGGGTTATAAATTTGCAAATGGAACCTGCCAACCAGTTTGCAGTAAGCCCTGTGCCAATGGTACTTGTATTGCCCCAGAGACATGTGAATGTTTGCCTGGATACAAAAAATCAGCCGAAGACATCTGCAATCCTCACTGCTCAAGTGGATGCCCTAACGGCAGTTGTGTTGGACCTGAGTACTGTGTGTGTGACCCAGGATGGCAAATGATACAATCACATGGCACGGTAAACAAAACATGTCAACCTATTTGCACGAAACCATGTACAAATGGCTTCTGCCGAAATCCAGATGAATGTGGTTGTAACACTGGTTATATTTTGGACCTCAAAAATAAATACAACTGCCTGCCAAATTGCTCTAAACCATGTGGACATGGTACCTGTATCGCGCCAGAAAAATGTGATTGCAACAAGGGTTATAAATTTGCAAATGGAACCTGCCAACCAGTTTGCAGTAAGCCCTGTGCCAATGGTACTTGTATAGCCCCAGAGACATGTGAATGTTTGCCGGGATACCAAAAATCAGCCGAAGACATCTGCAATCCTCACTGCTCCAGTGGATGCCCTAACAGCAGTTGTGTTGGACCTGAGAACTGTTCGTGTGACCCAGGATGGCAAATGATACAATCACATGGCACGGTAAACAAAACATGTCAACCTATTTGCACGAAACCTTGCACAAATGGCTTCTGCCGCATTCCAGATGAATGTGGTTGTAACACTGGTTATATGTTGGACCTCAAAAATAAGTACAACTGCCTGCCACGTTGCTCTCAACCATGTGGATATGGTACCTGTATAGCGCCAGAAATATGTGATTGCAAAAAGGGTTATAAATTTGCAAATGGAACCTGCCAACCAGTTTGCAGTAAGCCCTGTGCCAATGGTACTTGTATAGCCCCAGAGACATGTGAATGTTTGCCGGGATACCAAAAATCAGCCGAAGACATCTGCAAGCTTCACTGCTCCAGTGGATGCCCTAGCGGAAGTTGTGTTGGACCTGAGAAATGTTCTAGTAACTCAGAATGGAAAATCATCCATACCAATGGTACAATTAACAAAACTTCTGAACTGACATGCAGCAAACGCTGTATTAATGGCACTTGTATAGCCTCCGAAACTTGTAAATGTCACTCTGGCTATGTAGAATCAGAAAAGAATATTTGCCGGCCACATTGTTCAAATGGGTGTCTTCATGGCATTTGTGTTAGTCCTGAAACTTGCATCTGTGACGCAGGATGGAAAATGACTCAAAAACAACTTGGCACAAGTAACGGAACGTGTCAACCTATTTGTACTAAGCCCTGTGTGAATGGTACATGTGTCGCTCCAGAGACTTGCAAATGTCTGGAGGGATATACAAAAACAAAGAAAAATATCTGCAAGCCATATTGCTCTATCGGATGTTCACACGGCACATGTGTGAGTCCTGGCTCCTGTATTTGTAATCCAGGATGGTATAAAAGTAATATAAATGGTACTTGTGTGGCGGACAGTATCGAAATGGGTAAAAATACTGGACAGAGAAATTGGTAAGTTGTGTGATTAAATAGTATTTAATAAAATAGAATAGTATAATTATTAATAAAACAGGTGCGTATCTTGTTGCTACTGGTCTGATTAGGTACTTATGATACCTATCAATATCCAGATTTTGAAGACCGTGCCCTATTGTCATGCACAAACAACTATGACGCGTTCATTTGAGATGGAGTTTTATTTTTTATTTTGAAAAAGAGTTAGGCTCGTGTTGGGCCAGTGCAAAAAGAACGACTAGCCCCGACTGCGGCAGGGAAATGTTTTTCGAGCGTATTTGTATGTATGTATTTATGTCAATTTCAATAGCACGCTCTACAGCCCAAACGGCTTCACCGATTATGACATATGAGGTGGTGTTGGATTCGTCGTAATTGTGGGATGACTTAAGCTATATTATTTTCAAACACGGCGTGCCACCTGAACAAAAAGGGGGGTATACCATTTTTTTCGTTATCATAACAATATGGGTATCAAATTAAAGCTACTAAATAGACCATTCCAAATCCTAACACTTTTATGTTACCATTTTAACAAAAAAAAACAAAATAAGCAGTACTTTTGATAGCAAATTAAATAAGTAAAACCGTCACATTTTTTTATTCACTTAAACCATATTTTATGGTATTTATAATATGTTTTACCACATAACATAATTGGAGATCTTGTTTATTAATAAAACTAAAAAAAAAACTAATTATTATAAAAACAAAAAACCCGATTTATAACAAATAATTCACTGAAACGAGAAAAACAAATACTATTAAAATATACATTATATGAGGTGATGCAAGGGAGATAAACAAAAATTATAGAGAAACCTACCAAAACTTAATTTTTCACCGTTGGCAGCACCTCATAATATATAATGTTTTTTTAATAGTACTTGATTTAATCTTTTCAATTAATATTTTTTTTGCAGTTTTTGTGTTTGTTTGTTTTTGTAACAATTGCTGTTTTTTTTATTCTGTAGCAGTGATTTAAAAAGAAAAACACTAACATTTTCAGGGTGCAGTCCAACTGGATGTACATCGTGGGCACTAGTATTGTGGTGGTGTTGATGTTACTAACAATCATTGTTATTCGTCGTTCAAGACGAAATAAATCTCTGGACGATGGTAAGTAAATGTTTATTTAAGGCGGTACCCCGAGCAAAACGCCGCGCAAGCCGTTTTTTGTGCTGTTTTTAGGAGCTATCTACTCGTTATTTAAAAAGAAATATCAATTAATAAAAATACATTAAATTTCTACATAATATTGATTCTAAAATGGTAGATTTAGTTTTTTTTTAAATGTTGTATATATTTCAATAATCTCCTTCCAAAAAAACATAAAAATGAGAAATAATTATTGATATTATGCATCTCCTCGTAAAGTGTTCATTAATTATTTTTTGTACTAACACTAATGGATAGACAATTTAATAACGAACATTTTTGTAGATTATTTTTTTTCAAAAGACCTAAATTTGATTCTATAAAGATTTTATTCTAAAATCTGAGCGTAATCAGTACTGTAATTCATGCGCCACCAGTGCCGCTAGACCAATAGGAATGCTCATATCGCATGCCGATTTTTTGGTCAGGGTACCGTCTTTAATCTGCAGACTATTGCGCAATTTTATGTATTCAAAGCAAAATACATTCATATTACTTTTACTTCGTTGAATAAAGCATAAAAAACTGCGTGTATTTATGACTGCCTCACGTTATATAAAACTCAAGAACATTCCTAGGCAACTCTCATGACTAACATGGTGATAATTGCAATCTTGGATTCTCATTTCTGTACCCACATCTACGCTGTTCAACACCCTTTATATTGAACTTATTTATTTTTTGTTGTATGCAGAGTTATTTTATGTATATGCTATATAAGTTTAGTCCCTGAAAGAAAAGAAAGAAAGAAAACGTGTTAATGGTCACAGAAACTGAATTATAGCAAGAACGCAAGAGAATGGCAGCAGTATCATCACAGCGCTAATTGTCTATTTCTGCTAATTGTTTAGGTATATTCCTATATTTCATTTATTATTTATTGTATAAATTATATTGTATTTATTTATTATTTCTAGCTTATATTTATGTATTGTTTAAATATTTAAATCCATTCAATATCGTGATTGCACCTACCACTTATTATCTCTGCATCACCCAAAGGTTGACTGGTAGAAAATGCCTAAGGCATTAAGTCCACCTCTGTACATTTGTGTGCTTAAAGTATTAAATAAATAAATAAATTATGCATTAACAAAACCTGAACGATAGTGTTAGTGGTATAATACTCAAGTTATGTTAGTTAAGGCAAAGTTACGAAACCATCCCCACCCTGTTAATCAAAATATTATAATGCTAATAAATATTGTCTCCTTTAGTTAGACTTTGCCATTGGCAGTTCTTTTTACCCGATTACGGCGAAACAAAAGGGAGGGTTATGTTTTTGACCGGTATACATGTATGTATGTTCATCTGTTCCCTCATAACTTCTAAACTTCTTACCATAATTTAACAAATGAGGTGTTGTTGAAAGCATCTTGTTTGTCCGCTGATTACCGGTTATGTGACGTCACATTTAATTGAATATAGCGCCCTCTAGGAAGCACGAAGTCAAAATCAAAAATGTCTAACACCCGACCCCATCATGGACACAACATCGTGGAGTCGTACATCATATTTTTGTTAAGCGTACACCTAATTTGCTTAAAACTTTTGTGCAAAACAGAGTCGCTGAAATACACGAAATGGCGAGTAAGTTTTCGTTTAATAATCTGTTCGCGTTTAATAATCTAAAAGCAAGCGAGGGTGAAGAATTTAAGGTTTGAGTAGTTGTAATTGGGATGTTGGTAAAGAAATTTACAAATTCTTGAGCAACTTTTTTGTTATCTCTAATAAGTCCGAGTGTAATCAGTTTTATTTCTTTTATACTGTTTGTTTCACTGTTTATAATTTCCGAACCGAGAAACGTATCCTGTCAAAGTCGTAACAACAATTTTTTTAGCGTCTCAAAGTCCTCCCCACTCGTGTAACTCATGCATTATCTCGATACTAGTTAAACAACAAATCCTAAACAACAAAAAAATCTGATGTAGCTGTGCAAAAACCCCAAAATACTTTAAATAATAAAATAAATTCAATCACTAAAACCAGAGTACTGAAAAATCACGCTCTAAAAAGTATGAAACAAGAAAATTTTCTCATCTGAAATTGTTATGTATCAGATGAGAATATTTTCTATTTTCCTACTTTTTTACATACACGATTGTGTAGGACCTGTTTATGACATAAAGCGTTTGATCGCTATCGTTTGCACTTGCAAAAGATACGTAATAAGCCTGCCGGTTTGACTTTTTGAACTTATTTGTTTTGTTTTTTTACTTCATTGCTTGCTGGTGAAACTGACATGAAAGAAAGAAAGAAAAGAAGAAAGAAAAAGTGTTTATTTGTCACAAAACGACATACATACAATAATAAATGTTGAAGACCAATGTCCACGTATCCAAAACTTAAATTTAGAGAATATATGTTTTCACTTGTCTGTGGAACACGGCTGACAATAAAAAAAGGTAAAAAAAAGAAAGAGACGAAAATTGTGTTGCTCCGAATGATTGTTGTAAAAATAATAAGAAATAAAAACAGTAATTCAGTGAACAGTGGTTTTAATAAATAACAAACGAACAACAATACACAACAATAAATACCCTTAAACAGTAGTATTAGTAGTACTTAAATTAAGTTAGTAAAGACGAGAAATAAATCAAACAATAATTACATATATTAGCTACATTTTGTTTTTAACAGAAAAGAAATAGGGTGAAAAAGATGTCAGGCAGATGCATTTCGTGATTGTGGCAAGAAGGCTTCCACTCAGCATAATAAATAAAATAAATAAAAATCATTTATTTCAGACAAAAAAGTCCATATACGAGGCAAGGTTGTTAGTAACAAGAATTTTATAACTATGTTAGTAATAAATAAGCTAAGAAACTAGACACACCGTCTACCCCTGCACAGTAGGCTCATCGGTCTCGCAACACATGGAGTCCAACGAACCTACTGAGCAGAACAGTATCGGTTCTTTCGCCAATCATCTTTAGTACGCTATTCGGGCTCCCCTGTACTCGTCGCACCACTGACGCAACTTTTTTACGCATGATTGCGTAGAAATCATCTACGCTGGCGTCAGTAAACATGCCGGATGCACTGTAATATCGAGGGAGCCTAAACAGAGCCCTGAACACATTATTATATTGGACGCGCAAGGCATTGTAGGCTTTTTGCGTAAAGTTTGCCCACAGGCCGCTCGTGTAGAACGTCTGGCAGAATGCCTTGAACATCGTTATTTTAACAGGAGCAGTACATCGAGCGAACCTGTGTGCCAACATATTACCGCGCACAGACAATGCCCTGCGCTCCCTCTCAATGTCTAATTCGTCACTCAAATTTTCAGTTACAATGTGTCCCAGATATTTAAACTGTGCAACACGACCTAGAGGTACATCATTAAGTAATATAGGTGGTATAAAGATATTGTTTTTACATTTAAATAACATGAACTCACTTTTACTTTCGTTGTACCTCAGGCCATGTTCTGCAGCATAACCCTCACACACCTTTAACAGCTGTCTGAGACCCCCAATTGAGGGGCTCAGCAGCACCATATCATCGGCATAACTTAAATTATTGACACATATGTCATCAATATGGCATCCAACATGCATGCTGCTGAGCTCCTCAATCAGCTGGTTAACATACATATTAAAGAGCCGAGGCGAAGTCAGCCCGCCCTGCCTGACGCCACACTCTAAAGAATATTCATCTGAGTATACATTTCCCCACCTTACTATGTTAAGCTGCTCACTGTACCAGTAGGAGAGGATATCCACAAGATCGGCTGGGACACCTGCAGTTCTTAACTTTGTCCAAAGCTTATTATATGACACCAGATCAAAAGCTTTGGACAAATCCAAGAAGCATGCATATACTGGTGTTTGCCTTTTTACATAATAATCAACAGTGTGTTTCAGAGACAGTATTGCATTTTCAGTTGACAACCCCTTTCTGAAACCGAACTGTCTATCCTGTAATGTTACAAAACTATCAAGTTTTCTATCCAATAACCCATCAAACACCTTTGCGATTATAGTAGCTAAAGAAATCGGCCTGTAGTTACTTCTATCAGAGATATCAGCAGTGATATTTTTCACTATTGGTACAACCACTGTTCTCATAAGATTAGATGGTAAATATGAGTGCCTAATACAAAAAGTGTAAAACATGGCTAAAACCCTATACCGGTGAACTCCCCCATGCTGCAAGTGCTCGACACTGAATCCCTCATGACCAGGTGACTTCCCTCTTTTCATATGTTTAATAATGTCAGCCACATCCTTACCTGAAAACCCAATAGGTTTTTCTACTGGGCAACGTTCAGTATCAGACCCCGACCACAAGGAGGATTCCACCCGAAAATGATCCTTAAATGAATTTGCAATCATTTTAGCATCACTGATGCCATCAACGCACACAGGCAGACCAGCCTTACCATTTAAACGCTAAGTGCACTTCCAAAACATATTAAATTTTTTATCCGACACACATAATGCTGTGCCGTGTGGACCCACAGTACAGCGCTGATTTTCAGTGGTCGCCTAGGACGTGACGTACGGAAACCAATTCTCTCGTGTATGTTAAAATAGAACAAAGAAAATTAAATAAATACAGTAAGATAAAAATAAACTACATTTCAAATGAAGATGTTAATATGAACAACTTTTAATTTGGGATAAACATTGATATCGCGCAAAAAAAACAGCTCTCCCGTGTGGAATCTTTATAAATTATAGCCTATGTGTTATCTGTAAAGTTTCATCAACATTCTTTCAGTAGTTTTTGAGTAAAAAAGATACAAACATTCATCCATACCTATTACATTTTTAAAGTAAAAAAAGAATATGTTAATAAATATATATTGTAAATGTGTCTTAATGAATACCTAAAACTGTTTTCCTTACAGGTGGTGCCGTGGTAATTCCAGCCCAAGAAATCGCTCCAAAAGTTTTTAATAAATCGAAACACGATTATGATGTCCTCAGCAAAAATTCCAAACTTTAAATGCGAGGAATTCTGTGTTCTTAATTAAAAGTTAAATGTATTATTATTGTGAGTCCTCTTTTTCCATAAATTATAAAGTGGGTACCTGCTTAGTATATAACACAGTCTACTGCTTAAAATACTTAATAATTTGATTAGGGGCAGTTCGGTTCGCAGTCGGTAATTACGGATATCCTTGAAATAACTGAATATAGATAGACCTTATAACGGTTCTTAAAGAATACCGAAAAATTAACCTGCCAAATATCAATTTGATGCACTTGAGTCGATTGAAAAACGGCCCAAGAGGCTTATCGGCAACGATGCACTGGTCGCCTCAAAGCTCCAGAGCCTTGAATATCGACGCCAAGTTTAATGGCCAGTCTGTCGGGTTTTTATTGTTTACATTTCGGGGAGTGTGCGATGGAACTGCACTATTTGATTCCGCCTAGCCCTTAATTTCCATCACCGGACAACAAGACGTACGGCAATGCACCACCGGTACATGGTGGACATCCCACCCATACGTACAAAGTGTTTTGCGAATACTTTCATTGTACGCACAGCTAAGGAGTGGAATTCCCTGCCGGAGTCTTTGTTTCCTTCTTGGATAGCTACAACCTTGGGGTCTTTAAGTCAAGAGTGAATAGGTTACTTCTAGGCAAGCGTGCTTCACCATCGACCACATCATCACTTATCATCAGTCGAGATGGTGGTCAAACGCGAGCTTATCGATAAATAAAAAAAATACAAAAAGTAATAAATAGTTAACTTTTTTACATGACAGATTTTCCTGGCGTCAAAAAATTTTATGTAGATATTTTTTAAATCACTTGATGAGCCTTAGGTTTTTTGTTATTAAATTTTTGAACATTGACTATGCCGATAGAAAGGCAGAAAATTGAACAACTAGCAATTGTCATATTTTAAGAATAAAATATTGTAATAAGTAAAGTAATATTTAGTGCATTAGCGAACGTCTATATAATTTTCAAGTTGCATAGAAAACTTAGTCAGTCTTATTACAAAAAGCGGTTTAACTAAAAACCCAGGTTTAAATCTCTATAAACCACGGTTTAAACAAAAATGATATTACAAATAATGGTTTAGCGATAAACCGTAGACCATATCATGGTCTAACGCTAAACCGCGGCCCCTCGGCGGCCCCTAGTTTAACGATGGTCTAAGTCGTATCTGTCAAAGTTTTTATTTTAAGTTAAATAATCTTTTCATTGTGTTGTGTTGTTTTTACCCGGAAATGGATATTAACATGGTGGATTTAATTGATATTGAGGATATTACTTTTTCCTCGGTACTCTAATTCTCAGATGTTTTTTTTGTTGGTCCATCACAATACTTAATATACTAACACATTATTAACAAAGAGGCAATTGTTATAATAGAGACCTGGAGAACTTAAAAATCCAAAGCCTAATGAACTTTGTTCAACGAGCGATGGTTTTGTTTATTGTTATGGTTTCATGTAACGCGCGAGAATGTTACGTTTCGTTACACGTACGTAGATGTATTATTAGTAATTAATACGAATTTAAGTTCCGTATGGTGCCGGACGTTAAGAATTTCACCATCCCATGTCTTCCCGTGGGTGTCGTAAAAGGCGACTAAGGGACAAACCAGAGAATGGGCAGCAGCGTTCTCTGTGCTCCTATAACAACCATACTGCGATCGCCAACCCACCTGCCGAGCGTGGCGATTATGGCAAAACCCCCCCTATGAATAGCACAAATAAAAAATGGCCCCTAGTGCCTGGCAGCCTGCCTACCCTCGACTACGGTAGCGGTCGAGGTTACGGCATGGCAAGGGGTGCTAAGAATCTCCGGACGAGATCCGGCTATCCCAACAATCACCGACGACTGGACCTGTCAACGTACAACACGCGCACACTTCGGACCGACGAGAAGATCACCGAGCTCGAAGAGGAATTGAGCAGGTTGCGATGGAGTATTATAGGGTTATCTGAAGTCCGAAGAGAGGGCAGGACTCGATAATCCTCAAATCCGGTAACCTGCTCTATTTCCGAGAGGGTGACCGGCAGTCCCAGGGTGGTATCGGGTTTATCGTCCACAAGTCCCTCATGAACAACGTGGTGAAGATCGAGAGTGTGTCGACCAGGGTGGCGTACCTTATACTCAGAATATCCTCTAGATATTCGCTGAAGGTCATACAGGTCTACGCCCCAACCTCGGCACACCCCGACGACGAGGTAGAGACCATGTATGAGGATATCTCCAGAGCCATGCATGGTTTCAAAACTCACTTCACCGTTGTCATGGGGGACTTCAACGAGAAACTGGGCAAACGAGACGAGGATGAGCTGCAAGTGGGGCAATTTGGAGTTGGACGACGGAACCACCGGGGTCACCTACTGGCCAGTTTTATGGAGAAGGAGGGCCTCTATATGATGAACTCCTTCTTCAAAAAGCGTGAACACAGGAAGTGGACCTGGCAGAGCCCCGATGGTGCAACAAAAAATGAGATCGACTTCATCATGTCAACCAAGAAGCAAATGTTCAATGATGTCTCTGTGATCAATACGGTAAAAACCGGGAGCGATCACCGCATGGTAAGAGGCACATTGAACATTAATATTAAGCTTGAAAGGTCTCGACTGATGAAGTCCACGCTCCGTCCAGCACAGGTCCAGGTCCAAAACCCCGAGAGCTTTCAGCTTGAACTCCAGAATCGTTTCGAGTGCCTGGGGAGCTCCGTGGACGAATACAGCGACGGGTTCGTGGAAGCTGTCCATACGGTTGGGTCTAAGTTTTTCAAGACCCGTCGTACAGATAGAAACAAAAAGCTCTCTGATCATACCCTCAAGCTTATGAAGGAGAGGCGTGAGATGATTCTGCAGTCTTCAGATGAGGCGTGCAAATACCGGCAGATCAATAGACAGATTTCTAAATCCTTGAAAAGAGACCTCCGCCGCTTTAATACCGAGCGTATTAAAGACGCGATTGAGCGAAATAAAGGCTCCAAGGTTTTTTCAAGGGATCTGGCTATTGGGCAGAGCCAGCTCACGAAACTGAAGACCGATGATGGCAGGATTGTATCCGCCAAACCGGAGCTTCTGAGGGAGATCGAGAGTTTCTATGGGCAGTTGTACACGTCAACCAGTAAACCCGTTGCGAATCTAGCAAACGACCCCAGAGCTAGATTGACCCGGCACTATACCGAAGATATCCCGGACGTCAGCCTGTACGAGATTAGGATGGCTCTGAAACAGCTTAAAAACAACAAGGCGCCGGGTGATGACGGAATCACGGCTGAACTCCTGAAGGCGGGTGGAAAACCGGTCCTCAAGGCCCTTCAGAAGCTTTTTGATTCCGTCATACTCGAGGGCAAAACGCCACAGGCATGGTGCAGGGGTATGGTGGTACTCTTCTTCAAGAAGGGCGACAATGCCCGGCTGAAGAACTATAGGCCCATCTCGCTTCTTAGCCATGTTTACAAGTTGTTTTCAAGAGTCATCACGAATCGTCTCGCGCGCAGGTTTGACGATTTCCAGCCTCCCGAACAAGCCGGATTCCGAAAAGGCTTTAGACCGCAGCCGTAGACCACATACATACGCTGCGGCAGGTTATACAGAAGACCGAAGAGTATAACCTGCCTCTCTGTTTAGCGTTTGTGGACTACGAGAAAGCCTTCGATTCGATCGAGACTTGGGCTGTACTGCAGTCTCTCCAACGGTGCCAGATCGACTACCGGTACATTGAGGTGTTGAAGTGTCTGTACAAAAACGCCACCATGTCAGTCCGTCTTCAGGATCAGACCTCGAAACCAATCCTTCTCCAGCGCGGCGTAAGACAGGGAGACGTCATTTCTCCGAAACTGTTCACTGCTGCGCTGGAGGACGTCTTCAAGGTTCTGGACTGGAAGGGGCTTGGCATCAACGTTAATGGCGAGTACATCACTCACCTTCGGTTTGCCGACGACATAGTGGTCATGGCTGAGACCATGGAGAGCCTCAGTAAAATGCTCGATGACCTTAGTAGAGCTTCCGAAAGAGTGGGTCTTAAAATGAACATGGACAAAACCAAGGTCATGGTGAACGCCCATGTAACACCCACTCCTATCAAAATCGGAGACTCTACACTCGAAGTTGTAGACGATTATGTTTACTTGGGACAAACGGTCCAGTTGGGTAGGTCCAACTTCGAGAAAGAGGTCAACCGTCGAATCCGACTCGGCTGGGCGGCGTTCGGGAAGTTGCGTGGTATCTTCTCGTCCAATTTACCGCAGTGTCTCAAGACAAAAGTCTATGACCAGTGTGTGTTGCCAGTGATCACCTATGGGACCGAGACGTGGTCGCTCACAATGGGCCTTATCAGAAAGCTTAAAGTCACCCAAAGGGCAATGGAGAGGGCTATGCTCGGCATTTCCTTGCGTGATCACGTCAGAAATGATGATATCCGCAGGAGAACCAAAGTTACCGACATAGCCCGAAGAAATGCCAAACTTAAGTGGCAGTGGGCAGGGCACATTGCTCGCAGAACGGATGGCCGATGGGGCCGAAAAGTTCTGGAATGGCGACCGCGAACTGGAAGACGATACGTTGGAAGGCCTCCCACTAGGTGGACCGATGACCTGGTTAAGGTTGCGGGCAGGCGCTGGATGCGAGACGCACGGGATCGGTCAATGTGGCGACGCCTGGGGGAGGCCTATGTCCAGCAGTGGACGTCTTTCGGCTGAAATGATGATGATGATGATGACGAATTTAAGTAATGTGCTTAAACCTAAACAAAACTGCAATCGATAAAATAACTGTTAATACATGCAAAATAACAAAGTGTCAATATTTTAACACTCCTAAACATCATTTAATCCTTATCGTATTATCAAAAAGTTTTCTTTTCTGGGCATACGGAACGTTGCAATTGAATGATATTATTCTGAACGAATGATATTTGTTTTAATCTGTGGTTGATAATTATATTGACAATGGTTCAAATGACGGTACTAAGAAGACCAGGGTTTTTTTAAGTTTTGTAATACGGACAAATTTAGACCAGCCTGGACTTGATAGGCCAGGTTTAAACCAAGGTTTATTGAGTTTTTTGTAATAAGACTGAGTATGTTTTTGAGTATTCGTAATCTAAAACATTAATTGATGTCTATTTAAATAGTGTCATATTTTCTTTAGTGTACCCGCAAATTGGTAGAAACTTGAGTTTAAGGCATTTTGGTGATCTATTTATAATAATAGTTATAGTGTTAGCAGTTATAGTTATGATATAGTTATAATATTTTTTTGTAATAATGTCATTTTATAAATATTTGTAATATAATATTCTTATAAATAAAACATGAAAAACATAAAAAATAATTTATTCAAACTCACAAATTATAACTATAGTACAAAATAAATCGACACGAAATAAGCGGAGAAGCAATGCTATAGGCAGGTCTACGACCGATGGAGAAAATGGACGAGTCCACGAAGGTTCCTGCCTTTAAAGGCGGATACAGACATTGCGAGGCATGCGCAGCGCACGGCGCTCATCGCTGTGTGCGGACGTTCATATTCGTGGTGAACAAGTGCTACGAAAACTCAAATCAAAGGAAAGGCGTGCGTTGCGAGGCGTGCGTGGCGCATGCCTCGCAATGTCTGTATCCACCTTGAAACGTGTGGCCGCACTGGCTGGTGGGGAGTCTTCAGTGTTATCATCTAATACGGCTACTCCTGCCATGGCAGCGTCCTCGTAATCTTCTTCAGTTCTCTATGATGGACCAGCTGCAACACCATTGTCCTCAGCTTGGTCTTCATCAGCCTGTAACCACAATGCACATAATATGTTAAGATCACATGGGTTTGATTTATCTCGGTCTATAGTCAGCATGGGCCCCACCGACATCAAAGTCAAAGTCAAAGTCAAAGTCAAATGTGTTTATTTCAAGTAGGCCATTATGTGGCACTTTTGAACGTTAAAATTTACATTTAATAAAAATTGATTCTACCGTGCATTCGAAAATGTAGGTTGTTATGGAGAAGAACGGACAAGAAACTTCATACTTACTCTTTTAAAAAAAAGTTTTATACAATATTTATATAAGTACATACATTAATAAATTCGTATACGTGAGGACGATGTACCCAGCACTACTATACTACATATAGGTATGAGAGAATTACAAGCATTAACAGGTAAATTCCTTTACTTGATAAATAGGAACATGGTCCTCACGTACTTACAAATAGTGCAAACATAGGTACATTACCTAATTAAACAACAACAGAACAGTGTGCGAGTCAATTTTTTTAAACAAAAAAAGAAGAAAAAATAAAATAAAGCGTTACTATAATTATGAATATAATACAAATTAACCATTTTGATTTTGTCCACACCAAAGATAGGCCTATGGAGCAGGACCAGCATGTTTCCAAGCATTCTTATCTTGAATATTATCATCTAATTTGTAATATGCTTGTTTACAAAGTGTGCTTTTAACTATTGTTTTAAATTTTCTTTCATTTAACTTTAATATCTCACAAGGTATTTTGTTATAGAATTTAACACAGTACCCCATGAAAGATGTGTGTACTTTAGCTAATCTATATGATGGTTGATCTAACTTATCTTTATTTCTGGTATTACAATTGTGTCTATCACTAACTTTACTAAAGAGATTTAAATTTTTCCTTACATACATAATATTTTCATAAATGAATTGGCAAGAAACTGTCATAATATTAATCTTTTTAAATAGCTCCCTAAGAGATTCTCGGTGACTTAACTTATATATGGCGCTGACAGCTCTCTTTTGCAATATAAATATTGATTCAATGTCAGCCGCCCGACCCCACAGTAAAATACCGTATGACATAATGCTGTGAAAGTAACTAAAATAGACCAAACGCGCGGTTTCTACATTCGTTAACTGTCTTATCTTTCTAACAGCATAAGCGGCTGAGCTCAGCCGTCCTGCCAGAGATGTTATGTGAGGCCCCCATTGTAATTTGTAATCTAGAGTGATTCCTAGGAAAACTGTTTGATTTACATAGTCCAGCTTTTCTCCATTCAATATGATGTCACATTCGCTACTTCTAACATTCGGCAATGTGAATCTAATACATTTGATTTTTTTTTCATTTAGTACCAAATTGTTTGCCGTGAACCAAGTTTGGACCTGATGAATAGACTTATTCACATCATCAAGATTTTGTGATCGTCGATCTATTTTAAATATCAAAGATGTGTCATCAGCAAATAACACGATCTTCGGTTGATTTTGTAATAATTGGGGCAAATCGTTAATGTAAACTAAAAAGAGGAATGGACCCAATATAGAGCCTTGAGGAACGCCCATTGTCATTTCAGACCCTAGTGAGTTTACGCCGTTTACCTCAACCTCGATACTTGCTCCATGGGCTGCACTCTCAATAGTACATTCCACAGTCTGTGCCACTCAAAGACAAAGATATTTTATTTCAACTAGGCCACCAAGCGGCACTTTTGAAAAAAAATTACATGGAATAAAAAGAGCGTACTCGTGGGCGGCAAGACGGTAGCTCGTTCAGTCCCGGAAGTGCGGCTTGTGCATTCGTTGACTTACCGAAGATTTGGACTGCGCAAACTTGGCTGGCACGGCTTTACTTGAACGTGTGGCCGGTCATTCAAGCCGCGCATCAGTCCGGGGAAATTATTTTCGACAAAGTATACGTCGCAAATCAAAAAATTAGTGGAGTTATTCCAAGGATTTTTTAACTCAGTTCATAGAACTACACAAATCGCTGCCAGCTTTATGGATAATTAAAAGCGGGCTCTCAAAACACAACTAGGATTGCACAGTTCAGTTTGCACGAGCTTACCTGCTCGTGTAGTCACTACACAGTGTTCTGCTTTTTGTACAGTCATGACTGCACAGGCCTGGACTGCGCAGGCAAGACGGAGCGTGTAGCCGGGCCAAAAGGCAACCAGTGATTGTTTGGTACATATAGTTTAAAAAGTGTAAGCAAATGCTGGATGCATACAACTAAAGTAATAACCAATGAAAGTTCTCAACTAACTTTCAAAGAAACCAGCGCAAGTGTCAGGAGTCCACTCTCCACGCCACAACACCATGAACCCAGCAGCTGCTTGACTGGTTTTGCCATACGAACCAGCTAGCAATTTTAATTCATACCTATCGTTAGGTAGAACACTCACAACCCTATAATAATATGGGCTTCTCATGCCATAATCTAGCTAGCATTTTTTTTTTTTTTTTTGCGTTGAGAAATGCTCATGCATACTGCACTACCACGGGGAGATAGTGCAGTTATGTGGGACTCTAACCAGCTAAAACTCCACGGTGTCCTCCTGTGCCGCTTATGGCGGGAACACAGGCACGCGTTAGCACTCACCGCGAACCCGCCGCGGCTGTCCGTCACCGGACCCTCCTCGGGGGAGTAACCCCCATCACCGGCGCACCAGAACACACCGTACGCCGTGACCACCCCAGGGAACAAATCAGCACATGGATGCCAGACGACCCCGTGTATGGCACCCTGTGACGGGTCAAGGTCAATGGCCCCGCCACCTACCATTTTGCGGCCGCAGAGGATAGGGAGAGCGGCTTACACTATACCGACACTCCTCTTCCCCTGCGGCCCCACCGCGTCCGTCATCAGACGGTGGCGACCCCGTCTAGGCCGCGGAAGGTAGGGAGAGCGGCGCACCGCAATACCGGCACTCCTCTCTCGCCGCGGACTCCAAGCCTCAGCCGCGATATCGTATGGGACCTGGGAAGCTCCATAAGACGTCGCGGCCCGCCTCAGTTGCGATGTTGTCTGTTACCAAGCGGCACCGCAACCTACAAGTTGGCCGCTACGTCGTCGGCTTAATCGGCAAAAACCCTGACGAGCGGCCCCCCCTCGGGTTCCTCTTCGCTTCACCGTGGGTGACCAAGCCACGGTTACTTACCTGTACTTACTACTTTGTGACCTTTAAATAGCAATAACTAAAAGTCGAAATTATGGTTATCAAACATCCGACTGCGGTCGCACAAGAGTCGTTTAAAAGTGCCAAACAAAGATATAGTTTGAGTTATCACTCGCTTTAACTCATCCATCACAATCTTGTCTGTACAGGCTATACAGCAAACAAAATGTTCACTATTATCAGTACGTACTTAAATTCGTTACATTCTTTAAGAGGACCGAGTACATCAGCATGTGTACAGTAGTAAACGGTATTGGGTTATTTTGCCAAGAGGTATCACCTGTAAGGGTGCACGGGGTATTTGTTTATGCGATATGCATACGACAAAGTGTACTACCCGTATTTAATAAAAATGTCATCAATCAACAATCTCAAAACCGGGAACCAAAAGTGTTTGAGAATCAATTCAATAGTTTTATCTATACCCAAGTGTTCATGTTCGTCGTGGAATACACGTAACAAGAATAAACGAAACGCTTTAGGGATATAACATAAGTAACGCACATGCTCGACCTCAACACATTACATACAATTCAAAAGATCGTTACGTTTTACATAGCAACTTTGAATCTAACACACAGCTATTTAACTTTTCTAATAATGAAAACGTTTGTTCGTCACCCACCTTAGCACTAGTAAAATAAGAAAACGAAACTTTTTCATGTTCAACGCTCCAATAAAAAATAAAACGGCCAAGTGCAAGTCGGACTCGCCCACGAAGTGTTCCGTACTTGGTAAATTGCGGTTTACGATTTATGACGTATTAAAAAAAATACTTACTAGATCTCGTTCAAACCAATTTTCGGTGGAAGTTTACATGGTAATGTACATCATAGAATTTTTTTAGTTTTATCATCCTCTTATTTTAGAAGTTACAGGGGGGGGGGGTGGGACATATTTTACCACTTTGGAAGTGTCTCTCGTGGAAAAGATTCAATTCAGAAAAAAAAATTTTAGATACCTCAATATAATTTTTGAAGACCTATCCATAGATGACGCACACGTATGGGATTTATGAAAAAAAAACATTTTCTACTTTCAGTTTCAAGTATTTACCACCAAAATTTATTGTTTTTTTTCTATTTTTGTGTGGAAAACTTAATGCGGTTCACAGAATACATCTACTTACTAAGTTTCAACAGCATAGTTCTTATAGTTTCGGAAAAAGTAGTTGTGACATACGGACGGACAGACAGACATGACGAATCTATAAGGGTTCCGTTTTTTGCCATTTGGCTACGGAACCCTAAAAACACCCTTTCGAGTTAAAGCAGCCTAGCAAGCAGTCTTAATTGAGTAACTCGGCATATACCGCCGAAAATAGCTAGCCAGGCTTAGGAATTGGCGAACTTGTTAAACGTTTCTCGGTGTTCACGACCTACGCACGCCGCAAGGTCTAACCCGACACTAATTGATTATTCTTCCCAACCCAAGTATTCTATTTCGCTAGTTAGGAAACTACACTATAGAAAATCCGGCTTTTTTTAAAGTTTCTAGGACTGCGTCTAGTAAAATAAGGTTCTCGCTGATGGTATCACTGAGCAACAACACATTGTCGACGTACACTAGTAGTTTACCTGATTCAATAAAAGATTTCAAGGTTGTCTGACAAATAACAGGAGCGAGCATTGGCAAGACCGTAAGTAATTTTACAGTATTTGTAATAAGGACATTACAGGGGTGATAAAGCCTGTGACCTTATCAAGTGCACTGAACCATTTCTACATGATCATTAAGTAACGGAAGCGGGTGTCTAACTTTAATTGGTATTTGATTATTGCCCAGATTATGCATTTTGCTAACAAATCTGACACTATAGCACGAACGCGTATGTTCTCGTCATAAAACAATTTTTATGGTCCGTAATAAATCGGCATATCACTAGTTAACTTAATCTGCATTTCAATTTCCGTAACTGTGGAGATAGCTGTACCACTTAAAAGTAATCTGAATATTTGTTTAACACGTTTTACAACTGTTCCCTATCTTGCACGGTAACACGCGTTGATATGTACTCCAAAAGCAATAATGGATCTAACCCCCTTAGATTTAAATGGATTTTATCGACAACATAAAAATCAACTTCTAACGTGATATTGTTAAATTGTATCGGTAATGTGGTCGTAGTCTTTGGGCGCACGGTTGGCGCAGTGGTTGAGCGATTGACTGCTGCGCTGCGTGTCGCAGGTTCGATTCCCGCACGGAACAAATATTTGTATGACCTACAGATAGTTGTTCCGGCTCTGGGTGTTTGTGTATGTGAGTTTATATGTTTGTAAACGCACCCACGATACAGGAAGAAATTCCTAGTGTGGGGCAACGCTTTTTTTAAAAAAAGAGAGAGAAAAAAAAAAGAAAGAGTCTTTGCTATAACCTCCATTCCACCCAAAGCCCGTAATAAATGGTGAGCCGGTTTTATACGACATGGAAGGTACTTGATTAAGTCCGAAATTATTAAAGAAACTCCTATACCGCTATCAATAAGAACATCGACGGATATTTTCGATATAACGGCCGCAGTGACATCGGAGTTTTTATGTTCACCCTCATTTTGCAACGAAAATTAACTGAACTATTACTTATTTTCCAACACGTTCCTTAGCAAAACACCGATTTTCCGTGTGACAATTTTTTTTGCAAAAACCGCATTTGTCGGGACTGGGTTTTGTTGAAGAGCTATTCGTGTTGTTTTCATTAGATTTAGATCGTTTAGGGCTACATTCAAGACTATGACCTACCTCGTTACATTGATAACACCGTACCATAGAAATATCGTAAGGTTTAAGTTTGAACTGGCTATTACAATTACGATTGGAAGTACTATGAGCACAGAGTTTCTTACTCGTAGTAGAATTAGACACACTACAGTTTACAAAGCTCAACAAGTAATCCACTATGCTTTCAGGAGTTAATTTAGCATTCCTCGCTGACGCACAAACCTGTGGGTCGGTAATACCGTGTACAATAATTGCCGTTAGCAATTAATTGCTTAACCCTTTCAATAACGATTTACGCGCTTATTCAGCATAGGCAGAATACTTGTCAGATTCAGTACTCATAACACTGTAAAGAATGTTCGCAATAGAGACAGACCGTGGGCACCGCGTTTTTAACACTAATTTGAAATTAGACTATGTACGTGTGGTGCTAGTCCACTCGCTAAGCCAGTTACGAGCTTCCCCCTTAAAGCAACGACCTACGCAAGCAAGGCATTCACCATCCTCCCAACGATTAAGCGATCGAGCTTTATCTGCTTCATCGCACCACGTGTCGACATCATGAACACTCTGATCAAAATCAGAGACAAAATATTGGTTAGATCTCACTGGGAGTGTCATCATGGCATCTAGCAGGCGTTCAGCTACGCTTTTGGCGTCGCTCTCTGATGGCAACGACGTGGCAGAAAACTCTTGCGTTGGGGCTATAGACGATGCGGGTGCGCGAGCAGGTGTTGTCCAGAGCGTGGCAGGACCCCGGGCTCGCCAAAGCAGCTCGCAGCTCAATCCCACGCGTCTGCTCCTCCATATCTCGAAGCCTCTTCAAAACGGAGTTCGTGTACGACGTCCCCTTTTTCTCTTGTTATCAGAAGGCATTGTGTCTCGGCTCAACTTAACCTCAAAAATCGGATATAAAACACGCTAAACCAAACTACCTTTAAATTTATAGAATCAGAGATGATATTCTAGCGGATAAGGCCTTCGTACCCACTTTTGATCTTATAAATAAAATGTGAAAAACATAAAAAAAAAACTCACAAAGAGAGTTTTTCTTTGGCGGCTGGCAGCGGGGGCGACCGGTGTAGTCACCTGCCCGTCTCCTTGCCACGTGTCTTCTTCGGGGCGAAGCCCTAACCGAAGTTTGATGTCGTGCTGATTGTTGCTGATGAGAGTGGCTGGTTTTGCTTAGGGACGCGTGAGTGCGTTCCGGCGACCAATAAGGCTGCTCACGTGTGGTGATCGGTGTCGCCGGCTCCACGTGTAGCGAGCGGTCCGTGTTTTAGTGACCCGTATGCTGTTGGTGTGTTGCTCTATGATCTGTGTCATGTATCCCTCACGGTAAGTGGCCTTGCTCAAGGAATTGACACCATAACTTTTTGTTGTGAATTCTGTGCGCCGACTTGTCGGTTTCTTTCAAAACAACGTGGCGTGGGGTTGACATTAAGCCAACACGTCTGCCCGACGGCATTTTCATACCTCCGGCAGGTATGTGTCCGCCTTTCTAAAAAACTATGTTGTTAGGTATTTTGTTCTTCGGGCAGAGACCCGTATGTATTGTCTGTGGACCGGCTTAGCTTAATCATGTATCTATGTATGTTAGGAATGGATAGGATACGAGTATGTTGTGTCATGCTGTGATGAATAAGCAGTGTGGACATGATGTCCCCGGAGTATAATATTTGTATGGGTTGTGCCAATCTCTTTGAAGAGTTGCTGAGGCCCTTTAATTATGTTTAGTTTATTATGTTTAAGATTGCCTTTAATTTATGTGAAGGATAGGATTTATTTTAGAGTTTTAAGAACAGCAACAGAGTTTTAAGTTTCCTTTCTAAGGTGTTTTTGTTCTGTAACTTCAGATGTCGTGTTGGGCCAGAGACTGCCTGGCTGGGGCTGACTGTCCGGCTTAACCGACTGTTCGGCCTTGGGAGTGGCCCCGTGGCCTGCAAATGGTTGTTCTGGGTCTGACTGTTTGTGAGTATTGATTTGATATCTGAGGATAAAGGGAATCAATATTGTGATAATGCCAGTGAGACTACTTGTTATAGTGGAAATTGATGGATTGACATTATGAGTTTTAGAAAGGTACTGGTTAAAATTTCGATTATGGGCGGTTGAGGAGCAGTTTTGGCGCAGGGTGGGTGTAGGGGGGAGGGGGGAAGGTTTGACTACCCCCCAGTACCATCCCACCACTCGGAGCTCCATGGATTTGGAGATATCCATTGTTAAAAATTTCAGATTTGAATAAAAAGTTCCATAAAAGACCATCGATTTAAGGGGCGCGGAGGGGGGAAAGGGGTAGAGGGGCTACCTCACTGTACCATCCCCACTCCACAGAACTTCATGCCAATAGAGATATCGCTCGCTTTACTCGCTCACTTCAGCTCCCGTCATCTCCTTCGAACCTAACCTAACCGTGTCGGCGTGCCCTAAGCTCCAGAGTCCTAATTCTCATTTTTTTACCTCACGAAAAACATACAAAAAAACATAAAATTTGTTACCATGCAGTGTGGGCCCAGTACACACTGCATAGTAATATAACGAGTTGTTGGTTGATCTAAGGGATCTTGTGCGCCTGGTCTACACCGTATGATATCGCAGAGTATGCATGTCAGGAGTGGACGAGCGGATACAAATGGAATGTTACTTTCTTTGGTGTGTGAGATATGACGGGCCAATATAAAGATTGTTAAATGCTCGCGGCCTTAATAGTCAGTAGGCTGCGTCACACGCCCCGTACGTCACTAGTCTCAGATTTTGTTGAAACTTTGGGAGGATGTTGTTCTCAAATTGTTCTATTTAGTACCTTAAATGAAAAAATTGTATCTCTCGGGTTTCGCTAAAACATGGAAAACAAAAAATGACGTACAGGGCGTATACGTCCCAGCGTGATTTTTTTCCTGTACAATTTAAAGAGTCACATTATACATCAAATAAATGTTTCCGAATAAAAACCTACGAATACTGAATATTGACTCTATAGCGCCTACCAAACCGCCACAATATTAAATTGAAAATCATAAAAATATGACCTAAAAATTTTGAACCCAGGAAAAAAGCCGCCCATTGTACACTTGTTTTTGTAAATGTTTTTACTGTATGTTTTTGTGGTGTACAATAAAGTATATAATAATAATAAATAAGCCACTAGTAGCCCAACGGTATCGGGAACAAGGTTCAAGCTACCGGTGGTTAGGGCTGCTGAGAGAGGAACCTCCTAACGATACGCGCCGTGTCCAGGAGTACCGCTTTCTGGATCACGCCCTTGATCCAGCTGCCTAACGATAGCCTCCTCAGATGTTCATCGAGACTCTTAGCTATTATGCCATTGGCCGTCACGACTATCGGCACAATGACTGCTGTATTCACATCCCACATGTCGACTACCTCACGAGCCAGATCAAGATACTTACTTTCCTTATCTCTCTCAGCCTTCACGAGGTTCTCGTCATGGGGGACCGCTATATCAACGATCATTGCGCGACGCTCTAATCGGTCTATCACCACTATGTCAGGCTTATTAAATGCTAAGTATGCAGTCTTAGGGAATACTTCCAGGCCGTCGAAGTGGGTATGCATCGAGATGTGGTAGCGGTGGACAAGGGCCTTACCCCGCTCTCCTTGGCTAACGAGAACTAGTATTAGATACTAATGACCGCAGGGAGGTATGGCAGAGCAAGGAGCTTCACAGACGCTTCTACCGGGTCCTACATGGGCCCGATGTAGATCTCTTAGCGTCCGTGGCCCAGCTACGATTTGATGACCTTTTCGGGGAAACCGAAGGTTTTGTTTTTGCGATTATGGACGAAGTTATAATGACGACGAGGTAGTTGTTACCGGCAATACATTGTGAAGGACGGCACAGTTGACATCTGTCGGGCATCTACCGGCCGGGGGAATCTATCCGTCACATTATCTCCGGTTGTTCTAGTCTGGCTACTTGCATAACGGAGACTACTTGCATAGACACAACCTTGTAGCCAGGATTATTCATCAGCAACTTGCTCTTAAATACAATCTTGTGGAATTGGAAGTGCCTTACTATAAGTATGTGCCCGACCCAGTTCTCGAAAATGGCAATGTCACATTGTATTGGGATCGGTCTATCATCACTGACAGGACTATTGTTGCCAATAAGCCTGACATAGTGGTGATAGACCGACTAGAGCGTCGTGCAATGATTGTTGATATAGCGGTCCCCCATGACGAGAACCTCGTGAAGGCTGAGAGAGATAAGAAAAGCAAGTATCTTGAACTGCCTCGCGAGGTTGTTGACATGTTGGATGTGGATACAGCAGTCATTGTGCCGATAGTCGTGACGGCCAATGGCATAATAGCCAAGAGCCTCGACGAACATCTGACGAAGCTCTCGTTGAGCAGCTGGATCAAGGGCTTGATCCAGAAAGCGGTACTCCTGGACACGGCGCGTATCGTTAGGAGGTTCCTCTCTCAGGAGCCCTGACCACCGGTAGCTTGGACCCTGTTCCCGATACCGGTGGGCTACTATTTTTGTGTTTTTAAATGTTTTTTTAATATATTTTTTATAGAAAAATATTTAAAAATGTAAAAATATGTATATAAAATGAATAAAAGGAATAATAATAAAAAGCATTTTGATGAGATTTTTGTACCTGAAATAAAGGTTCTCATTTAGCGCACCATGTATTCCAACTGATTGGGATACCCAGTTGGGAACAGATAATTAAGGTTAAAACAAAGGTGAATAGCTTGTAATAAAAAATAAAAAAAAATAACTGTAGATATAATTTACAACTGTCAAACGAGAAGATGTTTCGTTAATGATACTTTATTTGAAATCAACTTATTACCTGCAAAGTTCAAAACTACAATTTTCATGAATACATGGAAACCTGAATTATGATTAATAAAAAATAAAATCGTTTTGTCACTTATTTTACATTAGCAGTGGCAAATTATGTCAATTTTAAAAGTAAATTAAGTAAATAGCTTAGAAATTATTGAAACTTAAGGATATTTTTCTCGAAAAATATGAGGTGTCACCATGTGAAACTTTGTGAGAGTGTTCTAAAGGAGAACTACATGTAAAAAATATTATATCCAAATCAATGCGATGTAGGTATTATACAATCGATCCGGAACCAGTTATAAACAACCTCTAGAAAAAAGATAGTTCTGTATGCACCTATTTGAAATTTGATTGCCACATCTAGGCACTGCAAAAATCTTTAGGTCCGTGTTAGGGATGTTGTGTTTAATTTTGATTTGCTTTTATCTTTTAAAGTTTCGCATGTTTCTGAGATATAATAAAAAAATTGTGGAGCGCTAAATGAGAACATTTATTTCGGGTAAAAAAATCTCATCAAAATACCTTTTTCCTGGGTTCAAAATTTTTAGGTTATATTTTTATGCTTTTCAATTTAATATTGTGGCGGTTTGGTAGGCGCTATAGATTCAATATTCAGTATTCATAGGTTTATATTCGGGCACATTTATTTGATGCATACTGTGAATCTCTATGTTGTACAGAAAAAAAAAACGTACGGGGCGTATCCGCTCTGTACGTAATTTTTTGTTTTCCATTTTCTAGCGAAACCCGAGAGGTACAGTTTTTTTATTGAAGGTACTAAATAAAACAATTTGAGAATAACATCCTCACAAAGTTTCAACAAAATCGTAGACTAATGACGTACGAACGATTTTGAAGGGTTTTGTTGAATTAATTGTAATAATTGTATAATTCACCCATCCAAGATAGAATCTCTTTTGGACATTCGCGATTGGTGTAGTGTATCGCCCGTGCAGTTGTATTTGTGCATATTTCGCGAGCCAAGCTGCTTTTGCCGGGAACGTTTATGTGTCTGCTCGGCAGCTGTACCCCGTCTCAGAACGCGTTTGCGTCCTTCATCCCAGCCTTGTCCTTTATTATATTATCCCCAAATTCTCGACCAGGCACCGAATTGAGCAAGCACAGAAGATCACCACAAAGAACTCAGGTAAGAGTAACTTAAAGGACCCACTTCCCACCTTCCTGTCAGACAGGAGCCATCAACCATAATAACAAACAAACCCCTAGCTAGTTTTTGGCGCGAACAAGGGCAGATCGAGGTAGATCAAGGCAGGGGATGGCGTTTTGGATTGAGTTGTTAATTTGTGATAAAACTAGACTTAAGGAGAAATACAGAGAGTGATCGACCGTTCGTGTAGTTCAAACTACATGCTCGATGGAATGTCGTTTCGCCTATACATAACGTGATTAGTTACATTGTGACCCAACATACAAGCAAAGGATTTGGTTTGTTTACCATGTAGCCTGCGAGAATCCAAGCAATAATGGTTTATCCTGACAATTGGGTTGTTGAATTTAAAAAAAAATACGATGTTTTTTATGTATTTCGAAACTTTACATATCTTAAATTATATTGTCGTTTCAAAAAACTCTTAAATATTTTTTTTTCAATTTTTTATTAGCAATTGAAAATCGATAAAATTTTGAAAAGAACCACGTGACTACAAACGGGCCACAATTGGTTGCCATGTTGGTGACGTCATAACGTTTAAGGAAATCATGACAATATAGTGTCAACTACACGTAGATTGACTAAAAATATCCGAAAACGAGTGCAAAAATATTATTAAACAATAAATTTTACTTAGTCATGTGTGATAAAGGATTTATAAAGGCTTATGTTGATAATATACCCACCTGATGGACGATTTGGAAGTTTTGAGAATAAATAAAGTAGTCGTAATGAATACGTGAGAGTGGACCGGTGTTAGTTATTGTTGTTTACCAGGTATATTAGGAAACATAATTGTCATAACGTAATCGTTTTTACATATGGGTGGGTGATATTGGTGTAAAATAAAAAGTAAACAAACAGGATTGGCGCGAAACTTTGACTTTGGATATCAAAAAACTTCATTAGATACCACTAAATATGATACCTACACATACACATATAATTTTAGATAATTCCCATTATTTACATATCCCTTAATAGAGGAGCTCGTGGCTAAATAATAACAGCCGCACTGTTCGATCATCAAGGTTAAGCAACGTTTGACGAGGTCGGTCCGTGGATGGGTCACCATTTCAACAGACCGAGTTTCCTCCGTGCCTCGAAAAGCACGTTAAGCCGTTGGTCCCAGCTGTCATTTGAAGATCTTTGACAGTCATTACGGGTAGTCAGAAGCTTGAGATCTAACACCAGTCTTGCCAAGGGGTACCGTGTTACCCAGTTACTGCGTTGTGGAGGTCAGATAGGCAGTCGCTCCATGTAAAACAGTGGTACTCAGCTGAATCCGGTTAGACTGGAAGCCAACCCCAATATAGTTGGAAAAAGGCTAGGCAGATTGACAATATCTCTCAATAATATTGAACACTAATATCTATATTATATATTTACAAATACTATAAAGTTTGTAGAAAAGAAACGTGAAAATATTAACTTGGTAGATTTTCTTTACACTAATTCTTCAGTAAATATCTCTTAAATACGTTGACCGATTTTTACAATTCAAACAGAAATATTAGTTTTAAGCCTATATCTGTAATTTAAGTATAAAATAATGAATATATCACTATAAACAAAAAATCATGTTTTCAAGTTACGTAATTATACAACAATGTCAACTTTGCTCGAAAGTTCCCTTAAAAATTTACTATTCTCAGTCTTTAATGATCAAAGTAAGAATTTAATACGAATTAAATACTAAATTAGAACAAGATAACAACAGAATTAACACATTATATGTAATTGGAATCTAGATAGACGTAGAACACTGCTCAAATTTAGTAGATTGCTAGGTACACACGAATCACATATATTTGGAATCTTTTTGTAGTATTCGTACATAATAGTACGAAGCAAGCACGATAACTTTTAAGATTCGATATTCGTCAATATATTGACGATAATAACAAGATTGAATCGGTTAAAAGTCAAAACACTATATCAGCTATGTGCTACAAAGAGTCGAAATGAACGTTGTGACGTCACACGGGTTCGGTTTTGTTCGGCAAACTATCGGGGTGTTTTCGGTACTGGATTCAAAAAAATATTTTCAATTGGATTTTACTTTGTAATTACAATGAAAAAAAAAAAAACTAAAAATAGTTTTGTATGAAAACTTATATATGATCTATTCATTTTTTACAAAAAAAAATTTGGTTCAACAAACCAATTACACAGTCTTCTCTATATATTAAATATTTTGTTTACTTTGTTTACCATAATACTTAGTACTTACACGATAAATACTCTTTATTTTTTTCTAATGTAATTTGTTGTTTGGAATAATATATGGATGTATGTTGTCACCTTTTCTCATATTGTATTCAGCTGGTAGATTCTATAAATGATAAAAATCCGTCTAGCGTATTGAAAGATCAATCAATCTGCCTAGCCTTTTCCCAACTATGTTGGGGTCGGCTTCAAGTCTTACCGGATTCAGCTGAGTACCAGTGTTTTACATGGAGCGACTGCCTATCTGACCTCCACAACCCAGTAACTGGGTAACACGGTACCCCTTGGCAAGACTGGTGTCAGATCTCAAGCTTCTGACTACCCGTAACGACTGTCAAAGATCGAAAGATATGAGGTAATAAAGGATATTACATACATACATAAGATACGCACGTAAAACATTTCCTTGCAGCCGGGTAAAAACTCACGGTGAAAACTTATGTGAAGGGAGCATGAAGTGAGCTGTATTTCCAATGGTCGCTAGGGATTGATAACTCACTTCAAGTTTTCTTCATCTTAGTCACCACGGTGAGATTATTACACTAATGTTACAGAAAACACATCCGCGAATATCACATCACACACATCACTTCATCAGCCTATTAATGTTCCCACTGCTGGGACACAGGCCTTCTCTCTGTGAGAGAGGATGTGCCAAAATCCACCACGCGGGCCCAATGCGGGCAGTGGATGTCACATGTCTTCGAATGTTTTGGTTCTAGGACATGCCGGTTTCCTCACGATGTTTTCCTTCACCGTTTTTGAGAGCAGTGGTGATGAAATAATTTACACAATGTAAAGCGCCTGCCTGGGTTCGACCCCACGACCTACAACTTGTAAGTAGCGGCCGTTACTGCTGGGCCACCTCTGCCCCCACCAACCACGAATGTATCCACGAATATATTAGAGTCAAATCTAACTTATCATATTTTATAGGTGAAAGTTTGTGAGTGTGTAAGTGTGTAAGTGTATTTGTATGTTTGTTACTCTTTCAAACAAAAACTACTGAACGGATCTGGATGAAATTTGGCACAGAGAAAGATTACAGTCTGGAATAGCACATATATGATTTTATGGCTTAAGCAAATCGGATCTATTAAGTTAACATGTATATATATAGAAAAGCTGGTGCCGAGGCTTTGCTCACGTAAATGTCGAAAATTACGTCTAAAAAAATTTTCATATAAACAGTATACGCTTTTATAACAAGTTGCCTAAGTCAGTTATAGAACTGACCGATGGAAAGTTCAAAAACTACATCAAACGTGTCCTTATTAAAAAAGCATATTATAAAATCAAGGACTACGTCGAAGATAAAAATTTTGGCTTTAGCTCCTTCTGCGCATGCGGCTTCCCTGGTAACTCATAAACGGCACAAATATGTGGTTGTCTCTAACTATTCTCATTCTCATTAATTATTTGTATTTTTTTCCTTCTTTTGATTATTCTTTTTACAATGGTTTTCAATCATCTTCATAGCCCTTTGCTAAGAATAGTTACAGCACTGATAACAATATTTGTGCCACATGTTAGATTTAGTATTTTTTTATTTTACTTTTGTATAGATTCCTTTACCGATTGTTTTGTAAATGTGTGAACATTTTAGGCCTTCTAGATGCCTGTTAACATTTGTTAACTCGTTTTATTTTCTTTTTTAAAAATAATATGTAATCTTTTTTTTTTTTTTCTTTCGTCTTATTGTCGGGCCTACGTTGTCCCCACATATCTAAGTACTAATGCTGTAACAAGGATATATTGTAAAACCAAACCATTTTTTAAAAGAGTAACCATGGAGTTTCTTGCCGGTTCTTCTCCATAGGAAACGACCAACCCGAACCGTGCACCTTTTGACGACGTTTTTTATGTGCCCATGTATGCCTTTAAGGAATAAAAAAAATGATTTTGATTTTGAATTATCCCTAGATAACATATTCCCGGGATTAAATTCCTGACTTTAATCTATCTCTGTACCAAATGTCATCCAGAGCCGTTCAGAAGTTTTTGTGTGAAAGAGGAACAAACACACAAACTTCTGCCTTTATAATATTAAGTGTGAAGTGATTTCTAAGTATATTTTTATTCCATTATTATTTATGACACCAGTATTTTTATAGCCGTATTACTGGTCAAAATTGGAGTGCCGTAATCTATACAAATAACAAAAATTAAGTGTCCATTTGTTATGTCAAAATAGCGAAATAGTTTTTTAATAAATTCATTATGAAAGTATATAGTTATTTATTTATTTAGACTTCATGCACAAAGTTACAAAGGCGGACTTAATGCCTTAGGCATTTTCTACCAGTCAACCAAGGGTGGTGAAGAGACAACATGGTAGTTTAATAATAAAAAACCGGCCAAGTGCGAGTCGGACTCGCGCACGAAGGGTTCCGTACCATTATTGCAAAAAACGGCAAAGAAAATCACGTTTGTTGTATGGGAGCCCCCCTTAAATATTAATTTTATTCTGATTTCAGTATTTGTTGTTATAGCGGCAACAGAAATACATCATCTGTGAAAATTTCAACTGTCTAGCTATTACGGTTCAAGAGATACAGCCTGGTGACAGACAGACAGACAGACAGACAGACGGACCGCAGAGTCTTAGTAATAGGGTCCCGTTTTTACCCTTTGGGTACGGAACCCTAAAAAATCTAGTAGTTATTATGCTAAAATAGGTGAAATACACGTACATATATATTGAATATAATATATACCTATATAAATTTATATATATTTATGAAGAAACAGAAAAGAAGAAAGTGAGATGACTTTGCTTATTTGTGTTGAAAATAAATCCGCAATTTCTGCTTAAATGCGTACCGACTGGTGGCCGTCCTGATCTCGGAAGGAAGCGCATTCCAAAATAGAATGGACTGGATATGAAAGGAAGAGTGAACGAAATCAGTAGTATGAGAAGGACAGAGTAAGAGGAGATTATTGGAAGAACGTAGATTGCGAGCGTGTGAAGAACTTAGATATTGAAAGCCAGAGATAAGATAGGAAGGAGGCGTGGGCGAATTGAGTAGCGAGAACAGCGTGGTCAAAGCGCGTAAGCTTCTTCTCTGGCGAATGGGCAACCATTTTAACTGGGGCCTGTAGCTCGATACATGGTCATATTTCCGAAGATTAAATACGAATCTAATACAGTTGTTCAAGACCCTATCTAGTTTGTCAAGCAAGACCGCGTTCAAGTCAACGTAGCACACGTCCCCATAGTCGATGACTGGGAAAATTAAAACCTGCACAAGCATTGTCTTCGTCTTTACAGCGAAAACCGTCTCAAACGATACAAGGATCGCAAAGTACCGTTGGCTCTCTGACTGACACTAGATACCTGACTTTGCCAGCTAAGCGTTGAGTCAAGATGCAAACCGAGATCTTTCACGCTAGGGCTAATGGAAATGACGGAACCATTGAATAAGATCGGTGGAAGAGAGCCTACCGCCAATCTACCCATCATGCGTGAGCTGCCAATTATAATAGCCTGGCATTTTGAGGGGTTTACGGACACCCCAAATCTGTCAGACCAGTCCTTAATCATAATCAAAATCAAAATCAAAATTTATTTATTAAATTAGGCCATTAAGCGGCACTTCCGAACGTCAAAAAAAAAAAATTGAATCTAATACTAACCTCCAGTTTCCCAGCTCAAAATCATCGGCGAACCAATGCGACAAACTGCCAAGCAAGCGCTATCCGCTGCGATTGGCTGTTGAAAATTCATTCAACCAATCACAGCAGACAACGCGCGCCCGACAACCCGCCACACCAACCCGCCGACAATTCCGAGCTGGGAAACCGGGGGTAATTGATTCTACCGTCCATTCGGAAATGTAGCTTGTTGTGGAGAAGAATGGACAAGAAACTCCACACATACTCTTTTACAAAAAATGTGTTTTACAAGTATTTGGTTACATTATCTTGTTGGAAAAAAAAATACATACATGTGAGAACGATGTAAAAAAAAAACAAAAAAAAAGTAACGCACTTAAAAGCTTCTACAGTAAAACAAACAATTAAAAATACAATAATTATGTAATTAAAAACAAGCGGAGGCAGCTAAGTTATGACCAATCCCAACTGATGGCGCCCGTTCACGAACATGACACATGGATCGGCACCACTCAGCTCAACCATCATGAAGGGAACCGAATGATCCAACACATGTGCCACCATCAGAGAGACATTAGAGAGAGCATGAAACACTATCAACTGCCAGGGCACACTGAAGTCAACGTACGACACAAAGGTATAGCAAATGGTAGATTTACAGTTGGTACATAGTACTCACATATGTGCTGTGCAGTTATATAATATAAAAATAAATTGAGTTTATACAACAATACTTCAGAACTTTTCTGCTTATAACTTGTTATTGTGCCCTAGTGACTGTGGAGCTGGACTAGCGCTGAGCCAAGCATTTTTATCAGCGATGTAATCCCCCAACCTATAATATGCCTGCCTGCATAGTGTGCGTTTTATAAAAGTTTTGAATTTCGCCTCATTCAGTTCTAGAATGTGAGGCGGTATTTTATTGTAACATTCATTACAGTACCCCATAAAAGATAAAGCTACTTTAGCCAGCCTGAAACCTGGTTGAATTAATTGGTCCCTATTTCTAGTAACATAACTATGTCTATCGCTGTTTTTACTAAAAAGATGTAAATTCTTTCTCACGTACATGATGTTTTCGTAAATATATTGACAAGGTACCGTCATGATGTTAATTTCCTTAAACAGTTCCCTTAGAGAATCGCGCCGGCGAAGATTGTATATCGCTCTGATGGCTCGTTTTTGCAGAATAAAAATTGTCTGCAGCCCTTCCCCATAGTAATATAAAATAGACCAGCCTCGCGGTATCTACATCAGTAAATTGACGAATTTTTCTAACAGCATAAGCTGCCGAACTTAACCGCCCCGCAAGTGATATTATATGAGGACCCCATTGTAACCTTGAGTCTAGCGTGATTCCCAGGAAAACCGTTTTGTCGACGAATTCTAGCTTCTCGTTGTTCAATATAATGTCACAATCATAACTTTTGACATTCGGCAAGGCAAATTTTACACACTTAGTTTTTGTAGCATTTAAAACTAAATTATTAGCAGTGAACCAATTCAGAACTTGCTGCAATGCATTATTTACGTCGAAAACGTTACTCGTACGTCTATTTATCTTAAAAATCAAAGAAGTGTCGTCAGCAAATAACACCATGTTTAGTTTGTTTTTCAATAGATGGGGTAAATCATTAATGTATACTAAAAATAAGAAAGGACCCAAAATTGACCCTTGGGGTACCCCCATTTTCACGTTCAACCCCGAAGAATTGACACCGTTTATTTGGACTAATTGCTGTCTATCATTCAAATAGGATTTTACTAAACTTAATGCTAAAAGGCCTAGCCCGTAATGCTCAAGTTTCAAAAGCAATGTTTCATGATCAACGCAATCAAACGCCTTCGATAGGTCGCAGAAAATACCTATGGCATCTTGCCTCTCCTCCCACGCATCAAAGATGTGTTTTAATAAGGTGACACCAGCGTCGGTTGTACAACGTCCTTTGGTGAAACCATACTGTTTCTCGTGTAGGATTTTATTCGTATTAAAATGAATGAGCATTTGATTTAGCATTATCTTTTCAAATGCCTTGCTGAAAACCGGCAGCACGGACAATGGTCTATAATTATTATATATGTCTTTACTGTCCCCGGATTTAAAACATAACATACTATGTTTCATTAGATCCGGAAAGACTCCTTGATCTACACACAAATTAAAAATCAAAGCTAAGTACGGCGCTATAGTCTGAATAATGGAGGTACAAACTTCGATGGACATGCCCCATAGATCTTCGGTCAGTTTTAACTTTATTTGCTTAAAAGCCTTTATTACTGTTATTGGGTTTATATGTGAAAAGTGAAATTCAGTCGGGCAGGCCGAAACGTTAGCGTGTAATAAACCAGAAGCGAGCGACGGCGAAGCAGTAGCAATCAAGTCCCGGTTTACATCCTCTATGGCGTCCGATACATTTTTTATCCGCGCCGCTGTATATAGTTGAAGATCATCGGCATAAAGATGATACGAACACCGAAGACAGTGAGTTATAAAATTAATGAAGATTGAGAATAATAATGGAGATAGAATACCGCCTTGTGGAACACCAGCATCCAGGACACGCCAATTCGACGAACTCTCATCGACGCGAACCGACTGCTGACGCCCCCGAAGATAAGAGGAGAACCATTCCAACGCCTCGAAAGAAACCATAAGATGGGCGAGGATAGAAAGGAGTATATCGTGACTGACGGCATTAAAGGCATTGGAGAAATGAATTAATACTAACACAGTTACCTTAGTATTCTCCATAGCTTCTCTAATGTCGCCAGTCACTTTAAGGAGAGCCGAGGCTGTACTGTGTCCAGGTCTGAATCCAGACTGGAATGAGCTTATGAGGTTGTTTCGGTAAATAAACCCCGAAAACTGCTTGTGTACGCAGGCCTCGAGCACTTTGGATAGGAAAGGGAGAATGGTTACACCTTTAACATTCTTTATTTTTATTATTTTATCTGTCTTCTTGTTCCGAAACGGCTGAACTGATTTTGACGGGACTTTCACTGGCAGAAAGCTAATGTTTTAAGGAGTAAGTCAGTCTACTTTTAATTTAAACCAATAATTAGGGTAAAGCGTAAAAAAATAACTTATATTGTGAGACAGTACTGTTATACAAAATTTTGATGCTTAGACATAGTTTCTTGTGAGTGTGTACCTATATCAAGGTACAGTAGATTATAACTGACTAGTTTTTGCCAGCGGATTCGCCCGGGTGAAATTATCTCAAAGGAACATACTTCCGAGGTAAAATTTATCTTATGTCCACCGTGTTATGTAACCTAATTTAGAACATGGCTTACCAGTGTGCTAAGTTTCATCTCAACAAAACAGTAAAAAAAAAGACAGATAGACAGAGTTACTTTCACATTTATAATAATAGTCTATTCTTACGTTATACTTACATCAAACTAGAAGAATAATAACTAAATTTAAAAGTACGTTAACATGTATAATATGTGTATTTTGCAGTGGCATTAGTGTCTCGCATGTTTGAATAATCAAATTTAAATAATTATTGGTACGACGAAATTCTTCCTCGCCTATTGGAGTCACACAGTACTCATTCATCGTAAAGTCAGTAAGCCTTACGTTGATATATCTTATCTTATCTTATGGAGGGGCCGAGAAGCAACTCGGACACTTCGACCCATTGCGATCTATTGTGGTCCCCTAGATAACTTACTCCTCCCCAATCTCGTTGAAAACTCTTTTCATGAGTCTTACAACGGGACTGGGAGATATGAGCCTATAGTCTTCTGGTTTGGTTTAGGATATCCAACCCCTAGTAGACTCATTCGCTTACCAGCCAGTGCATCGCATGTGCACAGGAGATGCTCCATGCGTTCCGTATGTTCCCCACACAACCTGCACATGGGTGTCGCGGTTAGACCCATCTTCATGAGCATGTCGTTGGTTCCAAAGTGCCCAGAAAAGGCCCCAAGCAGGTAGCGGATTTGCCCCCTGCTCATATTCCAGATGCATTCCTGGGCCTTGAACGTAGAGCTTAAGAATTTCTTGGAGTATTGTAGACCAGTAGTAGACAACCAGTGTGTTCGTTGTCTGTGATCTGCAAACTCCTTAAATGTGGCTTTTACGAGACACGTCGAAATGCATACACATGGTTCTGGACCCACAAAATCATTTGCTGAGCCCTCTCTTGCCAGTTCATCTGCCATTTCGTTACCATGGATTCCTTTGTGTCCAGAGACCCACATCAGTCTCAACCTGTTATGCCTCCCAAGCCTGTTTAGGGCTTGGATGGCAACCAGAATAAGTTTGGAATCCACTTTGTAGGATGCCATGGCTTTGATTGCAGCCTGACTGTCACTAAGAATATATATGGATTTACCTCTGGTTCCTCTATCTATATTCTCTTGAGCTACGTTGATATAACTGAGTAGTTCATTAATTCCTCCACATGGTGTACGCTAATTAAATTGATTAAATATTACAGAACGTACAGTTAGACGCACGTCGGTGGTAACACCTGGAGAGCTGGCCTGGAAACTCCCTACTAGTTTTAATGGAATAAGCGGCCAGCTTATACTATTGATATTGGTTTTGTGACCACTGATGTGCGGCTAAATGTAACATACTTTTCCACGGTGTCCTCCTGTGTCGCTTGTGGCGGGAACACCATTACCTACGTTTAGAATAATTAAGTGAGGAAATAGTGTGTTAAATATGGAATTAAAATGAAAATCCCAATCAAAGGTATCGATTCTCACCTACATTTCACCCCTTTCAACCCGGTAAGAGTATATCGTTTCTTCTGTTTGCAATTGTTTTTAAAATATCAATAGAATCACATTTTCTAAGTCTATAAAATATATCCATTCCCTAGTGACACTATTAAATTCAGAAAGAAAAATTATGCACATATTTATCGCTTGTTTACCTAAATTAACGTATTTTATGCTTCTATTCAAATAGCCGATCTTCTATCTCAATCGAAACATAACTTCTGGCCGGCCATAACAAGTAACAATAAAAAATATCATTTTATAAAAAAACGTTTTAACTTGGTTCATGTTTCCGGTGCTTCAGTGATTGCAGATTATTCCACTAACATCAGTCATCCTGTTCAAATAAATCAGACGTGGAGTATTATTCATCAACGATGATAATTTATTAAAGTTGATAATAAAATCCTAAAATAGTTGGAAGTGCCATCAGTATATCTGAATATTCGAGACAATGGAGACTCCGCTGTTGTTCTTGTTATTAATGTTTGTTTTAATACAATTGTTTGACGTGAATGAAGCTGCAGATGCAAATGAAAATGGCATTTGTGAAATACAAAAAGGAGGGTAAGTGAAATGTCAATTGTTTATTAGAATATCCCCTGATTTCAGAATCATGATTAATCGTACATCTTGATACTCTAGCCTGCAACCAAAATTCTTAATTCAGAAATCGCTCCTTTACTTTGCACTAACTTTAAAGAAAGTACTTAAGACGGTACCCTGACCAAAAAATCGGCATGAGATATGAGCATTCCTATTGGTCTAGCGGTACTGGTGGCGCATGAATTACAGTAGTGAATACGCCCAGATTTCGGAATAAAATCTTTATAAAATCGAATATTGGTCTTTTGAAAAAAAAAAAACTACAAAAATGTTCGTTATTAAATTGTCTATCCATTAGTGTTAGAACAAAAAATAATTAATGAACACTTTATGAGGAGATGCATAATATCAATAATTATTTTCATTTTTTGTTTTTTTTGGAAGGAGATTAGTGAAATTTAAACAACATTTAAAAAAAAACTAAATCTACGATTGTAGAATCAATATTATGTAGAAATTTAATGTATTTTTATTAATTGATATTTATTTTTAAATAACGAGTAGATAGCTCCTAAAAACAGCACAAAAAACGGCATGCGCGGCGTTTTGCTCGGGGTACCGCCTTAACTTAGTGGTTCTTATTTATTCATGATTATGGAATAAGTAGGGCAGGCGATTAACTTACCTAAGGCGTTAAGTTAAAGACGGCTGCGTCAGTTGGATAACCGAGCTTGGACATATCGGTTACATTATTTCTCTGCCACCAGCCTTTGAGTATAACAACGGTATGGCAACAAAGTCAATGTTGAAAAATCTTTTTACAATAACTAAACCTTATCTAAAAATTTGGCACACTTGTTTAGTAGCCCATATAATAGCGTACAAACCTTGTGCAACGCCAACAATATATTATTATGTACATAGATACCAGGATCGCATTGATAACCTCCTTTTTAGGGTTCCGTAGCCAAATGGCAAAAAACGGAACAATTATAGATTCGTCATGTCTGTCTGTCTGTCCGTCCGTATGTCACAGCCACTTTTTTCGAAAACTATAAGAACTATGCTGTTGAAACTTGGTAAGTAGATGTATTCTGTGAACCGAAAATCTTATTTTCACTCAAAAATAGAAAAAAAAACAATAAATTATGGGGGTCCCCATACTTGAAACTGAAACTAAAAAGATTTTTTTTCATCAAACCCATACGTGTGGGGTATCTCTGGATAGGTCTTTGAAAATTATATTGAGGTTTCTTTTTTTTTAAACTGAATAGTTTGCGTGAGAGACACTTCCAAAGTGGTAAAATGTGTCCCCCCCCTGTAACTTCTAAAATAAGAGAGTGAATATGATGTACATTACCATGTTAACTACCACCGAAAATTGGTTTGGACGAGATCTAGTAAGTAGTTTTTTTTCAATACATCATAAATCGTAAACCGCAATTTACCAAGTACGGAACCCTTCACGCGCGAGTCCGACTCGCACTTGGCTGGTTTTTATTACTAACCGACTTTCCAAAAAGGAGGAGGATCTCAATTCGGATGTTTGTTTAAATATATATGTCGGAAACACGAGGGCTTCCTTCCATATACCCTCGTACTTGTGGGCTTATCGTGGGTTATGCATGCACGAGGCAGGTAACTTATGCCGTTTTAGAGATAATCCTTGAATCCAACAATGAAGCAGTGGATTCGGCCACCAATAGTTTCGCTTTCTCTCAACAAAACCACACTTTTCAAGTTTATACACGCCACTTTAGAATTCCTCCAAACTCTTTTTCAAACACCAAACGCGTGTCCGCGCGTTTTCTTTCCAACTCTCGCTCCACAATGGCGGGGACCCCACACAGATCGCCAAGTCTGGCGCTCGCCGCTTCATTATTGGCTCAAGCACACATCCGACAAAACCACCGCTTTGAACATCCAATCGAATTCAAGTATTTTGACATAAGGGAAATGAAGTGTTGTCAATCGAATAAAATCTAATTGAAATTTGAATCAGAAGCTAAATGTTGCCAATTAAATAAAACTGAACTAATAAGTTTACAAGCGATCATTTACCTTCCTCCGATACGGCCATCTTGACATTCAAACGGTCCCACGTTTGATGTAGAGCGATGAACAAGATGAACAACATCGTTACTCAATTGTGATAAAAAAACAAAAACCAAGAGGAGAAAAAAATAATTACCTAAACAATAGGTACGTTCGGCCGCTCCTGACCAAATAAAAAAAATTTACGTGGTCGTGACATCTTCCACGTGAAACTTTCAATCAACACCGTATATTACCAGCCGACAACTAAAATCAAGAACTTCTTTACTCATGAAAACATAATTCTCATAGCTTTCACACTGTTCATTTGTTTTCTCCATGTAAATCTAGGTCTCCACACCGTACACCATACACAACCATCGTCGTACTATAGAAACAGATACCTCACCGTTTAGACAACCATATTAACACTCACACATTCTAAACGGTTACCGAAGCACCAGAGGTACCAGGTTCCCAACAGACGTCAAATCGGTCTCGAAGCACTAAGTGTGCCAGAAACCACTCAAACACCCAACACAACATACCATGCCACATACACCAAACAACGGGTCACCGAGGCCCCAGAGGGACCAGGCTCCCCCAGACACACAACAGGTCACCAAAGCCCCAGAGAGACTAGGCTCCCCCCAGACAACAGGTCACCAAAGCCCCAGAGGGACCAGGCTCCCCCAGACAACCAGTCCTCTCGAAGCAACAAGACTGCCAGATACCCATGCTACATACATTAAACAACAGGTCACCAAAGCCCCAGTGGGACTAGGCTCCCCCCCATACATATCCAGCAATGTTTCTTGGTCCCACAGCAATTGCTGTGCCTCCTGATGGTCAACCCTGTGACCATCCTGCAACCATAGTCATCCTGACCAGGCCTCGTAACCCATCTCGGTTACAGCAGTCATCTTTTGACCACTCACCAGCCTACCTTAGGCTACAGCAGTCATCTCTGACCACTCACCAGCCCATCTTGAGCTACAGCAGTCATCTCTGACCACTCACCAGCCTATCTTAGGCTACAGCAGTCATCTCTGACCACTCACCAGCCCATCATAGGCTACAGCAGTCATCTCTGACCACTCACCAGCCTATCTTAGGCTACAGCAGTCACCGCAGTGACTACTCTTCACCGCACAGTCAGTCCTTTGACCATGCACACGACCTCACCATTGCTAGATTGATTTGAATCAGTCTTCACCATAGTACATTCAGTTACGTCAATGGGTACTTGATCTTTCAGATTTTCTCTCTAACTCATCATGAACCAAACAAAGCCTTTAATTCAACACCACCATTTAATTCATAATTGCCACCATTCAGAATTCCAATTCACTTCCAAACAGCACCTTTAAACCAAAATGAAATTTGTTATTTCAATCTTTACTCTCAGTATCAATCTTTATTCTGAATACAACGGCAACCTCACATTCAGGATTTCATACACAGCCAAAAGCATACTCAAGAACTCTATTCTATGTTCATGATTTCATACACAGCCAAAAGTATATTCAAGAACTCTATTCTATGTTCATGATTTCATACCAAACTCTCAGTACGATAGGTATTATAACTTACAACACCAAACATTACCAACTTTGCAAACTAAAAATTAAATCATGCACCGCACATCACCGACTTTACATCTGTGTTAACATTATCTTATCCAACTTGAATGAAATAACACAAAATAACTTTAGGTATGTTCACAATGACCAGCACAGACTATTCAACTATTCAACAAGTTAGCACAGCCATTACTGACAGTATACTTTAAATTCCAAACTTATTATTCAAGTTAGGTAGGTACTAGACTTCCTACATGACACCACACAATTCACAAATACAAACCTTTATTTTAAAGAGATGCTACAATTATTAAAATTTTTGAACAAGATTACCGAGGCCAAGCATCGTTGAACAACACAGAACAAGGAAACCATTCCTAGTTTCCTCCAAAAAAACAACAAAAACCCATGTACCAAGTACATCAAATAGAACCCAAGTATCCCATCCGTGGTCTACAATTCACAATAACTTAGCAAATACATTCGCTACACAGAATGCACTTTCAACTTAAACGCCGAATAAACTCTTGACTCCGTCATCTCTCTGAACCACGAAACTGAGAAACCGTTCTATGTGTATTAAAATGTTGCCAATTGAACATCTATCTCATCCTCAGCCACGACTTGGAACAGTTATTGGCTCTCGAGCATCTCATAATACCTGAACACGTCTTCTCGACACCATCTAAATGTCTAGTTGCACTTGTCATTCACCGTAGTCAATTTAAATCATTTTTATTTGTAGGTATCATTAGAATGACATGTTATCAGTTGGTTAGTTCTCTACAATGCGATATATAACAACTTCAGACATTAACTTTACCTTTATTCAACCGTTGGTAGCAACAAAACTAAACGCCAACTGTCTAGGCTATAGTAACGTTAATCCTCGTGATGTTTGCAGGTTGTAAGATTGCAAATCGAGTCGAACAACAAACTATTTCACTAAACTTTAACACTGGTTTGTAAATAATCTTGATTACATAGCTCTTAACTGAAAGTTATTGCATGTCTTTGCAACAATGCAAAAGTTAAAAGTCTAATCCTCACAGTGACTCACACATTGTAACGATTTATTAATAATCTAGTCTTTATCTAGTAACTTTTAAGTTAAAAATCATATCAAAGTTATTTGTTTTGTATCATCAAACTTTTTCGAATGTTGACACTTACTTGTCAATGTCTTTATGTCTTAAAGAGATGAGCAAGGGATGACGTTCTGTTATCGATTAATCGACGAATCAATTTTAAGGACAAAAAAAATAAATAAACGTTTTTTTTTTCAATCGATATCCAGTACTGAATCGATCCAGCGAATCAATATTTCACCTTAGAAAATCGAGATAAGATTTTTCTGTTTTGATATGAACCAAAATATCATTTTAAAAATAATTGAATGTATATCACAAACATAAGTGAACTCAACGTAAACAAAATAAATATTGTTCCCTTATACCTGATACTTTAATTTAGTTGTGAAAACAACCCCAATCGGTCAAAGATGCTAAAGATCGACTATTATTATGATTTTTCTTTTTGTGTTCCGTAACTGGATTCAAACTTGTATTGAAAATACCAACGCGAACAGTTAGAAAGTATGTTGTTTCCAAGGAATAGCATATTCACAAATTCCCTTTGAGATCAAATCAACAACAAACTCAGTGGTAGTAATATTTACGGTAAATCTGAAGTGACACCTATTAATAAAAAATGCATGGCTAAAATTCCTAGTGTTCAAACATATAAAAAAAAAACGGATTGCTAATATCTTTACTTCTCGATTGTCAGTAAACTAACAACCTATTTATTATCTGTGTTTATGCTTGTGACAGCACTAGTGGTCACAAAACCGTTTATTATTGTTCTAACAACATAATAATGTAATGAAATCTCATTTTTTTTGCGTTTCGTCCCCACGTTCCAATGCTCCGATTACATTAGAAACATAAAATTGCGAAAATCGTTTTGTTGTTTATTTTGTTGGTGAATAAAAAAGATTAAATACTTGATAAAACAAAATATTTCAAAGCTCGAACAAAGCAAGGATTTCAATAGATGGAGTGACATGGACTGACTTCTCGTTCTGTCTATGTAAAAACGATTTGTTCATTTTTTAATTGATCATAAAAAAATTCATGCACCTATTCAATAAGTTATTTCAAGCAGCATATTACGGCTAATGGGGTCCCGAATCTAATTTCGATGATTATTGAAAGAAACATACAGTATCAACACCATTACACAGATAGCGCTGTTTGAATATTTTTTTTTACTCTTTTTATGTAACTTACATGACACATTTCCATGAAACAAAATAATGCAATAGTTATAGATTGCAAATAATGCAAGAATTAATTGTAAAACTTAAACTTAAACTGGTAAATCCAAACCCAATACATACTTCGGCTGCCACAAAAATGCAGCTGCACATATTGTTGAATGCAGATCAATCAAAGTAACATACCTTAAGCCTGTACTCCCGGATGGGTCAGGCAGCAGTGCCGACCATGCACACATGCACAAGTCCAGACTCCTAGGTGCTACCAGAAAATATTAAATGGATTGATCACCGCAGTGGCATGTATAACACCACTAAATTTCCTCTTTCATAGCGCTGTAGGCTGCGGGTTGTGTTGCCTTTTGAAATGGAACCTGAGCTCCGCACTTGTATCACCACACACAGCTGGTCACAACAGGTCTTGTGGTATCCACAGCAGCCATGTTGAAGGGCTCAGACGTCCATGCTATTTGTTGCATATTGAACGAATGCCTGAAAAATTCATGTCTATGAGCAAGTTTTCACACAAGCGTAATGTTTTGTTGAATCAAGTTGTAGCTTAAGGATGTTTGCTCTCTTGCACTGTATTTACACAAGTCGTCTTATTCTCATGCGAGTTCCACTGACAGTATGAAACTGGTTAAGTTTCTTTTAGCATAACGAAAATAGAAATTTATTTTAAATTTTAGCCACTTTATACCAAGAAAAACAATAGGTATTGTGGCTAAACTTCACAAGGCATTAGATAGGTACTAATTATTGTCAGAATACTCAAGTTTATACTTCCCTGTACATATGTACACCACAGTTGCGTTTGCCCAGTAGGTATCTAGTCAGGATTGGGCATCGATGTCATCATTAACATTATCTGCAACTAGACTTCGCACATTGTCTAGTATAGGCCAAACTATACGGTTGATTTCGGGCAACAAAATATTCCTGTCTCCGCTCTCCAGTAGCCGACGAGTTGCGAATCGTCTCTCTATGTAGGTAGGTACTTCCATGCAAATTTTTGCGCATCAAAGAAAGCGCGCCAGCCATTACTCGTCTCATTTGATCCAGCATCGCCTTGTGCGTGCATTGGTTCATACTTCTGATGTCGGAAACACGAGGGCTTCCTTCCATATACCCTCGTACTTGTGGGCTTATCGTGGGTTATGCATGCACGAGGCAGGTAACTTATGCCGTTTTAGAGATAATCCTTGAATCCAACAATGAAGCAGTGGATTCGGCCACCAATAGTTTCGCTTTCTCTCAACAAAACCACACTTTTCAAGTTTATACACGCCACTTTAGAATTCCTCCAAACTCTTTTTCAAACACCAAACGCGTGTCCGCGCGTTTTCTTTCCAACTCTCGCTCCACAATGGCGGGGACCCCACACAGATCGCCAAGTCTGGCGCTCGCCGCTTCATTATTGGCTCAAGCACACATCCGACAAAACCACCGCTTTGAACATCCAATCGAATTCAAGTATTTTGACATAAGGGAAATGAAGTGTTGTCAATCGAATAAAATCTAATTGAAATTTGAATCAGAAGCTAAATGTTGCCAATTAAATAAAACTGAACTAATAAGTTTACAAGCGATCATTTACCTTCCTCCGATATATATATTTATGTTCGGGCATAACTCCGTCATATATAAACGAATTTTCAAAATTCTTCTTTTGTTTGAAAGAAGTTTATTTCGAAATAGTCACATTTAAATTTCGTAAAATTCTGATGAAGGAATTCGGAGATATACAACATAACTCTTCAATAAATGAAGGCAAATCACCCGTGATTGCTGTAATTCACTTGTCTGTTTATTGTTTACACCATTTCATGACATACCATCACACCAGTATGCTCTATACGGGTACACAGATGTGTACAGTTCACCCTGGTACACTCTCATTCCACCGGTTATGTTCAAGTTATACGAGTATGTTATTCGGGTAATCTATTTACCTACCTTTTTATTGGGGTTGGATATCATCCAATGACGTCTCCCGCTCTGGGTGAAGTGGAAGGGTGATTTAGACTTTTACTGACTAAAACCCACCGTTCCTTCAGTTGCTTGTGCCAGGGCCGCGGTAACTCTCCAGACAGACATAAGGCCATGTCTGACAGACACGGCTCTAGCGGACCCCGTCAGTTTTTGCTGACATTTCTTCGAGGCGCGCGTGGAACACTACGCGTCTTCGACTCGGGCCTGGTCTTTATCGGACGGCAATCTACCCATTACTCGCCGTCCGCAAGCCCGCGCCTACAGTGGCCGGCAATCAGCTTGCGACGCCCGACGCCCAGAGCGTCTCCCGCGGTGGCTAGGGGCGTGAGGGCGTCGCAGAAGGAGGTGACAGCTTCCCATGTCATCACCGCTGATTGCCTCCATGAGGACATGGCAGTGCTCCGCACAAGCGTTTCATAAAATAAAACAATCTTTGTGCCTTACCTTGCAGTTAACAAAAAAAAAATAAGTGCTTATTTTCTTTACATTTTTAAGAACACAAAGATAAAATAGGCAAACGCATTTGCATGACAATGTATACTTAAGACGACGATAGTCGCCAACGACCGACGATTGAGAGAACAAAACGCGCACTCGTTTCACACCCGCGCGACCCAAAATTCAGTAATATTTTGTACTTTCCTTATTATTATATGACTTAAAAAAATACTCCGATCAAAATATAGATACTCGTAATTAAAATGTCTTTATTACACTATTGTCTTAATGTCCTTTAACCCCTAGATGGGGCAGATGGCGTCCACAGATGTCCTCCATCGCGATCGGTCTTGAGCTTCACGCTTCACCTCGCTCCATGTCATTCCGATGCTCGTCGCTTCTGCCAACACTGTGCGACGCCAGGTTTGACGGGGACGGCCACGCTTTCGTTTCCCCTGGGTATTCCAGTCCAAAGCTTGTTTGGGTATGTGATCGGGACCCCTTCGGAGCGTATGGCCAATCCATCTCCACTTGATTTGGCGGTCGATCGGGCTCTCGTGGCATTTCTCCAACAGCTCTACATTGGAGATGGTCTCGGGCCAGTAAACTCCGAGAATACGACGAAGACAGCGGTTTACGAAGACTTGTATTTGGCGTGAGATGTCCTTTGCGACCTTCCACGTTTCGCACCCGTAGAGCAGCACGGATTTGACATTGGACCCGAAGATTTTGAGTTTAATCCTTCGGCTCAGTTTTCGCGATTGGCAAACAGGTCTCAGCTGCGCGAAGGTTGCTCGGGCTTTGGCGATTCGAGAAACGATGTCCTCTTCACTTCCCCCAGTCTCTGACACGACACTCCCGAGGTATGTAAATTTGTGGACGCGTTCCACTGCCTCTGTGCCAATCAGCAACGGTGAGTGGTTCTTCACACCAGTTCTCATTTCCTGGGTCTTCCGGATGTTTATTTTGAGCCCCGTTTTTGCCGCTTCCTGGCGTAGATCTTTTAGCTTTGCTTGCATATCGGCGTGGGTATGACTCAGCAGGCATAGGTCATCGGTGTAATCCAAGTCTTCCAAGACGTTGGATAATCCCCACTCTATGCCGCGGCGCCTGTTATCGTAGATGCGAAGCATAATTCCATCAAGAACGACCAGGAAGAGGAGCGGTGACAGGAGGCAGCCTTGGCGGACACCCGCGTGCACTGTTACGTCATTACATTATGTTATACAAATAAAAAACAAAATTTTCTTGGATCAAGTTATTAGGAAAATGGTCTTATATAACATATATTTTTTTCCAAAAAAATCCGACAAGCCGTTTACACGTGATTCTCATTTTAAAATCAGCTACTGAGGGGTATCTGCGCCTTAAGGACCTTCTACCGCATAAGTGCCGTAAAACTGTTACTTTTTAAAGCATACTCCTTAGTAGCGGCTTGGATAAAAGGTTTAATTTTTTTTATTTATTATTGATTCATGTACATACATTAGTTGTTAAACTTGGTTTTTTCGTGTAAATAATAGATTTGCTTTAAAAATAATTAAAAACATGGTATTTTTTCGCTACTTTTGGATACTCCTCCAGAACGACGATGTTTAAAATATTTTTACACTGTCTTCAAGTCAAGAGTGAATAGGTTACTTCTAGGCAAGCGTGCTTCACCTTTGACCACATCATCACTTAACATCAGGCGAGATAGTGGTCAAACGCGAGCCTATAAAAAAAATTATAAAAAATGGCTAGAATAGCTGCAATAACATAAAGTAAATCAAAGAATATTTTGCAAACAAAACTGTCCAAAAGGAGGTTCAATATTGATATTCTGGCTCAGAGCGGCGCAAGGCCAGTATTGCGTTAACATTGGGAAATATATATACGCCTTAATGTGTACTTATCAATAATGCCAAAAAAAAACTCTTAAGGTGAACGCGCACCTGACCGCGCCGCAGGAGCCGCACGCGCCGCAGTCATCGCAAATTTTAAATCTTTATATGAAATCGTATGCAGCCCCGCGCACCTATCCGCGCCGCACGAGCCACATTTCAGCAAAATGCTGTAGGTATACGGATTCCAACAGCGCGTACGGATGACGTCATCAGAAACGGCGGGTGATGCGGGCGGCGCGGAAACATGATCCGTATCCGTATGAAAATATAGTTCAAGATGTACAGAAGTGGATACAATGCGAGCGGCGCGTTCGGCGCGGATAGCGCGGGGCCTTGAGAAAATGCGATGACTGCGGCGCGTGCGGCGATTGCGGCGCGGACAAGTGCGCGTTCACCTTTAAGTAAAATGAAACATCATGCTAACTTTTTATGTATTACATAACGTTCATATATCTGGGCCAAATTAAATAAGATAATTTACGAGTTGATGACTAATTGAACTGCTTTCTTGGTCTAGTGGTTGGCTACTGCAGAGCATGAAGTCCTAGGTTGGAGTCCGGTTTAGGCAAAAAGTTATTGAATTTCTCATAATCGGCCGGGAGTTTGGACCTGTGCCCGGTTAGTGGCAATAAGTAACATGTAACTGATGTAACTTAAATATTACCCCTGCCCAACCCTTCGAGACCTAAAGGCGTGATGTTATATTGTTATGTTGATGACTAATATCAGAATTTTGCCTCCGTATCTACTAAACGGGGACATTCCGGGAAATTGCGAATATTCTCTATCCGGTAAGTAATAACGTATATCGGAGCGGGGGCGTTCCCGATATACATAGAATTCCGTTGAAATATTGACGAGATAAAACGAAAAATTGCCGAGAAATAATAAAATAAAATAACTAGTGGCCCGCCCTGGCTTTGCCTAGGTCATAATCATTAACCATCTGGTATAATGTACTTTACAAATGTTGAAAGATTTTTCTAAAAGGTTTAGGTTGCAGAGATTACCTGTAGGGTAATCTCTCTAGTAGGAACAAACTTACAAAATTCGGTCTCTCTCTTTATAATATTAGATAACATATTTTTCTTAAAGAGATCTTACATATGTACTGGACCACATGATTAATCAGTTCACTATGTGTAATGCCGGACATTATGAATCAAGTCAAGTCAAATCAGACAACCTAACCACTGAACCGACCGGCCGGCGCACCAAAACCCCACCCAACCGCTGTTGGGTGACTAATGAATACTGATTTAAACTTCTATAATTATCTCATTATCTGTTCATTATGAATATTGCTACGTAACGGTTGGGCAATTCAATTATTATGACTTTGTTGTTAAAAAAGTAATCGTACTGAACTATAATATGTATATTAAAGTCAATGGCAACATTAAAATAATTTGAAAAGTCATATCTTTTTATTACCCGGCCCAATAAGTGATGGGTATTATCCAGAAAGCCGGTCAGTTTTATAATTTCAATAGTTTTTAACATATTACCTACTCATATTGGGTTTTTTAGAATTGTCTGGGCATTATGAATAATGCCGTATTAGTCACATGGTCCATAACACATACACTTGAAACTTTCTTTTTCTCAAAAATGGTATGTAATGTTGACATAACATCTCTAAAAAGTATCCAGAAAGTGAACTCTACCGGAGACTATTCACAACTGTCCGGTAAGAAGCGAGATTTTAAATTTGGAATCTCCTACTGTCCAGTAAGTAAGTATGTAATTTACTTACTGGACACTTGGTCATCCTTCATCCCTTTTTTTTTTTATGGCTTCGCACGGTTTAGGTCATCCTCTTTAGATCTGCTTAGAAAAAAAAAACATAGTACCAGACACAGATTAGAGTTTAGCCATTATAACATGGTTAGAGGGAGGCTCCAAATATATATCTATCTCTTTTTGGTATGACATTTTATGAGATACATAATATATTTTGGAGCCTTAAACATCCATTTTATTGTCTGTGACACTTTTTTTTTTTTTTTTTTTATGGGTCTGTGACACATAACGCGACGCAGAAAAAGTATGCACGTTGCGTTTTGTACTTAGTAATGTTGTAGAAGTATAGTGTGGGATTTTATGTTTGTATTTAGTCATTTCAGTTTATAAATCATGTTGGATTAAAGAGTCCGTTAATCAAGATGTACAACAAACAAATATAAATGCCCCCGGTAAATCGATCACAATATCTATCAGTAATTGCCCTAATATGAATGTAACCTTCAATATTAATTAAACGAATTTGTTGTTAAACTTTCTTTCATTTTTGAGAAAAGCATTATACAAACCTCAACCAGTAAGAAAGCCATCCTGGCCTCGTATATAACCGGACCTCACCTGCGGTTCGGTCCGGTTAACTCATACTCGGCCAGGAAGGCTTACTTACTGGATTCTGCTGTAATGTACTATTACATTATCAGCCGGAATATTAAGATACGCATTTACTTTAAGTAAATGCCTAAACGAATCCTTGGCAAGCAAAAAAAAGTTTTAGGTATTCAAAAATCAAAATAAAAAATATTTTTTTATTTTATTTAATATATGCCTACATGGGCACTTAAAAACGTCGACAAAAGGTGCACGGTTCGAGTTGGTCGTTTCCTATGGAGAAGAACCGGCAAGAAACTCCATGGTAAATCTTTTAAATAAATGGTTTGGTTTTACATCCCCTAGACTGTTCAATCTGTATGTTGATGGCCTCATCACAGAGCTCAGCTGCATGAATGTTGGATGTCGAATAAATGGGATGAGCGTCAATAACATCAGCTACGCGGACGACATGGTGCTGCTGGGTCCGACTGCTGGGGCTATCAGTAAATTGCTCAAAGTCTGTGAGACTTAAGCTGCCTCACACGGACTTAGGTATAATGTCACCAAAAGTGAATATTTGGTTTTTGGGGCCGCTGGTAGATATCCGGATTCTGTTCCTGAGATTATAAAAATTAATGGACTACAGTTAAACAGAGTGTACAAATTTAAATATCTTGGACATTTTATCACTGACGACCTTAGGGATGATATAGACATTGAGAGGGAGCGTAGGGCACTGGCGGTCAGGGGTAACATGCTGGCGCGTAGATTTTCTCGTTGCTCTGACCTAGTAAAAAATACTCTTTTTAAGGCCTTCTGTCTGAGCTATTACACGGGTAATCTATGGGTCAACTACACCAAGCGATCGCTGGATGTCCTGCGCGTGCAATATAATAATGCTTTTAGGATGTTGTTGCGGTTGCCCCGTTTCCGCAGCGCATCGGCAATGTTTGCTGAGACCCACACAGATGGTATCCAAACCATAATGCGCAAAAAAACTGCGTCGCTGCTGAGCAGAGTGCGGAATAGTCGCAACTATATCCTGAGAGCTGTGGCTGAGAGCTATACTCCAGATATCCGACATTTTGTGCGGAGAGTGATTAGATAGGAAACATGTGTTCCTGGCTAGTCATCCTCGGCACGCAGTGTTTATAATGTAGACTTTAAATCTAAATTAAACTAAACTTTAAATGATACTAACAATAGAATTTAAGCTTTTTTGTAATACTAACCCAATATGGATCTCTGTTGTCCGAAATAAATGCATTTGAATTTGAATTTACAATATTTTCATGTACTCAGTTATAGGGGGGACAACGTAGGCCCAAAGATAATATATTACATTAACAAAAGAAAATAAAACGAATTAAAAGTTAAAAATGTTAACAAGCATCTAGAAGGCCTACAATGTTCACACATTTACAAAAGCAATCGGTAAAAGAATCTATACAAAGGTAAAATAAAAAAAAGACTAAATTTAACATGTGGCACAAATGTTGTTATCAGTGCTATAACTATTATTAGCAAAGAATATTAAAATCAATATTCAGAGCTGATTGCATTAGATATGTACCTAACTTTTATCAATTTGGCAGCGTTTGCATGAATAAATACACATATGACCACTAAATTTCTTTCTTCAGGCAACTTATAATTGAAAAACAGTCATAGCATGGCATCGAATCAGCGATTTTAAAACTTTTCGGACGCTTCATCAAACAACTATAATCCCGGGCACGTTATTTTTTTATTTTTTGTTAGTCTCTCGTTTGACCACTATCTCACCGGATGGTAAGTGATGATGTGGTCGACGATGGGACACGCTTGCCTAGAAGTAAACTATTCACTCTTGATTTAAAGACGTCCAGGTTGTAGCTATCAGGAAATACAGACTCCGGCAGGGAATTCCACTCTTTAGCTGTACGCACAATAAAAGTATTGCCAAAACGTTTTGTGCGTACGGATGGGATGTTTACCATATTTGGGTGCACGGTTGGCGCAGTGGTTGTTCCGGCTCTGGGTATTGTGTATGTGAGTTTGACATTCGTGTCATAGGTCGATATTTACTACTACTAAGTTCTCATCAGTGCAGAATAACACATTGCATTTTTGATAACATTATCGATATGCTACTCCAAGCTCTATGTTAAGCTCTTGCTACTCCTGGACAACAAAAAAGTAAATATTCAAATAATGTGTAGTATTTATTTCTGTACAAGTGATTTGTAATCTTTAGAAATAAATGAATTAAAATTCAAATTCAAATTCAATCTTTATTTGCTCAAACATGAGTACAGTACACACAACAAATTGTCAATATGTAAGAGATGTTAAAAAAAAAGATACAGAGCGTCATGTTTGCCTTAAATAATGGCATGCAAATATTAATAACAGAATTAAGAACAAATTAAAATCTTACAATTCAAATCAAAATAACCTTTGCCTTGGGCAATGGCATGCAAATATTGATAAATAATACAGTTCAAAATAATTATTCTAGATTATCAAATGCAGTAATAATAAAATATGTGTAAATGTCAATAAAACAATGCAAGTTTAAATTACCATTCTAGAATGTAAGATGAATATATATATATTTATATAAAAATATGTCAAATTAATAAATCATATCAAAATAATCATTCTAGAATGTCACATTAAAAATTACAAAAAAAATATAAAAATACATTTGTCAAGATATCAGAATAATAACTTAGCAGAATAATAACAAAATAATCACTTTAGAATGTCACATTTAAATGTCAATGGAATTAAAAATGTCCTACAATACAAAATACGATTATAATAATTGTGCATTTGAATGTCACTTCGAAAAAATTACAAATATATGCCTCTAAAAATATAGTAATCATGTTTAATAATAAAAAGATGAAAGTAAACTGCAACATGTAACGGTACTTATCAGTTCAGTTCACTACACTACACTGCTAAATAGGCCAAAGATGCATCGATAACTTTGCTAGGTAGGTACTTATATGGTATTAAATTTTATCATTAAGGAACTCTATTATACTATAGTATGCTTTCCCTTCAAGATGGAACTTTAATTTCTTTTTTAATATACAGGCATTCTCTTCCTTCCAACTTTTTGGAAGTTTGTTGTATATTTTAGGAGCCATGCAGAAAACACTTTTGTGCATCAATGCGGTTTTTGATCTATGTAAACAGAGAATTGTATCGTCACGTCTGTTACGATTAACTACTTCTGATTGCCGTGGAAATAATTGTCGATTATATTTAACAAACATGACAATTTCTAATATATAAAGACATGGCAGAGTCAATATTTTAATTTTTTTAAAGTAAGGCTTACAACTTTCAGTTGAGTCCAATCTAAACATAGTCCTAATGCACCGTTTTTGGGCTTTGAAAGGTATATCTTTGTCTGTTGAATTACCCCAAAAGATGATCCCATATCTTAAATGTGAAGAAACTAAACCGTGGTAAGCTGTGAGCAGTGAGTCAATGTTAAGCACCGGAACTAATTTAAATAGAGCATACGTAGAATTGCTAATTTTTTTGCTTAGTTGCTCAATGTGTTCTTTCCAGTTCAGTCTTTTGTCGATCATTTAATTAATTCAAACCGTATATCGATAGAAACCCGATTTCTTAATTCGAAAAAATTAGTTTTTATTTGAACCTTATATATTTTTTATAAATAAAATAAATTTAAAACCATGTACTAATTTAATTATGTTCATTGAGGCGGGCGGGCCTCTTTATAATATTATCTTATGGAAATATTAAATTACTTATTTTCTTTTGTCGATATCCATCTATTAAGTCAATATCCAACCCGACTACATTACTTATTGAGTAGCGAAGAACTTTAGAGAACTACATTCAAAATTTTCAAATTACGAAAGAGAAAGAAACATTAAGCGTGCGTGCGAGGATCCAGGAACGAACCATACCATTCCCCGTGGCTCTTACGCGCGCTAGTATCGGCTCCTTTTGCAATTTACTTCCTTCATATAGATTATTTATCGCAGCTTATTATCGTTGGTTGTTTGTTCCTACCATTGACTAATTTGATTTTACTTTTTTAGAGTTGAGTAGGTTGGAAATACTCATACTAATATATTTGTTTTCGGTTTGTAAATATTTGGAGATTTTAACGAAGACTAACTCCGTAACGGCAATACTGCATTATTATGCAACTACGGAACCCTATTACTGCGCCTGGCCCGACACGCACTTGGCTGGTTTTTTACAATTGTGAAGCGATGCGTTCTATCGCTCCGATGCTATGGCCCACTTGAACGAATAACTTAACTCAGAGTAAGGAACTAACACGAGGTTAAATTGACAATATTGTAAGTTTTCGTGCAAGTGGGCCTAACGGCTTTGTTATTATAAAAATAATACGAATTGCTTATAACAAATGTAACTTTTAACAAACAACTTAATTCCTTTTGTCTACAGAAGCTACCAGATAGTTAATAAAACTAAGACTGTTATACACGTAGTGCAAGGCGTACGTAAACAAATCGAGAGAAACTATAAGAAAAAGGTATGAATTTTTGTATATTTTTATAACACGATATTCTGAATGAGTTTTTCAAATGGGCGTGTCCCGATTTTAATGAAAAATTAAAACAGCTTCATTTGGATCTTTGATAAGTCACTAATCCTAACAAGGAAGCGACCCTGTTAATTTTGAAAAGAACAAGCTTTATTATTAGACCATGCGATAGTTTCGCATAGGAGGATTAACTTACTGTCCAAATTGATGGTCATTATTTTCAATACATAGGCAACAACAACAACTCGACAACTCAAGCATTGTACTATATTCAGCACGACAATAATTTTGATTCCATTTAAAATATTCTGCAAAGACTTTTCAAACGCAGCCTGTATAAAGTAATAAGGTTTTTGCCCGCGAACTCGCTCTTGATGAAATAATATAAAACCTCCAGTGTTCCCATATTTTTTTTTGTCAACGATTTGTGTAACCTGTAAGTGAAGGTTACTAAATCTATAACATCGTATTTTTCCTAGTACTGTAATTTAAATTCTTAAATGACACTGATAACTTTTTGTATCCTTTTGCGAGTACACAAAGGTATTACTTTATCATGACGCTTGTTCAAATCAAAAACGTCTTGCATGTTTAATTTACTTCAGATACAAATTCTATCATTGATAACTGTAACGGACGCATGACTTTGTACGTTGCGTGGTATCTTTTAGCATAAGGAAATTTCCCACGGTAAATTTGTAACGGTTGTATAAGGCGTGCATATGTCTGGGACTTTTTATGGGCGACCATTATATAAATCCGTTGTTGGCATTTTGCAGTATTGTGGCAATAGGTTACAATCAATGCTTATTTTTTTATTTATTTTAATACTTTAAGCACGCAAATGTACAGAGGCGGACGGTTTCTACCAGTCAACCTTTGGGTGATGCAGAGATAAATAGTGGTAGGTGCAATCACGATATTGAATGTATTTAAATATATATACAATACATAAATATAAGCTAGAAATAATAAATAAATACAATATAATTTATACAATAAATAATAAATGAAATATAGGAATATACCTAAACAATTAGCAGAAATAGACAATTAACGCTGTGATGATACTGCTGCCAACCTCTTGCGTTCTTGCTATAATTCAGTTTCTGTGACCATTAACACGTTTTCTTTCTTTCTATTCTTTCAGGGACTAAACTTATATAGCATATACATAAAATAACTCTGCATACAACAAAAAATAAATAAGTTCAATTTAAAGGGTGATTAACAGCGTAGATGTGGGTACAGAAATCGATCGATTCATCACGATATTGAATGTATTTAAATATATATACAATACATAAATATAAGCTAGAAATAATAAATAAATACAATATAATTTATATAATAAATGAAATATAGGAACATACCTAATCAATTAGCAGAAATAGACAATTAGCGCTGTGATGATACTGCTGCCAACCTCTTGCGAATTTGTTCGCGAACTTTAACTTTGAACTTTAGTCGGTTATTTGCCATCTTGATTTCCTGGGGGAGAGCATTCCACAGAGAAATAGACTGAACGAAGAAAGAGCGGTGAACGAAGTCAGTGCGGTGAGTAGGACATTGAAGAAGACGGTTATTTGAAGATCGTAGATTTTTATTGTGGTTGTCGCAGATGTATTGAAAGTGAGGGGACAGATAACTAGGAGAATTGGGAGAGTCAAGAAATGAGTATAATGTAGTAAGAGCCCTTTGCTCTCTGTGCTGGCGTATGGGAAACCACTTTAGAAGCGACCGATGCGCAGAGACATGATCATATTTACGCAAATTGAAAACAAATCGAATGCAGTAATTTAGAAGACGGTCAAGTTTGTTGAGGAGATCTGCATTCAGGTCATAGTAGCACACGACATCATAATCGATGATAGGAAAAATTAGGGTCTGCACAAGCATTGTCTTTGTGTTTGACGGTAACAATTTTTTCTGACGATACAGAGCCCGGAGCGTTCCAGTAACCTTCTGACTGACACTAGCGACTTGAGTGTGCCAGCTCAGGGTTCTATCAACACGTAATCCTAGATCCTTTACGTCAGTACTAAATGGGATGATCGCACTGTCGAACAAAACAGGTGGCAGAGATGCACCATCCAGTTTAGAGATGTTTCGGGGACTTCCAATGACGATCACCTGACATTTATCGGCGTTTACTGCAACACCAAATCTATCAGACCAAGTTTTTATGGCCATCAAGTGTCTATTTAATTTGTCGATAGCGTCAGATATCTCTACGACCCTCCCTTGACAGTACAACTGTAGGTCTTCTGCATACAGATTATACGCACACTGAAGTTCGGAAGTAATGAGATTAATAAAGATAGAAAACAGAAGAGGAGAAAGAATGCCGCCTTGAGGAACGCCAGCTTCCAAATCACACCAGCGAGACGAAGAATCCCCAACGTGAACAGACTGCTGACGTTCCTGAAGGTAGGAAGTGAACTATTCCAGTGCTTCGGGAGAGACCATCACATAGGATAAAATGGCTAACAGAATTTCGTGACTGACGGTAATGAAGGCGTTCGAGAAATCGACCAACACTAGTACAGTGCCTTTGGTGTCTCCAGTCCTGCCCTCACATCGCCAGTCACTTTAAAGAGGGCGGAGAAAGTGCTGTGCCCGGGCCTGAACAGATTGAAGAGGGCTAATCAGTGAATTGCACTGCACAAAGTTAGTGAGTTGTTTGTGGACACAGGCCTGGAGCACTTTGGACAGAAAGGGAGGGATAGAAATTGGATGGAAGTGGGTTGGAAGAGTGGGATTGGCAATTTTAGGTAGTGGACGAACATAGGCTTTACGCCACAAGGAGGTGTATACACCGGTGAACAGGGAAAATTTACAATACGGGTGATGGCAGATAGGAGGTGATCCAGAATAGTTGTGATCATGCCACGAGTAATATTATCACATCCTACCGCTTTAGATTTGATGGAAAGGATGATCTTTCTGATCTCTCTCGGTTCAACTGGAATAAATTGAAACGGGTCAATATGAGGACGCGTCAGACCAGAGATGAGGGACAAAGTTTGTTGTTTGGTTAGACGATCCATAGCAGGCACAGCGGAGAAATGACGATGCTTAATGTGAATGTGATGCTTTATGCGAATGCTTAATGTTTTAGGAACGTTAAAATCAACCGTTAGGTGCTCCATCCCCTGTAATGTATTTACCTGAACCGGACCCAATAATTGTGGAGTACCGTTAAGTATTGTCTCGTAGTTTTCGTGTGACTATAATTTCCCACGTGGAAGTTTAAAATAAGATTCACGTAGGTGCCATGCGAGCTTTAGAGTAAGACTACCATAATAACACTTGTAATATATATAAGAATTAGAGATAAGGTAGATAATTAGATCAGATTATGCATGTTTTCATTAGTAGGCAGGAATCTTGGTTAGATAAAACTTTTGTGTTGACCTTTTACTCCTTTTATATTTTTCCTAGGTAGAATTAAGTATGTAAGTTAAGGAAAAGTATAATTTGTGTAAATTTAAGTAACATAACTTTGATAAAGTTGGCATTACTGCGGTGCCGTGCCCGAGTACCGTTAGGAATATAAAGGCCGGACCGCTTGGGGGCTGAGATACAGTCGGTCTTCAGCTCTACAAGAATTAACAAAATAAGTAATAAATTTGAAGATACGAATCAAAACAGTATTTTCATTCCTCAACAAGAACCCAATAAAAACCAATGCAGTCCACTACAATAACCACTTGTTTTAAGGTAAGTGCTAGATAAAACTCAAAATACAATAACACAACAAAATTAAAAATAACTTCAATTTCGGAATAGTCGGTATTTCTGCTAGAATGCATTCCGCGGATGTCGGGCCCACCGATACGAATGCGGCTTGTATCCAGGCTCGGTCATCAAAGGCCACATTTAAGACATATGGATGTCAGAGTGCTTCGAACAACTTCGTAAATTTTCCAACAATTTCTTTGTACAATTATTTCGATGGGTGCCTGTAGTATTGCCACAAAAAGCTGAAAATTTGTTATCTCTCTTTGGCAGATACCGTTTCTGAAGAGTAGGGGCCACCCCATCACTGCTGATTAGTAGCCTGGCTGCACCCCTAATGTCACCATCACTAAGTTTTGATTCCATGTGAAAAGATATCTTGCTGTGAAAGGTTATTCAAAAGTTGTAATTTTGGATCCAAAATTGAGGTCGAATTGTTGCAGTTGTCTTTTATATGATTTGTAAAAGTATGTTTAAATGGCAAATCTTTTTTAAAGTGCAGGAAGAATCCTTACTAATAGTAGACCTGCGAATATGAGTTTGTTTGTTTGTTACGCTTTCACGCAGGAAATACTCAATCGATTATAATGCAATTTTGTGTGCATATTTTTAACAGTTAAGGACATAGGTAGACCACTTTTATTTTCACTTTTATATTATTCCGAAGGGCAAAAAAAAGAGTTTGGTACGTATGATCGTCCGACTGAGAGTTTCAGTAATTTGAATAAAATTTAACGCCATCTTGCGTTCCAATAAGTAAATTAAATAATTCGCCAATCTATTACTATAATAATCACATCACACTAATATTAAAAAGAGCTGAAGAACAAGAGGCCCATCTCACTTCATAGCCATGTCTACAAGCTGTTCTCAAGAGTCATCACGAATCGTCTCGCGCGCAGATTTCCAGCCTCTCGAACAAGCCGGATTCCGTAAAGGCTTCAGCACCGTAGATCACATACATACGTTGCAGCAGTTTATACAGAAGACTGAAGAGTACAAGCTGCCTCTCAGTTTTGCGTTTGTGGACTACGAGAAAGCCTTTGATTCGATTATTGATGATGTCATACATTTTTGCTATTGAAACTGGCTGTTATAATCAGTTAAAATTATTCTCATTTGTTTAAGGTTTCATAGTTGATTATGTTCAATTATTATTGTTACAAAGATAAAAATAAAATTTCACTATGTAAAAAGTTAGTTGCTCTGCAGTAATTTTTAAGACTGATTATTTAAAATCACCATCTTATTTTATTACATTTGAGACTGATTGATTATTATAATTAGTTTAATGATTCTCTGGATTATAGGTGATGAAAACTGTGATTTATATACAATTTTTAGGGTTCCGTACCCAAAGGGTTAAAACGGGACCCTATTAACTAAGACTCCGCGGTCCGTCTGTTTGTCTGTCTGTCACCAGGCTGTATCTCATGAACCGTGATAGCTAGACAGTTGAAATTTTCACAGATGATGTATTTCTGTTGCCGCTATAACAACAAATGCTAAAAACACAATAAAATAAATATTTAAGTGAGGCACCCATACAACAAACGTGATTTTTGTGCCGTTTTTTGCGATAATGGTACGGAACCCTTCGTGCGCGAGTCCGACTCGTACTGGGCCGGTTTTTTCCAAGATTTCTTATTGAGATAAACAATGAAAAGTAACCAAGACAATAATTTTTCAAAAGATACAACCAATATAAAAGCATTTCTTTGTTATAAATATTATAATGATTTAATATTATACATATACTTACAATCAATATACATTTATTATTTTTGTACAACATTTTTGTGCCTGACAGTACATTTGATCAAAAACTGCTTTGAAATAAATTAATCGAATCGGGGGCGTCGGCCACAGGTGCGTCCACCACTGGGGGCATAAGCCACGGACCCCAGTTTCCGTGGGGCAATTGCCGACAATCACGCGGGCGGTGCCGTTGGCAGAAGCTAGTATTAGTTATTGTTACTCTCCCTAATCATTCGGCCACCTACTGTGCAGTATGCAGAAGACAGTTTGATGGAATGTAAAGTCGAGGTGAAAAAAAATAAAATGAAAATCTAACCTAGTTTACAATTTGTAGAAGACTGCAACTGATTCATTTAAATTTTTGTAGGTTTATAGGTCTTCACAGGGGGGGGGCATAACTGTTAATCAATTCTGCTGCTTTTCACGATGCCCAGTACTTTCACGTAATTATAATTATATTAAATTGTAAAGGCAATTCCGATCCATCAAAGTACAAGTTCTGTGAATTCTACGTTATCTTAAACTGTATACCTATTATGTTATTAGCCTTGTATTTTTGAAATTGTGCTGATTAAGAAGACTTATATCAAACAAATCCAGACTAGTGTATTTTTCTGTTTTCAGATATATGTACCGAATAAGGTGAACGAATGCTGTAAAGGCTATGAAAAATCATCATCTACAAATAAAACGTAAGTCAATAAGAACATTTTTTTTTTTAAATTATGTAGGTTTTCGTATAATTTTGTTAGGCTCAATATCAATTACGCTCAGAGCGAAAAAATGCTCAGACGCGTTGTGGCCGTTTGAAAAAAGCCTATTTCAAACGGCACAAGGCGTTGTGGCAGAGAAGAAAAGCCAGAACGCTTTCTGAGCCCTAAATGATGCAATCGCAACGCGAATTCGCGACGGACGAAAGGGTGCCGACGAGAATTAGTATATTTTTCGTCATGGGTGTCATTTTCATGATTTTTGAGGTTGCTAATAACGAATATGGTGTCAAAACCAAAATCGAAGATGTCACCGGGATAAAAGACGTAAAGTAATTCCCACACTTAATTTGTTTTATTATTATTAAGCCTTTATTGCTGAAGAACTAAACACAAGTATAATCTTTAATATTAAAAACTTAAATATAACACTTCGGGTTTTCTGGTAGCGTGTCCTGTGACACATAGACCTCTTCCAGCTGTTGCCACTCATTTCTGTATCTAGCTTTTCTAGACCAGGTTGCGCCTCCAATTTTTCTTATGTCGTCTATCCATCTCTTTGCTTGTCTTCCCCATTCCCTTTTGCCATCGCGTGGTTGCCACTCTGTTATAATTTTTGTCCATTTAAACTTACTATTTCTCGTCACTTAATTTGTTTAAATAGCCTTAATTCATTAAAACAAATATTATTAGGACCACTTTATAAGTATAATCTATTATTATGAATAGCTAAATTTATATACATCGACTACTACATAATTCTAAATAATTACAGTTATTTTTATCATTTTATTCTAAGTATATTTCGAGAGGGGGAGGAATCAAGAGAGGGGGAGGACTCAATAATCCTCAAATCCGTTAACTTGCTCTATTTCCGAGAGGGTGAATTGCAGTCCCAGGGACTTGTGGACGATAAACCCGACACCATGTCGGGTTTATCGTCCACAAGCCCCTTGTGAATAACGTGGTGAAGATCGAGAGTGTGTCGACCCGCGTGGCGTACCTAATACTAAGAATATCCTCGAGATATTCCCTGAAGGTCGTACAGGTCTGCGCCACGACCTCAGCAGACCCCGACGACGAGGTGGAAACCATGTATGAGGATATTTTTAGAGCCATGCATGGTTTGAAAACTCACTTCACCGTTGTCATGGGGGTCTTCAAAGCGAAACTGGATAAACGAGATGATGATGAGTTGCATGAATTGGCAATTTGGAGTTGGACGACGGAACCACTGTGGTCACCTACTGGGCAAATTTATGGAGAAAGAGGGCCTCTTTACGTACGATGAATTCCTTCTTTAGAAAGCGCGAACTCAGGAAGTAGCCTGGCAGAGCCCCGCGGGCTTATTACGTAAGGAACAGCAATAATTGTACAATTATTGCACGATCAATTTAGTGACCTGGCTACTGAGGCCTTTAAGCCAAGTCATTTTTTTTGACAGTCACTTTTAACAGAAGCTATTTTATCTGTCCGATGATTTATAAAATGTATCGTTTGATGAATTAACCAGCTTATGAAAGAGCAACACTTCGTGGAGGCTGTTTTTTTACACTGTTTTTACAATAGTCAATTTGATTACTATTTAGCTCCAATATTCCGATAAATTAATATTCGCAGATGTAAAGAATTTGTGTTAAGTACATATGGCAGTGAAAATTTGATATTTGCATTTTATTTATTTATTATTTATTTAACCATTTATGCACACACACATAATATACAAACAAGAAGAAGAAACAGAAAAATAGGTACATTTACATGTATGTCAATGTGTAAAATCAATTAAAATTTCTTCGAATTGTCGATTGTTTTAAAAATTGAATCGATAACGCATTAGAACATCACTTAGTAGACTACATTATCTCGTATTTGAGCTATGAAACATAAAAAAGATTTTACAAATTTAATTTAGACATTGGCAGATTAGTCGACATCGGTGTTTGCCATATAAAAAAAATATATAATAGAAGATACTTATTGCGGACTTATCACATTCTCATGTGTTTGTAAGCATTTAGTAGTAAACATATAAGCTTCGCTGAGGTAGCCAACACAGATTTTTTTTATACTGTATATAAAAAAATCCTCCATTTTACCGTGATCACTTCTGTTTCAATGATTCAACAACGCAACTGGACTATTCCAGTTGCGTAGACATTAGAGACTCAAAACAACACCAATTTGTCATTTACATTTACAATATTCACTAGGAATTTGTTATTTCAATATTTATTCTTATATTATTATTCTAATTTGCGGATAATTAAAGTAGCCATAAAATAACATACGAAAAAAGCCGCCAAAAACTCAAAAACTTCTGTACCTACTCAGCCATCAGCGAGCGATTGGCAATCGACCAACAACAAGGGAAAAAGTAATCGCAATTTGACAGCCACATTTGCTCGCCGATCGCTGTCGCTCTGCTGTCAAAAACCATACGTAATACGAAATTAACGCGATCACCTTGCGATAAATGCACATTTCAGTTAATAGATTTTTATTGTTAGCAGTGCTGTCGTAAAATTATTATGGTGTGGCTATAGCTCATATAATAATGCGGATTCGCGATTGAAGAGCAATTATTTCGCAAAAATATGCCTTCCAATTTTTTGACGTAAAGCGATATTCGCGCGATGATTGTACAATCTCTGCGCAAATATTGTTAATTGCTGTTTCATACGTAATAAGCCTGCCGATGGTGCAACAAAAAATGAGATCGGCTTTATGGCTTAGTAGGCGTTTCGGACGCTCAGCTTCGTCCGATCCGGTCGAAACAGGAATTGCAATATTATTCATATTTTTGAGTGGTGTTTCGGACGAATCCTTTTTTAGAGGCAAAGTAGCGTCAGAAACATAAAATCATGTGATAAAAATATATTTTATCATGTTATTAAAGTAGAGTTTAATAACATGATAAAATATAGCTTCGTCTTTTGCTTTTTTAGTTAGATGTTGAACATTTTATACCCAAACTACCAGGAGGCCAGAATCATTAAGAAGTCCTAATATTTGCGGGGCTGGAATCAGTAACGGTAAAGACTAACTTAAGTACCAGGAGATTATAATCATGAGGAAGTATTACCGAGGCTGGAATCATGAGGTGTAGAAAGAGTACCGGGAGATTTTAGATTTTGACCTCCTGGTACTCCATTAGTCTCTACCGCTTTTGATTCTAGACCCGCAAATACTTCTTCGTGGTTTGGCTACAAATGTTCAACATGTAAATAAAGAGGCAGAATAGGAAGTCTTATTTTCATCATGTTATTAAACTCTCAACTGATTTAAATCGATTTTTTTATTATGACGTCCTTATAATAAAAAATTAAATAAAAAATTATTCCACTTATGGCACCTGCGAAAAATATATGTATGTATATATGTATTCTATTTTATTTTATTATATAAGTCCTGTTTCCGTTAGTGTGTCCGTGGCATCAACAGTAGGCCCTATCAGAATATCAGCGCAGCGTTATTACTTTTTTGGATATCGCTGCACATGCTGAGATAGGAGCCTTTTTGGTCTCGCACAGGGTTTTTATTTTATTATTGTTTAAGTGTATGCTTATTTTCTCGTGTCTCCTGTGCGGGTCACAAATAAATAATTTTCTTTCTTTCTTTCTTTCTTTCTTTCTCAGGTGCCATTTTGTACGCTTTTTAATTGATGTTATATAAGACTGATTATTGTAATGTATCATATGACTGTTGATTGTTTTAATGGTATATTAATTAAGCTTTATCTTTTTCTAAAGTTGCCTGACTTTTACTTAAATAATATAAACCTACCTGGTTTTTCATACTGACTGTACAAAATTTGATTTAAAAAAAAGTATAGTCCGAAACACCACTTAAAAATATTTATAACTAGCTGACTCCCGCGGCTTCGCTCCCGTCATAATAATATTTATGTCACTCGGGAATAATGTAGCTTTCTGTGTCGGCGCGACAGCGCAGTAATAGTACTGAGCACTCCAAGGCACGTGCGGTGCGCTAGGTTCAAGAAGTAGAAAGCCTAGACCTAGGGAAAATAGACGGGTCGGTATGCTGAGAGAGATTCTGCATTAAACAAAGCTAAGACTAACCTTAGAGGCGGGTTTCCTCGTGCTCGTTCTGGTTAATCCTGGCAGCGCTCTTTCTGTGTTCCACTGGACGTCTTGATTTGAAGTTCCCTGGGTACTGGCACAAACTGCTGACGCGAGAGTGGACTGTATGCGGTGCGGTAGAACGGTGAGCCACGTGATGCTGGCTCAAGGTGATGATCAGAGGTGATCACGACGAATCCGACGGCGGCGATAGTCGATCGCAGACGATGCGGTTTTATAAAGCGGCGATATAGCGGTGGGATCTCACAGCGGGTGAGGATTCCAGCGTGGATAGCCAGGTGGTTGACTATCACGAGCGGTGAGGCTACCCTCGACGAGGGCCGAACGTAGACTGTTTAATGCAGCGAAAATTGACAAGAATGGGTAGATAAAATATTAAGAGAAATGTGCGTAACTACAAAATTCGCACCTACAAGTGGCGCGAACACTTTCCACCCTGTGCATCAGGGATGCTGACCTCTTCCGCATTATCGCCTGAAACCTATCAGTTTTTGCTTCTGCAAACATCGCTGATGCACTACAGAAACGTGGAAGTCCCAACAGTATCCTAAAAGCGTTATTATACTGGACCCGAAGAACGTGTTACGATTACGACCGGATAGGGCTAAACTAAGCGGTCGAAACGCCTACTAAGCCGACTTTATCATGACAACCATGACTCAAATGTTCCATGATGTCTCTGTGATCAATTCGGTGAAAACCGGGAGCGATCACCGCATCGTAAGATGCACATTGAACATTAATATTAAGCTTAAAAGGTCTCGACTGATGAAGTCCACGTTTCGTCTAACACACATCCAGGTAGAAAACCCCGAGAGCGTTCAGCTCGAACTCCAGAATCGTTTCGAGTGCCTAGGGAGCTCCGTGGTCGAATACAGCGATGGGTTCGATGAAGCTGTCCATACGGTAGGGTCTACGTTTTTCAAGACACGTTGTACAGATAGAACAAAAAGCTCTCTGATCCAACTCTCACGCTTATGAAGGAGAGGCGTGAGATGATCCAGCAAACTTCAGATGAGGCGTGCAAATACCGGCGGCTCAATAGACAGATCTCTAAATCCTCGAAAAGAAGACTCCGTCGCGTTAATACCGAGCGAATTAAAGACGCGATTGAGCGTAATAAAGGCTCCGAGGTTTGGGCAGAGCCAGCTCACAAAACTGAAGACCGACAATGGCAAGATCGTATCCGCGAAACCGGTGCTTCTGAGGGAGATCGAGACATTCTATGGGCAGATGTACATATCAATCAGCAAGCCCGTTGCAAACGACCCAAGAGCTATATTGACCCGACACTATACCGAAGATATCCCGGACGTCAGCCTGTACTAGTCTAGGATGGCTCTGAAACAGCTTAAAACAACAAGGCACCGGGTGATGACGGAATCACGGCCAAACTCCTGAAAGCGGGTGGAAAACCGGTACTTAAGGCCCTACAGAAGGTGTTTAATTACGTTATACTCGAGGGCAAAACGCCACAGGCATGGTGCACGGGTGTGGTGGTACTCTTCTTCAAAAAGGGCGGCAATGCCCGGCTGAAGAACTATAGGCCCATCTCACTTCTTAGCCATGTCTACGAGTTGTTTTCAAGAGTCATCACGAATCGTCTTGCGCACAGTTTTGACGATTTCTAGCCTCCCAAACAAGCCGGATACCGAAAAGACTTTAGCACCGTAGACCACATACATACGCTTCGGCAGGTTATATAGACGACCGAAGATTGTAACCTGTCTATCTGTTTAGCGTTTGTGGACTACGAGAAAGCCTTCGATTCGAACGAGACTTGGGCTGTACTGCAGTCTCTCCAACGGTGCCAGATCGACTACTACTACTGAAGTGTTTGTACAAAAACGCCACCATATCTGTCCGTCTTCAGGATTAGACCTCAAAACCAATGCTTCTCCGACGCGGCGTGAGACAGGAAGATGTCATTTCTCCAAAACTGTTCACTGCTGCGCTGGAGGATGTCTTCAAGGTTCTGGACTGGAGGGGGCTCGGCATCAACGTTAATTGCGAGTACATCACTCACCTTCGGTTTGCCGACGACATAGTGGTCATGGCTGAGACCAATGCAATGCAATGCAATGCTCAGTACAATGCTCGATGACCTCAGTAGAGCTTCCTTAAAATGAACATGGACAAAACCAAGGTCATGGTGAATACCCATGTAACACCCACTCTTATCAAGAACGGAGACTCTACACTCGAAGTTGTTGACGATTATGACTACCTAGGAACGGTCCAGTTGGGTAGGTTTAACTTCGAGAAAGAGGTCAACCGTCGAATCCAACTCGGCTGGGCAGTTGCGTAGTATCTTCTTGTCCAATTTGTGTTGCCAATGGACCTTATCAGAAAGCTTAAAGTCACCCAAAGGGCAATGGAGAGTGCTATGCTCGGTATTTCCTTGCGTGATCACGTCAGAAATGATGATATCCGCAGGAGAACCAATGTTACCGACATAGCCCGAAGAATTGCCAAACTTAAGTGGCAGTGGGCAGGGCATATTGCTCGCAGAACGGTTGGCCGATGGGGCCGAAAAGTTCTGGAATGGCGACCGCGAACTGGAAGACGAAACGTTGGAAGGCCTCCCACTAGGTGGATCGATGACCTGGTTAAGGTTGCTGGAAGGCGCTGTATGCGAGACGCACGGATTCGGTCAATGTGGCGACGCCTGGGGGAGGCCTATGTCCAGCAGTGGACATCTTTCGGCAGAAACGATGAAGCGAATTTCGGGACTTCGTAAAAACAACCAATTTATCAAAAATTACACCATTTTCACACTTTAGCAAGCAGAGGTTTTAGACAAAGTTATAAACAATTTGATGAAATTTTTATAATATCTATATATAATATAAGCTTATCTACACTTAATAGCTAATTTAACTAATTTATAAATTGATTTTGCCTCATCTGACAGAGGACGGGCCAGAATCAAGTTACACATGCCCACTTGCCGCAGATCCACATCATATTCGAGCATTAAGCTGACCCTCTCAACTTCGTTCCGGGCACACTCGGCCAACACATGGTAAACATCCTCAACCACGTCACACTCAGCACAATTTGGTGAATTGGATTTCCCCATCAGGAAAGCAAAGTTGTTTAGCGGTATGTGCCCGGACCGAAGTCTTAGGGCAGTCACAACATCTGTTCTAGACAAACCAGACTCTGCGAACCACGGTGAATGCGTAAGGCAAGGCTGTATGGTCTTATACCAGATGCCTTTAGATAAAGACCTCTCGTCAAAATACTCACTCCAAATCTCTGTGCACTTTTCGTTAACTAAATGTAAGCAATCCGTAAATAAGGGTAAGCAGGTGGATGGAATTTCATTACAACTGGCTTCTCTGACCAGACGATCGGCTTCTTCATTTCCTATTATGCCCACATGTGAAGGTACCCATTGAATTTTAACAATTTTATTTTTTTCCTAAGTTTACGAAGCGATTCCAAAATTATATAGGCTATCGGTGTGCCTCGAAAATTCGAGATACATCGAGCCAGATGTTGAATAGCAATCTTGGAATCTGTTAAAATAACATATCGCCCGCTCATAAAGGAATCAATATAAGAAATTGCCTCTGCAATGGCTATCAACTCCGTGTACATAATTGAATTTTTTGCGTTAATCATCAATTGGATGGAGATATTAGTTTGAGGATCATAAAGTGCCAAACCACTACTGCCATCCTTGTTTTTCGAACCATCCGTGTATAATTTATAAAACTGTGAATAAGTATTCATCAAAAATTCATTTCAAATCTGTTGTAAATCGTAAAGTATAGGTAAGTTATTTTTTTTTTTTATTTGGACAATCCCACCGCACTATTCCCAAACCACTGCATCTCCTGAAAGCCAGAATCAACAGTGGCGACCACCAGAAAAGCGCCGAGGCAATGAAGCTCGACTACTGAGAACACCCCCGACGAACGTCCCGGAGAATGAATTTAACTGTCTTGGATCCCGCAACGAAATTAATCAGAAAGGAATAACGGAGGAGTAGGAAAAATGTAAACTTCCACTTCCCTACATATCAAGCAGGAGACAGAACAAACAAGGCCAATAGGCACAAAGGGTCATATGCCTAGCACCACGGATAAAAAATAGTATTAATACATATTAATGGGTCCTAACATTGTGGGCTGTTATATTTGGTTCCAATAATAGGTATGGCAAAAACGCTTGAACGCACGGAAATTTGTTCTAGTTTCCACAAGGTCCGTATAGTAAACAACTCCTGATGCAGCCTGTACATTATTCAACATAATATTACGTTCATTCTGCCAAAGAATACACTCCCATAAGATATGATGTGCAGATTGTACATATTCGCAGTCAGATGTAGAACACTGTCATAAAGGCGAGGCAACGAGCTTGAAAGAAAATAATTTACTTTTAAAGTTACCATGTCCCGTGAGAAATTGGGCAACACAGTGATCCACTTCCAGCCACGTGCTGGCCAGCCGCACGCGAACGGATGGAAAGAATTGGTGGAGGTGTCGGCCCTTGATGGAATTATCCCACCTACATTGCCATTCGGATAAAAGTTCCTCCCAGACGTCAATAGGTGGTTTAAATAATCTAGAGATTTTCTCACGGTCACTCCGCGTTAAAAAGTTCGCGTCCGTGGTCTCTCGTGCGGAATAGTACATTGCAGCACGTCGCTGCACTTCAAGGTCGACCGGAAGTACACCAGCAAGTATCGGTAGGGCCTCAGTACTAACCGTCCTGTACGCTTTGCATAAGAATATCAAAGCCAAACGCTGACTTTGAAGTAATTTACGTCGTACCGCCCCTATGGTGGCCCTATCAGCCCAAACAGGCGCCCCGCCGCGCGATAGGTAAGGTATAGGTATATATATATATACTGGTGTTTTGGCTTACATATGGTATTAATATCTGGTTCCAGTACCACAGAAAGGTCTATACCACTAACCCATATGTCCAACGAAAACATTTCTAACTGTGTTGTGGAATAAACTGAAGTATTTTTAAAATGTTCATGGATTGAAACAAAAAGGGGTTTCTTCTTGTACCTTTCAATAAACATTACGACAATCGTTACTTAGCTTATCTAAGATTTTAATAATTCCATTAATTGAAAAGGACTTGCATCGAAACCAGAACTTGCCAGCAAGATAATACCTTCGAGCACTCAGTGGCTGAATATGGAGTTCGCATGCCCCATATTTGGACGGGAAGCGTTCCAATACGGTTTAGGTGAGAACTTACTGCTTGGATTACGGTTTATCTTATAATGCGGTATGAAGCGATCTGCTGCTATGTTCAAACAATTGACAAATGAGTCATATGATTTTTGAACGTCATCCTTACTAAATAATAATTCGTTAAACAGGACTTCTAATAAATCTCGATAAGATATCCAGTCTGCCTTCCTATAGTTACGTCGCGAAGTTATGAAGTCCCGATTCCCTTCCAAATGCGTAACCACCTTAATAATAAGATGATCGCTGTCCAAGTTTTCATTTGTAGTAGACCAGTTCAGCTTTATTGAGATGTCAAAAGTAGCTAATGTCACATCAAGTGAAGATGTTTGGAGTTGATTGTTTACTAATTTGATACGTGTGGAACTTTTGTTATCATTTAAAATTACAAAATTACTTACCAAGAGAGCGTCGTACATTTGGGAACGTCGCGAGTCTGTTTTGTAAGACCAGTTCGTATGGTGAGCGTTCAAATCTCCTAAAATAATAGCTTTTTTATCCACGCTGTTAAATAGATTCTCCCAGTCTGATTGATTAGTGCGGACCGAAGGTGCACAATACACGGCAAATAAAATAAATTCACAGTTGTGAATTTTGACCATTAATACTTCAATAACTTAATTACTACTCCTAAAAATATGTAAACAAGCTTCTACAGATCTATATATCAGTAATGTTACACCACCATAAGAATCATGCCTATCTTTACGAAAAATTCTATAGCCATTCATCTTAAAATCGCTATCCGGTTCCAGCCATGTTTCGCTCAAAGCCGCAATGTGATTTTTTTCTTGGCATAGTATTTGTTCTAACGCTAATGACTTAGGCCGAACACTTTGTGCATTCCATTGCATGATATTAAGTTTTATGAGATTATTATTCATTGTAACCGAAATAATCTAATATTAGCTTCAATATTAGCCAGTCTCAAATATTTTCTACAACTACTAATATTACCCATTGAATACAGTACTTTAAACAACTTTGCACCTTTTGATGAACTGTTTCTCCTTTTAAAAACAAAATCTCCTTCAGCCTATTTATAAGCTCACTGAATTGTACTCTCGTATTATTCTTCTTTTCTTTTGAATCCTCTTGTCTATCCATCGCATCATCTTGTACCGACATCTCAACATCAATTAGTTTCTTAAACTGTTTCTGTTTGAAAGTCTTTGGCGTATCTTTCTTAGTACTTGCTTGATGACTGTCAACCCTAGGCGACTGTGTTGCTACTTCTGTATGAGGTTGTTGTAGATAGGTCGAAAAGGCTAAACAATTCTCAGCCTGTGTAGCCGCCAAGTCCTTCGATTCGGTCACTGTTGTGATACGTTCAACTGGCTTGATTTCCTTAATAGGGACATATACTTTCAAAGCACGTCGGTATGTTCAATTAAATTCAGCCATCATTTCCCTCAACCCCTTTTCCTTTAAGTATCGGGCAAGATCGCACTAAAGACATATGTTGACCATTACAGTTGCTGCATTTAAATGAAGTGGTATCACAATTATCGTGATTCTCGGTACATTTGGGGCATATAACTTTAGCTGACGAGCATCTTTGTGCCGTATGTCCAAGCTTTCAGCAGCGTGAGCATTGGGTCACTGGAAAATGTACTGCTCGACACGTATACGCAATCCATCAACGGTAATATAAGCTGGACGGAATGAGCCTTTAAAGCAAAGGCGTACAGACTCACTGGGCTTCCAACCTTCACCCTCAGAGTTTCTGCGCATGAGTCCATGGACGGACACAAGTTCCGCGGGATCCCGCGGGATCCGCACACTCAATACGGTCCAACATTTATTTTTCGGTCAGATCGATGTCTACGTCTCTAATTACACCATAGGACAAATTAACTTCCATAGCCTTTTGAATTCTCCATCCTCTGTCAGTAATCTCCTTACACTTTTCCAGTAACTCCATACTGTCCTCATTTCTCACATCGACTCGGATCTTGTAAGGATTAATATATTTAATCTTATCGATATTTAGTATTCCCTCATTTTTAAATAATTTGACCAATGCAAACTGTTTTATCATTGGAAGAAATGTAAATTTCAAATTTTTTCGCTTTTCATCTCTTGCATTTGTTTCCGCCAACCTCCGTCCACCCATTCTCATCTTCGTCTTCTCTGTCTCTCGTACTTGGTCTCTGCTCTTCGTAATTTGAGAAAATAAGAAAAAAAAAAAAGATTTTTTAACGAATAAGAATGTCACTTGCCTAGGCATATGTCTCTTACTTAATTAGCTAGAGCCTCAGCCATTAAACACGTATGAAATAGAATTAATAGAAAATGTATGAAATAAACTTACAAAATTGTCGGATTGTTAGATAGCCGCCTGTCGCTTATCAGTTTTTAGAAATGGGTTCATTGTTTTTTTTTATTTTGTAAATATTATTAATGGTCGAAGATGTCATAGTAGTAGAACGAAAATAATATTTTGATAGATAGGGATAAATAACGACGATTTTTCATTCAAGCAATGAAATAATTGATTTAAATATTGAAATAAAAAATTCTACCTCCATTTCAGACTCACCTGTAAAAAGAAATGCACCATGGAATGTAAGAACGGTTATTGTAAATCTCGCAATGAATGCGGATGTAACAGCGGTTACAAATTGGACCCAAAATCAAAAATAAACTGCCTGCCACACTGCTCTAAACCATGTGAAAATGGTACCTGTATCGCACCAGAGAAATGTAATTGCAACAAAGGTTATAAATTTGTAAATAGAACCTGCCAACCATTTTGCAGTAAGCCCTGTGCCAATGGTATTTGTGTAGCCCCAGACACATGTAAATGTTTTCAGGGATACCAAAAATCGGCCGAAGACATCTGCAAGCCTACTTGTACCGGTGGATGCCCTCATGGTACTTGTGTTCGCCCAGAAACGTGCGAATGCAACTCAGGGTATAGCTCTATTAATAAAATATGTCAACCTATTTGCACGAAACCTTGTACAAATGGCTTCTGCCGCAATCCTAATGAATGTGCATGTAACAGCGGTTACATATTGGACCTTAAAAATAAGTTCAACTGCCTGCCATATTGCTCTAAACCATGTGGAAATGGTACCTGTAACGCACCAGAGAAATGTGATTGCTACAAGGGTTATAAATTTGTAAATGGAACCTGCCAACCAGTTTGCAGTAAGCCCTGTGCCAATGGTATTTGTGTAGCCCCAGACACATGTAAATGTTTTCAGGGATACAAAAAATCGGCCGAAGACATCTGCAAGCCTACTTGTACCGGTGGATGCCCTCATGGCACTTGTGTTCGCCCAGAAACGTGCGAATGCAACTCAGGGTATAGCTCTATTAATAAAATATGTCAACCTATTTGCACGAAACCTTGTACAAATGGCTTCTGCCGTAATCCTGATGAATGTGCGTGCAACAGCGGTTACGTATTGGACCTCAAAAATAAGTACAACTGCCTGCCATATTGCTCTAAACCATGTGGAAATGGTACCTGTAACGCACCAGAGAAATGTGATTGCTACAAGGGTTATAAATTTGTAAATGGAACCTGCCAACCATTGTGCAGTAAGCCCTGTGCCAATGGTATTTGTGTAGCCCCAGACACATGTAAATGTTTTCAGGGATACCAAAAATCGGCTGAAGACATCTGCAAACCTACTTGTACCGGTGGATGCCCTCATGGCACTTGTGTTCGCCCAGAAACGTGTGAATGCAACTTAGGGTATAGCTCTATTAATAAAATATGCCAACCTATTTGCACGAAACCTTGTACAAATGGCTTCTGCCGCAATCCTGATGAATGTGCGTGTAACAGCGGTTACATATTGGACCTCAAAAATAAGTACAACTGCCTGCCACATTGCTCTAAACCATGTGGAAATGGTACCTGTAACGCACCAGAGAAATGTGATTGCAACAAGGGTTATAAATTTGTAAATGGAACCTGCCAACCAGTTTGTAGTACGACCTGTGCCAATGGTACTTGTATAGCCCCAGAGACATGTAAATGTTTGCCGGGATACCAAAAATCGACCGAAGACATCTGCAAGCCTCACTGTTCCAATGGATGCCCTAACGGCAATTGTGTTGGACCTGAGAACTGTGTCTGTAATATAGGATATGAAATGGCACGTGACAACAAAACATGTCAACCTATTTGTACCAATCCTTGTTTGAATGGCACATGCATTGCACCAAGTGTATGTCAGTGTTTGCCTGGTTATAGTGTATATGGAAAGTTTGCATGCAAGCCCCGTTGTTCTAGTGGATGTCCAAATGGTACATGTGTAGGCCCAGAAAATTGCGTCTGTAATTCGGGATGGCAAATGATTCAATTAAATAGCACAAGTATTAAGTCTTGTCAGCCAATATGTACCAATCCTTGTGAAAATGGCACTTGCATAGGTCCAGGGACCTGCCAATGTTCGGCAGGATATAAAAAATCAAAGAACAACACTTGCAGACCTTACTGTTCTAGTGGGTGTCCTAATGGAACTTGTGTCGCACCTGAGACTTGTTCTAGTAAGTCAGAACGGATAATCATCCAGACCAAGGACACTGTTAACAAAACTGCCGAACCAACATGCAGCAAACCCTGTAAAAATGGCATTTGCATAGCCACAAATACTTGCGAATGTAATGCTGGTTACGTAATGTCCGAGACAAATACTTGTCTGCCTCACTGTTCGGATGGGTGTCCCCATGGCATTTGTATTCAACCGGAAACGTGCCTATGTTATCAAGGATGGGAATTGGTAAAAACTTATGGTACTGTGAATAAAACGTGTCAACAAATTTGTAAAAAACCCTGTGTGAATGCCACCTGTGTCGGCCCAGATACTTGTGCATGTCTGGAGGGGTATACAATATCAGAGAAAAATATCTGCAAGCCACATTGCTCTGGTGGTTGTAAACACGGCATATGTGTGAGTCATGGCTCCTGCATTTGTAATCCGGGATGGTACAAGAGTATTCTCAATGGTACTTGTGTGGCAGATAAAACCAATTCTGATAGAAATACTGGCGTAAATGATTGGTAAGTAACATTTTCTAAGCAAAAACGAAAGATTCATATTAAACGCGTTGTTTGTTTTCAAAAGGTAGTCGAGTAGACACATGTCTGAAAATCATTTTCCAAAAATATTTATTCTGATATCACTGACGCATTAAATAAATAAAATGTCTATAACATAATTTCATTTGGTTAGAGTCTTTCTTACCACAAGTTTTTTCGTTTTCGGTCGCAGTAATATAACGTATTTCGTTCTCTGTTTTCAGGGTGCAATCCAACTGGATATATATCTTAGCAGTTGCAATCATTGTTTTCGTGATACTGCTAATCATCGTTATCTTAATAGTACGTTGCAAAAGAAATAATTCTCAAGAAAATGGTAAGTGTTATTTTTATTGCTTGAGTGTGTGACATACTTGTAGGGCAGACCAAACATAATTCTTTTCTAATAATGCCCGTCTCTTTGGTCTAGTGGTTGCAAGCGCTTCTGCTGAACACGAGGCCCTGGGTTCGATTCCCAGGTCAGGCAGTGGAATTGTATTATCTATCTAGAATTGCTCAGTAATAGCCCGGTGTTTTTATACTTGTACCCGATTGATGGCAAAAGGTTGGCCTTATCAAACCTTTCGCTTCATGGCACATTTCGCCAGTTAACTGGCGTGTACGTGAACTGTTGGTGCCCTCTGCCTTACCCATTGCAAAATAAAGGCCTGATGTTATGTTATGTAATGCTGCTATGTAATATAATAACCAGTCGGTTCTCCTTTAAGGTGACACACAGGACAACACATTAATGAATTTGGAAGAATTGTCACCGAATTGATTTGTTGGGATTTTCTCAATGACTCTGTGTATATTATGTATGTATTTCTTAGCCTCCGACGGAAAAGGAGTGTTATAAGTTTGAAGTGTGTTTTTGTGTATCTGTCTGTGACATCATAGCTCCAAAACGGGTGAACCGATTTTGATGTAGGTTTTTTAATTGAACGGAAGTGTTCTTAGCTATTTTTTATGAAAATCGGTTCAGCCGTTCAAAAGTTATGCGCATTTTCTCCTTGTATTTTATTAAGATATCTTGTTATATTCGTAATTACCTCCATGTTTCGATGGATTGACGATCGAAGCGTGTCTATTACTAGATAAATAATGTAGTTTAGTAAGCATGGGTAAGCCTCGGGGGTCTTTGAATATAAAATGTTGTTATATATTTTTACTGCTATGCTTTCTTTTATGTTCCACCTTCAATGATCTGTCTCTGCGCCATTCTAAGGTTATTGGTACAAAATGCATGCATAGTAAATAATACAGTAAATTTTAATAAATAAGAAAATAACTTCTTTTTTTTACAAAGTATTGTTGTTTGATGATTTTTAGTTTAAATTAAATTTTTGTCTTTGTAGACGGTGCAGTTCCCGCCCATGAATTTAAAGCCAAGTTCAAAAAGACGAAACGTGTGTACGATGTGAACAACAAAAACTCAGCGCTTTAATATTTTTAGTGCTTTTAATTAGATTTTATTTTCATACCTATTTGTACTTAATTAAGTAAGTAAAGTAATATTTCATTTAAAATATTTTTTTATTTATTTGGTCGTGTCTTTTATAGGTTTATTCTATTTTAGTCATTTTGTCAACTTAGGCACTTTTTGATGAACCACTAGCAATAGCATTAATAAAAAAGATTTACCATACAAAGTTGAGGAGAACCAGGGTTACCGACGGGTTACGCAAGAGAACCAGGGTTACCGACATAGCCCGAAGAATTGCCAAACTTAAGTGGCAGTGGGCAGGGCACATTGCTCGCAGAACGGATGGCCGCTGGGGCAGAAAGGTTCTGGAATGGCGACCGCGAACCGGAAGACGTTGCGTTGGAAGACCACCACTAGGTACCACTAGGTGGACCGATGACCTGGTGAAGATTGCGGGGATCCGCTGGTTACGAGATGCACGAGACCGGTCAATGTGGCGACGCTTGGGGGAGGCCTATGTCCAGCAATGGACGTCTTTCGGCTGATATGATGATGATGATGATACAAAGTTGATGTCAGCTGATCAAAATTTGTACGTGAGATACAATTTTTTTTGGAGAGTTGCCTGTGTGCTTCCTTGGAGAAAATTGAAACTTTACATACAGAAACAGTTTTTAAAATATGACCGCACCTTTCCGTTACACAATCTTTTTATTTATTTGGTGTGCATCCATTGTCTTCTCCCGCTCTGGGTGAGGCGGGAGGGCGTGTCAAACTTTTACTGACTAAACCCTACCCGTGTTCCTTCAGTTGCTTGGGCCAAGGCCGTTGTAACTCTTTTCACCCGACTCCCGAAGAAGGGTTATGTGTTTATAAGTCTTTGTACGTATGTATGTTTGTTCCTATGTGGCGTTCTAGAGACCAAACGCGTTGGTCGATTTTGATGATTCTTACGTAAATCGACTCCTCTTTACATTGGCTAAATTAAAATTTGAAAAATATAAAAATGGCGGATTTTGGGCGCCATATTGTGGGGGCCCAATTTTTTTTCTTCCAATCTCATTATGTGGGGTATCTAAGTAAAGGGTTTTAAGAGGTGATTTCAAAAATACCAATATATATCACTTAAACGTTTAAATGAACATAATTGGAAAAAAAAATATTACTAAAAAGTTATAAAAGAAAAACTTAATTCAAAAAATCAAAAAGGATGGTTTTGGCCATTCGTAAATATGTATCCTCCGTCTGTATAGCTTGATTTTCTTCTTGTTTACATCTTTTTAGTTCTTTTCTTAAGCAGCTATGTTTTTTGACTTTTTGAATTAACTGCTTTTTCAAATTTATCCGCGACGCAGACAGTCATCAGTCCTAGCGGGCCCCACGCCAGCTTTTGCTGTCTTTGAGGCGCCTGTGGAACATTACGCGCCGTCGACTCGGCCTGGTCCTTATCGGACGGCGAGCTACTTCCGTTACCCGCTGTATACTGAGTTATAATTTTTCATATTATTATTTTTTATTTTTTAAATTAATATCATTGTGATTTACAAAGCATTTGTTTTAAGTTAACCTCACGTACAGGATCTTTAAATAAAACGTGATCTTCTCAAGTACAGTCGGAACACAATTTGATGAATTTTTGTTAGTTGTTTCTACACTAATGTTAAGTATGATCAAATTAAGTTATAATAACTATGTATAATTTCTCAATGTCTGGTGATTTAAAACAGATTTCACTATGGTGTTATCTCAAATCGAAACGATTTTGAATTCTCGACCAATAACTCCTTTGTCTTCGGATCCTCAAGATTATATTCCCGTTAGCTCTGGCTACTTTTTGATCGGATGACCACTCACCGCACCAGTATGTGAAGATGACCTGCGAGACTCATCGATTGACTCGCTACCAGAGAGTGGAACAGATCCGGCAGCAGTACTGGTCGCGCTAGGTCAAGGAATACGTCTTGGAACTACAAACTAGAATAAAATGGAGGATAAATATGGCTGCCCTGAAACCTGACACGCTTGCATTTTTAAGGAAGTCAACCTTCCGCCGCTGAAATGGCAATCGGGTCATATCATGAAGACGATACCTGGCAACGATGGTACCTATCTCATGGTACGTTGTGTCGTAAGGCTAAAAGTCGGTACTTTAAATTTAACTGCGCTAATTGGAATGAGTATCGATCCCACCTCAATAAAAGCATCATGCTTAGTTCTAAGACATACAGTTCAGTAGAAGAAATTGATACTGCCATTGCTCATTTGCAACAAACTATAATTGATGCTAGAGACTCATCCATACCGTCTACGACTGCTGTATTTAGCGATAATTCCGTAAAACTTCCTTGGTGCATTAAACGTTTAATCCGCTATAAAAATTATTTACGTCGTTATGAGCAGAAACTGCCTAGTAAGGTAACCTTAGAAGACTCAATCGCAGTAATATTAACGTCCTTCAAACATACATAAATGCAAATATCCAGAATCATGTCGATAACGTATGGAATGCTAAACTGGCAAAAGTTGATAATCCCAATCAAGATATTTGGCGTCTGACTAAATCCCTTAAGCCTAAGTCTACCGACATACCTCCCCTTAAACTTCCTGATGGGTCACTTACGTCTGGCACGGCTGATCAATGTAACGCTTTAGCAAACTGGGCTAGTAACACTGAACTTGAGTATGAGGTATCGAACTCCATGTCAGTCACAAATAACTATAACCTCACTTCCGATTTTATAAAGCCCATTAGGCCATTCGAGGTTCGTAAAGCGCTGACAAAACTTAAATCCCGTAAATCTACCAGTCATGACGAAATCCATAACTTGCTCCTAAAGAATTTGCCACAGAAAGCGATAGTTTATGCTACAAAAATTTTCAATGCTTGTTTTGGTCTAGGCTATTTCCCTAACATCTGGAAAAAAACTAAGATTATACCAATTCAAAAACCCGGAAAAGACAGTACCTTACCTGTAAACTACCGACCCATAAGCCTGTTACCATCTTTTAGCAAACTTTTCGAGTCGTTGATTTATGCTAGACTATTAGCTGCCACTGAGCAGTCCTTGATCCAGGAGCAATTTGGATTTCGTGCTGCTCACTCAACTACTCAACAGCTGGCCAGGGTGGCTGAGCATATTTCCCATCATTTAAACCTCCGACAATCTACAGGTATGTTCCTGTTAGATATCGAAAAGGCATTTGATACCGTATGACACGAAGGCCTGCTACACAAGTTACTCATTCTGAAGGTGCCCATGCCGCTCATTAAACTCATCCAGTCGTACCTTGCAAATCGTACATTCCTAGTTTACATCAGGGAAAACCCTGAGAGGCTCGCTGCCGCCCCGGCTCCGGCCGCTGTAGCACCGAAGCGCGGGCGTCAGAGAGGCACCGTCCGCTGATCATTAACTGGTCGCGCGGCTGTTATTTCTTTAGTTTACCGTGCGATCAGTTATTATTTACTCAAACTATTTTTTATTTATGTTGTCATACCTACATGCAAGCAGCAAAATTATAACTTACCTAAATAATTTGCAAAAATGTTATCATGTTACTAAGTTATTGTGTTAAAAATTAAAGATATTATCAGTTTAATACATTCATATTGTTATAAACTTTAAAAGGCGAAAGTAGCCTCAGAAAGTGCTCTCTGTGTCTGTTGTGTAAATGTGACTTAGGGTAAGTGCATTTTTGTTAAATCTTATGTTAAATAAAGATCTTTGAAAATGAATGAAATGAATGAAGACGATACCTGGCAACGATGGTACCTATCTCACGAGTAGCAGACATTCAGACATCATCAGGCATCGTGAGACGGCCATACACGAAGATCTGCCCTCTGGGCGATGATGAGTAAATTTGATTGTAAGCTGAAGCTTTCAAGGCCGCGGGCATGTTTGGGATGAATATCCGAACAGAATCCGATAACGTCATCGTCAGCCAATCATAGCACAGCTAAATGACGCCATCGTCAGCCAATCATAGCACAGCTAAATGACGCGATAGCTTGTTGTCATTGGCCCGTTTGTTTCTGTCACTTTTCCCTCGATTGCTGTATATATATATATATATATATATATATATATATATATATATATATATTATATATATATATATAATACGATAATATATTTAAATCAATACAATTTTGGCTTAAGTCTATGTCAAGTTAACATGTGTTGTGTGCCTGAACAATTTAAGGTAATCCTGTGTTTCAGGCGAGAATACTTAAAAAAATAATATAGTTACAAAATTAATATATTCGGTAACGACCATTTGTAACGACAATTTGATATATTTTAATCTTACAAAACCCCATCTAAACCGCCAAAGTAGTAGCTAAACAAGCAGTTCTGATCACCACTGGAACACATCTAAACACGTACCGTTTGCGAGATATATCCCGTCAAAGTCGTAACAACAAATTTTTTTGCCGATTACGGCGTCTCTAAGTCCACTCCACTCGTGTAACTTATGCATTATCTCGATACAAGTTAAAAAAATCTGATGTGGCTTTGCAAAAACCCCAAAATACTTTAAATAAAAATAAATTCAAAAACTAAAACCCGACTACTGAAAAATCACGCTCTAAAAAGTATGAAACAAGAAAATGTTCTCATCTGAAATTGTTATGTATCAGAAGAGAATATTTTCTTCTTTCATTTAGTAGTCAGGTGTTTACTTTTTGAACTTATTTGTTTTGTACTTTTACTTCATTACTTGCTTTAGCTGGTGAAACTAACATGAATATGAACAAATTTTAATTTGGGACAAACACTGAAATCGTGAAAAAAAAACAGGTCTCCCGTGTGGTATCTTTATTAATTGTAGCTTATAGTATTATCTGTAAAGTTTCATCAACATTCTTTCAGTATTTTTTGCGTAAAAAGTTACAAACATTCATCCATATTTACAATTTTTTACATATATAAATTAAAAAAAAATATGTTAATATTTATTGTTTTTCTTACAGATGGTGCCGTGGTAATTCCAGCCCAAGAAATAGCTCCAAACGTTTTTAATAAGTCGAAACACGAATATGAAGTCATCGGCAAAAATTCCAAACTTTAAATGCGAGGAAGTCTGTGTTCTTAATTAAAAGTTAAATACATGATTATTGCGTCCTCTTTTTCCATAAATTACAAAGTGGGTACCTGCTTAGTATATAACACAGTCTACTGCTTAAAATACTCAATAATTTGATTCAGGGCATCCGGAAAATAACGGATATCTTTGAAATAACTGAATATGACCTTAGGACGGTTCGGAAAAAATCAAAAATGTAATAAATTGTTACTTTTTTACAGGACAGATTGTCCTTGCGGCAAAAATTTGATGTTTATATTTTTTAAATCACTTGGTGAGCCATAGGTATATTGTTGTTACATTTTTGTGCATTGACTATGCTGATAGCAAGGCAGAAAATTGAACGACTTAGTCCAGTCAAATTAGACTAAAAAAGGGGTAGGTTTACAGTAATTGGCAAAGAGCTGAAAATTGGTACGAATGTTCGAAACACCATTATAAATGAAATGTAAAAAGTCCCCATCGATCCCACACTTGCAAAAAAAATTATTTATATTTATTTTATTTTATTTAAGACGGTACCCTGACCAAAAAATCGGCATGGGATATGCGCGTTCCTATTGGTCTAGCGGCACTGGTGGCGCATGAATTACAGTATTGAATACGCCCAGATTTTAGAATAAAATCTTTATAAAATCGAATTTTGGTCTTTTGAAAAAAATAATTCTACAAAAATGTTCGTTATTAAATTGTCTATCCATTAGTGTTAGTACAAAAAATAATCAATGAACACTTTACGAGGAGATGCATAATATTAATAATTATTTCTCATTTTCATGTTTTTTTGGAAGTAGATTATTGAAATATATACAACATTTAAAAAAAAATCCAAATCTACCATTTTAGAATCAATATTATGTAGAAATTTAATGTATTTTTATTAATTGATATTTCTTTTTAAATAACGAGTAGATAGCTCCTAAAAACAGCACAAAAAACGGCTTGCGCGGCGTTTTGCTCGGGGTACCGCCTTAAGTCATTGTTCGCAAATATGGGTTTCTTGCGTTTTTAGCCGAACGGTAAGTTTTATGATAAAAATAGGTGAGACAAAATTGTAGATTATGCAATTATCTATAAATATTTTTTCTCCTAAACGTCACCGTTTCTGAGATATAAAGGTTGAAAAAGTTGCATTCTTCTTAATATGCTCACGTTTCCACGCCACATGGGATATAGTGTACTTGGCGCGTTTTTTGTAATGGGTTTTTCCGATAAGCCTATTCTACAATCTATTGTGATTTTGTTTAATTCAATACTATTCAAAAATATGTAAAAACTGGTACTATTAAAGGTGAAAGCAATGTGAATTCTAAAACAATTAGGTAAAATGATCTGTCTCATTCGTAATCATTTGATAATTCTACTTCCTCTTCTTCTTGTTCTTGTAAGTCTTCTGTACTTCTTCTTCTCCTTGTTTTGCTTCTTCCTGCTGGGTGGAAGTAAATTGTTCTAACAGCGATGTATCAGATGTTTCCTCACTGATATCTTACGAATCCACTTCTGATGGCGAATAGAAAAAATTGTGTTGTCGGGTTTTTCCGGTACAGGTGGAAGTAAAGTCTGAATTGGTTCCAAAGTATTGTTGATTAACTAGTAACCCCAGTCTTTTGGGTCAAATTGATTACCAAGCCACACTACAAGAAGACGAACAAGCAGAAGGGGTAGCAGAATTATCAAATGATTATGAATGAGACTGATAATTTTACCAATTTTTTTAGAATTCACATGGCGTTCATCATTTCCAATAGCACCAGTTTTTACATAATTTTGAATAGTATAAAATTAAACAGGATACATTTTATTTATAATGGTGTTTCTAACATTCGTACCAATTTTCAGCTCTGTGCAAATTAATGCACTTTGATATGACTAATTTGACCGGACTAGACTAGCAATTGTCATATTTTAAGAATAAAATATTGTAGTAAGTAAGTATTTTTAGTGCATTAGCAAAAATTTTTATTATTTTTAGTACAGATTTTCAAGTTGCATAGAAAACTTAGTACGTTTTTTAAAAATTCATAATTTAAAACATCCATTCATATTTATTTAAATAGTGTCATATTTTCTTTAGCGTGCCTGCAAATTGGTAGAAAAATTAGTATAAGGCATGTTGGTAATCGATTAATAATAATATTTATAATGTAAGCAGTTATAGTTATGATATAGTTATAATATTTTTTGTAATAATATTAGTAACAAATATAAAATAATTAATAAAAAAAATATCTTTTGTTTATATTCTTTACCGTAATACTTATTACTTACACGATAGATACTCTTTATTATTCTAGTGTAATGTGTTGTTTGGGATAGTATGTAGATGTATGTTGTCATCTTCGTTCATATTGTGTTCAGCCGGTCGATTCTATAAATTAAACAAAAAAATAATAATATGGCATTAAGTCCACCTCTGTACGTTTTTGTGCATTAGGTATTAAATAAATTATAAAAATGACAAAATAATAAAAAATGAAGATATTATTGTGCATAATTAAATTTTTCGCCTCGAACTTTCCGTCCGAAGTATGGACTAAAGTTGGTGCCGGCTATTGTCATTAAACATTGGAGATGTTTATATTGTTCATCGGTATACTCCGAAATTTATTTTTCCACCGCGACGACTGATAATCTCGTGCTCCGCGCTCTTCTGTTGTCGGATCGACGGCAGTAAGGACAAAGAGCGGGATAAATGATTAAATACGTATTCAAGTAAAACAAGTAAATTATTTGTACTGTTTTCTTAAGTCCACACAAAATAGCTCGGCGGTCCGAATCCGGATCGCGGTCCACCATTTTGTGGGCTAGAGTGTAGGGTTCCATTAGACAAGTAGGGATAACGCCACCAAAGTTGTTTACCTCTATATAAACGATCTAATCGTTGAAATCAGCAGCAAGAAAACTGGATGTTACATTGATGACGTAAGTGTCGATAAGCCCAGTTACGCTGACGATGTGGTACAGCTCAGCCCAACGGTTAGGGCGCTTAGAGAGTTGCTAACTAGTTGCGAGTGCTATGCTCACAAGCATGGCATAATATACAATATTATAAAAGCGATTTCCTAGTCTTTAAGGCTGTCGGTGGTAAATGGCCTAAATATTAGTACAATTTAGTCAATGCCCTCAATTAACTTAATGGGAAAGACTTTGGGTGAGTGTGCCAGTTCAAGTACTTGGCGCACTATGTCACCGACAGCCTTGACCAGGTAGATATTGAGAGGGAACGTAGGGCGCTGGCATTCCGTTGTAACATGTTGGCTCACAATTTTGTGTTTTGCAGTAAGTATTAAAAACTTTGACTATAATTGAGCAAAACCTTGTGCGGGTATTTTAGCAAGAATAGCGATGTAAATCAAAATGCTTAAGAATGGGGCACTCGCCCGTGTGTATTTTCATATCAAATACAATTACACTAAAACAATTATAGCACTGACTCTTTTAGAGATTTTAGTTGTTCATGTACTTTCGTATTACATTTCGTAAAAATATCTCCCTTCTTGGTAGATATTTTTACCAGCACTACATATTTGTACAATTACACAAGTTAAGGTCCATGTCACGACTGAGCTCTAGTATATAATAGTAGTCTATGGCTGAGCACGCAGCTGCCGAATTATTATATTACTCTTTGGCCCGCAGTATTCTATATTATAGTACCACCACCATTCTGTCTAGATTCCAACAAATAAGGTCTGCTTGGTTAGTTGTGCCACCTACGAACACAGTCGGTACTATACACATAAACACGGTCTAGGGATATTTCATACTCAATTAAATAACTCGAAAAGTACTGGCCGCATTGGAATCTTTTATACACCGATTTGTTTTTAATTTATCTCAGACTAATTCCAAATTCAAATTTTTTGAAAATTCTTTTGTTTCGGTGGCATAAAAATGTCTTGATGTGTAGGAGAGGGAATTTTCATTTGTGCGAAATTTAGAAAACAATACAAATTACGTTTAGTTACAGTTTTTTTTCATTTTTAAACGAAAGATAAAGTTAAAATTGAGGTATTGTAGCCATGCAACGCCAACATTTGACGAGGGCGGAGATGTTACGAGCTGTGGGAATGCTGGAAGCTGGGTCTGTTCAGCGTAATGTTGCTGAGGCCATAGGGACCCACCAAAATGTAATTTCAAGATTGTGGACACGCTATCGTGCCACAGGTGGAGTAGCGGAGAGGCACCGGGAGCCAAGTCGCATCACTACCCCCAGACAAGACCGATTTTTGCAAATTACTGCGCGAGCTCAACCAAATGCAACGGCGACTCAATTGGTCCAAAGGCTGCGAGTGGAACACCAAGTGCTTGTGAGTGACCAAACTGTAAGAAGGCGACTGCATGAAAGCAATCTACGCTCTCGTAGACCACTCCGGGTCCCACCTTTACGGAGAGGCAATCGTGGACGACGATTAGAATGGGTTCGGAACCACGTGGACTGGGGCCGTGAGCAATGGTCCAATGTGCTGTTCACGGATGAAGCCAGGTTTGGCTTCCATCCAGATTCACGAAGGACGCGTGTTTGGCGAGTTCTTGGACGATGGAGCCGTCTTCAGAACCCTCAGGAAGTTCACCCATACCAAGGAGGAACAATTATGGTTTGGGCAGGAATTCGTCTTGGAGGACGGACGGATCTCGTTTGGGTGCGGGGCAATATGACGGCAGAACGATACGTCCAACAGGTGCTGGGGCCCGTAATCTTGCCCCACAGACCACAAATGGGGCAAGATTTCCTGCTCATGCACGACAATGCCCGGGCACACACGGCGAGAACGGTAGCAGCTTGGTTACATACACACAATGTTAGGGCCTTAGACTGGCCTGCTCAATCGCCAGATCTAAATTCCATTGAGCATGCGTGGGATATGCTGTAAAGAAGAGCTCTGAAGGAAGTTCCTGAAAATCTGGCTACAGAAGATCAACTTTTTGCGCACCTCGGAAGGACATGGGACAATATTCCGCAGCAAGACATTGACAACCTTGTTCTGAGCATGCCGAATCGTTGCCGATGTGTTATGAACATCATGGGCGCTTTCTCAGACTACTAACTTTAAGTTTATAAACACAAATTAAATGATTTTTCTATTTTTTTCAGTTTTTACTCATAAATTAAAAGTTAATTCATATACGGTTTCCGTCTATACTTCATTTTTTTTACATAAAATCCTGAAATTTTGATCGAAGTACCTTAACAATTAATAAAAAATGGTAGAATATTAAATAACCTATCTTTTAAATATATACATGTCATATAAATAATTAACAAATTGATAGTAATTCGCTTTTTTAAAAATATCCCTAGACCGTGTTGATGTGTGTATAATAGTCAACACAGTACTTTTGATATTAAAATCAGGTTTCATTTAATTTTGAGAAACAGCTAGTTTATTTAGTATTGATAACAGTCGGCCATCTAAGTACATCACACGTCCTTGTGTTGAATAGAAGAAAACATACGAAACAAGATTTGATTGCCCAAATTTTATCAACATTAATTACTTAAGACCTTATTACTTACAATATGATTATCTCAACATAATATATTTATTTTTGTTCCGTATGGTGTCGGACGTAAAGAATCTCACCATCCCATATCTTCCCGTGGGTGTCGTAAGAGGCGACTAAGGGATACACCAGAGAATGGGGAGTAGCGTTCTCTGTGCTCTTCAACAACAAACTGCGATCGCCAACCCGCCTGCCAAGCGTGGCGATTAAGGCAAACCCCCCCAAACCAAATGAATAGCACAAATAAAAAACGGCCCCGAGTACCCGGCAGCCCGTCTACCCTCGACTACGGTAGCGGTCGAGGCGATGGCGTGGCAAGGGGTGCGAAGAATCCCCGGAGTGAACCCGGCTACCCCAATAAACACCGACGACTGGCCCTGGCAACATACAACACGCGAACACTCCGGACCGACGAGAAGATAGCCGAACTCGAGGAAGAATTGAGCAGGTTGCGATGGAGTATTATAGGGTTATCTGAAGTCCGAAGAGAGGGGGAGGACTCGATAATCCTCGAATCCGGTAACCTGCTCTATTTCCGAGAGGGTGACCGGCAGTCCCAGGGTGGTGTCGGGTTTATCGTCCACAAGTCCCTTGTGAACAACGTGGTGAAGATCGAGAGTGTGTCGACCAGGGTGGCGTACCTTATACTCAGAATATCCTCGAGATATTCGCTGAAGGTCATACAGGTCTACGCACCGACCTCGGCACACCCCGACGACGAGGTAGAGACCATGTATGAGGATATCTCTATAGCCATGCATGGTTTCAAAACTCACTTCACCGTTGTCATGGGGGACTTCAACGCAAAACTGGGCAAACGAGACGAGGATGAGCTGCAAGTGGGGCAATTTGGAGTTGGAGGTCGGAACCACCGGGGTCACCTACTGGCCAGTTTTATGGAGAAGGAGGGCCTCTACATGATGAACTCCTTCTTCAGAAAGCGTGAGCATAGGAAGTGGACCTGGCTGTATTTTTAAATGTTTTTTTTATTTTATTTTTTACAGAATAATATTTAAAAATGTAAAATATGTATATAACATTAATAAATGGAATAATAATAATAAAGCCTTTTTATTTCCTATAAACCTTACATATGTAGTTACAATGTATTTTATATTTTCTTAATTCTATGTTAGTAGCTCTATTTTTAAGTGATTATAATGTTGGTTTTTATTATTTTATTATAGGAACCCCTTGGTAGGGTATAGGCCTCCTCCAACTTCTTCCAGTTTGTTCTGTCCTGTGCTATTTTTGACCAGTTTTTTCCTGCCACCGATACTATGTCGTCCGCCCATCGTTTTTGTGGTCTGCCCACGTTTCTTTTTCATTGTAGGCCAGTCCATTTCGTGCTCTTGAGAGTCCATCGCTGGTCTGTGCATCTCGCTACATGGCCGGCCCAGCTCCATTTTAGTTTTAGTGCTTGGTGTAACGCGTCTGTCAGTTTCGTCTTTTTTCTTATTTCTTGACTTCTTGTTTTTTGTATTTTTCTTAGGCGTAGCATGCTTCTCTCCATTGCCCGCTGACAAGTTCTTATTTTGTTTGCTATATTGTTTGTAAACGTCCACGTCTGGGAGCCATAGGTCAAGCAGGGCAGAATACAAGTGTCTATGATGGTCTTTTTCATATTTAGGTCGTAGTTACCTTTTAGTATTTCCCTGTGGGCCCAGTATTTGTTCCAGCTACACGTGACTCTTCTATTGATCTCATCTTCATTATTTGTTTTAGGAAACGATACTTGTTTTCCTAAGTATACGTACTGCTCCACATATTCAAGTTCAACACCGTCTAACAATATTTTTCCTTTTTTGCCTTTTGTCATTATTTTTTGTTTTGCTGAGGTTCATATGCAGGCCTACGTGTTTGCTCTCTATATTAAGTTTTTCAGAATCAGAATCAGAATCAGAATGCTTTATTTGTAAACATAGGTCAAATTACAACAGAGTGCGAGATGTTACAGATAGGTAGATCCTCTATGTTTTGCACAGAGGCGTACAAATATATTTTAATACAATCGATTTCAAATTAAATTTTATATAAATGTCAAATAGATTATTGTACATGTCATATTAATGCTATTGTCAAACAAAATTCTAAATCAATCAGGGCGTACAAATATCTTTAATTAACATTGTCGAGTTTAAAATACAATCAATTTCAAATAAAATTATATATAAATGTCAAATAGATTACGTTACATGTCATATTAATGCTATTGTCAAACAAAATTCAAAATCAATCAAAGTGTACAAAAATATTTTAATTAACATTGTCGAGTTTAAGAATACAGTCAATTGCGAATAAAATTATATGTAAATGTCAAATATATTACGTTACATGTCATATTAATGCTATTGTCAAACAAAATTCAAAATCGTCAAAATAGGTGAGGTGGCGCACAATTGTCTGAAGCAGTAATTATAGAATTGTCGTCCAAATATTCCTGTAGTGAGTAATAACATTTATTTATCAAAATTCTCAATAGTTCTGTTTTGAAATTGTCCCGATTTAACGTTTTTATTCTTTCAGGTAGTTTGTTGAATATTTTTGTGGCCATACAGAAAGTACTTTTATTCATTAGTGCAGTTTTCCCATAAGTCACTTCAAGTTCTGACTTATTTTTATCGCGTAATTTTCTGTAGTTAATTTTAGTAGCAATTTTGTATAATGAAATGTTAGATTTGACAAACATACTTGTTTCGTATATGTAAAGCGATGGCAAGGTAAGAATCTTTAGACGTATAAAGAAAGGCTGACAACTGTCTGTGCTTTTAAGGCCACACATAGCTCTGACACATCTTTTTTGGGCTCTAAATACGAGTTGTCTATCTACTGAATTGCCCCAGTATATTACGCCATATCTAAGTGTTGATGCAACATAGTTGGGATATCATATTTTCTAGCTTCTTGTGTGTTTCAGCAAAGATTGCGATATCGTCAGCAAACCTTAGATGGGTGAGACGTTCGTTGTTAATTGGGATGCCTTCAGAGATCTAGTTCAATTTGGAAAATATGCACTGCAAGACAGCTATAAACAATTTTGGAGATAGTGGGTCTCCCTGCCTGACGCCTCGGGCTATTTTGATCTCGTCGCCTCGAGATTCTAGCTTGACTCTGCTCACACTATTGTGATATATGTTTTTTAGAGTTCTAATGATAATTGGATCTATATTGCAGCTGTGCAAAGCTTGCAAGATAGAGCTATGATAGAGACTGTCAAATGCTTTTGTGTAGTCAATGAAACCTATATACAAGTCTTTGGTAAATTCGGAGTATTTTTCTGTGACTTGTTCTAGCGTGTGGATGAGGTCCATTGTCGAAAATCCCGGAGAGAAGCCTGCTTGCTCTTCCGGTTGCTCACTGTCTATTGCTGAGCTAATTTTGTTATGTAATATGGCACTAAATAACTTATACACGCTTGATAGTAGGCTGATCGGGCGGTAGTTAGCGATGTTCAGTGGGTTATATAGCAGTATTATTTCTTAGAATCAAATTAAATATGCTTGTCAGTGGTCCAGTGAGTAGTTTTGCTCCTTCTATCAATGCCTCGTTCTTTAAACCATCGGGCCCTGGGCTTTTCTCTCGCTTCAACTTTTTAATATTTTCCAAGACGTCACGTACTTTTATAATAGTTGTATCACTGATGTTTATCTCTGATCTATTTGTTTCTATGAACGGAGTCATGTCGTGTATCTCAGTAGCATATAGGTCTTTGTAGAAGTTCGTAGCATATGATATTAAGTCTTTTTTTGATTTTGTTTCTTTTTGTCCGTTTTTTAAGACGGTACCCTGACCAAAAAATCGGCATGCGATATGAGCATTCCTATTGGTCTAGCGGCACTCGTGGCGCATGAATTACAGTAGTGAATACACCCAGATTTTAGAATAAAATCTTTATAAAATCGAATTTTGGTCTTTTGAAAAAAACATTTCTACAGAAATGTTCGTTATTAAATTGTCTATCCATTAGTGTTAGTACAAAAAATAAGTAATGAACACTTTACGAGGAGATGCATGCTATCAATAATTATTTCTCATTTTTATGTTTTTTTTTAAAGGAGTTTAGTGAAATATATGCAACATTAAAAAAAAACGAAATCTACCATTTTAGAATCAATGTTATGTAGAAATTTAATGTATTTTTATTAATTGATATTTCTTTTTAAATAACGAGTAGATAGCTCCTAAAAACAGCACGAAAAACGGCTAGCGCGGCGTTTTGCTCAGGGTACCGCCTTAAGCTCTTAATCCAGTCTGTATGATTGATTAATTGCTCATAAGCTCTTTTGGCGCTTCTATATTGCGTTATACTATTTTCAATTATTTTTTGCCTGTGCCGCTTGTAATCGTTTCTTATAGCCTTGCTAGTTCGTTTGAATAGGACTGATAACTCTTCTTTCATTTCTTGTGATTATTTTTGATTTTTATGGGTTCGGTGCGCCGTTGGATCAGAAGTTTGGTTGTTTCTTTGAAGAAATAGCAAGTATGTTCGTTGTTATTGTTTGCAGTCTCAGATTTTAGGCTATTTTTTAGGTGGAGTTCGAATTTATTATAGGTTTCTTGTATGTTATTTTCATCGAAGAAGGTTTGGTCCGTAATGTTAGTTTTCAGTTTGCAAAGGTATGTCTTTATTTCTTCGTCTGTTTTCAGCGGTGACACCGAGTTTTGAGAGTGTCTTCTACACTTTTTATGGTTTTTTAAGGTTAGTGTTGCTCTTACTATTCGTATGGTCTGACGGGAAATCTACGTTGCTTAGAACCTCTATGTTTGAAATATATTTGGGATTATTAGACATGATAAAGTCGATTTCGTTTTTAGATTTTTCATCTGGCGAAATCCAGGTCCATCTTTGGTTGTTTTTCTTTTTGAAGTACGTATTCATGACGGATAGTTTATATTCAAGGGCATATTGTACCAACCTTTCTCCTCTTGTATTTCTTTTTCCGTACCCGTAATTTCCCATGATAAGGTTTTCGTTACTTTTTGGTTTTCCTATCTTGGCTTTGAAATCTCCTACTACCATGATGTTTTTGCATTTTTAAGTTGTAAGCTTCTTGTAGTATTTGATAGAATTTTTCTATGTCCTCTACTTCTGAGTCTGACGTCGGTGCGTATACTTGAATAATTGACAAGTCAACATCACCGAACTCTAGCTGAATCATTGCAACTCTTTCCGAAAGTCCGCAAAAATTTGTAATATTTTTCTTATATTCCTTTTTGATGAGAAATCCCACACCGTACTGACCGGGTGTTTCGCCAACGTAGCATAGTATGTGGTCGTTATATTCTTCTATTTTCCTTCCCATTCTTCTAATTTCCGATAGGCCAAGTATATCTATGTTTCTGTTCCAAATAGCGTACATTAGTTTAAAGTATTTTTCAGTGGTCGAGAGTGTTCTGACGTTATATGGTGCAATTTTTGAATTATTATTTTTATTTCTTGTTTTTAGAATATTTGGAGGGTTTTGGTCATGATCTTCCACGGTGACCAGCCGGGTTGGAAGATGATTGTTGTAAGTTGTCTGTTTTACAATATTTTTATAATCTGTGCGGGAGGAGGACGGCCTTGGTTGTTATATTTTTTTCTCTCTGTTTTCTATGTCCTGCTCTGGTTTTGTGTTGCTGGCCTATTTGTTGGTTAAAAAGTTTAACATACTTGGTTTCAAGACTCCTTCTGAGACGCTATTGGATCTACGTGCTGAGGAGTGGGTTTTTAACATTTTGTTATTTTTGTTGACATGTCTGCTGGCGTCGCTTTGTACTTGGGAGTCATTTGTCGGTGAAGTGTGGCCTTATATGATTAGGTTTTAATACGATTAATTTATCGTATTTTCTTGTTTTTCTAGAAAGTAAATTATTTTTCCTTTTTTATTTCTTTAAGTGCATTCAAGACTTCTTCCATGTTTTGTTGCTCAAGTATTTTGTTTTGGTACAAGTGACGCCCTCTATCGGAATATTTAGGTATTAGTTAGCCTCGTATAGATGAATCGTTGATCGGTCGATTCAGGCAGCACCCGCCAAGGTAAGTTAAATACAGTAACTATTGGTAGATGGCGTTAGTTGACGCTTTTATGTGGTAGCTTCCGAGCTGTACTGCTAGAATTGCTACTCCCCGGTAGGTGGCGTTGGTTCAACGTAGCGTCCGACCGTTTGCCTGATTTTTATGAGTCACTTGTTATAGGTTATGTTTCAGTATTTTCGCTATAATGTTTATAACGCAGCTTGTGCAGCAAATGTTTATTTGTGTAGCAGGCACCAGGCACTGTATGCCCGATGCTATGTAAGGTCACACCAATCGTCTACGGTTTCACTGTTTTACATAACATATAAGGGCATTATTATTCGGTCCATTTTATGCCATTTTTTCATGGCCAGGCTAAGATAGAAATAACCTGAAAGTAAAACGGATTAATTAGGGTTTAAAAAAATCTTTCACTAAAAGAAAGCTACATTATTCCTGAGTGACATAGGCATTTTTTTTGTACCGGAAACGGGTCCTGTCGGGACCGAAGCCGCGGGGAACAGCTAGTAAGTTATAAAAGTGGACCTGCTTGAACTTGTGATATTTTATGTACCAATCTGGGAAATATTGCGCAATATTTAACCAATTGTAAAAAAAATACCACACAATATCTAATAGTGTCAGATTATCAAAGTTACACATTCCAAAGTTTTTGGGCAACTATGCAGAGTGTACAACATTCAAAGATTTATTTACATCCTTTGATACACAATGTTGATAGTTTAGAAGATGTGTGCAAAAATGCGTTATTTAAAGGGACTAGGATTACTGTTGGGAGAAGCAGATTGTCAGATATATTGCGGATACTTCAGATAATTACACAGAATGTTGTTCATTGCTGCATCTATAAATATAAAACAAAGTCATGTTAGTTACACCTATAACTCAAGAACGGCTGGACCCATTTTTATGATTTTTGTGTTTTTGGATTTATCTTCGTCCGGAATAGGATAATAAGTAATAAAACATCGAAATAATTAAGGGAAAAAACATTTCCCATACATTTTGCGAAAACAGCGCCATGAGAGCCATGTCTTATACATGATAGAAACAAAGCACACACAAAAATGAACATGGCGTTGTATGCTGGTTCCTGTATTGCCAGTAGATGGCGTTGTGGTTTTTTTTTAAATTCATCCTATAATTCTAATATATAAAAAACAAAAAATGTTTCTACCTATGTCCGCTATAGACTCCAACCGATATGCCCCAAACCGGTTTCATTAGAAAGGCAATGCGAAGATGGTTTAAGACCAAATAAAAAAATAGTATGTAGGTATGTAGGGTATAGTAGGGTAGGTAGGTGCCATTTTGCTCAAGATAGTTTTTTGTACGTGTCACGAGCTCCCGCCAACAACAACCATTGTGTTACCTGTATAAACCATTTCATTATTAAACGACAGTTAAAATACTATAATATTCAGTGCGTGCAAAATTTTTGGGAACCTTTGAAATATTTTTTTATGGCATAACAACGTTTGCCGGGTCAGCTAGTGATAGATAAAACAATAAGCAATTTCTATCGAATTCTTTATTAAAGCGCTTATTGAGTCAGTCTAATGCTCTAGTAGCAGAATGCTCAAATAGGTTGGGTTTACTAGATACCACAGTGGAATGTCCAAATAGTCTAAAAAACCTCGGAGTTGACGTCAGCACGTGGGACATCATAATCGTTTATATAATTAGGTCCAAACTTGATTCTGAATCACGAAAGCAATGGGTGACTTTAGCTCCAAAGATGAATTAACCGTGCTCTCGGAGTTCAGAGATTTTTTGGAATCCAGATTTCGTGAGCTTTTAGACACTAAGTCAAGTGAACATAAACCAAAAGTTAACTTTTGGTCGACGGCCTTGTTGTTGTCGTGTGTACGATAACAAGCCCGTTACAACAACTTGCCCATTCTGTAAAGAAACCCACAAAATTTCGAATTGTGAGAAGTTTGCCCAAGAGAGTTACGAATCTCGTCATAGCTTTGCACAAACCAGGCGCTTGTGTTATAATTGTTCAAACGCGAATCACTCCAAGAAACTGCATCGTGTCGTATATGTAAGCAAAGGCACGATTTACTACTACATCCAAATTCGGTCGTTCCTCAAGGCTCTATATTGGGTCAATTCTTTTTTTTGATTTACATTAACGATTTGCACCAATTATTACAAAATCTTCAGAAGTTGTTCTTAATTGCTGATGACACATCTTTGATATTTAAAATAGATCGGCGGTCACAATATCTTGATGAAATGCAACTCTATTCATCAGGTCCAAAATTGGTTCACTCCAAACAATTTGGTACTAAATGAAAAAAAAGGGAATGTATTAGATTCACATTGCCGAATATTAGAAGTAGCGAAAGTGACACCATATTGAATGGAGAAAAGCTGGACTATATAAATCTAACTGTTTGCCTAGGAATTACTGTAGACGACAAATTACAATAGGGGCCTCACATAACATCTCTTGCGGGTCGGCTTTTTGCCAAATTTTTGGCTTTTCTCTTTTAATACTGACTGTTATATTGTGGTGTGACTCGTGATTAGTCGAGATTGTGGAATATTTATGTAATTAATCCATTATCGTCACTCATCCTGTTACTTTGGACCTAGTGCATGACTGTGTGGAACTTACAAAGTAAGGTTAGATAACAATTTGAAAACTGGGTAAGTTCGAGTTGGACTCGCGATCACTGGAGTCCCGCCGAAATCACTTCTTGTTTAAGACGATGAAGGCACATCAATAAAAATCAAGAAAATATCGAGCAAACGTTTTTAGAATACTTATCTTCAATAACTTCTGTGCAAAATAAAGCTGAACTTTTCCAAAGCGGGATACTTAATTTTTTACATCTGCGCTCACTATTGCATTCTAATATTTTCTTTGGGAAAATAATCAATCAAATAAAAACTCACGTAGCTGTCTATCCGAGGTGGACACTTTTTTCCTATTTATATGACGATTTTCTAAAAACTGTAATTGCTCAAGTGCTATGGATGAAATACCATAAAATCAATCATGCTCGATCACAATGATACTTATGCCAATCAATGAGTAATAATAAGTTATTAAATCAGTGTTAATGAAATTAGCTAAATCCATGGGTTAGAGGATATATTTAATCAAAGATGCAGGTATCAGAAGCGTAGCTAGGTATAGTTCTCGCCTAGCTTCTGGGCCGCCCTGAAGTTGGTTTTCCGATGCGCAAGGCACGGATCGGTGCTATTATTGTATGAGATTTATTACTGCGCACCCATTGTAGTCAACTTCAGGGAGGCCATACTTCTTGTATGTATAGTTCTCGCCATATTTCTTGTATGGCGAGAACTATAGTGAAAGGCACTGGTGCAAAACAAAACTGGGGCCGCAACTGAACTGTTTAGGTTTGATCAAATCAAAATATATAAAAATACTTTGAAGGTGCTACTTTGTTATCAGCAAGGACCCAATTTGGATTTCTGCTCAGTCCACGATTTTACACAACATTTTTATATGTCACTTTTTCACACATGTCATAGTTTCGACCCATTGGGGTCGTGAAGTGAATAATGAGAACGTACATAAGAGAATTTTATTAAGCAAGTTAGATGCTGTCCAGAAATAGAACAAGAGCGTTTTTTTCTTTTCACGACGCTCTTCGTGCGAACAGTAGCGAATTCAAGGGTCATGAGTAATGCCACTCCATAAAAAACAAAAAATTATATTCTCTGCTAAAATAACGATTAAAAAAAAACATTTTGTTTGCAAGAGGAAGCGAAGCGATCTCGAAAATTTGGTCACTTCAGATAGACTACGTTGCCGACTTATGGAGAGAATCTTCATAATCAAGAGAATTTAAAACGAAAAAGCACACAAAGTGAACTTGAAAATTTAAGACCCTCGCAATGGATGTAATAAAGCGTGCAGAACCTCCGCAATTGCGGCAACAGAAGCAGAGGTCTTTTGCATCACTAGTATGTATGGAGTTTCTTGTCCGTTCTTCTCCATAACAATCTACTTCTAAATTTAAATTTTTGACATTCACAATTTTGCCGCTTGATTGAAATCAACGATTTGACTTTGAATTTAAAGTACTGTCCGATTCGCCAGTGAATTATGTCAGCAGAACCCAACGTTTGATGCCATTTCCGAAAAAAATATACAAAGCTTGGCACTTTGTGAAAAAATCAGTAATTCCTCAAAACTTATTTGGAATTCCCCTTTATTCTTTCAAATGAGTGGCTATGATTAAAATCGTGTTGCAACCTATTTTATTATGATTCTGAAGTTGGCGAATTTTTTGTTAGTTATATTTGATGTTTGATGGTCAGGGTCCGAGGGCTCCCTGAGCTTTGGGGCCCCGGTGCACTGCACTGGGCCTACAACAGCTAGGCCCCTGGCAGGTATCCTATGAAAGCTCACACGATTGGTTTTTATCTTTAGATATGTTATGTAAGGTTGAGCTGCTGCCACATTTATTTTCATTTTAATAGGAAAATATCTACATACGAAGAAGAACGCAATAAGTCTGTGAAGTTTATTAGATTTTACGCGAATATGCCTATATCAGATCGGCAGACAAACATATAGTGAAAAAATTGCCTATTGTTTAACTAACGGAACCCTAAATATCATTGTTACTCACAGGATGATAATATCTAACAATAGTTAATGAGCAAATCTAACGTAATCTCGTAAAGCGTCATTCATCACAGAATGTGCGCGAGAATGACTCTATTGCCAATATTATTAATTGTTTTATTGAAATTGTGTGATGTTACAAATCACGTGGAAAGTCAAATTTGCACCAGAGCAGTATGGTAAGTAAGTAGGGCATGTACCTACCCGGTAGGCTACTAAGAAAGTTGCTATATTTAAATCATGAAGAGAGAACTGTCTGACGATATTTCTACTTTATTGTTAGATTGGGAGGCCAGAGCAAATATGAATTTTTGAGCTTTAATTTAATTATCTGGCCTGTAACTGTTTTAACAATCAATTTCTATGGACGGTGGTCCCCAAACTCGGTAGAACCTGTATCTTGGGGAACTGAGTTGTGATAACATTCATCGTCATCATCGTCATTTGAGCCGGCAGACGTCCACTGCGGAACAAAACAATTTTTTTTTAATTAGAAGGCTGGTTTAAACAAGCTTTTATTTAGTTTCACCTAACCTAGTAACCTGTCTTAGTGTAAATTTGACCCACTTCTCGATGTTCGATTAAGATTATGCAGACACGTTTGTTTCTCACGACAGCACAATTTTTGATATAAAAGCTTCTTTTAAAAAGGTATTTTTTAAATTCAGTTTTCGTTTTTTTTTAAATTTGGTAGGTATTAACATTTAATATTTTTTTCTACAGGGTCACGAAAGATGTTTATGTAACTAATTGGTATACGTACTCGTACACTACTAGGGGCTCCGACTGTTGGATTAATTGGTGTAACAAAGTCAGAAGGTATAGTAGCTATCAAGCGGGTCATTACGTTAAAGTGAGTTGAACTTCTGTATTCTAATTAATAGTAATTATAATATACGGTAGATTCTGCTTTGCCGCAACATGCCTAGGGTGAGGGGCCAGACTAAGAGAGATACAATCCGCAGGGCAGCTTTGTGGCGAGCTGGTAGGCAGTGGCGACCTCACGGACCTGATCTCCAGGGAGTAGTCTTGTTCCTCATCTCTGGCTTGCCTTTATTGGCCGGTTGGAGTGAAAACTTACGGGGACCAGAGCTCTTACCTCTCTCTTGCTTTAATTGGCTGGCTTGAGTGGAGATTCGCAAAAGCAAAATCGAAGGAAGGAAGTTCACCCAGTAAGGTGCTGGTGGATCTTGACCGTACTTCTGAGATTGTCCTGATAGCCGTGGTATACCTCACCACTCCTCAAGCTACTCCGGATATGTTGCCCACTTGGCGCTACGTCACTAAAGTGCTAGCGACCCTTTATGGACGCCCATTAATTGAGTTTGCAAGTCACCCCCTGCCATTTTATAGCCGTTTAGTACAACAGTGGTCGGTCAGGGGCCGGTATTCCTCCTATAGTTTAGGGCAATCGATCCACTAAACCTACAAAATCCATGGCCCAATACATTTTATCTCCATAACTTGCAATAGTCCTGCACCAACCGGGGTTTGTCCTTGGGTGCATTTGCGTAGTGCATACAGGGATAATCGTCAGTTGGTGTCACATTGCCTGATACATGCCTAACGGGGCCTCTACGAGTTGGTTTCGGCTCCTTGCACGCTTTTCAAAAGACCGGGTCAAGTTGTGTGAGTATATCTGGCAGGCCCCAACGAGATTTATCAACAGGTGATAGCTTTTCATAAAGGCATTATTTTGTACCTAAAGAAAATAAATAAGATCTTTTTTGTACCTGGACAGTTTTTGATTGAATGACGTTTTTATGAAGTGTCTAGATAGCAGGCCCCTTAAGATTAATTATATTATTATCATACTTTTAGATCGCCCAATAGTGCTCGGAGTTAGAAACTATTATGTACCTTACAAATCCAAAATTTCGACTTTCTGTGAGCTTTACTTCAGAAGATATTCGTTATTTAAACAAACGTCCAGCCAGCGGGCCCGTTTTTTAAATACACCTTCAACTGTCAATAAGCAGACACAATAGAAATTACCATTGTTTTAATCCGATTCGGATGAATGGACAGATGACCGTACTCTTTTAAATCATACAATAGTGTTAGGAACTTGATACTATTATGTTCCTTACAAATCCAAAATTTTCGCCTTTCTGTGAGCTATGCTTTACAAGATATTGGTTAATTAAATAAGTATTCATCAACGTACCTAGTTAAATTTGCGTTTGCACAATACAATTACGTCTTTGCTTGCTATGCGCATTTGCATTACTAAATAATTTGTATCTTTGCGGATTGTTTTACAGGAAAAGAAAAAATAAATATTTATTCGCTGTAATGTAAACAATAATAAATACTTAATAGTAAGTATAGTAACATATATAACACTATTATATATAACACTATTGTATGATTTAAAAGAGTAGTATTTAAAAAAGGGGCCCGCTGGCTGGACGTTTGTTTAAATAACGAATATCTTCTGAAATATAGCTCACAGAAAGTCAAAATTTTGGATTTGTAAGGTAAATAATAGTATCAAGCTCCTAACACCATTGTATGATATAAAAGAGTAGTATTTAAAAAAGGGGCCCGCTGGCTGGACGTTTGTTTAAATAACGAATATCTTCTAAAGTAAAGCTCACAGAAAGTTGAAATTTTGGATTTGTAAGGTACATAATTTATTTATTTATTTATTAATCACAAAATCCACAGCTCTTAAAAATACATTAACACACTTATTGTTCCACTATTACAGCCAATTACGGATTTACAATTTATTAACTTTACAAAATAAAATTGCAACAGAAACCTAGAACAACAAAACATACATAATATTTGAAAACTCTTGTGAAGTGTATAAGAGGAGTTGTGTGTGAGTGTGTTACAGTATTGTATAATGCGTATCAAATGAGAGGAATAACGACCCCCGCAAGCTACAATCGGACAAGACCGCACCGCTAGCAACACAATAATTCATCCCAAAAGCCCAGGGTCAGTTATTTATATTAAGCCCTAGATTCCGTAATAAACCATTCCGCCGCCAACAGCACAATCCCCAGGAATCGCGTCACAATGAGCGAAGCCGCCGACCGTCCTCTCACTCGGAACGCACAGTAGTGTTAATAGTGTGGTGTATAGTGTGGTGTAGTCTATGTAGGTCTGTATTTGTACCTTCAATTCAATTCCTATTATTTTCATTCAGCTTTAGTTTTATTAGTCAGTTCACCACACAAAGAGGTTAGTAATAGTTTCCTGAACATACCTTTTCTGGAATTAAATATATCAATGTGAGAGAATTGTTTATTAAAGTTCCTTAGTATCCTATCGATAACTGAGTTTTTAGCGTAGTTTGTACTACTGTGTGGCACATCGAAAAACTGCGTGTGCCTAGTCCGTCGAGACGGAGTACTCAATCTTAGAACTAAGTCATTAAGAGCGATACTGTTAATGTTACCACTACAAATATTATAAAGAAACAACATATCCGAAATCATACGTCTGTTCTCCAATGAAAGTATATTATGATGTTTGCATGATAAAAGATAATCTTTTTGTCTGAAATTACTGCGATAATTAATATATTTAATGAATTTAGACTGTATGGATTCTATCTGCTGAATATATACCAAGTAGTGAGGATTCCAGATATTACTACAGTATTCCAAGATACTGCGTATGTACGCAAAATAAAGTATTTTGATGCAATCTATATCGGTAAATAATTTACACATACGCATAATAAAGCCAAGATTTCTGTATGCCTTACCAACGACATAGGTCACATGCTCCGAAAACAGAAGTTTAGCATCCAGAACGACACCAAGATCCTTAACAGTATTACCACGCACAATAGTGCCACCACTAAGACTATAACAGTAGGGGATGCAATTTCGCTTCCTAGTAAATGTTACGACCTGACATTTATTTACATTTACATTGATTCTATTGGTACTATAGTAGTCAGATAATCTATCCAAGTCATTTTGTAGCTTCTCACAATCATCCTTATTCCTAATATTCATATAAATCTTGGTGTCGTTCGCATACATCAAAAACCTTGCATCGAGAATATGTTCTCCTATGTCGTATAGGTATATAGAGTACAACAGGGGTGCCAAAATGGAGCCCTGTGGCACACCAGATGGTATGGTTACGCAGTCAGACCTTATTCCACCAAGTATAAAAATTTGAGACCGATTCCTAAGGTATGACTCAAACCATCTGAGCAAGTTACCGCGGATTCCAAGCTCCTGCAACATACGCAGAAGGATCACGTGATCCACACGGTCGAAGGCTTTTTTAAAGTCCGTGTAGATCACGTCAACCTGTCCACCACCATCCATATCACTGACAACACTATCAACAAATACTGCTCAATTTGTGTTAGTAGACTGGCCCTTAATAAACCCGTGCTGTTGTTGCAGAATTAATTTAGATATAGTTGGATAAATAAAGTTGTGTACTATTTTCTCCATTATTTTTCCTAAAACATTCAAAATTGATATGGGACGATCATTCTTTATACTATTCCTACAGCCTTTTTTGTGAATGGGTACAATGTGTGCAGTTTTCCATATAGTTGGACAGTAACCCTCACGGAAACACCGGTTGAAGATATAAGTAATTGGTAAAGACAGGGATTTAGCACAATTAACAAAGAAAAGAGGGGGCACAGTGTCACTTCCTGGACCCTTCGATGTATCTAAATTCTGCAAGAGCTTGAGAATGCTCACATTGTCGATGGTCAGGTTGTGTAGTGTGTAGCCGTATGTTTCACAGTCAGTTGAGAAAGACGTGTAAGATCCGAGCCTACTGCTAAAATTCTTGTAGAAAGAAATCATTAAATGCGTTACATATTTCGGCCTGACTTGTTAGATGGTTATTATCATAAGTCATATATTTCGGGTAATTATTTTTATTCTTTTTCCTATCTTTAACGTAAGTCCAAAAATGTTTAGGTGTAGTTTTTATGTTTTCTTGTGATCTGTGTAGATAACGGTTATGACACTCCTTTTGCAACTTTTTCAGCCGATCCCTTAATAAAACGAAAGTTGCGTAATCGTGGGGGTTATTATATCTCTTCCATTGCCTGTGCGCCTTCGACTTTTCCTTAATTACATTAATTAATGCCCGACTGTACCAGACGGGGTAGCTGTAGGTTCCTCCTACGGTGACTTTTGGGACAAATTTAGCAATAACCGAATTAATGACTGAGTAAAACATGTCTATTACATGATGAAGTTGAGCATCATCATTACAAATTAATCCCCAATCACACTCCAGTAATTCGTTATTAATGGCTTCATAATTGCCCCTCCTATAAACATGCTTTTGAAATAACTTCAATTTTAAGGGAGGAATTAGAATATCTAAGGCTTTGACAAGAATTGCAGGGTGAAACGCGTCTTCAGGTACCAACGGACAACTCGATCTTATAGTGTTGTTAGGAAAATTGGCAAAAATTAAATCTAGAGTATGATTGTGAGAATTAGTGAAAAAATTAAATTGTTTCAAACCGCAGTAAAACATTGTGTTAATAAGGTGGGACGCGGAGTTTTGTACCTCAACGGAGCCTTTCCGTTGCAGCACAGGCTGTCCACTTGTCCAGTCAATACCAGGTAAGTTAAAATCGCCCGACACTAGGAAATAATCGTTAGGGTTCTGGTCAATTACCTCAGACATTACCTGCGTTAATGATTGAATACGTTCCGATATCGCGCGGTCTGGCGGCAGGTAAACCGTCGCGATGTGTAAATTGCGACTTATGCCAAGTACTCGAGCGGGAATAGTTACCCAGACGCTCTCAAGGTCAGGGCGGCCCCACTCAGTGCGTACGCGAGCTTGCAGCCGCGAAGCGCAAGCAATCATTACCCCACCGCCTAGCGAGCCGCGATCGCGTCTAAACAAATCCTAAATATCGTTACATAGTTCGGAGTCTAAGATGCCGTCATGTAGTCAGGTTTCGGTAAACATTACTACTACTGCATTTACTACTGTGTTTGTGAATATGAGAAAATAAAGAAATTAATAATAATAATTAATATATCATTATCAGATGACAGTATGATCTCGTAAAAAGTATTGGTTTTAGCGCGCAAACCCCGTACATTGTGATAGAAAAACTGTAGATAATTATTGTTACACTTGGCCATCGCGAATGAGTGTTTGCAATGGTGATTCATACATTAACACAGTGACACGCAGCTGTGAGTCGCCGCTACAACTAGGTACATTGTGAAGTTTATGTTTACCAATTAAAAATGTGTATCTGAATGAATCTAACAGTAAACCCCGAGTGCAGGCAGTGTATGCCATAGCAGGCAGTAAGTGTGTATTTGTGAATGAGTAACTTTGTTGTGTATGATGTTCTGTGTGATGGTTAATTATACTATAGAATTGAAAAGTGAGACAGTAGGTTGTTGGGTATGAATTATAATAAAAGCTAAAAGCGGTATCCAACGCAATTAAAACAAGACTTGATAGACAATTGATACAAAATAAGAAAACAATGAGTACTCCTACACAACCTTTTTCAGATCTTCTTCTGATAGCACAAGAATATGCTGAGAACCGTCTACCTTCCTTAAATAAATACGACAGTTTTTTGTCCATATATATTTATAGTTGAGTTCATTAGCTTTGAGCTTGCATTGTTTCAATAGGTTTTTATTATATTTGGTGAGGTGTTCATTGACATATATCTTAGATTTAGGGGTGGTCGCTGTCTGAAGAACTAGGTCATGCAGATTGATACCTCGCAATTTCCGTGCTGCAGCCACTATAGCGTCCTTAGTGCTACGTTGCTTGAGTCTTGCTACAATATTCCTTGGCAGATGAGAGTTGTTATGTTGCTGTGTTTGGACGCGGTGTGCAAATTCTACGTCATCACTTTTGATAGGCACTCCAACATATTCCGCTAGTTGCAAGACTATGTCCACGGTTTGTTCCTCCTTATTTTCAGGTAACCCAGAGATCTCAATGTTTTGTAGGCGAACCCACTGATCCTGACGAACTTGCTCAATCTCCAGTCGATTTAGGCGTGTCTCGACGTTGAGAAGGTTATTACGGAGTACCTGATTCTCATCTCGTAGTGTTTTCAAATCGGTGTTATTGGATGCGATATGTTTCATGACGTCATCATATTGAGAACTAATAAACTTAACCGACTTTTCAAATTCAGCAATTTGTGTTTGCATTTTATGAAACTCTGGCGTTAACATGTCGCGAATAATAATGGGTAACTCTTTTCGTATAGCATCAAGCACTTCGGCTGACCCCGCAGAGGAACTGCACTGAGGTAGGTCCGATGACGTACTAGCCTTCCTTACGGTCACATTTTGAGCTTGACTACAGTCTGTTACTTGTGTTTCAGTAGTTTTAGCTGGTGTGTCATGATTTTTGGAAAGGCCTTTGTTGCATTTGGAGCATATCCAAGACTTAAGGGCAGATGCCGTGGCATCAGCTGCTATGTTAGCACACAGCAAATGGTAGTGATTGCCGCATTGTTTCTTTGAGCACGTAACCCTATCCGCCACTGATATTGGGGTTTTGCATTCAATGCATTTGTTCATTCTTTTATCCATGATGAGAGAAAGGGTAACAAGTATATCAATTTGATGGTGGTGGTGGGTAGTTGAATATATTTTCTTGCCAAGTAGACACAAGGTTCACTTCACTCAGACACAAGGTCTATAATTGCAGTCACGGGAAAGCACAAACTGTATGTTAAATCGAAAACACGTCTATATTCTGAGCAATACCAACGACATAATAGTATCAAGCTCCTAACAACATTGGGTGATCTGAAAGTATAATAACAATATAAATAATCATAAGGAGCCCGCTAGCTAGACACTTCATAAAAACGTCATTCAATCAAAAACTGTCGAGGTACAAAATATATCTTATTTATTTTCTTTAGGTACAAAATAATGCCTTTATGAAAAGCTATCACCTGTTGATAAATCTCGTTGGGGCCTGCCAGATAGACTCACACGGTCAAGTTATATCAGATAAACAATTTACACAATGGAAAAAATAAATAAATAAACAACACAGCACAATATAAATGGCCATGGGCCCCAAACTAGGTACAGGGCAATTAAAGAAAATGTAGAGTTGGGAGATTGAATGTTCTGTGTGACACAGAATAATGTTAATATTTAAAGAATTATTATAAATCAAAATTAAAAATAATAAATCAAATTCAATTATTTCTTTAAAACATTACAATAAAATTAATATTATGAGTCAAATCGAAAAAAAAGACATAAAATTACAGGTACAATTCAGATCACGGTTGAAATTGAAATCAGAATTAAACTTCATTTCAATTAATCTAAGATCACTGGTGGCCCAGTGAAGAGCAGTGGTGGCTTTATGTAAATTATTGAATCACCACTGCTCTCAAAACGGTGAAGGAAAACATGTCCTAGAACCAAAAATTCGAAATCTTGTGGCGTCCAACAACTCGCATTGGGCCCGCGTGGTAGATTATGGCATATTCCCTCTCACAGAGAGGAGACCTGTGTCCCAGCAGTGAGAACATTAAAAAAATGTTAATTATAAACTCAAAAAACCCGACATTTAAAATGCGAACTAAAAAGACGAGAGCTAGCTGACCAAAACCAGATGTATCCTCCGACCGCACAGCATGATTTTCTTCTTGTTAACGTCTTTTTAGTTCACTTTTGAAGCAGTCGGATTTTTTGAGACTTTTTTATTTGTTTTTATTAACAACTTTTTAATTTTTTTTTTAATTAGGTACATTTAACATAAGTGTTTTATATTTTTGAAATCACCTCTTAAAATCCTTTATTTTGATAACCCACACGAAGGGTTTGAAAAAAAAAAACTTTTTCGCGCACAAAATGGCGCCCAAATTCCGCTATTTTTTACTTTTCCAATTTTAATGTAGGTAGCCATTAAAACTCGCAGGGTCAAGACAAATCGATTGACGTAAAAATCATCATAATCGGCCAACGTGTTTGGTCTCTAGAACGCCACATAGGAACAAACATATATACATACATAGACTGATAAACACATTACCCTCCTTCAGCAGTCGGGTTCAATCAATCAATATCAAACAGGAATGACATGAATAACTTATTTGTTATTTGCTAAACTTCTTAATTTTTTTACAGGAATACTTTTTGATATGCCATAATGACTACATATTATAAAACAATATAGTTAAAGTTTAAAAATATAGTCAGTTAAGTTAAATAATATAGTCTCCTGCCGCGTCTGTTCGCGATAAACTCAAAAAGTAGTGAACGGATTTTCATTTGGTTTCCACCAATAGATAGAGTGAGAAACGAGAAGGTTTTACTAGTTAATTTTCACAGGTGAAAGTAATAAATAACTCCAAGTCATAGGTTTTAAGGACATTTTTAGGGTTCAGTACTCGAAGGGTTCAAACGGAGCCCTATTGCTGTTACTTATGTGTGTCTGTCCGACTGTCTGTCTGTCACACATATTTTTGTTCCGAAGAATTTTTTAACTTCCTATTGACCTATGAACTTGAAATTTGGTCATAATGTTTATTATATATACTAATTTATACTTCTATACTAATACTAATCTATACTAATATTATAAAGAGGAAAGATTTGTATTTTTGTATGTAACGAATAAACTTAAAAACTACAGGACATCATTGCGAAGCTACACTATCCCCGGGTGACATAGGCGACTTCTTATCCCTGTATGCCCACAGGAACGGGAACTACGCGGGTGAAACCGCGAGGCGTCCGCTAGTTACGTATATTTTACTCGGGTCTCCGCCAGATAACAAAAAAATTATGTAATTCATCCGACTTGTACCTTACGTAACTTAAAAAAAACATGTTTTTTTATTGAGTTATTTAGATAATTTTGGTTTCAAATGAAAGGTGTAGGCGTAGAGCCATTTTATCCGTTTAAATCATGTAAATCAGTGTAGATGAGATTTTAACTCATGACTGAATGCCAGGTGAAAGGGTCACGGACGCACCTTACTGCGATACGTTTGTTTTGATCGTGTTAGCGACACTGTCTACATTTTTTTGGTATCGTTTTAATATTTTGAAAAACATTGGTAGACAGGTGTAAACGACTTTAATCACTGATTGTAACTCGAATCACGACCAAATCGACTACCGGTACATCGAGGTTTTGAAGTGTTTGTACAAAAACGCCACCATGTCAGTTCGACTTCATGATCAGATCTCGGAACCCGTCCTTCTGCAGCGAGGCGTGAGACAGGGAGACGTTTTATCTCCGAAACTGTTCACCGCTGCACTAGAGGATGTATTCAAGGTTCTGGACTGGAGAGGGCTAGGTATCAAGGTCAATGGCGAGTACATCACTCACCTTCAATTTGCCGACGATATAGTGGTTATGGCTGAGACCATGGAGGACTTCAGTACAGTGCTCGATGACCTCAGAAGAGCTACCAAAAGAGTGGGTCTTAGGATGAACATGGAAGGTGATGTTGAATGCCCATGTTACACCCACTCCTATCAAAGTCGGAGACTCTACACTCAAAGTTGTAGACGACTATGTCTACCTGGGACAAACGATCCAGTTGGGTAGGGCCAACTTCGAGAAAGAGGTCAATCGTCGAATCCGACTCGGCTGGGCGGCGTTCGGGAAGTTGGTCATAAGTTTGTGTTGCCAGTGATGACATATGGCTCTGAGACGTGTCGCTTACAATGGGCTCTCATCAGAAAGCTTACAGTCACTCAAAGGGCAATGGAGAGAGCTATGCTCGGCGTTTCCTTGCGTGATCGAATAAGAAATGTACAGATCCGCAAGAGAACCTGGGTTACCAACATAGCCCGAAGAATTGCCAAACTTAAGTGGCAGTGGGCAGGGCACATTGCTCGCAAAATGGATGGCCGATGTGACATGGGGAATGGGGAAAAGTTCTGGAGTGGTGACCGCGAACCGAAAGACGTTGCATTGGAATGCCACACACCAGGTGGACCGATGACCTGATGAAGGTTGCGGAGATCCGCTGGTTGCGGGACATACGGTACGCGCAATGTTGCGACCTTCTACCAAAAAAAGCAGTTTTTTTGGTATAAGGTCGTTACTAAACTAATATCAAAACTGAACAGAAAATCAAAATATTAACAAAAACGCCACAAAATAAATGGATAATTTTTATTTCCGTTGAAAGTACGAGCTATCCCCTCTTTTATAACCAACTTATGCTCTCATACAGAAAAAAACATATGCGCAACAGCGGTCCATAGAAAGATGGGCAATCTCCTTTGTTACATAGATAATCATAACCTAGATTAGCGCATAGGTATAATACTTGTTTAACCCAGTAAATGGCATGGCTTAATGAAGCCTTTCAATCAAGCCATTGCAGCCACTATCGAATTAACAAGATTCTGTAAAGAATTATTTATTTATTTTGTTTATCCACGCACCGGAACACCTTTCAGCAATTACACGAATGGAGCACAATCTTATAATAAACTCACTATAAGTCCAGGTTTCCTCACGATGTTTTCCTTCACCGTTGTCAGCGATGTCCAAGATAAACTTAGAAAGTACATATGAATTGAAAAAGTCACATTGGTACTTGCTCACCTCAAGGACGAGAGGCGAGGCCTTAGCCACTGGGCCCCCACGATACATTATAGATAAAGATAATTGCTCATTCCAAACCCATTAAGGCATGAAAAAATAGCCCTTTTACGATACAAATTGATACTCAGACTCAGGAAGTGGCTTCTATGACAATATCCGCTTGATAACAAAACGACGACCCAATGAATTATTATTTTTCATTATAATTTCAGAGAGCTGTAACCGAACAGACAAGAGAATGCTGCCCCGGTTATGTGAGAGATTTTAGTAATTCTTCGTAAGTACCTTAATACTTGTTGTAAACAAGCGATCTGACTAGCAAATTTTTCGCATCTAACGACATTAGGATTGGGTCCCGCTTAGTATACTTATCGTACTTTTTTATTAACTGTGACATAAATGAGCTATCAGTGATTAATAAAATTTATATAAGAATTTAATAATGGCATAAATTAACTAAGAATAATATGGTTTTCAGACTCGTCTGTAATCCGATATGCTCAAAGCCTTGTACGAATGGCTACTGTCGCAATCCAGATGAATGTGGATGTAACACGGGTTATATATTGGACCTCAAAAATAAGTACAACTGCCTGCCTAGTTGCTCTAAACCATGTGGATATGGTACCTGTATCGCGCCAGAGATATGTGATTGCAACAAGGGTTATAAATTTGCGAATGGAACCTGCCAACCAGTTTGCAGTAAGCCCTGTGCCAATGGTACTTGTATAGCCCCAGAGACATGTGAATGTTTGCCGGGATACAAAAAATCAGCCGAAGACATCTGCAACCCTCACTGCTCAAGTGGATGCCCTAACGGCAGTTGTGTTACACCTGAGTACTGTGTGTGTGACCCAGGATGGCAAATGATACAATCACATGGCATGGTAAACAAAACATGTCAACCTATTTGCACGAAACCTTGTACAAATGGCTTCTGCCGCAATCCAGATGAATGTGGTTGTAACGCTGGTTATATTTTGGACCTCAAAAATAAATATAACTGCCTGCCACGTTGCTCTAAACCATGTGGACATGGTTCGTGTATCGCGCCAGAAAAATGTGATTGCAACAAGGGTTATAAATTTGCGAATGGAACCTGCCAACCAGTTTGCAGTAAGCCCTGTGCCAATGGTACTTGTATAGCCCCAGAGACATGTGAATGTTTGCCGGGATACAAAAAATCAGCCGAAGACATCTGCAATCCTCACTGCTTAAGTGGATGCCCTAACGGCAGTTGTGTTGCACCTGAGTACTGTGTGTGTGACCCAGGATGGCAAATGATACAATCACATGGCACGGTAACCAAAACATGTCAACCGATTTGCATGAAACCTTGTACAAATGGCTTCTGCCGCAATCCAGATGAATGTGGTTGTAACACTGGTTATATTTTGGACCTCAAAAATAAATACAACTGCCTGCCACGTTGCTCTAAACCATGTGGACATGGTACCTGTATCGCGCCAGAAAAATGTGATTGCAACAAGGGTTATAAATTTACGAATGGAATCTGCCAACCAGTTTGCAGTAAGCCCTGTGCTAATGGTACTTGTACAGCCCCAGAGGCATGTGAATGTTTGCCGGGATACCAAAAATCTGCCGAAGATATCTGCAATCCTCACTGCTCCAGTGGTTGCCCTAATGGCAGTTGTGTTGCACCTGAGAACTGTGTGTGTGATCCAGGATGGCAAATGATACAATCGCATGGCACGGTTAACAAAACATGTCAACCTATTTGCATGAAACCTTGCACAAATGGCTTCTGCCGCAATCCAGATGAATGTGGTTGTAACACTGGTTATATATTGGACCTCAAAAATAAATACAACTGCCTGCCACGTTGCTCTAAACCATGTGGACATGGTACCTGTACCGCGCCAGAAAAATGTGATTGCAACAAGGGTTATAAATTTACGAATGGAACCTGCCAACCAGTTTGCAGTAAGCCCTGTGCCAATGGTACTTGTATAGCCCCAGAGACATGTGAATGTTTGCCGGGATACCAAAAATCAGCCGAAGACATCTGCAAGCCTCACTGCTCCAGTGGATGCCCTAACGGCAGTTGTGTTGGACCTGAGAACTGTTCGTGTGACCCAGGATGGCAAATGATACAATCACATGGCACGGTAAACAAAACATGTCAACCTATTTGCACGAAACCTTGTACAAATGGCTTCTGCCGCAATCCAGATGAATGTGGTTGTAACACTGGTTATATATTGGACCTCAAAAATAAATACAACTGCCTGCCACGTTGCTCTAAACCATGTGGACATGGTACCTGTATCGCGCCAGAAAAATGTGATTGCAACAAGGGTTATAAATTTGCAAATGGAACCTGCCAACCAGTTTGCAATAAGCCCTGTGCCAATGGTACTTGTATAGCCCCAGAGACATGTGAATGTTTGCCTGGATACCAAAAATCAGCCGAAGACATCTGCAATCCTCACTGCTCCAATGGATGCCCTAACGGCAGTTGTGTTGGACCTGAGAACTGTTCGTGTGACCCAGGATGGCAAATGATAGAATCACATGGCACGGTAAACAAAACATGTCAACCTATTTGCACGAAACCTTGTACAAATGGCTTCTGCCGCAATCCGGATGAATGTGGTTGTAACACTGGTTATATTTTGGACCTCAAAAATAAATACAACTGCCTGCCACGTTGCTCTAAACCATGTGGACATGGTACCTGTATCGCGCCAGAAAAATGTGATTGCAACAAGGGTTATAAATTTGCAAATGGAACCTGCCAACCAGTTTGCAGTAAGCCCTGTGCCAATGGTACTTGTATAGTCCCAGAGACATGTGAATGTTTGCCGGGATACCAAAAATCAGCCGAAGACATCTGCAAGCTTCACTGCTCCAGTGGATGCCCTAGCGGAAGTTGTGTTGGACCTGAGAAATGTTCTAGTAACTCAGAATGGAAAATCATCCATACCAATGGTACAATTAACAAAACTTCTGAACTGACATGCAGCAAACGCTGTATTAATGGCACTTGTATAGCCCCCGAAACTTGTAAATGTCACTCTGGCTATGTAGAATCAGAAAAGAATATTTGCCGGCCACATTGTTCAAATGGGTGTCTTCATGGCATTTGTGTTAGTCCTGAAACTTGCATCTGTAACGCAGGATGGAAAATGACTCAAAAACAACTTGGCACAAATAACGGAACGTGTCAACCTATTTGTACTAAGCCCTGTGTGAATGGTACATGTGTCGCTCCAGAGACTTGCAAATGTCTGGAGGGATATACAAAAACAGAGAAAAATATCTGCAAGGCATATTGCTCTGTCGGATGTTCACACGGCACATGTGTGAGCCCTGGCTTCTGTATTTGTAATCCAGGATGGTATAAAAGTAATATAAATGGTACTTGTGTGGCGGACAGTATCGAAATTGGTAAAAATACTGGACAGAGAAATTGGTAAGTTGTGTGATTAAATAGTATTAAATAAAATAGAATAGTATAATTATTAATAAAACAGGTGCGTATCTTGTTGCTACTGGTCTGATTAGGTACTTACTTATGATACCTATCAATATCCAGATATTGAAGACCGTGCCCTATTGTCATGCACAAACAACTATGACGCGTTCATTGAGATGGAGTTTAATTTTTTTTATTTTGAAAAAGAGTTAGGCTCGTGTTGGGCCAGTGCAAAAAGAACGACTAGCCCCGACTGCGGCAGGGTAATGTTTTTCGAGCGTATTTGTATGTATGTATTTATGTCAATTTCTATAGCACGCTCTACAGCCCAAACGGCTTGACCGATTTTGACATATGAGGTGGTGTTGGATTCGTCGTAATTGTGGGATGACTTAAGCTATATTATTTTCAAACACGGCGTGCCACCTGAACAAAAAGGGGGGTATACCATTTTTTTCGTTTTCATAACAATATGGGTATCAAATTAAAGCTATTAAATAGACCATTCCAAATCCTAACACTTTTATGTTACCATTTTAACAGAAAAACAAAATAAGCAGTATTTTTGATAGCAAATTAAATAAGTAAAACCGTCACATTTTTTTATTCACTTAAACCATATTTTATGGTATTTATAATATGTTTTACCACATAACATATTTGGAGATCTTGTTTATTAATAAAACTAAAAAAAAAACTGTAATAAAACAAATGATTATAAAAACAAAAAACCCGATTTCTAACAAATAATTGACTGAAACGAGAAAAACAAATACTATTAAAATATACATTATATGAGGTGATGCAAGGGAGATAAAAAAAAATTATAGAGAAACCTACCAAAACTTCATTTTCACCTTTGGCAGCACCTCATAATATATAATGTTTTTTAATAGTACTTGATTTAATCTTTTCAATTAATTATTTTTTAGCAGTCGGGTTTGTTTGTTTTTGTAACAATTGCTGTTTTTTTATTCTGTAGCAGTGATTTAAAAAAGAAAAACACCAACATTTTCAGGGTGCAGTCCAACTGGATGTACATCGTGGGCACTAGTATTGTGGTGGTGTTGATGTTACTAACAATCATTGTTATTCGTCGTTCCAGACGAAATAAATCTCTGGACGATGGTAAGTAAATGTTTATTTAAATCTGCAGACTATTGCGCAATTTTATGTATTCAAAGCAGAATACATTCATATTACTTTTACTGCTTTGAATAAGGCATAAAAAACTGCGTGTATTTATGACTGCCTCACGTTATATAAAACTGAAGAACATTCCTTGGCAACTCTCATGACTAACATGGTGATAATTGCAATCTTGGATTCTCATTTCTGTACCCACATCTACGCCTTTAATCACCCTTTAAATTGAACTTATTTATTTTTTGTTGTATGCAGAGTTATTTTATGTATATGCTATATTAGTTTAGTCCCTGAAAGAAAAGAAAGAAAGAAAACGTGTTAATGATCACAGAAACTGAATTATAGCAAGAACGCAAAAGGTTGGCAGCAGTATCATCACAGCGCTAATTGTCTATTTCTGCTAATTGTTTAGGTATATTCCTATATTTCATTTATTATTTATTGTATAAATTATATTGTATTTATATATTATTTCTAGCTTATATTTATGTATTGTATATATATTTAAATCCATTCAATATCGTGATTGCACCTACCACTATTTATCTCTGCATCACCCAATGGTTGACTGGTAGAAAATGCCTAAGACATTAAGTCCACCTCTGTACATTTGTGTGCTTAAAGTATTAAATAAATAAATAAATTATGCATTAACAAAACCTGAACGATAGTGTTAGTGGTATAATACTCAAGTTATGTTAGTTAAGGCAAAGTTACGAAACCATCCCCACCCTGTTAATCAAAATATTGTACTGCTAATAAATATTGTCTCCTTTAGTTAGACTTTGCCATTGGCAGTTCTTTTTACCCGAATACGGCGAAACAAAAGGGAGGGTTATGTTTTTGACCGGTATGCATGTATGTATTTTCATCTGTTCCCTCATAACTTCTAAACTTCTTACCATAATTTGACAAATGAGGTGTACTTGAAAGCATCTTGTTTGTCCGCTAATTACCGGTTATGTGACGTCACATTTAATTGAATATAGCGCCCTCTAGGAAGCACGAAGTCAAAAACAAAAATGTCTAACACCCGACCCCATCATGGACACAACATCGTGGATTCGTACATCATATTTTTGTTAAGCGTACACCTAATTTGCTTAAAACTTTTGTGCAAAACAGAGTCGCTGAAATACACGAAATGGCGAGAAAGTTTTCTTGGCGGAATGTAAGTGGAAAAGATAACCCTGCAGATATTTTTTTTTTTGGCGTGCTGATGTGCTCATGCATACTGCACTACCACGGGAGATAGTGCAGTTATGTGGTACTCTAACCCACCAAAATTCCACGGTGTCCTCCTCCACGGGAACACGAGCACGCGTTAGCACTCACCGCGAACCCGCCGCGGCTGTCCGGTCCCCCTGTGACGAGCAAGGTCAATGGCCCCGCCACCTACCATTTTGCGGCTGCAGGGGATAGGGAGAGCGGCTAACGCTATACCGACACTCCTCTTCCCCTTCGGCCCCACCGCGTCCGTCAACCAACAGACGGTGGCGACCCCGTCTAGGCCACGGAAGGTAGGGAGAGCGGCGCACCGCAATACCGGCACTCATCTCCCACCGCGGCTGCCAACCCTCAGCCGCGATATCGTATGGGACATGGGACGCTTCATTAGACATCGCGGCCCGCCTCAGTTGCGATGTCGCCTGTTACCAAGCGGCACCGCAACCCACTAGTTGGCAGCTACGTCGTTGGCTTAATCGGCAAAAGCCCTGACGAGCGGCCCCTCCTCGTGTTCCTCTTCGCTTCACCGTGGGTGACCAAGCCACGGTTACTGAGCCCCCCCACCTCGACAATGCGGGAACCCTCCGGGGGGGAACCCTACTGACCTGGTTTCGTGAGGTGTGAGTCTTGAAGACTGGTCTTCATCGACATTATGGGGGGAAAGCCCTAACTTTATGCACAGCCTTGACTTTTATAGCAATTTAAAGAACAATGGCAAAATCTTAGCTGACTTAAATTTGAGCGTCTGAAAGTGAGTTATATACCAAAGAAATTCTAAAAATTGTCTACGTTTTTTTAAAGTATAATTAGGCTGGTTCAAAACGGATAAAAAAAAACATAATAAATAGAAAGTTGTTTGATTTTTTAGTTAATTTCTTTAGCTTAGTGTTGCCATTATATATATTATCTGCTAAGTGGCAAGTAGTAATTATATCATTATTGTATTTATTGCAGTAAATGAGTTACAATACAGTTTTTGTCTTAGTGTAGATGTTCCTTGCAGGTAGGTAAGAATATTGTAGTATAGTAGAAATAAATGAATTACTTTCAATTAATAATTGGCAAAAAGACTAGTATGCAAGTCTAAAAAACCGGCCAAGTGCGAGTCGGACTCGCGCACAGAGGGTTCCGTACTTGGTAAATAGCGGTTTACGATTTATGACGTATTAAAAAAAAGCTACTGACTAGATCTCGTTCAAACCAATTTTCGCTGGCAGTTTACATAATAATGTACATCATATATTTTTTTAGTTTTATCATTCTCTTATTTTAGAAGTTACAGGGGGGGGGGGGGACACATTTACCACTTTGGAAGAGTCTCTCGCGCAAACTGTTCAGTTTAGAAAAAAAATATATTAGAAACCTCAATATCATTTTTGAATACCTATCCATAAATACCCCATACGTACGGGTTTGATGAAAAAAAAATTTTTAGTTTTAGTTTCAAGTAGGTATGGGAACCCCCAAAATTTATCGTTTTTTTTTTTTTTTTTTGTGTCAAAATCTTAATGTGGTTCCCAAAATACATCTACTTACCAAGTTTCAACAGCATAGTTCTTATAGTTTCTGAAAAAAAGTGGCTGTGACATACGGACGGACAGACAGACAGACAGACGGTACGGAACCCTAAAAATATAGCTTAGTTGTTGCCGAAGAACTTTTAATACACGTCAAGGTCAAACGTCAAAGTCGCTTAGTTTAATTTAATATACTCTTTCCAAAGAGTATATTATACATTTCATGCTAACATAAATGGGTAAGGAAAATAGTAATGCGATATTGCCCTTGTACTTCCACGAAATTGAATTATATTACTTATTAAACACATAAATTAAAAGAATATAACAACAAAATATTAAAAGTTACCCAGACATAACCTACAAAAGTTTATGACTGAATATCTATTATTCTCGACATTCTCGAACAAAAATTCTTGCACAAAAAAATTCAGAACTTCACCCTGAGTAAAACCAGATATTTTTCTTTTAATGACGTAAGAATTTAATGTCAGCTAAAATAATGTATGGGCACCTGACATTGTTCTTTGCAATTAATTTCGAATGTTAATGACTTCTAAAGCAAATGTCATAAACTCATTAATAACACAACATTCTACGCACGAACCATTTTTTCCATTCAATAGGTTTTCTCACTTTGATCGAACAATTCATCTTGCTGCTTATGTACCACGTTTTATTCACAACAGCTGTGCGCGCAATAAAAATGCTGATTATCAGATCACAAATAGAATCATTTCCAGTTGTGAGTAGTGTGTATAGTTTACAATAAAATAGAAAAGATGTCAAATCGAGCGTTAGCCTTGAGAGTTTTAATATGTTTCTAGACAGTGAAAATATAAATAGAATAGAAAGTAGGATAAATAATTCGCCTGACTTAAATTCTAGTAAAAACACCGTTTTGTTTTTTGTTTTTTTTATGTATTTTCCCCGATTACTCAAAGACGCCTGGATCGATTTAAAAAAATCTTTGAAAAATCTTTTTTTGTTTTAAAGGGTACTTCACAGGTGGTCCCTTAGTCATCAAGTCAGGATCTAATGATTTTTGATGATGGGATCTTGGAGAAATCGAGAGAACGCCTCAAATATTATAGGCACACATATAGCGATTTTGGTATTTTCATCAACAATCAATGCATTCATTTGCACTCAGAAGTATCATTTGGTGAAGTGGAACTGATGAAGAAGACCACAGATGGCCACTGGAACTCCGAAATAAAACAATGTATCCTAGTCGTGTTTGAGCTTATTTGAATAGTCATGAGATGTACTTTGGCTATAAATGATTTTCATGTTAATTGGAGGTTCCTGCCAAAACTAAAAAGAGAAAAACAAAAAACTGAATTCCAAAACAAAGCTAAAAATAACTTTCTTTTCCGAAGTCGTTGTCGAATAACGGAAAACAATGGGTACAAAAGTTAAAAATTCTTCCTCAGTACATGATGTTTTCATCAATATATTGACAAGTAACCATCATGATGTTAATGTCCTTAAACAGTTCCCTTAGAGAATCGCGCCGGCGAAGATTGTATAGCTATGATGGCTCGTTTTTGCGGAATAAAAATTGACTCAATGTCTGCAAGCCTTCCCATAGTAAGATACCGTAATACTATGAAAGTAACTAAAATAGTCTAGCCTAGCGGTATCCACATCAGTAAATTGATGAATCTTTCTAACAGCATAAGCTGCCGAACTCAGCCACCCCACAAGTGATACCAAATGAGGACCCCATTGCAACCTTGAGTCTAGCGTGATCCCCAGGAAAACCGTTTTATCGACGAATTCTAGCTTCTCCTTGTTGAATATAATGTCACAATCAGTACTTTTGACATTTGGCAAGGAAAATCTTACGCATTTGTTTTTTTACCGCGTTATTTACGTCGTCAACCTGACAAGTATGTCTATTTATTTAAAAAATTTAAAGATGTTTAGTTTGTTTTCCAATAAACTGGGTAAATCGTTTATGTATATTAAAAATAAGAAAGGACCTAAAATTGAGCCCTGGGGTACCCCCATTTTCACGTTTAACTCCGACGCATTCACACTATTTACTTGAACTAATTGCTGTCTAAGTTAATTTTAAGACCACGCTATCGCATTAGGTATACCTACCTGTAATGATAGTTGTAAGGGAGATTTTAATAATAAATAAATAAATAAGATTTTACGAAACTTAACGCTGATTGACCTAACCCTACTTCTGAAACTTGAGCATTGGCTCAAGTTTCAGAAATAATGTTTTATGATTAACGCAATCAAAAGCCTTCGACAGGTCGCAGAAGATACCTATGGCATATTGTGCCTCTTCCCACGCATTAAATATGTGTTTTAATAGGATGATACCAGCGTCAGTTGTACAACAAAATTATTTGGTGAAACCATACTGTTTATCATGCAAGATGTTATTCGTATTAAAATGAATGAGCATTTGACATAGCATTATCTTTTCTAATACCTTGCTGAAAACCGGCAACATGGATACTGGTCTATAATTATTTGTGTCTTTACTGTCCCCGGATTTAAAAAGTGGTATAACCTCACTTTATTTCATTACATCCGGAAAGACTCCTTGAAACATGAAAGAAAGAAAGAAAAGAAGAAAGAAAAAGTGTTTATTTGTCACAAAACGACATATATACAATAATAAATACCCTTAAACAGTAGTATTAGTAGTACTTAAATTAAGTTAGTAAAGACGAGAAATAAATCAAACAATAATTACATATATTAGCTACATTTTGTTTTTAACAGAAAAGAAATAGGGTGAAAAAGATGTCAGGCAGATGCATGTCGTGATTGTGGCAAGAAGGCTTCCACTCAGCATAATGCTGTGCCGTGTGGACCCACAGTACAGCGCTGATTTTCAGTGGTCGCCTAGGACGTGACGTACGGGAACCAATTCTCTCGTGTATGTTAAAATATAACAAAGAAAATTAAATAAATACAGTAAGATAAAAATAAACTAAATTTCAAATTAAGATGTGAATATGAACAACTTTTAATTTGGGATCAACATTGAAATCGCGCAAAAAAATCAGCTCTCCCGTGTGGAATCTTTATAAATTATAGCCTATGTGTTATCTGTAAAGTTTCATCAACATTCTTTCAGTAGTTTTTGCGTAAAAAAGATACAAACATTCATCCATACCTATTACATTTTTAAAGTAAAAAAAGAATATGTTAATAAATATATATTGTAAATGTGTCTTAATGAATACCTAAAACTGTTTTCCTTACAGGTGGTGCCGTGGTAATTCCAGCCCAAGAAATCGCTCCAAAAGTTTTTAATAAGTCGAAACACGATTATGATGTCCTCAGCAAAAATTCCAAACTTTAAATGCGAGGAATTCTGTGTTCTTAATTAAAAGTTAAATGTATGATTATTGTGAGTCCTCTTTTTCCATAAATTATAAAGTGGGTACCTGCTTAGTATATAACACAGTCTACTGCTTAAAATACTTAATAATTTGATTAGGGGCAGTTCGGTTCGCAGTCGGTAATTACGTATATCCTTGAAATAACTGAATATAGATAGACCTTATAACGCTAAAACAATACCGAAAAATCAACCTGCCAAATATCAATTTGATGCACTTGAGTCGATTGAAAAACGGCCCAAGAGGCTTATCGGCAACGATGCACTGGTCGCCTCAAAGCTCCAGAGCCTTGAATATCGACGCCAAGTTTAATGGCCAGTCTGTCGGTTTTTTATTGTTTCATTTCGGGGAGTGTGCGATGGAACTGCACTATTTGATTCCGCCTAGACCTTAATTTCCATCACCGGACAACAAGACGTACGGCAATGCACCACCGGTACATGGTGGACATCCCACCCATGGGTACAAAGTGTTTTGCGAATACTTTCATTGTACGCACAGCTAAGGAGTGGAATTCCCTGCCGGAGTCTTTGTTTTCTTCTTGGATAGCTACAACCTTGGGGTCTTTAAGTCAAGAGTGAATAGGTTACTTCTAGGCAAGCGTGCTTCACCATCGACCACATCATCACTTATCATCAGTTGAGATGGTGGTCAAACGCGAGCCTATCGATAAATAAAAAAAAATCAAAAAGTAATAAATAGTTACCTTTTTTCCAGGACAGATTTTCCTGGCGTCAAAAAATTTTATGTAGATATTTTTTAAATCACTTGATGAGCCTTAGGTTTTTTGTTATTAAATTTTTGAACATTGACTATGCCGATAGAAAGGCAGAAAATTGAACAACTAGAAATTGTCATATTTTAAGAATAAACTATTGTAATAAGTAAAGTAATATTTAGTGCATTAGCGAACATCTATATTATTTTCAAGTTGCATAGAAAACTTAGTATGTTTTTGAGTATTATATTCGTAATCTAAAACATTAATTGATGTCTATTTAAATAGTGTCATATTTTCTTTAGCGTACCCGCAAATTGGTAGAAACTTGAGTTTAAGGCATTTTGGTGATCTATTTATAATAATAGTTATAGTGTAAGCAGTTATAGTTATGATATAGTTATAATATTTTTTGTAATAATGTCATTTTATAAATATTTATAACATAATATTCTTATAAATAAAACATGAAAAGCATAAAAAATAATTTATTCAAACTCACAAATTAGAACTATAGTACAAAATAAATCGACACGAAATAAGCGGAGAAGCAATGCTATAGGCAGGTCTACGACCGATGGAGAAAATAGACGAGTCCACGAAGGTTCCTGCCTTTAAAGGCGGATACAGACATTGCGAGGCATGCGCAGCGCACGGTGCTCATCGCTGTGTGCGGACGTTCATATTCGTGGTGAACAAGTGCTACGACAACTCAAATCAAAGGAAAGGCGTGCGTTGCGAGGCGTGCGTGGCGCATGCCTCGCAATGTCTGTATCCACCTTGAAACGTGTGGCCGCACTGGCTGGTGGGGAGTCTTCAGTGTTGTCATCTAATACGGCTACTCCTGCCATGGCAGCGTCCTCGTAGTCTTCTTCAGTTCTCTATGATGGACCAGCTGCAACACCATTGTCCTCAGCTTGGTTTTCATCAGCCTGTAACCACAATGCACATAATATGTTAAGATCACATGGGTTTGATTTATCTCGGTCTATAGTCAGCATGGGCCCCACCGACATCAAAGTCAAAGTCAAAGTCAAATGTGTTTATTTCAAGTAGGCCATTATGTGGCACTTTTGAACGTTAAAATTTACATTTAATAAAAATTGATTCTACCGTGCATTCGAAAATGTAGGTTGTTATGGAGAAGAACGGACAAGAAACTTCATACTTACTCTTTTAAAAAAAAGTTTTATACAATATTTATATAAGTACATACATTAATAAATTCGTATACGTGAGGACGATGTACCCAGCACTACTATACTACATATAGGTATGAGAGAATTACAAGCATTAACAGGTAAATTCCTTTACTTGATAAATAGGAACATGGTCCTCACGTACTTACAAATAGTGCAAACATAGGTACATTACCTAATTAAACAACAACAGAACAGTGTGCAAGTCAATTTTTTTAAACAAAAAAAGAAGAAAAAATAAAATAAAGTGTAACGGCTAGGTCTGCGCTAGGTAAGCTGCGCAGGCCGCTAACTGGTAGTTAGGAGGTAGTTAGAGAAACAGCTTGTAATTTAATACATATATTTAAGGTTAAATATAACAGCTAGGTCGAGGGTTCTAGCGCCACTCAGTTCTGTACAAACGCCGTCACGCGGATAAAATAATAAGGGGGGGTACCGTCCCTTGGCAGCACGTGGTAGACGCGGGGACCGGTCAGCACCGGCACAGCGATAGGGTCGCCGGAACTGTAGCAGCTAGGGGTGCGCAGGGTAGGCTGCGCTGGCACCGGCTCGCGCGACGGCAGGCCGCAGGTAGGCAGGCAAGACCGGGCAGCGTGCGTAGGCTGGCACGGCGGTAAGCCGCAGGTGTCAGGTAAAAGGACCTGGCGGTGGGCGTAGGTAGCGTGCAGGTAGTTGGCAGCGTGCAGGTAGTTGGCAGCGTGCAGGTAGTTGGCAGCGTACAGCCGTGGGAGAAAGGCAAGCCTCAGCCCGTACAAAGAACCCTGAAAGCACCATAGGGTGCGCATGTTAGATGCGGTGCAAAAAGCAGCAAGCCGCATGCGATGTACCAGCTTCGTCCCCATTTTAGGCCAAGGAACGGTATGGGAACATTGTAGGTGAAAGCTCAGCACATCGCAGCGGTTTACAGATAAGAAACTTGCAAAGATAGCAAGCACATTGACAGATGCAAAGTTAGGTTAAGTATGAACACGCTAGCATTTAATAACATAAGTAAACGTGATCACTTACAATATAACACGGAGACACAATCCAATGCGGTAGAAACACATGCTCATAGCGAATTCCTTTGTCCCAGGCGACCCTTAGCCACGCGTCCAACATGACAGTGCAAATCTGATATTAATTAGGTGATGGAATCGGTATTGGTCGCCTGGCACAAAGAATAAGGTACAATAGTTAAACTAATGAGAAACTCACCCTAAATCGGGGCACCAGAATCGTGAGGATAGAAAATATGTAATTAGCTAAGCCACCGGAATCCAAATGACCGAGTGACAGTACTCCGGAAGGTTAGAGTTGTGCCGTGTTTTTAGAGATGTGACTATTGACCGACTAATTTTGATATTAGTATCATTCGACTATTTTCAGTTGAGATCTCACAACGCTACAGTACCCCGGCTGCAGAGAGAGGATTTTACCTGTATAAAATCCGCTAGAACTTACTGTACTTTCCACTATCTAGTTCAGAAGCCAGCCAGTAACACCTTTGGCTAGTTGAGTAGGTTATGTAGGTAGGTTAGGGTAAATAGGGTATGTAGGATAAGGAAGGTAGGGTTGATCTGTAGGGCAGGTGATTAGGTTGATAGAGTAGGGTAGGCAAGAACTTTAATTACTCTAGTGAATGAGATTAGTTTGATTACCAACTGACCAGTAGTTAGGTACCAAAGGAGCTTAGGACTCCTGCAGCCAAAGTTAAATAGATAAACCCCTATTGGTGAATGACCTCCCACGAGATGTGGTGGTAGTAGTCCCTTGGCATCGTTTGACCCAGTGTGAGTCAAACGCTAGCTAGCTAGGCCTACGGGACTACTGCGGATTCTTCCACTTTAGATCCTTGATATGCCAGGTACCCAGTGGTTTTCCCTGTATATCTACCAAGTCATACACCAGTGGAGACAGTTTCTTTGATACCCTGCATTTTACAAACTTAGGTGCCAGTTTTTTGCTGAAATATTTGTCCTTATCGCTCTGGTAGTACGTACGTTTCCAGACTACATCTCCCACATTGAATTCCACGTCCTTCCTACGAAGGTTGTAGTTACTAGTGTTCCTAGAGAATGCTTTCAGTAAAGCTGTTTGTACCTTGTCGAAGATGCTAGATAGGACACCCAAGTTCTCTGCATAGTGGTCCCTTGGTTGGTATATTATTTCCTTTATATCAGTGTCCTGATAGTGAGATCCGTCAGCGATCAACTCCCTACCATAGACCAGAAACGCTGGTGTGTAGCCTGTGACCTCACTGGTTGAGCTGTTTAGTGCAAACTGAACCTTTGGGATGTGTAAGTCCCAGGAGCGCTGGTCATCATTGATAAATGTGGATAACGCCGTGATTATAGTTTTATTGTAGCGTTCCACAGTATTCACTTGTGGTGTATATCTCGGTGTGTAGTGTACATCTGGTATATTGTATTTTTTAAAGAGGTTTTTCATTTCATTTGATGTAAATTGTGTTCCGTTATCCAAAATTACAACTTGTGGTATGCCATGGACCAAGAATATACTGTCTTCTAATAGTCGTACTATAGTAGTGGCATTAGCATTCCTTATGGGAAATAGTTGGCAGTATTTAGAGAAACAACAAGTAGCAACAAATAGATATGAGTTTTGACGTCTAGAGAACGGCAGTGGTCCCACTATGTCTATACTCAGCATTTGGAAAGGACGAGAGCACTCTTTAGGCTTCCCCATTAGTCCTAGGGGGGCGTGATTAGCTTGTTTGTGAGCGATACAAGTGTCACATGCCGTTACAAACCTCACCACGTCACCATGCATACCTGGCCAGTAGTAGCGTAGTGTTAGTCGTTTGTATGTTTTATGGATACCTAAATGAGCTGCGGTTGGTTCAGCATGGTTATTAGTGATTATTTGTTGCCTATCTTCCTTAGGAATGACTTCTTTCCAATCGAACTCGCATAGTATTGCGAATTTACTTTTTACATAACGGTATAGTTTGTTATGTTTTACCGTGTAGTTTGGGAATGCTGAAGGGTCTCGTTGGCAACCATTGTAGATATTTTGGTACCAAGTGTCGTCTGTCTGTTTAGGCGGGCTTGACTGTGTAGTGTTTTCTTGTGTGAGAGCTGCGATCGGACAAGCACGTGACAACGCGTCTGGTAAGGTGTTATCTGTACCACGTCTATGTTGTATGTCAAAGTTAAAGGCCGACAATCTTATACCCCAGCGCGCCAATCGTCCTGAAGGGTTTTGAAGTTTGAGAAACCACTTTAGTGCGGAATGGTCTGTGAACACTGTGAACTTGATGCCATTTTCTAGGTAACAGCGCCAATGTTCCAGTGCCGAAAGTACAGCTAGTGCTTCCCTTTCCGTGATGCTGTAGTTTTGTTCTTGCTTAGACAAGGATTTACTCATGTATGCTATGGGATGTTCAACGCCGTCCCTAATTTGTGTTAGCAAACCGCCGATACCATAGTTACTGGCATCTGTGTGTACTTCGAATGGGATGGTGTAATCTGGACACGATAGTACTGGGGCCGATATTAGTATTTCCTTTAGTTTAGTAAAGGACTCTTGACAATCCTGAGACCAGTCAAAGGGAGGTGCCTTCTTACTTGAGCTTGTGAGTCTATTTAGTGGTGCAGCTAGAGTACTGAAGTTTGGTACGAAACGTCTATACCATGATGCCGTTCCTAAGAATCTTTTTACTTCTTTAGGATTGGTGGGTATTGGGAAGTTCTGTATAGCTTCTACTTTTTCCGGGTCTGGATGTAGTCCCTTAGAGTTAACTATGTAGCCAAGATATTTCAATTCATCTCGGAAAAATTGGCACTTATCCATGTTTATTGTTAAGTTAGCGTTAGATAATTTATTGTATACTTTAGTTAGCAAGGCTATATGGTTCTCAAAATCAGACGACACCAGCACTATGTCATCCAAGAAAGCAAAGACCCTATTCTCGAACTCTGGTCCGTAAAACATTTTATCTACCATTCGTTGTTGCGTAGCAGGCGCATTTGTTAGTCCAAACGGTGTAGTTTTTAACCTGTATGTTCCCCGGCCAGGTATGTAGAACGCTGTTTTGTTTTTGTCCGTTTCATTTAGTGGTAACTGCCAGAAGCTTTTGTATAGGTCAATGCTAGTTTGGTATTTAGCATCCCTCAGGTTGTCTAGTATTTCCGAAATGTATGGCAAATTGTAAGCATCTTTTTTTGTAATAGCGTTTAGTTTCCTACTATCCAAACAAAACCGCAATTTGCCATCCTTTTTCGGTGTTAGTAGGACTGGGGAAGACCATGGACTTTCACATGGTTCGACCACATCCAGGCCAAGCATTTCGTCCAATTCCTTACCGAGAACACGCTGTTTCTCCGGAGACATCCTGTAGTAACGTTGCCGTATAGGGGGTGCATCACCTGTGTCTATACTATGTGTTATTAAGTTAGTGCGGCCTAGGCCTTTTTTTTCTGAGGAAATGTTCTTAAATTGAGTTTTTATTTTCTCAGCTGTCACTTTTTGTTCCTCGGTTAGCTGTGCAAATGAGTGCAAATATATATTTGGTTTAGTGTTTGCACTGGTGTCACTTATGTTTACTAGGAATATGGATTTTATATTCTTAGGGAATATATGAAAGGTGTTCCAAAAATCCATTCCCAGCAAGATAGGAGTGTCTATTGATGGCACCACATGAGCCTTGATAGTGTGTAGCTTTCCTTCGAAAGTTATTGGTATGTTTATAGTACCTATAGGATGAAGCACTTGTCCCCCAGCGGCAACAAATGTTTCTGAGTGGTCCCTAGGCTGCAGGGTTAGCCCTAGGTCCTTAGTTAGGAGTTTATGGTAGTCTTTACCTACGATGGTAACAGCTGAACCTGAATCCAGCAAACCACAAACTGGCATGTTGTTTATTTCTATAGAAGCATATGGCCTTATGTCGTTGTGAGGTTTGTTTTGTATAGTTGATACAGAGTAGCAGGTTTTGATTTTTGTGACTACAGCTAGCCAATCCTCCCACTCTGTTTTACTTAGCCTGGCGTTAAATTTTTTATCATAACAAACCTCACTAGCTAGTTTTTTGGTGGGTGACACTTCGCACAATCGGGGTACTTCACCCCTTTTTCTCCACATTTAAAACAAATTAGGACACGGTCTGCAGTACACTGTCGTAGTGAGTGTGAGTTAGACCTACACCTAGGGCAATAAGGTTGACCTCTGATTGGTGTATCTGTGCCTTTTTTGTCTACTAGCGCGACCGGTCGAGAAGAGTGAGAGATATCCCCGGTTGCTTCAGGTTTTTTATCGTAGTCCCTGCGGCCATACCCGTAGCGGCTATAGTATGGTTTCGAGTTAGTGCTGTTAGTTTTGTTAGTTGGCTTGACGTAAGCTAATTCTGGAGCTAAGGAGTTGAGGTTTGTTTTTGTTGGGTCTTGATAGTGTGCTGCCCGCATCTTATATTTTTCATAGTTTTTACAGACCAACTCTAATTGCTCCAGACTTTGCACGTTACTGATAGCTAGTACTTCCGCATACATTGGTTTAACATTGTGAACGATGATGTCAAACATCTCTGCTTCTGATGGTTTAGTATTTAATCGATTGAATAAACCGCTCATTAAGGATATGTAGATGGTTATGTTTTCTGTTTCGCCTTGTGATCGTGTTCTAATCTCGGTAAGTAATCTATAATCATAGTCATCATAGTCAAAAGCAGCCTTTAATTGATCTAATAGCTCTTCCCATGAGGTGACGTTTGGTTTCACATGCCTGTACCAATGCAGTGCGTTATCCGTGAAGATATCAAACGCGAAGTTAAACATTTCATCATCTTTTATTTGTTTACATGTTTTTAACTCGCGTATTTTTTGTATGAAAGATCGCACGCAGGTTTTGCCATCGTATTTGGGTTTATTTGGTACATGACTAGTGCATGTTACGGTTAAGTTAGTGTTAGTAGCAGTTATTGTGTCAGTTCGTTGTGAGCTACCAGAACTAAACTTAGTTTCTAGTTTGGTAATTTGTGATTCTAGTGTATTATATTTTTCTTCTAATTTTTGTCTTAGCAATAAGTTCTCTTGGTTGGTTGGTTTAATGCGGGCTAGTCGGTATTTGATATGATTTTTGTATGATATACCCTTTGCTAATCCCGCTTCATTGTTAATTTCACCTAACATCAATTGGTATTCACCTATTGTTGCCTGTAACGCACATAAATCCTCATTTTCATCAATGCCTGATTCATGTATGTCATCACTGGTATATTTTTTACTCAAAATGTTTATTTGCTTCCTCAAGTTCAGGCAAGTACCAATTTCACCGCCCCGTATCAAGACTTCATACTCTAATTCAGCCTTCCGTAAGTGTATGAAATTAATCGGGTGTGTTCCCATTATTACAAAATAGATTGTTAGTAACGACTGATAATAACACAATAAACTTATTCTATACCGCAACGATGTAAATGGAGCAAGCGTGATAGGTATCGGTTCAGAACTGTGTGACGGATAGTAAAATAAAGCCTGGGCGCCACTGTAACGGCTAGGTCTGCGCTAGGTAAGCTGCGCAGGCCGCTAACTGGTAGTTAGGAGGTAGTTAGAGAAACAGCTTGTAATTTAATACATATATTTAAGGTTAAATATAACAGCTAGGTCGAGGGTTCTAGCGCCACTCAGTTCTGTACAAACGCCGTCACGCGGATAAAATAATAAGGGGGGTACCGTCCCTTGGCAGCACGTGGTAGACGCGGGGACCGGTCAGCACCGGCACAGCGATAGGGTCGCCGGAACTGTAGCAGCTAGGGGTGCGCAGGGTAGGCTGCGCTGGCACCGGCTCGCGCGACGGCAGGCCGCAGGTAGGCAGGCAAGACCGGGCAGCGTGCGTAGGCTGGCACGGCGGTAAGCCGCAGGTGTCAGGTAAAAGGACCTGGCGGTGGGCGTAGGTAGCGTGCAGGTAGTTGGCAGCGTGCAGGTAGTTGGCAGCGTGCAGGTAGTTGGCAGCGTACAGCCGTGGGAGAAAGGCAAGCCTCAGCCCGTACAAAGAACCCTGAAAGCACCATAGGGTGCGCATGTTAGATGCGGTGCAAAAAGCAGCAAGCCGCATGCGATGTACCAGCTTCGTCCCCATTTTAGGCCAAGGAACGGTATGGGAACATTGTAGGTGAAAGCTCAGCACATCGCAGCGGTTTACAGATAAGAAACTTGCAAAGATAGCAAGCACATTGACAGATGCAAAGTTAGGTTAAGTATGAACACGCTAGCATTTAATAACATAAGTAAACGTGATCACTTACAATATAACACGGAGACACAATCCAATGCGGTAGAAACACATGCTCATAGCGAATTCCTTTGTCCCAGGCGACCCTTAGCCACGCGTCCAACATGACAGTGCAAATCTGATATTAATTAGGTGATGGAATCGGTATTGGTCGCCTGGCACAAAGAATAAGGTACAATAGTTAAACTAATGAGAAACTCACCCTAAATCGGGGCACCAGAATCGTGAGGATAGAAAATATGTAATTAGCTAAGCCACCGGAATCCAAATGACCGAGTGACAGTACTCCGGAAGGTTAGAGTTGTGCCGTGTTTTTAGAGATGTGACTATTGACCGACTAATTTTGATATTAGTATCATTCGACTATTTTCAGTTGAGATCTCACAACGCTACAAAAGCGTTACTATAATTATGAATATAATACAAATTAACCATTTTGATTTTGTCCACACCAAAGATAGGCCTATGGAGCAGGACCAGCATGTTTCCAAGCATTCTTATCTTGAATATTATCATCTAATTTGTAATATGCTTGTTTACAAAGTGTGCTTTTAACTATTGTTTTAAATTTTCTTTCATTTAACTTTAATATCTCACAAGGTATTTTGTTATAGAATTTAACACAGTACCCCATGAAAGATGTGTGTACTTTAGCTAATCTATATGATGGTTGATCTAACTTATCTTTATTTCTGGTATTACAATTGTGTCTATCACTAACTTTACTAAAGAGATTGAAATTTTTCCTTACATACATAATATTTTCATAAATGAATTGGCAAGAAACTGTCATAATATTAATCTTTTTAAATAGCTACCTAAGAGATTCTCGGTGACTTAACTTATATATGGCTCTGACAGCTCTCTTTTGCAATATAAATATTGATTCAATGTCAGCCGCCCGACCCCACAGTAAAATACCGTATGACATAATGCTGTGAAAGTAACTAAAATAGACCAAACGCGCGGTTTCTACATCCGTTAACTGTCTTATCTTTCTAACAGCATAAGCGGCTGAGCTCAGCCGTCCTGCCAGAGATGTTATGTGAGGCCCCCATTGTAATTTGTCATCTAGAGTGATTCCTAGGAAAACTGTTTGATTTACATAGTCCAGCTTTTCTCCATTCAATATGATGTCACATTCGCTACTTCTAACATTCGGCAATGTGAATCTAATACATTTGGTTTTTTTTTCATTTAGTACCAAATTGTTTGCCGTGAACCAAGTTTGGACCTGATGAATAGACTTATTCACATCATCAAGATTTTGTGATCGTCGATCTATTTTAAATATCAAAGATGTGTCATCAGCAAATAACACGATCTTCGGTTGATTTTGTAATAATTGGGGCAAATCGTTAATGTAAACTAAAAAGAGGAATGGACCCAATATAGAGCCTTGAGGAACGCCCATTGTCATTTCAGACCCTAGTGAGTTTACGCCGTTTACCTGAACCTCGATACTTGCTCCATGGGCTGCACTCTCAATAGTACATTCCACAGTCTGTGCCACTCAAAGACAAAGATATTTTATTTCAACTAGGCCACCAAGCGGCACTTTTGAAAAAAATTACATGGAATAAAAAGAGCGTACTCGTGGGCGGCAAGACGGTAGCTCGTTCAGTCCCGGAAGTGCGGCTTGTGCATTCGTTGACTTACCGAAGATTTGGACTGCGCAAACTTGGCTTGCACGGCTTTACTTGAACGTGTGGCCGGTCATTCAAGCCGCGCATCAGTCCGGGGAAATTATTTTCGACAAAGTATACGTCGCAAATCAAAAAATGAGTGGAGTTATTCCAAGGATTTTTTAACTCAGTTCATAGAACTACACAAATCGCTGCCAGCTTTATGGATAATTAAAAGCGGGATCTCAAAACACAACTAGGATTGCACAGTTCAGTTTGCACGAGCTTACCTGCTCGTGTAGTCACTACACAGTGTTCTGCTTTTTGTACAGTCATGACTGCACAGGCCTGGACTGCGCAGGCAAGACGGAGCGTGTAGCCGGGCCAAAAGGCAACCAGTGATTGTTTGGTACATATAGTTTAAAAAGTGTAAGCAAATGCTGGATGCATACAACAAAAGTAATAACCAATGAAAGTTCTCAACTAACTTTCAAAGAAACCAGCGCAAGTGTCAGGAGTCCACTCTCCACGCCACAACACCATGAACCCAGCAGCTGCTTGACTGGTTTTGCCATACGAACCAGCTAGCAATTTTAATTCATACCTATCGTTAGGTAGAACACTAATGCCATAATCTAGCTAGCATTTCTTTTTTTTTTTTTGCGTTGAGAAATGCTCATGCATACTGCACTACCACGGGGAGATAGTGCAGTTATGTGGGACTCTAACCAGCTAAAACTCCACGGTGTCCTCCTGTGCCGCTTATGGCGGGAACACAGGCACGCGTTAGCACTCACCGCGAACCCGCCGCGGCTGTCCGTCACCGGACCCTCCTCGGGGGAGTAACCCCAATCACCGGCGCACCAGAACACACCGTACGCCGTGACCACCCCAGGGAACAAATCAGCACATGGATGCCAGACGACCCCGTGTATGGCACCCTGTGACGGGTCAAGGTCAATGGCCCCGCCACCTACCATTTTGCGGCCGCAGAGGATAGGGAGAGCGGCTTACGCTATGCCGACACTCCTCTTCCCCTGCGGCCCCACCGCGTCCGCCATCAGACGGTGGCGACCCCGTCTAGGCCGCGGAAGGTAGGGAGAGCGGCGCACCGCAATACCGGCACTCCTCTCTCGCCGCGGACTCCAACCCTCAGCCGCGATATCGTATGGGACCTGGGAAGCTCCATAAGACGTCGCGGCCCGCCTCAGTTGCGATGTTGTCTGTTACCAAGCGGCACCGCAACCTACAAGTTGGCCGCTACGTCGTCGGCTTAATCGGCAAAAGCCCTGACGAGCGGCCCCTCCTCGGGTTTCTCTTCGCTTCACCGTGGGTGACCAAGCCACGGTTACTTACCTGTACTTACTACTTTGTGACCTTTAAATAGCAATAACTAAAAGTCGAAATTATGGTTATCAAACATCCGACTGCGGTCGCACAAGAGTCGTTTAAAAGTGCCAAAAAAAGTTTGAGTTATCACTCGCTTTAACTCATCCATCACAATCTTGTCTGTACAGGCTATACAGCAAACAAAATGTTCACTTTTATCAGTACGTACTTAAATTCGTTACATTCTTTAAGAGGACCGAGTACATCAGCATGTGTACAGTACCAGTAAACGGTATTGGGTTATTTTGCCAAGAGGTATAACCTGTAAGGGTGCACGGGGTATTTGTTTATGAGATATGCATACGACAAAGTGTACGACCCGTATTTAATAAAAATGTCATCAATCAACAATCTCAAAACCGGGAACCAAAAGTGTTTGAGAATCAATTCAATAGTTTTATCTATACCCAAGTGTTCATGTTCGTCGTGGAATACACGTAACAAGAATAAACGAAACGCTTTAGGGATATAACATAAGTAACGCACATGCTCGACCTCAACACATTACATACAATTCATAAGATCGTTACGTTTTACATAGCAACTTTGAATCTAACACACAGCTATTTAACTTTTCTAATAATGAAAACGTTTCTTCGTCACCCACCTGAGCACTAGTAAAATAAGAACTCGAAACTTTTTCATGTTCAACGCTCCAATAAAAAAAAACCGGCCAAGTGCGAGTCTGACTCGCGCACGAAGTGTTCCGTACTTGGTAAATTGCGGTTTACGATTTATGACGTATTAAAAAAAAATACTTACTAGATCTCGTTCAAACCAATTTTCGGTGGAAGTTTACATGGTAATGTACATCATATAATTTTTTTAGTTTTATCATCCTCTTATTTTAGAAGTTACAGGGACATATTTTACCACTTTGGAAGTGTCTCTCGTGGAAAAGATTCAATTTAGAAAAAAAAAATTTAGAAACCTCAATATAATTTTTGAAGACCTATCCATAGATTACGCACACGTATGGGATTTATGAAAAAAAAACATTTTTTACTTTCAGTTTCAAGTATTTACCACCAAAATTTATTGTTTTTTTTCTATTTTTGTGTGGAAAACTTAATGCGGTTCACAGAATACATCTACTTACTAAGTTTCAACAGCATAGTTCTTATAGTTTCGGAAAAAGTAGTTGTGACATACGGACGGACAGACAGACATGACGAATCTATAAGGGTTCCGTTTTTTGCCATTTGGCTACGGAACCCTGAAAACACCCTTTCGAGTTAAAGCAGCCTAGCAAGCAGTCTTAATTGAGTAACTCGGCATATACCGCCGAAAATAGCTAGCCAGGCCTAGGAATTGGCGAACTTGTTAAACGTTTCTCGGTGTTCACGACCTACGCACGCCGCAAGGTCTAACCCGACACTAATTGATTATTCTTCCCAACCCAAGTATTCTATTTCGCTAGTTAGGAAACTACACTATAGAAAATCCGGCTTTTTTTAAAGTTTCTAGGACTGCGTCTAGTAAAATAAGGTTCTCGCTGATGGTATCACTGAGCAACAACACATTGTCGACGTACACTAGTAGTTTACCTGATTCAATAAAAGATTTCATGGTTTTCTGACAAATAACAGGAGCGAGCATTGGCAAGACCGTAAGTAATTTTACAGTATTTGTAATAAGGACATTACAGGGGTGATAAAGCCTGTGACCTTATCAAGTGCACTGAACAATTTCTACATGATCATTAAGTAACGGAAGCGGGTGTCTAACTTTAATTGGTATTTGATTATTGCCCAGATTATGCATTTTGCTAACAAATCTGACACTATAGCACGAACGCGTATGTTCTCGTCATAAAACAATTTTTATGGTTCTCTTAACTTATCTCCCAGTCCACACTGCATAGTATAATGAGTTGTTGATTGGTAGAAAGGGGTTCAGTGCGCCCGGTCTACATTGCGTGGTATGATGAGTCGTTGGTTGGTTGAAAATGGCCTTGTACGCCCGTCCGACTCATGATATGATGAGTTGTTGGTTGATCTAAGGGATTTTGTGCGCCTGGTCTACACCATATGATATCGCAGAGTATGCATGTCAGGAGTGGACGAGCGGATACAAATGGAATGTTACTTTCTTTGATGTGTGAGATATGACGGGCCAATATAAAGATTGTTAAATGCTCGCGGCCTTAATAGTCAGTAGGCCGCGTCACACGCCCCGTACGTCACTAGTCTCAGATTTTGTTGAAACTTTGTGAGGATGTTGATCTCAAATTGTTCTATTTAGTACCTTAAATGAAAAAAAGTGTATCTCTCAGGTTTCGCTAAAACATGGAAAACAAAAAATGACGTACAGGGCATATACGTCCCGTAAGTCATGTTTTTCCTGTACAATTTAAAGAGTCACAGTACACATCAAATAAATGTTTCCGAATATAAACCTACGAATACTGAATATTGACTCTATAGCGCCATATACAAGGTTGTGTCTATGCAAGTAGTCTCCGTTAGCCAGACTAGAACAACCGGAGATAATGTGACGGATAGATTCCCCCGGCCGGTAGATGCCCGACAGATGTCAACTGTGCCGTCCTTCACAATGTATTGCCGGTAACAACTACCTCGTCGTCATTATAACTTCGTCCATAATCGCAAAGACAAAACCTTCGGTTTCCCCGAAAAGGTCATCAAATCGTAGCTGGGCCACGGACGCTAAGAGATCTACATCGGGCCCATGTAGGACCCGGTAGAAGCGTCTGTGAAGCTCCTTGCTCTGCCATACCTCCCTGCGGTCATTAGTATCTAATACTAGTTCTCGTTAGCCAAGAAGAGCGGGGTAAGGCCCTTGTCCACCGCTACCACATCTCGATGCATAGCCACTTCGACGGCCTGGAAGTATTCCCTAAGACTGCATACCTCGCGGTTGTGCAGGGTCTTAGCATTTAATAAGCCTGACATAGTGGTGATAGACCGATTAGAGCGTCGCGCAATGATCGTTGATATAGCGGTCCCCCATGACGAGAACCTCGTGAAGGCTGAGAGAGATAAGGAAAGTAAGTATCTTGATCTGGCTCGCGAGATAGTCGACATGTGGGATGTGAATACAGCAGTCATTGTGCCGATAGTCGTGACGGCCAATGGCATAATAGCTAAGAGTCTCGATGAACATCTGAGGAGGCTCTCGTTAGGCAGCTGGATCAAGGGCGTGATCCAGAAAGCGGTACTCCTGGACACGGCGCGTATCGTTAGGAGGTTCCTCTCTCAGCAGCCCTAACCACCGGTAGCTTGAACCTTGTTCCCGATACCGGTGGGCTACTATTGGCTTATTTATTATTATTATATACTTTATTGTACACCACAAAAACATACAGTAAAAACATTTACAAAAACAAGTGTATAATGGGCGGCTTTTTTCCTGGGTTCAAAATTTTTAGGTTATATTTTTATGCTTTTCAATTTAATATTGTGGCGGTTTGGTAGGCGCTATAGATTCAATATTCAGTATTCATAGGTTTATATTCGGGCACATTTATTTGATGTATACTGTGAATCTCTATGTTGTACAGAAAAAAAAATACGTACGGGGCGTATCCGCTCTGTACGTAATTTTTTAGCGAAACCCGAGAGGTACAGTTTTTTCCATTGAAGGTACTAAATAAAACAATTTGAGAACAACATCCTCACAAAGTTTCAACAAAATCGTAGACTAATGACGTACGAACGATTTTGAAGGGTTTTGTTGAATTAATTGTAATAATTGTATAATTCACCCATCCAAGATAGAATCTCTTTTGGACATTCGCGATTGGTGTAGTGTATCGCCCGTGCAGTTGTATTTGTGCATATTTCGCGAGCCAAGCTGCTTTTGCCGGGCACGTTTATGTGTCTGCTCGGCAGCTGTACCCCGGCTCAGAACGCGTTTGCGTCCTTCATCCCAGCCTTGTCCTTTATTATATTATCCCCAAATTCTCGACCAGGCACCGGATTGAGCAAGCACAGAAGATCACCACGAAGAACTCAGGTAAGAGTAACTTACAGGTCCCACTTCCCACCTTCCTGTCAGACAGGAGCCATCAACCATAATAACAAACAAACCCCTAGCTACCGCTGCTGCGCAATTGCAGTTTCGCGGGTTTAGGACCTGCAAATCCAAGAGTCGCATGACTGCTATGGGCCCCAGTCTTCGGCCCTTGGTTGTGATACGCAGACCTGTATTTAACAGCTATGGTTTCGAATGACACTGATAGATGTCAACTTGATATAACACCAAGCACTAGTTTTTGGCGCGAACAAGGGCAGATCGAGGTAGATCAAGGCAGGGGATGGCGTTTTGGATTGAGTTGTTAATTTGTGATAAAACTAGACTTAAGGAGAAATACAGTAAGAGTGATCGACCGTTCGTGTAGTTCAAACTACGTGCTCGATGGAATGTCGTTTCGCCAATACATAACGTGATTAGTTACATTGTGACTCAACATACAAATAAAGGAGTTGCTTTGTTTAACATGTAGCCTGAAAGAATCCAAGCAATAATGGTTTTGCCTGACAATAACATAGACTTCCCTATATATTAAATATTTTGTTTACTTTTTTTCCATAATACTTAGTACTTACACGATAGATACTCTTTATTTTTTCTAATGTGAAGAGTTGTTTGGAATAATATATAGATGTATGTGAGTCACCTTCTTTTATATTGTGTTCAGCCGGTAGATTCTATAAATTATAAAAATCCGTCTAGCGAATTGAAAGGCGTATAATCTATCTCTGTACCAAATGTCATCCAGAGCCGTTCAGAAGTTTTTGTGTGAAAGAGTAACAAACATACAAACACACTTACACAAATTTTCGCTATTTTAATATTAGTGTGAAGTGTGATATATTAAAGATTTCTAAGTTTATTTTTTATTCAATTACTATTTATCACACCAGTAATTTTATAGCCGTATTACAGGTCAAAATTAGATTGCCGTAATCTATACAAATAACAAAATTTAATTTTCTATTTATAATGTCAAAATAGCAGTTTTTTAATAAATTCATTATGAAAGTATGTACTTACGGTACTTTACTTTTTTATTTTTATCTGTCTTATTCTTATTCTTTATTGAACAAAAAAACATAAAACATACAAATACAATAGGACAATTTCATGTTGGTTGCGGATTAGCTCCGAAACGGCTGAACTGATTTTGACTGGACTTTCACTGGCTGAAAGCTGATGTTTTAAGGAGTAAGTTGGGTTACTTTAAATTTAAACCAATAATTAGGGTAAGGCGTAAAAACTAACTTATAATGTGATACATTACTGTTATACAAAATTGGGTCAAATATTAAGTGATGCTTAAGCATAGTTTTATTTGTGTGTGTACCTATATCAAGATGCAGTAGAATATAACAGACTAGTTTTTGCCAGCGGATTCGCCCGGGTGAAATTATCCCAAGGGAACATACATTCGAGTTAAAATGTATCCTGTGTCCACCGTGTTATGTAACCTAATTTAGAACATGGCCTACCAGTGTGCTAAGTTTCATCTCAACGATCTAAATCCGTTCAGCCGTTTAGACAGACAGACAGAGTTACTTTCACATTTATAATGATAGTCTATTCCTATGTTATACTTACTTATTTATTTATTTAACAATCATGGACGACTTACAGCTAAAACAAACAGAATATAAATTAGTACGTGAGACTGACAGGCAAACTTACATCAAACTAGAAGAATAATAACTAAATTTAAAAGTACGTTGACATGTATAATATGTATATTTTGCAGTGGCATTAGTGTCTCGCATGTTTGAATAATCAAATTTAAATAATTATCGGTACGACAAAATTCTTCCTCGCCTATTGGAATCACACAGTGCTCATTCATCGTAAAGTCAGTAAGCCTTACGTTGATATAACTGAGTAGTTCATTAATTCCTCCACATGGTGTACGCTAATTAAATTGATTTAATATTACAGAACGTACAGCTAGACGCACGTCGGTGGTAACACCTGGAGAGCTGGCCTGCAAACTCCCTACTAGTTTCAATGGAATAAGCGGCCAGCTTATACTATTGATATTGGTTTTGTGACCACTGGTGTGCGGCTAACTGTACCATACTTTTCCACGGTGTCCTCCTGTGCCGCTTGTGGCGGAAACACCATTACCCACGTTTACAATAATTAAGTGAGGAAATAGTGTGTTAAATATGGAATTAAAATGAAAATCCCAATAAAAGGTATCGATTCTCACCTACATTTCACCCCTTTCAACCCGGTAAGAGTATATCGTTTCTTATGTTTGCAATTGTTTTTATAATATCAATAGAATCACATTTTCTAAGTCCTAAAAATATATCCATTCCCTAGTGATACTATTAAATTCAGAAAGAAAAATTATGCACATATTTATCGCTTGTTTACCTAAATTAACATATTTTGTGCTTCTATTCAAATAGCCGCCACATCGTGAGTCCAAATGACACTATCGTCACCCGTGCTCAATCCCATTTTTTTACAACTATTTTTAGCATACCTAATTATGTCTACTTAGTATTTTTCAGCGGGCAATCGGGTCGGGTAGTGTTCATTCTATCTCGACGATAAAAAACTATAATTTTATTAAAAACGTTTTATCTTGGTCCATGTTTCCGGTGCTTCAGTGATTGCAGATTATTCCACTAAAATCAGTCATCCTGTTCAAATAAATCAGACGTGGAGGATTATTCATCAACGATGATAATTTATTAAAGTTGATAATAAAATCCTAAAATAGTTGGAAGTGCCATCAGTATATCTGAATATTCGAGACAATGGAGACTCCGCTGTTGTTCTTGTTATTAATGTTTGTTTTAATACAATCGTTTGACGTGAATGAAGCTGCAGATGCAAATAAAAATGGCATTTGTAAAATACAAAAAGGAGGGTAAGTGAAATGTTAATTGTTTATTAGAATATCCCCTGATTTCAGAATCATGAGTAATCGTACATCTTGATACTCTAGCCTGCAACCAAAATTCTTAATTCAGAAACCGCTCCTTTACTTTGCACTAACTTTAAAGAAAGTACTTAACTTAGTGGTTCTTATTTATTCATGATTATGGAATAAGTAGGGCAGGCGATTAACTTATCTTTGTGTTAAGTTAAAGACGGCTGCGTCAGTCGGATAACCGAGCTTGGACATATCGGTTGCATTATTTCTCTGCCACCAGCCTTTGAGTATAACAACGGTATGGCAACAAAGTCAATGTTGAAAAATCTTTTTACAATAACTAAACCTTATCTAAAAATTTGGCACACTTGTTTAAAAGCCCATATAATAGCGTACAAACATTGTGCAATGCCAACAATATATTATTATGTACATAGATACCAGGATCGCATTGATAACCTCCTTTTTATTACTAACCGACTTTCCAAAAAGCAGGAGGTTCTCAATTCGGATGTTTGTATATATATATTTATGTTCGGACATAACTCCGTCATATATAAACGAATTTTCAAAATTCTTTTTTTGTTTGAAAGATGTTTATTTCAAAATAGTCCCATTTTAATTTCGTAAAATTCTGATGAAGGAATTTGGAGATATACAAAATAACTCTTCAATAAATGAAGGCAAATAACCCGGGATTGCTGTAATTCACATTTCTGTTTATTGTTTACATCATTTCATAACATACCATCACGCCAGTATGCTCTATACGGGTTCGCAGATGTGTACAGTTCACCCTGGTACACTCTCATTCTACCGGTTATGTTCAAGTAAAATGGTATTCGGGTAATCTATTCTAGCATCACTGTGGGCTACACAGGTACCTTTTTTTTGGGGGTTGGATATCATCCAATGACTTCTCCCGCTCTGGGTGAAGTGGAAGGGCGTTTCAGACTTTTACTGACTAAAATCCACCCGTGTTCATTCAGTTGCTTGTGCCAGGGCCGCGGTAACTCTCCAGACAGACATCGGCCCTAGCGGACCCCGTCAGTTTTTGCTTATATATCTTTGAGGCGCGCGTGGAACACTACGCGTCTTTAACTCGGGCCTGGTCTTTATTGGACGGCGAGCTACCCATTACTTGCCGTCCGCAAGCCAGCGCCTACAGTAGCCGGGAATCAGCTTGCGACTCCCGACGCCCAGGGCGTCGCCCGCGGTGGCTAGGGGCGTGAGGGCGTCTCCGTTGCGTCTCCCTCACGCGTTCGCCTCCTCCTTCGCCAACATTACAGCTTCGCAGAAGGAAGTGACAGCTTGCCATGCCCTCTCGCTCCGTACCATGGCCTGAACCAGGGCCGGACGCGAGAGGTCACCACCGCTGATTGCCTCCACGAGGACACGGCAGTGCTTCGCCCAAGCGGGGCATACCTCCACCGTATGCTCCAACGTGTCCTCTGGGCGATCCACACAATGGTGACACTCGGGAGTTTCCTCCCGCCTTATCCTGAACACGAACCTCCCGAAACAGCCATGTCCAGTGAGGACCTGCGTCAGGCGGAAGGTGAGGACGCAGTGGCTTCTCTCAAGCAACTCCTTAAAGAGGGGCCTTATCACCGCAATTCTGGCGTACCCAGCACTGGGTTGCGACAGTCACTCTCTCCATGTCGCCATGAGATCCTGCCGGAGCTCTGTCCGCCGAACCGCGATTTGTCGTGGCTGCGGAGTTTCGCCGCGGCGTTTTGCCTCCTCACGCCACTCCCATATGTGCGCGAGGACCCGGTATCGGGTGTACTGGCGTCTAGCCGCTACGCACGTGACTCGCAACTGTTCGATCTCGGTGGACCACCAGTACACCTTGCGCCTCGCTGACTGTGCATGGACCCGGGGCATGGACGCGTCGCTGATTTGCGTCATCGCCCCGCGGAACCACAGCGCCTCCTGTTCGAAGTCGACGGGTCCGGTTGTGGCCGACTCCCGGATCCAGGCCTGGACAATGGTGGCCTCCTCGAGAAGTTCCCTGTCGATGCGCTTGCGCGCCCAGCGCGGACCATCCGTTCGCGGGGCCGGCGTACCACATCTGCCGGTGGTCTGGGTGGAGACGTCGAAACGGATATATCGGTGATCCGATAACGTCTCCACCTCCACGGCGACATGCCAGTCGCGGATACGGCTCGCGACAGCAGGGCTAGCGAACGAGACGTCCACTACTGACCCGCCCCGCTGTCGCACGCACATGTAAACCGAGCCCTGGTTTAAGATGACAAGGCTAGTGGTTACTGCCCACTCCTCCAACGCCTTACCCCTAGCATCGGTTACCGGAGATCTCCACACCGAAGACTTGGCGTTGAGATCCCCTAGCAACAGCACAGGGCGAGGGTGGAGTCGGTCTACGACGGCGTAAAGAGCCCCCGGCAACCTTGGCCCTCCTTCACCGGTTCTGCTGCGCCACAAGCCTTTTCGCTCGCTCTGTGCCCAGCGGGTCTCCCTGCAGCTGTACATAGGCTGCAGTTTAGCGCCGCAGAGCACTGGGCCGCTTTGTGGTCGGGCTGACCGCAGCGATAGCACTGCTCGCTGCGGTCTGTTTTGGCGGTGCATCGTGGCCTGACATGCCCAATGTCCAGGCAACGATAGCACCACAATGCCCTGGGTTGCAGCAGCTTGACCCTCGCTGCAGCCCAGCCTACCAGCAGTCTTTCATTGTTAGCGACTTTTTGTGCAGCCGCCACCGGGCACCGCAAATCATGCCGAGCCCGGTAGCGTCGGCGCGGATCTCACCCGTCCGCACGTCCTCGGACGGACATCCGCCGGCTCGGGCGATGGCCGCCACGACCTCAGCTTGGGTCGTCAAGTCGTCCAGACCGTCGACACGCAGCTCAGACGTCTTCATAGGCCTGGACACCCGGACGTCCTCAGGGTTGAGGACCTCCCGTAGCTTGGCGGCCAAAATGTCCGCCTTTTCGGCGCTAGAGACACCCGACACCTCGAGCAGCCGCGCCCCTGTAATCTCCGCCCTCATTTTGAAGCCGGACGGTGTTCCAAGGTTGGGGAACGCGACTTTGGCCCTCGCCTCTGTCAGGACCGCCTTGTAAGAGACGCCCCTTTCAACGGCTCCGGGCTGCAGCGTGATCACTACAGCCGCGGAGCTTGGTGTTCTGACCTTAGGCGGTCCCGCGGCCTTATTCGGTGCGGGTGCTCCAGCGGTTGCCGGCGGCGGCGCCGTCCTCTTCTTTCGACGGCGGCCCCTCCTGACCACCGTCGTCCAGGCCTCCGTGAGTAGGCCAGGTGGTGTCGGCGGGGTAACAGCCGCCGACAGGGTAGTGGGCACGGACCTACCCTCAGCGGGCTTACTGGGCACCACCGTGAGCCCAGTGGCCCCCTTCCCGGTTCTTCTCGGCTCAGCTGAGGCGGCTGCCAGTTTAGCGGGCCCCTCCTGTCTCCGCTTGTCTGCAGCGAGTGGTGGGCGGGTGGTTTCGGCTGGGGGCAACCTCGCCTCTATGATCTCCATCCGGGCACTCACCATTTGGCCGCACTGCATCCTGCAGATGCGCGCGATCCTCTCGATATCCGCATTTGCAAGTGCAGGGGCCGAAGATGGGGCCGAATACGGGATCGAAGACGGGGCTGGCGATTGACTCGTGACAGATGAGGCAGACTTCTAGGCGGAAAACTGCTGCTTGAAGTCCTCCAACTCGGATCGTAGACGGCGGTTCTCCTCCCACAGTTTCACTGTCTCATCCGAGGTTGTGCGGCTGCTGAAGACCTCAACCGCCTCTTGGATGTCGCTCACCGCCTGCTTCAGGGCATAGGTGAATGTGCCCTTCAGGTTGCCCGATTTGATGGCAACCTTCAGGACGACTTCTAGCCCGTCCATCACCTGGCGATTGAGCGCCAACGCCGATATATCACCACCGGCAGCCGTCCGAGCCAAGCACCGCTCTCGGGCCTGTCGGGCCAACTCACTGATCTCGTCAGCCGCGACAGCCCGTCACTGCGCCCGCTTTGCAGCATTCGCCTCCGCTTTATTTCTGCCCAGCAGGGACGCGTTGAAGTCACCGCTCTGGTCCGCACTCATGTGCCCAGGCTCACTCTCCACGCATTACATTCATTCGCCTAAAGTAACCTAACATGTTTCCTCACGATGTTTTCCTTCACAGTTTTGAGAGCAGTGGTGGTGAACTAATTTACACAATATAAGGCGCTTGCCTGTGTTTGAACCTACGACCTACAACGTATAAGTCGCGGCCGTACCACTAAGCCAGCACTACACTCACTTAGCCAGCTCAATGCAGGTTGGCGATTTCTGACTTATATTCACTATAAGTCCAGGTTTCCTCACGACGTTTTCCTTCACCGTTGTCAGCGACATAAGTATTGTACGGGTTGTAAGTCCGTACACTGATTTTTTTTTTTTTTTTTCTCTAAAAAAAAACGTTGCCCCACACTAGGAATTTCTTCCTGTATCGTGGGTGCGTTTACAAACATATAAACTCACATACACAACACCCAGAGCCGGAACAACTATCTGTAGGTCATACAAATATTTGTTCCGTGCGGGAATCGAACCCGCGACACGCAACGCAGCAGTCAATCGCTCAACCACTGCGCCAACCGTGCGCCCTTAGCCTTAGCCTTAGCAACCGTGCGCCCCTACTGATTCGCCGTTAGTTGGTTGGAGAGAAACACGTCACAGTTAGATCCACTAGTTAAATATATTTCAGTTAAGTGACTTACAGTATAACTCAGATGGAAGGCGACTATTTCTCTCTCTTGGTTTGGATAGCAACACGGCTATAAGATCACTATCTACGTTGGTTGCTTTGTTATGATGTTTTATACGGTCAAATTGTGACGCACATCGTTGGCCTAAAGTAGGTTGCCAGTATGCAGAAAAATGTACGGTGATGAGACCGTACATATTGGCAACCCCCCCAAAAGTAGCTAAGATGAGTGTATAAAGAGAGAAAGAATCGCCTGTACATAGTTAAGCACACACATTACAAATTAATCGAAGTTAAACGCAATGTTGTCTTGTGATTTAAGGGTGACAGTCGTCCGTGGCCGCCTGCTGGTTTTCTGGAAGTCTGCTGTTGGCAGGCTGTTGTCCCATAGGTTGAAGCTCGATGTTTTCTTGCGTTTGCTCTGTGTTTTGAATGCATAAACCAATTGAATAGACTTGCAGGTAAGTTGTAGCCGCCCTTTGCAGCTTCCAGGAGCTGCTCCTACTCCCGTTATGGTTGCATTCAGCCGTTTCCTTGGTAGTCGAAGCATTTGTGCAGCGTTCTCAGTTATTGAGTTAACTTGCGAGCCTTTGTCTAGTAGTGCTCGAAGCGTCATATAATCTCCATCTGCAGACTTTATCTTAAGCTGCACAGTAGTTAGCAAAATCTTAATCTCGTTAGTCGAAACATGGTTGCAACTTTGTTTACTCGTGGATGTGCTTAGTCGTTGACCTGGATTATTGTTGTTTCTTTCTGTATTCGATGAGTTGGAGTTATTTCTCTTGTCAGCATTTTGCAATAAGGTGTGATGCTTGCTATTGCATTCTTTGCATGTTTTTGATGATGCGCAGTTCGTGTTGCCATGACTGTATAGGCAGTTTTTACACACGAGTAATTTCGAAACTGTTTCATTTTGTTGAAATGAGTCCATGTTGTTGAACTTTGGGCAGTTCATCAACACGTGATTTCCGTCACAGTTCAGGCAATGACCGTATGCCGCATGGTAAGTTTTCTTGAAAGATCTCTGCCGCTCATAGTTATGCAGTTTTGCAGAATGATGTTTGTTGAATGCCTTCCTGTAGTTGTAGGTAGTCGTTGGAGGTACTTCTAGTGGTCAAAGACTCTTCAGTAGTTTGTTCCAGATTATTGTTTGAAGCTCTCCTAGTTGTCGGAGACACTCCCAGTTGTTTGAAGCTCTCCTAGTTGGCGAAGACACTTCCAGCTATTTGAAGCTCTCCTAGTTGTCGGAGACACTCCCAGATGTTTGAAGCTCTCCTAGTTGTTGGAGTCACTTCCCGTAGTTTGAAGCTCTCCTAGTTGTCGGAGACACTTCCAGTAGTTTGAAGCTCTCCTAGTTGTCGAAGACACTTCCAGTAGTTTGAAGCTCTCCTAGTTGTTGGAGTCACTTCCCGTAGTTTGAAGCTCTCCTAGTTGTCGGAGACACTTCCAGCAGTTGTAGTTAGTTGTTGAAGGCACTTCTAGTTGTTGAAAGCTCCTCCAATAGTTGTAGTTTGGTTCCGGTACTCAATGTGCCTGTACTCTGATTAGGTATGTGCGCCTTCTCAATCCAACTGGGGCGACCCTCTTCTGGGAGACCAGTTGAACCGATTCGCTACCGTAACAAGAGACACAAATACACTAAGATACAAAAAGGCTCGAAGGACCATTTAATGTACGGGTTGTAAGTCCGTACACTGATTCGCCGTTAGTTGGTTGGAGAGAAACACGTCACAGTTAGATCCACTAGTTAAATATATTTCAGTTAAGTGACTTACAGTATAACTCAGATGGAAGGCGACTATTTCTCTCTCTTGGTTTGGATAGCAACACGGCTATAAGATCACTATCTACGTTGGTTGCTTTGTTATGATGTTTTATACGGTCAAATTGTGACGCACATCGTTGGCCTAAAGTAGGTTGCCAGTATGCAGAAAAATGTACGGTGATGAGACCGTACAAGTATCTTTTAGCAGTTAACCACCATGGTACCCAAGAGCATAACTTAACTTACGTAATCAACAACCATAACTCACGATCTATGGCTGCTGGCAGATTCAATGTACCCAGAGTCACTAATTACTTTGGTGACAGAACCCTAAAAAAACGAATACCATATCTATTGAACAGTCTGCCGGCAGATATAAGGAGTGAAACGAATAAAAACAGCTTAAATAATCGTTTAAAAAACAATTAGACATAGTAGGTGACCTTAACATTGATATTTTGAGTATTAAAACCCATAGAAATAAAAAATGCGTAGACGAATTATCTAGGATTGTAAATAATTTCGGCTTGACACTACATATAAAACAACCAACGAGAAGAAATTCATGTCTAGATCAAATCATAAGTAACTGTAAGGATGCAATATGTGAGGTTATACCATTGGGACTGTCAGATCATGAAACGGCTCAGATGATATCCATACAAATAGAGAATAAAGTTCCACCTCTACGCTTTCGCAAAATTTATAAGCGTGATTTCAGCACAGAAAATAAAGAAAAGTTCCTTAGCTGTATGTCAAATTTAAAATGGACAGAAATATTTTCTAATCAGGAAGCTGACAGTGCGTTCAATCACTTCCACGATACACTTGTCAAAAAATATACGAAATGGATTTCGAAAGGTATTAAAAAATCAACTAAAACCAAAAGGAACTTGCGCTTTAAATACTATTTCTCATCTGACAAAGACAGTAAATTAAAAAATAAAGTGAAATACCTAAATTATAACAAATTACTTAAAAAATGTATACAAAAAGCACAGAAAATTCACAATACAAGTTACATAACCAGGGCTAAGAATAAATGCAAGGCGTCATGGGACTTAATAAAATATAATTCCAATAATTATCAAATACAGGAATCAAATATTAAGGAAATAGACACTGAAACCGGGCCACTAACAAGCCCCACGGACATTGCCAATTATGTAAATGACTATTTTATCAATTTGACGAACAACGATTTTGACTTATACACCAATAATTATGACATTATTCCTGTAAATTCTAGTATGTTTTTGATGCCCACTAATGATGACGAAATACAAAAAAGTAATAAAAACACTCAGGGATACAAATTCAACAGGTTATGATCAAATACCTACAAACATTTTAAAATACATAGGCCCTATTATTACTCCGGTACTTGTACATCTAATAGACTTATCATTATTCACGGGAGTGTTTCCTAAGAAATTGAAAATGACAGCTATTTAACCAATACATAAAAAAGGTAATAAAAAAACTTGTTGATAATTACAGACCGATAGCCCTCTTGCCTGTATTAGCGAAAGTTTACGAAAAAGTCATGCATGCGCGATTAATAAATTTTATCGATAAGTTCCAAATTTTGAAACATGAACAGCATGGATTCCAAAAAAGGAAATCGACAACCACAGCGGCATTTAATTTAATTAACCTAGTTACTAAAAATATTGACCAGAAAATCCCGACAACTGTTTTATTTTTTGATATGTCAAAAGCCTTTGACTTTGTATCGCACGAGCTACTACTAAAAAAATGTGATAAATATGGAATACGCGGTAAAGCAAACACATGGTTAAAAAGTTACCTTGCAAACAGATCGCAATTTGTAGAAATTACTGTGGATAAACCAACTCAAAACGGCGAACTCACATTTAAATCCAAATTAGGCTACAATTGCACAGGTGTTCCACAGGGCAGTATTTTAGGCCCCCAACTTTTTCTTATTTATATCAATGACCTGACAGAAGTGACTGAACATCCTTGCATACTCTTTGCAGACGATGTGGCTGTAATAATCCCTAAAACTAAAGAAAACTATAACGAGGAAATAAATAGTACCGTAAGCAAAGTAATAACTTGGATGGAGAAGAATAACCTTAAACCTAACATTGATAAAACCAAATTTGTACAATTTTATAACAAAAACTGGAATAAAATCGATTTAAACATTACTTATAAAGATAAACAAATACAGCAATCAGATACTATGACTTTTCTTGGGATAGATCTAGACGAGAGGTGTTCCTGGATTAATCATATTGATAAGATTTGTGGTAAACTCAGTAAGTCTGCTTATGTTCTATGGCGTATATCTAACCTAATAAGTAGACAAGCCACATTACAGGCTTATCATGCATATGTTGGGTCAATACTGCGTTACGGTATATTGGTATGGGGAAACTCGGTGCATATCGAAAGAGCTTTCATCGCGCAAAAGAGGTGTATACGTGCGATTTGTAATGTAGACCCACTTACATCCTGTAAACCACTGTTTAAGAAACTGAGAATACTTACATTGACTGGTATTTATATTGAAGAAATATGTAAATTTACAAAATCTCACCCGGAGATGTTTGAAAAACGGGGAGACAAATGTAAATTCAGGACTAGATATCCTAATAGATTAATTACTCCTAGAATGAAAACGGAGCTATATAGGCGAAGTTGCTATCCTATGTGTATTGAGATCTACAACAAGATTCCTAACGAAATTAAAGAACTTCCAATGGTCCGCTTCAGAAGGGCTTTGCGCAGGTGGTTAATAGAGAATTCCTTCTATACTTTAAAAGAATTCCTTCAATTTAAATTTAAATGACCTAATTGTATACTTACAAAATATTTGCATGTCATTATGCTATGATTAAATATGTTAAGCTACTATTATACTACCATTGTAAGATCTTTTGTAACCATATTTATCTGCAAATAAATCTTTGACTTTGACTTTAAAAAGATATTATTTAGAAATGTGTCTTTAATTAGTAAGTATGAAATTTAAGAATGACTGTACCTATAGATGCTCACCAACCCCAGTCAAACCATTACTACAGTTTTGTGTGGCTTAGATTATAAGTTACTTACCATTATGTGAATATAAATTAATAATATAAAAAAATCCAAGATAAACTTAGAAAGTACATAATATGAATTTGAAGAAGTCACATTGGTACTTGCCCGGATTTGAACCAACTACCTCAAGCACAAGATGCGAGGTCTTAGCCACTAGGCCACCATGACACACTTGTTGTTTGAAAGTAGATTAGGTGTCTTAGTACCTGAGAAATACGCGGCGTATACCAGTCGAGTAGTACCAGTTTTAAATCGGGTCGACAATTCTGTGACTATTAAGTATGACGAACTTTTTCTAAACGACATAGGACAAGTTTAAGTAAAATCTTCAGTGCCAAAAATTAAAAAAAGAGCATTTCATAAAACAAAACAATCTTTGTGCCTAACCTTGCAGTACACAAAAAAAGTGCTTATTTTCTTAACATTTTTATGAACACAAAGATAAAATAGGCAAACGCATTTTCATGACAATGTATACTTAAGACGACGATAGTCGCCAACGACCTTGAGGGATCAAAACGCGCACTCCTTTCACACCCGCGCGACCCAAAATTCTGTATTATTTTGTGCTTTCCTTATTATTCTATGACTTAAAAAAATACTCAGATCAAAATATAGATACTCGTAATTAAAATGTCTTTGATATGGTGACAATTTTACTCAATACGCCTGGCGGTTTTGGTGCGATTGTCGTTTTTTTGTCCGTGTTGGGCATAACTTTACAAATTCATTACACTCATCACACGAATAAAACTCAAAATTTTCTTGGATCAAGTTATTATGAAAATGGTCTTATATAACATATATTTTTTTCCAAAAAAAAACAACATGCCGTTTAGACGTGATTCTCATTTTAAAATCAGCTACTGAGGGGTATCTGCGCCTTAAGGGCCTTCCACCGCATTTGTGCCGTAAAACTGTTACTTTTTAAAGCATACTTCTTAGTAACGGCTAGGATAAAAGGTTTAAAACTACATATTTATTATTGATTCATGTACCTACATTATTTGTGAAACTTGGTTTTTTCGTGTAAATAATAGATTTGCTTTAAAAATAATTAAAAACATGGTATTTTTTCGCTACTTTTGGATACTCCTCCAGAACGACTTGGATGTTTAAAATATTTTAACACTGTCTTCAAGTCAAGAGTGAATAGGTTACTTCTAGGCAAGCGTGCTTCACTTTTGACCACATCATCACTTAACATCAGGCGAGATAATGGTCAAACGCGAGCCTATAAAAAAAAAAATGGCTAGAATAGCTGCAATAGCATAAAGTAAATCAAAGAATATTTTGCAAACAAAACTGTCCAAAAGGAGGTTCAATATTGATATTCTAGCTCAGAGCGGCGCAAGGCCAGTATTGCGTTAACATTGGGAAATATATATACGCCTTAATGTGTACTTAGCAATAATGCCAAAAAAAAAACTCATAAGGAAAATGAAACATCATGCTAACTTTTTATTTATTACATAACGTTCATTTAACTGGGCCAAATTAAATAAGATAATTTATGACTTGATGACTAATTGAACTGCTTCCTTGGTCTAGTGGTTCGCTACTGCAGAGCAAGAAGTCCTAGGTTGGAGTTCGGTTTAGGCAAAGACTTATTGAATTTCTGATGGCAACAAGTAACATGTAACTTAAATATTACCCCTGCCCATCCCTTCGAGACCTAAAGCCGTGATGTTATATTTTTATGTTGATGACTAATATCAGAGTTTTGCCTCCGTATCTACTAAACGGGAACATTCCGGGAAATTGCGAATATTCTCTATCCGGTAAGTAATAACGTATATCGGAGCGGGGGCGTTCCCGATATACATAGAATTCCGTTGAAATATTGACGAGAAATAATAAAATAAAATAACTAGTTTCCCGCCCTGGCTTTGCCTAGGTCATAATCATTAACCATCTGGTGTAATGTACTTTACAAATGTTGAAAGATTTTTTCTAAAAGGTTTAGGTTCCAGAGATTACCCTACAAGTAGGAACAAACTCACAAAATTCGGTCTCTCTCTCTTTATATTATTAAGTAAGTAAGTAAATATTTATTTCTCAGTAAATGGTACATTGAGATCTTACATTTAAAATTGTTTTACACATACTACCATTGCGTGGTGTAGGAATATTAAAAAATGAATAAGCTACATGCAAATCAAAACTTACATTATAAGACCATTATATAAATCTTATCAATAACCAAAAATAAATCATAATATCAATAAAATTAATCACAATGTCAAAAAAAATATCAAAAATTTCAAAAAATAAATCATCATGTCTAAATATCAATCATAGAGTCAAAAACAAAATTACAATGTTAAAGAATTCATAATAATGTCAAAATACTAATATCATTATTAAGATTTTAATTATAATATCAAAATGAATGATTTAAAAATTCATTACCGGAATAAAAACACATGTCTAAGAGCCAAGCAAACATTTTACATTTAAATTTATTAATTGGTAGCATTTTCAGGGCAGGTGGTAATTTATTATAAATTTTAATTGTCATGCAACTGGCATTTCTACCGTATAACTGCAATCTCTGAGCAGGCACTAGTAATTTCCCGGCATGTTTTTTGTTCAGTCTTTTGGAGACTTGTTCATTCAATGGAAATAAATGACGGTTTTTTTTTACAAATAGACAAACTTCAAAAATATACAGACATGGTAGTGGCAGAATTTTTAAGTCCTTAAATAATGGCCTGCAATGACACTAGTCTTAACTTGCGAAGAGCATACACAAACCTATCAAGCTTACTGCATACTCTTTCTACATGTTCCTTCCAGTTCAATTTGTTGTCAATTACTATACCCAAAAATAAAGCTGATGGCTCTGGTTGCAGAATTGCATTATTATGCCTAATTGCTGTTGGTATTACTGACAAGTTACATGTTTGAAATTGAACTATTTTGTTTTTTTTAATATTAACATGAAGATTATTGTACCCCAGCCATTTTATCACATTATTTAATTCATCGTTAGTATCTATTTCTGTCAGTTTTTTTGGAACATTTTATCGTCAATGTAGTATCGTCGTATTTTAAACATTTTTTGAGGTCATTAATATATAATATAAATAGTGGCAGACCCAGTACACTTCCCTGTGGGACGCCAGAACCATTAGTCTTTAGTTCTGAGCAATATGTCGTCCTAGTATTATTTTCTATTCTAGAGATAATAATTCTCTGTTGGCGATTAGATAAGTAACTTTTAAGCAAATCATGCGCTTTGCCTCTTATGGCATATTTCTCAAGCTTGTAGAGTAGCCATTCGTGTGACACAAAATCAAATGCTTTGCTCATATCTAGGAATACCGATAAAGTAGGCATTTTTCTATTAAGAGCTTCGGTAATTAGTTTCACTAAAGAAAAACAGGCTAGAGTAGTTGAACAGTTTTTCCTAAAACCAAACTGACTCTCCACAGTTAAATTGTATTTAGTTACAAAGCTATTTATTTTCTCATGCATTGCTTTTTCATTTTTTTTGCAAAGATTGGGATCAGTGTAATGGGCCTATAATTGCCCATATCAGTACAGTTGCCCTTTTTGAACAGTGGTTTAATTATAGACTCTTTTAGTCTAGATGGGAACACCTTCTTCAAAAGAGAGATTTATTAGGTAGCTAAGTGGGGATGCTATAATTTTCGCACTTAATTTAATAATTTTAGTGGTTACTTCATCATATTCAGTAGAATTTGTATTATTTAATGAATTAATTATTTTAATAACGTCAATTTCATTCAATGGAGTCAGAAATAAAGTATTTATATTATTGTCAATGTTCATGTTGTTTATGTCATGATTATTATTGTTAGTTTTTTGTGTCAGATCAATGAAATAATTGTTAAATTGGTTACATATGTCATTAGGATTATTTATTTTTTTATCAAGGATTATTAATTCATTTATATTGTTGCTATTATTAGGTTTGTTTAAACTATTTTTTATGATTGTCCATGTCGCTTTACATTTATTTTTAGAATGATTTAAGAAGATGTTGTTGTTTATCTGTTGTGATTTTGATATGCATTTTTTTAAGATCTTAGTTTAATTTTGATATTTTCTCTTGTGATAACCTTTACTTATAGCATCATGTTGATATTCGTAATATAAAGCTCTCTTTTTAATGCATGATATTTTTAAACCCGTACTATGCCATTTGTTTTTAATGGGTTTATTGCTCCTTTTAACGAGGATTTCGGGAAAACACAATTTATAGAAGAGTGTGAATAGGCCGTGAAATGTATTGAAAGCCTTATTGCAGTTTGTTACTTCATAAATTTCAGTAAAACTTAAGGCTGCTAAGCAATTAACAAATTTTTTTTTGTTGTCCTTATTATAATCCCTCTTTTTATCATACCAGAACTTAGATAACATATTTTTCTTAAAGCGATCTTACATATGTCCTGGACTAAATGATTAATCTGTTCACTATGTGTAATGCCCGGACATTATGAATCAAGTCAAGTCAAATCAGACAACCTAACCACTGAACCGACCGGCCGGCGCTTCATAACCCCACCCAACCGCTGTTGGGTGACTAATGAATACTGATTTAAACTTCTATAATTATCTCATTATCTTTTCATTATGAATATTGCTACGTAACGGTTGGGCAATTCAATTATTATGACTTTGTTGTTAAAAAAGTAATCGTACTTAACTATTATATGTATTTTAAAGTCAATGTCAACATTAAAATAATTTAAAAAGTCATATCTTTTTATTATCCGGCCCAATAAGTGATGGGCATTATCCAGAAAGCCGGTCAGTTTTATAATTTCAATAGTTTTTAACATATAACCTACTCATATTGGGTGTTTTCAAATTGTCTGGGCATTATGAATCACATGACATCACATCATCAGCCTATTAATGTACCCACTGCTGGGACACAGGCCTCCTCTCTGTGAGAGGGAATGGGCCGTAATGCACCACGCGGGCCCAGTGCGGGTTACAATCAATAATGCCGTATTAATCACTTTGTACATTTTTGACAATCTTAACTGGCAGGCAGAAGGGATTAGAGTTAATCAAGATCGACTTACACACCTCAGATTCGCGGACGATATTGTCTTATTCGCTGATACAAGTAACAAATTAGAAAAAATGATAAGCACTTTAAATGAAGAAAGTGAAAAAGTGGGCCTCAAGATGAACGAGGATAAAACTAAAATACTTACAAACAACCACATAAACGCTATAAAACTCAATGGGAAGCCGCTTGAATATGTGAACAATTATATATATCTAGGAAAACAACTGTCATTCGAAGACAAAAGTGAAGAACTAGAGGTAGATCGGCGTATTAACATGAGCTGGAAAAATTCTGGTCCCTGAAAGAAATCTTAAAAGGGAAATATCCTATCTACCTACAGAAAACTGTCTTGGACACCTGCATCTTACCTACTCTTACATATGGGTGCCAAACGTGGACATACAACACTAAAATAAAAACTAAACTTGTAATATGCCAGAAAGCAATGGAGAGAAGTATACTGAAATTAATAAGAATACAAAAAGTAAAAAGCGAAAAAATAAGACGAAAAACGAAAGTTGTAGACGCCTTACAATATGCCCTAAAACAAAAGTGGCAATGGGCAGGACATATAGCAAGATATACAGACAACAGATGGACACTGGAGTCAACTATATGGAAGGGACCGAAAGGAAAAAGGAAAAGAGGGCGCCCTCGAAAGAGGTGGATAGAAGATATAGAAAGGATAGCAGGAAGTGAATGGAGAGAGAAAGCTATGGATAGAGAGATCTGGAAGAAGCTCGAGGAGGCCTTTACCCAAGAAGGGGTTCCGATCAATGGTACTGAAGAAAGAAATGATAGCGAGTAGAAGAAAAAGAAAACAAATTTATACATACATACACATATATTTAAAACTAATCACTACATGTTATATTTGTAATATATATTAAAAAAAGCATGTAATAACAATGATGATTGGAAATAAACGGGCTTTATTATTATTATTATTAATCACTTTGTACGGTGAACCCGCACATTTCGTAGTATTAAGTGGGTTAAGCTACATCAGCGTTTGCATACGCGCTATCATTTTAGTCCACTTGCTAAGTAAAATAAATCAGTGATTTTACCACACTCAACACGGGCGGTTTATTTCATTATCCCCGGGTTTTCATCATCTCAAGTGTACAGAACTATCATCGTGCACTTGAACTAAGTGTATAGACCTTCGTCGTACATTTTTATTTGGTTCTTCGAGCCGGATACTGTGATCACGCGTAACAATCCATCGGGTGTATAGATCAAGGTGTGTTGAAATCGCAGCCACACACTTGATTATATCCGTTGAGTTCGCGACAGTTTCGAAAACGAAACAAGTCATTCGGTGAACACTTAGTGAATCGTTTAAAGAAGACATCGGTGAATCTGTACTGCACACAGCGTCGGCAGAGCACGGTAAGCATTTATCACACTGAGCTCCTACGCTGATCAAGCAAAGGATCTACAACAACTTCTTATCAAAATGCTCCAGAGTGCTGGTGTGAACCTGCGAACATAGTCAAGTAACAAACCAGAACGCCTGCAGCATTTGACAACTGAACCACTGAATAGTTCCTACGAAATTAAATGTCTCGAAAAATGGCAACCAACATCTGATACCTTCACGTTAAGTCATGTCAGCTCGGAAGAAAACACAGCTGATTTTGCAACACGAAGAATAACATCTCATAAGTAGTTAAAAATCATCACAATCATCAATCATATACCAGTCCCCCATCATAAAAACAAATTAATGTAACATTCATACATTAGTGACCTACTAAAAAGCTACAGTTCAATAACACGAATCGTGCAGGGTTTCATCTTTCATCAAGAGAATTCGCGACAAACACATTAGAACACATGCGGGTTTTCTAACGTCATCAGAAAAAAAAACAACGCACACAATTTAAATATTAAAAAAATGCAATCACTGGAGTTCAACTAAGAATTACACAATATTAAAAGTAAACAACACGTGAGCTCGAAAAGCAAGACTTGCTGTTTCAACTCTTTTCTAGATGAAAATGGCTTATTATAAGGTGGTGGACGTCTAGAACACGCCAGAATAAGCACATCGGCGAAGCATCCCATCATCCTACCAACCACATTCGACTTAGTTACTGCTTTTGTTATTAACCAGGCTCACATAAGAACAGCACGAGACGGTAGTAGTACGTGTACCGGAGGGTGAGCCAGCCCTGGACAAGGACGTACGACCCGACCTCGAAGGGCCGGGAACTACTGAGTGCGCGAGTGCAACTGTGTCAGTGATCAGTGAGTTTAGTGAAATTAGTAAAAGTGTAAATAAAGGGACCTCTCCTATGGTGGAATATTAACAAGAACATAATCAGACAATTTAGTGTTAGGAATACATAGTACTTAGAGTAGATATTGTTGATATCACCTTGTACCAGCTTTCAACAAAACTTGTATCATCTATCCTAAGTCATCATTTGTATTGTATTCAGACACACTAGTTTTTATCTAGGTTTAACATATTCCCTAGTCTTCTCCTTCAGAGATGGCAGAATGTACGGTGAACCCGCACATTTCGTAATATTAAGTAGGTTAAGCTACATCAGCGTTTGCATACGCGCTATCATTTTAGTCCACTTGCTAAGTAAAATAAATCAGTGATTTTACCACACTCAACACGGGTGGTTTATTTCATTATCCTCGGGTTTTCATCATCTCAAGTGTACAGAACTATCATCGTGCACTTGAACTAAGTGTATACCCCTTCGTCGTACACACTTGATCCATAACGCATACATTGAAAATTTCTTTTACAGTATTAGCCGGAATATTAAGATACGCATTTACTTTAAGTAAATGCCTAAACGAATCCTTGGCAAGCAAAAAAAAAGTGTTAGGTATTTAAATCAATATTCAGGGCTAATTGCTCCCTCATGAGATAGGTACCTAACTTTTATCAATTTGGCAGCGTTTGCATGAATAAATACACATTTATTGCAAACCACTATATTTCTTTCTTCAGGCAACTTATAATTGAAAAACAGTCATATACCCGGTTGACCGTCTATTCATCCGAAATGGAAATGTCAATGCATCTGTCAAAATCAGCGATTTTAAAACTTTTCGGACGCTTCATCAAACAACTATAATCCCGATATTTTTTTATTTTTTGTTAGGCTCTCATTTGACCACTATCTCACCGGATGGTAAGCGATGATGTGGTCGACGATGGGGCACGCTTGCCTAGAAGTAAACTATTCACTCTTGACTTACAGTCGCCCAGGTTGTAGCTATCAGGAAATACAGACTCCGGCAGGGAATTCCACTCTTTAGCTGTACGCACAACAAAAGTATTGCCAAAACGTTTTGTGCGTACGGATGGGATGTTTACCATATTTGGGTGCACGGTTGGCGCAGTGGTTGTGCCGGCTCGGGGTATTGTGTATGTGAGTTTGACATTCGTGTCATAGGTCGATATTTACTACTATTAAGGTCTCATCAGTGCAGAATAACACATTGCATTTTTGATAATATTATCGATATCAATAGAAACCCGATTTCTTAATTCGAAAAAATAAGACATTTTTTTTTATTTGAATCTTATATATATTTTTTATAAATAAAATCAATTTGAAACCATGTACTAATTTAATTATGTTCATTGAGGCGGGCGGGCCTCTTTATAATATTATCTTATGGAAATATTAAATTACTTATTTTCTTTTGTCGATATCCATTTATAAAGTCAATATTCAACCGACTACATTACTTATTGAGTAGCGAAGAACTTTCGAGAATTACATTCAAAATTTTCAAATTACGAAAGAGAAAGAAACATTAAGCATGCGTGCGAGGATCCAGGAACGAACCATACCATTCCCCGTGGCTCTTACGCGCGCTAGTATCGGCTCCTTTTGCAATTTACTTCCTTCATATAGATTATTTATCGCAGCTTATTATCGTTGGTTGTTTGTTCCACCATTGACTACTTTGATTTTACTTTTTTGGAGTTGAGTTGGTTGGAAATACTCATACTAAAATATTTGTTTTCGGTTTGTAAATATTTGGAGTTTTTAACGAAGACTAACTCCGTAACGGTAATACTGCAGTATTCAAATTATCAAGTGACACTGGTTATAAATCTTTATTACAAACGCTTGCCTCTACCCACGGTGGTACTCAAATAATTAATATTTTATAACTCCTTCTTCAATTACCATAGTCCTATGTGGACCCATTTTTAGATATTGTGAGCCGCTGAAACCGTTTTAATGTTCATGTTACAACAATAAACCCTCTTCTTAGTCCGCATTATTATGCAACTACGGAACCCTATTACTGCGCGTGGCCCGACACGCACTTCGCTGGTTTTTTACAATTGTGAAGCGATGCGTTCTATCGCACCGATACTATAGCCCACTTGAACGAAGAACTTAACTCAGAGTAAGGAACTAACACGAGGTTTAATTGACAATATTGTAAGTTTTCGTGCAAGTGGGCCTAACGGCTTTGTTATTATAAAATTAATACGAATTGCTTATAACAAATGTAACTTTTAATAAACAACTGAATTCATTTTGTCTACAGAAGCTACCAGATAGTTACTAAAACTAAGACTCGTGTAAGCGTAGTGCAAGGCGTACGTAGAAAAATCACGACAAGCTATACGACCAAGGTAAGAATTTATGTATATTTTTATAACACGATATTCTGAATGAGTTTTTCAAATGGGCGTGTCCCGATTTTAATGAAAAATTAAAACAGCATCATTTGGATCTTTGATAAGTCACTAATCCTAACAAGGCAGCGACCTTGTTCATTTTGGAAAAGACGGCAAACTTGAGAAAAGGCCTACTTATAAACAAAGTACTCTTTTATTTGTATTATCTATTAAAACAAAAGTGATTTACTTACTGTCCAAATTGATGGTCATTATTTTCAATACATAGCCAGATTTGACCACTCAAGCATTGTACTATATTCAGCACGACAATAATTTTTAATCCATTTAAAATATTCTGCAAAGACTTTTCAAACACAGCCTGTATAAGGTAACAAGTTTTTTGCCTGCGACCTCGCTCTTGATGAAATAATAGAAAACCTCCAGTGTTCCCATAGAATTACTTTTTTTGTGAACGAATTGTGTAACCTGTAAGTGTAGGTTCCTAAATCTATAACATTGTATTTTTCTTAGTACTGTTTATGAGTCCGTTGTAGTTTATGTAGTGTTGCTAATTTAAATTCTTTAATGACTTTGAAAACTTTTTGTATCCTTTTGCGAGTACACAAAGGTATTACTTTATCATGACGCTTGTTCAAATCAAAAACGTCTTGCATGTTTGATTTACTTCAGATACAAATTCTATCATAGATAACTGTAACGGACGCATGACTTTGTACGTTGCGTGGTATTTTTTAGCATAAGGAAATTTCCCACTTTAAATTTGTAACGGTTGTATAAGGCGTGCATATGTCTGGGACTTTTTATGGGCGACCATTATATAAATCCGTTGTTGGCATTTTGCAGTATTGTGGCAATAGGTTACAATCAATGCTTATTTATTTATTTATTTTAATACTTTAAGCACACAAATGTACAGAGGCGGACTTAATGCCTTAGGCATTTTCTACCAGTCAACCTTTGGGTGATGCAGAGATAAATAGTGGTAGGTAGGCCACTTTTTATTTTCACTTTTATATTATTCCGAAGGGCAAAAAAAAGAGTTTGGTACGTATGATCGTCCGACTGAGAGTTTCAGTAATTTGAAATTTAACGCCATCTTGCGTTCCAATAAGTATATTAAATAATTCGCCAATCTATTACTATATTAATCACATCACACTAATATTAAAAAGAACTGAAGAACTAGAGGCCCATCTCACTTCTAAACCATGTCTACAAGCTGTTCTCAAGAGTCATCATGAATCGTCTCGCGCGCAGATTTCCAGCCTCCCGAACAAGCCGGATTCCGTAAAGGCTTCAGCACCGTAGACCACATACATACGTTGCGGCAGTTTATACAGAAGACTGAAGAGTACAACCTGCCTCTCAGTTTTGCGTTTGTGGACTACGAGAAAGCCTTTGATTCGTTTATTGATGATGTCACACATTTTTGCTATTGCTGTTATAATTAGTTAAAATTATTTTCATTTGTTTAAGGTTTCATAGTTGGTTATGTTTAATTATTATTGTTACAAAGATAAAAATAAAATTTCACTATGTAAAAAGTTAGTTGCTCTGCAGTAATTTTTAAGACTGATTATTTAAAATCACCATCTTATTTTATTACATTTGAGACTGATTGATTATTATAATTAGTTTAATGATTCTCTTGATTGTAGGTGATGAAAACTGTGATTTATATAAAATTTTCAGGGTTCCGTACCCAAAGGGTAAAAACGGGACCCTATTACTAAGACTCCGTGGTCCGTCTGTCTGTCTGTCTGTCACTAGGCTGTATCTCATGAACCGTGATAGCTAGACAGTTGAAATTTTCACAGATGATGTATTTCTGTTGCCGCTATAACAACAAATGCTAAAAACACAATAAAATAAATATTTAAGTGAGGCTCCCATACAACAAACGTGATTTTTGTGCCGTTTTTTGCGATAATGGTAGGGAATCCTTCGTGCGCGAGTCCGACTCGTACTTGGCCGGTTTTTAACAAGATTTCTTATTGAGATAAATAATGAAAGGTAACCAAGACAAAAATTTTTCAAAAGATACAACCATTATATAAAAGCATTTCTTTGTTATAAATATTGTAATGATTTAATGTGATACTTAAACTTACAATCAATATACATTTATTATTTTTGTACAACATTGTTGTGCCTGACAGTACATATTTTGATCAAAAACTGCTTTGAAATAAATTAATCGAATCGGGGGCGTCGACCACAGGTGCGTCGACCACTGGGGGCCTAAGCCACGGACCCCAGTTTCCGTGGGGCAATTGCGAACATTCACGCGGGCGGTGCCGTTGGCAGAAGCTAGTATTAGTTATTGACACTCTCCCTAATCATTCGGCCACCTACTGTGCAGTATGCAGAAGACAGTTTGATGGGATGTAAAGTCGGGGTGAAAAAAATAAAATGAAAATCTAATTTAGTTTACAATTTGTAGAAGACTGCTACTGATTCATTTAAATTTTTGTAGGTTTATAGGTACTCGTCTTCACAGGGGGGCCATAACTGTTAATCAATTCTGTTGGTTTTCACGATCGATGCCCAATACTTTCACATAATTATATATTAAATTGTAAAGGCAATTCCGATCCATCAAAGTACAAGTTCTGTGAATTCTACGTTATCTTAAACTGTATACCTATTAAGTTATTAGCCTTGTATTTTTGAAATTGTGCTGATTAAGACTAGTGTATTTTTCTGTTTTCAGATATTTGTAAAGAATGTGGTGAACGAATGCTGTAAAGGCTATGAAAAATCATCATCTAGAAAAAAAAAGTAAGTCAAAATGAACATATTTTTTTTTTAAATTATGTAGGTATTCGTATAATTTTGTTAGGCTCAATATCAATTACGCTCAGAGCGAAAAAAATACTCAGACGCGTTGTGGCCGTTTGAAAAAAGCCTATTTCAAACGGCCACAAGGCGTTGTGGCAGAGAAGAAAAGCCAGAACGCTTTCTGAGCCCTAAATGATGCAATCGCATCGCGAATTCGCGACGGTCGAATGGGTGCCGACGAGAATTTGTATATTTTTCGTCATGGGTGTCATTTTCATGATTTTTGAGGTTGCTAATAACGAATATGGGGTCAAAACCAAAATCCAAGATGTCACCGGGATAAAAAGGCCTAAAGTAATTCCCACACTTAATTTGTTTTATTATTATTAAGCCTTTATTGCTGAAGAACTATACACAAGTATAATCTTTAATATTAAACAATTAAATATAACACTTCGGGTTTTCTGGTAGCGTGTCCTGTGACACATAGGACTCTTCCAGCTGTTTCCACTCATTTCTGTATCTAGCTTTTCTAGACCAGGTTGCACCTAAAATTTTTCTTATGTCGTCTATCCATCTCTTTGCTTGTCTTCCCCATTCCCTTTTGCCATCGCGTGGTTGCCACTCTGTTATAATTTTGGTCCATTTAAACTTACTATCTCTCGTCACTGAATAAAATTCCTGTTTCAATTCAATTCAATCGTTTATTTCGAACCATGATCCATAATTTGTTAGTAAACACTTAGATTAGACTGAGAAAAACACATTTGATCATTCTCGCATTCTCAAACCGATGTCAACGTTACACCATCAGTGTAGCCAGATTGGGCGCCTTTTTGCCATTTAGGCTACTCGGAAGGGTGCCGGGGTGACCAATTTTTACGAGAGGCGCCAATTAGGCTACCTCCAAGAAAAATAAGGCAATTTTAGGCGATTTTGGAATGAGACTATCTAATACAACATTATTTGAGGAATTATGTAAATAACTGGCTACCAAAATGCTTTTAACAGTTCATCACTATTTTTCATTATACTTCAGTCGCAACAACACAGGGAAATAAAGAAATGCTGAAAAATGTTTTATGTAGAACCAATAATGATTATTGTGGCTAATGCATTTAAGTTTCGAAGAATGTTTCGTGGTTTTAGTGAATAATGGTCGTCTTGAGTTTTTTATAAATGTAAAAACAATTTTTTTAAATTATCTTCGACTTGGGGCTCGTCGAATCTGGCTACACTGGTTACATTTGGCAGTTGATAGTGATTCTTGGCGGGCACTTGAAAAAGAGCGGTTTTAAATTTTTTTATAAAAGTTTTTTCCCTAGTTTTGTTCAATTATAGTTGCCAAAAGTACACTAAAACTACAGATAGTATAAAACTATCTAGAAAATGGATATAGAAATAGGGATAAAAAACGTCGATTTTTCTTTCAAGCAATCAAATAATTGATGTAAATATTGCAATCATAATTACAAAATTGTATAAAAATTCTACCTCCATTTCAGACTCACCTGTAAAAAGAAATGCACCATGGAATGTAAGAACGGTTATTGTAAATCTCGTAATGAATGCGGATGTAACAGCGGTTACAAATTGGACCCAAAATCAAAAAGAAACTGCCTGCCACACTGCTCTAAACCATGTGAAAATGGTACCTGTATCGCACCAGAGAAATGTAATTGCAACAAAGGTTATAAATTTGTAAATGGAACCTGCCAACCATTTTGCAGTAAGCCCTGTGCCAATGGTATTTGTGTAGCCCCAGACACATGTAAATGTTTTCAGGGATACAAAAAATCGGCCGAAGACATCTGCAAGCCTACTTGTACCGGTGGATGCCCTCATGGCACTTGTGTTCGCCCAGAAACGTGCGAATGCAACTCAGGGTATAGCTCTATTAATAAAATATGTCAACCTATTTGCACGAAACCTTGTACAAATGGCTTCTGCCGTAATCCTGATGAATGTGCGTGTAACAGCGGTTACGTATTGGACCTCAAAAATAAGTACAACTGCCTGCCATATTGCTCTAAACCATGTGGAAATGGTACCTGTAACGCACCAGAGAAATGTGATTGCTACAAGGGTTATAAATTTGTAAATGGAACCTGCCAACCAGTTTGCAGTAAGCCCTGTGCCAATGGTATTTGTGTAGCCCCAGACACATGTAAATGTTTTCAGGGATACCAAAAATCTGCTGAAGACATCTGCAAACCTACTTGTACCGGTGGATGCCCGCATGGCACTTGTATTCGCCCAGAAACGTGTGAATGCAACTTAGGGTATAGCTCTATTAATAAAATATGTCAACCTATTTGCACGAAACCTTGTACAAATGGGTTCTGCCGCAATCCTGATGATTGTGCGTGTAACAGTGGTTACATATTGGATCTCAAAAATAAGTACAACTGCCTGCCATATTGCTCTAAACCATGTGGAAATGGTACCTGTAATGCACCAGAGAAATGTTATTGCGACAAGGGTTATAAATATGTAAATGGAACCTGCCAACCAGTTTGCAGTAAGCCCTGTGCCAATGGTATTTGTGTAGCCCCAAACACATGTAAATGTTTTCAGGGATACCAAAAATCGGCCGAAGAAATCTGCAAACCTACTTGTACCGGTGGATGCCCTCATGGCACTTGTGTTCGTCCAGAAACGTGTGAATGCAACTCAGGGTATAGCTCTATTAATAAAATATGTCAACCTATTTGCACGAAACCTTGTACAAATGGCTTCTGCCGTAATCCTGATGAATGTGCGTGTAACAGCGGTTACGTATTGGACCTCAAAAATAAGTACAACTGCCTGCCATATTGCTCTAAACCATGTGGAAATGGTACCTGTAATGCACCAGAGAAATGTGATTGCGACAAGGGTTATAAATATGTAAATGGAACCTGCCAACCAGTTTGCAGTAAGCCCTGTGCCAATGGTATTTGTGTAGCCCCAAACACATGTAAATGTTTTCAGGGATACCAAAAATCGGCCGAAGAAATCTGCAAACCTACTTGTACCGGTGGATGCCCTCATGGCACTTGTGTTCGTCCAGAAACGTGTGAATGCAACTCAGGGTATAGCTCTATTAATAAAATATGTCAACCTATTTGCACGAAACCTTGTACAAATGGCTTCTGCCGTAATCCTGATGAATGTGCGTGTAACAGCGGTTACGTATTGGACCTCAAAAATAAGTACAACTGCCTGCCATATTGCTCTAAACCATGTGGAAATGGTACCTGTAACGCACCAGAGAAATGTGATTGCAACAAGGGTTATAAATTTGTAAATGGAACCTGCCAACCAGTTTGTAGTACGACCTGTGCCAATGGTACTTGTATAGCCCCAGAGACATGTAAATGTTTGCCGGGATACCAAAAATCGACCGAAAACATCTGCAAGCCTCACTGCTCCAATGGATGCCCTAACGGCAAATGTGTTGGACCTGAGAACTGTGTCTGTAATATAGGATATGAAATGGCACGTGACAACAAAACATGTCAACCTATTTGTACTAATCCTTGTTTGAATGGCACATGCATTGCACCAAGTGTCTGTCAGTGTTTGCCTGGTTATAGTGTATATAGAAAGTTTGCATGCAAGCCCCGTTGTTCTAGTGGATGTCCAAATGGTACATGTGTAGGCCCAGAAAATTGCGTGTGTAATTCGGGATGGCAAATGATTCAATTAAATAGCACAAGTATTAAGTCTTGTCAGCCAATATGTACCAATCCTTGTGAAAATGGCACTTGCATAGGTCCAGAGACCTGCCAATGTTCGGCAGGATATAAAAAATCAAAGAACAACACTTGCAGACCTTACTGTTCTAGTGGGTGTCCTCATGGATCTTGTGTCGCACCTGAGACTTGTTCTAGTAAGTCAGAACGGATAATCTTCCAGACCAAGGACACTGTTAACAAAACTGCCGAACCAACATGCAGCAAACCCTGTAAAAATGGCGTTTGCATAGCCACAAATACTTGCGAATGTAATGCTGGTTACGTAATGTCCGAGACAAATACTTGTCTGCCTCACTGTTCGGATGGGTGTCCCCATGGCATTTGTATTCAACCGGAAACGTGCCTATGTTATCAAGGATGGGAAATGGTAAAAACTTATGGTACTGTGAATAAAACGTGTCAACCCATTTGTAAAAAACCCTGTGTGAATGCTACATGTGTCGGCCCAGATACTTGTGCATGTCTGGAGGGGTATACAAAATCAGAGAAAAATATCTGCAAGCCACATTGCTCTGGTGGTTGTAAACACGGCATATGTGTGAGTCCTGGCTCCTGCATTTGTAATCCGGGATGGTACAAGAGTATTCTCAATGGTACTTGTGTGGCAGATACAACCAATTCTGATAGAAATACTGGCGTGAATGATTGGTAAGTCACATTTTCTAAGCAAAAACGAAAGATTCATATTAAACGCGTTGTTTTCAAAAGGTAGTCGAGTAGACACATGTCTGAAAATCATTTTCCAAAAATATTTATTCTGATTTTGCTGACGCATTAAATTAATTAAATGTCTATAACATAATTTGATTTGGTTAGAGTATTTCTTACTACAAGGTTTTTCGTTTTCGGTCGCAGTAATATAACGTATTTCGTTCTCTGTTTTCAGGGTGCAAGCCAACTGCATATTCTTAGCAGTTGCAATCATTGTTTTCGTGATACTGCTAATCATCGTTATCTTAATAGTACGTTGCAAAAGAAAGAATTCTCAAGAAAATGGTAAGTGCTATTTTTATTGCTTGAGTGTGTGACATACTTGTAGTCTAGTGGTTGCTAGCGCTTCTGCTGAACACGAGGCCCTGGGTCCGATTCCCAGGTCAGGCAGTGTAATTGTATTATCTATCTAGAATTGCTCAGTAATAGCCCGGTGTTTTTATACTTGTACCCGGTTGATGGCAAAAGGTTGGCACCTTTCGCTTCATGGCACATTTCGCCAGTTAACTGACGTGTACGTGTTCTGTTGGTGCCCTCTGCCTTACCCATTGGAAAATAAAGGCCTGATGTTATGTTATGTAATACTGCTATGTAATATGATTACCAGTCGGTTCTCCTTTAAGGTGAAGGCAGGACAACACATTAATGAATTTGGAAGAATTGTCACCGCATTGATTTGTTGGGATTTTCTCAATGACCCTGTATATATTATGTATGTATTTCTTAACCTCCGACGGAAAAGGTGTGTTATAAGTTTGAAGTGTGTATTTGTGTATCTGTCTATGGCATCATAGCTCCAAAACGGGTGAACCGATTTCGATGTAGGTTTTTTAACTGAGCGAAAGTGTTCTTAGCTATATTTGATGAAAATCGGATCAGCCTTTCAAAAATTATGCGCATTTTTCTCCTTGAATCTGAGTATTTTATTAAGATATCTTGTTATATTCGTAATTACCTCCATGTTTCGATGGATTGACGATCGAAGCGTGTCTATTACTAGATAAATAATGTTGTTTAGTAAGCATGGGTAAGCCTCGGGGGTCTTTGAATATAAAATGTTATTATATATTTTTACTGCTATGCTTTCTTTTATGTTCCACCTTCAATGATCTGTCTCTGCGCCATTCTAAGGTTATTGGTACAAAATGCATGCAAAATAAATAATACAGTAAATTTTAATAAATAAGAAAATAACTTCTTTTTTTTACAAAGTATTGTTGTTTGATGATTTTTAGTTTAAATTAAATTTTTGTCTTTGTAGACGGTGCAGTTCCCGCCCATGAATTTAAAGCCAAGTTCAAAAAGACGAAACGTGTGTACGATGTGAACAACAAAAACTCAGTGCTTTAATATTTTTTAGTGCTTTTAATTAGATTTTATTTTCATACCTATTTGTACTTAATTAAGTAAGTAAAGTAATATTTAATTTAAAATATTTTTTTATTTATTTGGTCGTGTCTTTTATAGGTTTATTCTATTTTAGTCATTTTGTCAACTTAGGCACTTTTTGATGAACCACTAGCAATAGCATTAAAAAAAAAAAGATTAACCATACAAAGTTGAGGAGAACTAGGGTTACCGACGGGTTACGCAAGAGAACCAGGGTTACCGACATAGCCCAAAGAATTGTCAAACTTAAGTGGCAGTGGGCAGGCCACATTGCTCGCAGAACGGATGGCCGCTGAGGCAGAAAGGTTCTGGAATGGCGACCGCGAACCGGAAGACGTTGCGTTGGAAGGCCTCCCACTAAGTGGACCGATGACCTGGTGAAGATTGCGGGGATCCGCTGGTTACGAGATGCACGAGACCTGTCAATGTGGCGACGCTTGGGGGAGGCCTATGTCCAGCAGTGGACGTATTTCGGCTGATATGATGATGATACAAAGTTGATGTCAGCTGATCAAAATTTGTACGGGAGATACAATTTTTTTTGGAGAGTTGCCTATGTGCTTCCTTGGAGAAAATTTAAAATTTACATACAGAAACAGTTTTTAAAATACGACCGCACCTTTCCGTTACACCATCTTTTTATTTTTATTAACATATATACAATTGAAAATTCTAAAAACAAAAACAAACCTATATACAAATACAAAAGGGAGACCGATGAGGAAAAGACCTCATTGTGCATCAAAAAATTCGTCCACATCGATGTCAACGGGAAACGTGCCCAGAACGCTGGCAGCATTGCCACGTTCGATGGCAATGGTGATTCTCTGGCCGAAGAAAAGGCCAGCCCTCTGGTCACGTGAAGAGTCGACGAGCTTTGTACTAATTTCTCGAAAAACTCGATGCGCACTTGGACCCCATGGACCTAATGTTTCAACCCCAAACGGCTCAAACATATAACTCCCAATAAGGTTGTTATATTTGCGCCGTTTGAGGTTTTCTGCGCCGGCAGCAGCCGCCCCAGCACAGCCCGCCGTGCTAAGAAGATGGGATGGCGCAAGGGTGTCGACACATGTTGCATCCCACACCAAAGGCCTACCCACCTTGCAAGGCATTATGGTCATCCCGTCTGGTCTCTTCCCATCGTCGCGTGCCAAGCCATTGGGTTCTAAAACAGCTGGCACCCCGGCGGTGACAAGAGCCCGACGTATGATGTCATTAATGCTGGCGTGCCGTGCTATCCGGCCAGCGCTCCTACTGCAGGATAAGCCATGGTGACCGAGGCGGTCGACTGCTTCACCACGTTGACAACGATGTGGAGCTCCGCTAGGAGCACCCAAACGCAGACATGTAGCGATCCGGAAGGTGTTGTCACTCAACATAGTACCTATGTTGAGTGACGGTACAGCCTGTAGCCAGAGGCCCGACTCCCACTCTCCCACAGCCAGCAGGCGGGCACGCTCAGCAGTATTGGTGGACGTATTCATAAGTTTATTCCGTACCAACCTGCAGAGCGGCTCATCCCACTGTCTCTGGGAAGATGGGTTCTCGGGCAACGCCGTATTCGGGCAAGCCTTTCCAGGCGCACACTGCGTCGGTCGAGCACGGCACTTCAAAGTTAACCAGTGAAAGGGATAAAATTTTTGTGGTTAACTTTTCAGTGCCGTGGACCGAAGACAAGAACGCCGGTAGGCTTATACTAGAAATTTTGCGGATGCCGAGCCCGCCGAAGCGAATGGGTAGAGTAGCTTGCATCCAGGCTCGATCATCCAAGGCCACATTTAAGATGGTAGTCAGAGTGCATCGAATAATTTCGTATCCAGGCTTTCATCTTTTTATTTATTTGGTGTGCATCCATTGTCTTCTCCCGCCCTGGGTGAGGCGGGAGGGCGTGTCAAACTTTTACTGACTAAACCCTACCCGTGTTTCTTCAGTTGCTTGGGACAAGGCCGTTGTAACTCTTTTCACCCGACTCCCGAAGAAGGGTTATGTGTTTATCAGTCTGTGTACGTATTTATGTTTGTTCCTATGTGGCGTTCTAGAGAGAAAAATATAAAAATGGCGGATTTTGGGCGCCATATTGTGGGGGCCCAATTTGTTTTCTTCCAATCTCATTATGTGGGGTATCTAAGTAAAGGGTTTTAAGGGTTTTAAATCAAACAATCAGGAGGAAACATTTGGTTTTGGCCATTCGTAAATATGTATCCTCCGTCTGAATAGCTTGATTTTCTTCTTGTTTACATCTTTTTAGTTCTTTTCTTAGGCAGCTATGTTTTTTGACTTTTTGAATTAACTGGTTTTTCAAATTTATCCGCGACGCAGACAGGCATCAGTCCTAGCGGGCCCCGCGCCAGTTTTTGCTGTCTTTGAGGCGCCTGTGGAACACTACGCGCCGTCGACTCGGCCTGGTTCTTATCGAACGGCGAGCTACTTCCGTTACCCGCTGTATACTGAGTTATAATTTTTCATATTATTATTTTTTATTTTTTTAAATTATTATCATTGTGATTTACAAAGCATTTGTTTTAAGTTAACCTCACGTACAGGATCTTTAAATAAAACGTGACCTTCTCAAGTACAGTCGGAACACAATTTGATGAATTTTTGTTAGTTATTTCTACACTAATGTTAAGTATTTATTTTTATTTTATTTATTTGGCTCGCCAACAATTGAATACACTGATACAAAGATATGAGATACATCCAATGTACCTATAGACTAGTGTACCAATTTCTTACAGGTAAGCACATCATGCATTACATTGGGCGATTGACATTGGGCGCCTACTTAAAATTAGATGAGTTGGTATACTCATCCAATTTCGAGCAGGCACACATGATTAAGCCATCGACCAACCTCCAGATTAAAATCGAAATCAAATCACATTATAACAAATCAAAGTTAAAACAAAAATTAAAATACAATTAAAACAATATTAATACAAAAATCAAAATACAATTAAAACAAAAATTAAAACCACAAATAAAATCCAAATTAAAAATTTAAATTATAATAACAAAAAAATCAAAATTAAATTGAGTGCTATAAAATTCAATGATATTAAAAACAAAATTATATTATATTCCAATTCCACATTAAAATGACTTTACAAATTTTTGTACATAATATTTCGGAACCTGCCAAGTGAGTCGAAGTGAACATCAACAAGATCACTGCAGCTATTTAATAAGTAATAAGTTTTTTTTTTTTTTAGAAAACGTTGCCCCACACTAGGAATTTCTTCCTGTATCGTGGGTGCGTTTACATACATATAAACTCACATACACAACACCCAGAGCCGGAACAACTATCTGTAGGTCATACAAATATTTGTTCCGTGCGGGAATTGAACCCGCGACACGCAGCGCTGCAGTCAATCGCTCAACCACTGCGCCAACCGTGCGCCCAAATAAGTATGTATAAAAAATAAGTATGATCAAATTAAGTTATAATAATAATAATAAAAGCGTTTATTAACAATATTACAGTTAACATTTTAACTTATTTCTACTTAATACTACATTAGTGTTTATTTTTCCATAAAAATATGCATTTTCCTAATCGACACCGGTTTTTCGATTGTCTTGCTTTCCAGCATAGGCCTCCCCAAGTGCTCTTAACGAACATCGATCTCTTGCTTTTCTAGTCCAAGTTGTACCTGCCATCTTTTTGATGTCATCTTCCCATCTGTGATACTGTTTGCCTTTCCTTCTTGTTTTGTATGTAGGACACCATTCTGTCACATCTTTAGTCCATTTCTCTGTCTTAGATCTTATTAAATGGCCTACCCATTTCCACTTCAGTTGTTTAATTTGGTCTTTTACATTTATGACTTTGGTATGTTTCCTTATTGTTGTCAATCTTATTTTGTCTTTTAATTTTATGTTGAGTATACTTCTTTCCATTCTATGTTAGCAGTTTTCTAATGCTTTTATATCTTTATTAGTGCAACTCCATGTTTGACACCCATATGTGATGCTCGGCAGAATACACGTATTAAATACTTTCTTTTTTGATTTTATTTGTATTTCTGAGTTTTTCATAACTTCTTTTAGAGGCCAGTATTTCTTCCATCCAATGATAATTCTATTATTAATTTCTTTTGTTGTGAGATCTGTTGGAGATATTATTTGGCCAAGATTACTCATTTACATATTGCAGTTCAGTAACGTTAGTAGGTTTTATTGGGATTGCCGTGTGGTTGGTCATCAGCTTGGTTTTACTCGTATTTATTGATAAGCCCACCTTTTCGCTTTCGTATACCAGTTGTTCAATCATACTCTGTAACGTATCTGGGTCTTCGCATATTAGTATGAGATCATCGGCGAATCTAAGATGGTTTAGTCGTGCTCCATTAAAATTTAAGTGGTTGAGCAATTGACTGCTGCGCTGCGTGTTGCGGGTTCGATTCCCGCACGGAACAAATATTTGTATGACCTACAGATAGTTGTTCCGGCTCTGGGTGTTGTGTATGTGAGTTTATATGTTTGTAAACGCACCCACGATACAGGAAAAAATTCCTAGTGTGGGGCAACGTTTTTAAAAAAATAAAAAAGATTTATGCCGTATCCACTCCACTCTAGTTGTCGAAATACATGCTCCAGGGTTGCAAAAGTCAAAAGTCAAATATATTTATTCAATTAGGCCAATAAACGGCACTTTTGAACTTCACATAAATTAAAATTAAAAATTAAAAGTAATAAAAAAGAAATATAAAAGTAATAAAAAAAAAATAAGATAAAAAAAAAAAAAAAAAAACATTCTACCGTGCATTCGGAAAGTAGATTGTTATGGAGTAGAACGCACAAGAAACTCCATAAAGCAGAAAATAGTTTTGGTGATAAGGGGTCTCCCTGTCTAACTCCACGTCTAATGGGCAAATATTCTCCTGCCCTCTCTGTGTGTATTTTTGCCTTCATATTTTCGTATATGTTTTTAATTATACGTAAATATTTATTATGGACTCCTTGTGAGGTGAGAGCCTCCCATATTTTTCCGTGTTTTAAGGAGTCAAAAGCTTTGTTGTAGTCTATAAACGCCAAGTAATAGTTAATGCCATATTCGTTGCATTTCTGAACTAGTTGTTTTATAGTATGAATGTGGTCCATGGTTGAAAAGCCACTTCTAAAGCCTGCTTGTTCTTTTGGCTGGTTTTCATCCAAAGTCTTTGTCAATCGTGCCATAATTATCTTAGAGAATATTTTATACACATTCGACATTAGCGAATTGGGTCTGTAGTTAGAAATATCATCTGTTTTCCCCTTCTTATGAAGTAAAATTATGGTCGATGTGGTCCATTGATGCGGTATATATTCAGTTGTTAAAATTTCGTTAAATAAATCTGTAATTGTATTCAGAGTAATCTGTGTTGTTCCCAATATGATTTCGTTTGATATGCCATCTTCGCCTGGTGCTTTCCCTCTCTTTTGTGATTTGATGGCTTTGGTAACTTCTTCTTTTAGTATGTTTGGGATTGGTTTCTCAATGTTTACATATTCGTTTGTTTGTGGTCTTGTTCGCTCATCATTGTAAAGTTCACGGTAGAAATCGGTCGCTGCTTCTAGTATTTCAGATCTTTTGGTGTTATGTTTTTTTGTCCTGTGATGTGTTACGTAGTAAACACGTGTGACGTACGAAATAATAGAATGGCACATAGCAAAATCTGGAGGGCTAAAAAAAGCATGGAAGGAGCTTCAAGACGAATCATGCTGGATTGGTAACGTAACACATCACAGGACAAAAAAAAAAGTTATAATAACTATGTATAATTTCTCAATGTCTGGTGAATTCAAACAGGCGCGCATTTGTTTGTGAGATTATAAGTTGTACAGAAACAAATATCTGCGAGCCATACAGAAAGTTTTGTAAAATATTTTTTTGAGTAATTGTTTTGAACATCTTGGATATATTTGGGCATTTGTAATTGCGGTTTTCAGCTCTATAAAACAAAATGTATCCACTTGTTTCAAAATATATCTATTATTATTATCTGGTGTTCAATTATAGATGAACAAGCTGTGTATTTCTTTCCTTTTTTTTTCTTTTTTTTTAAAACGTTGCCCCACATCTTCCTGTATCGTGGGTGCGTTTAAAAACATATAAACTCACATACAAAACACCCAAGGCCGGAACAACTATCTGTAGGTCATACAAATATTTGTTCCGTGCGGGAATCGAACCCGCGACACGCAGCGCAGCAGTCAATCGCTCAACCACTGCGCCAACCGTGCGCCCACGGATTTACTGTCTTATTGTAAAAACTACAGACACCAGTACATACCGGACGCCCGCTACCTCTTTTTCCTTTTGTTCCTTATTGCCGTGGTTGAGAGATATAGGAGAAGAGAAGGAAGTGAGATGAGGTTCCACGCTGGCAAGCCACGCCAGCGCGCCAGCTGGATACCATCATTGGGGGATTGGTCTGGAGACTGCGGAGACGTCCGAGGCCCCTAGAAATGTCCATCGGGCACTGTCTTCTGGTCGACAACCAGCACGATGGCGCATTCCGGGATTTTCCACAGTTGGCGGGGCAGCCTTTCGTGTATGGCTGGCTCTCTACTTGGGTTTAGTTCTGGATCTGGGTATTTTTGTATGTGAGTTTAAATGTTTGTCAACGCACCCACGATCCAGGAACAAATTCCTAGTGTGGGTGTGGGGAAACGTTTAATTTTTATTTTATGAAAAAAAATATTGGCAGTGGTAGGGCACATTGCTCGCAGAACAGATGGCCAGCGGGGCAGAAAAGTTCTGGAGTAGCGACCGCGAACCAGAAGTCGTTGCGTTGGAAGACCTTCCACTAGGTGGACCGATGACCTGATGAAGTTTGCGGGGATCCGGTGGATGCGAGACGCACGGAACCGGTCAATGTGGCGACGCTTGGGGGAGGTCTATGTCCAGCAGTGGACGTCTTTCAGCTGATATGATGATGATTATGTGAACAATATTGTCGTGCTGAAATAAGAAAAATATTGGGACCTTAACATTCCATCGTTTTCAGCGAAGTCGCTATAAACGGTTTCGACTGTAATATTTAGTCCTTTTTCAGCCTATTTCTTATTTTGATCGCCTAAGCACGTCGTTCGAGTTGACTATACCTAGCAGATAGTACTGGCGTACCTACTATAATAACACACAGTTTGTTTTTCTAAAATAAGGTTTGAGTTTACGTTACAGATATTGTTTTGTGTTCAAATGTACTTGTAGCTTTTAGATAACCTATACCTACCTGCTTCTTCGCTGTGTTGCTTTGGACTATTAGGACGAAGGACGAGTTCCGGCATTAGTCTAATAATTGGATATTGTTTTATTATTATCTCGTTTTTCCATTAGACCTTTGCCATTTTATTTGAATTATATATTGTAATAGTTATTTTAAAAATGTTACTATTATATAATATTTATAGAATTTTACTTTTGTATATTGTTATACAAACAAAAGCATTGGCTCAAGTATGTGTGGAAACAAAAATGTGAGTAAAAAATATTTCTAACTATTGTTTTGTTTAGTTGGTATCTATATAATATGTTTTTTGCCTTCATTTATTTATTTCTTCAATATTGTATATCGTATTGATATGATTGAAATTAATTTTAAAAGTTGTATCTTTTCCGAAAAGGGGCTACCAAGATGTTCCTGAAACCGTCTTATATACTTACTTGGAAGCCTATGAGAAGACAGACTGTCTGTTTTGGTGCACCGGCACCAGAGTCGCCACTGCGATGGGAACCAGAACCGTCCAGGTGAGACCATCATAAATCAATATTAATATCCTTGATGTATTAGTTTTTAAGCATCATTTAATTTGCAATATTCCAATTTAATTTGCAGAAAGTAGTACCAGAACAAGTAAACGTTTGCTGCAAGGGCTACATTAAAGATGAAAGTTATAACGAAAACAGGTAAGTTACAAAAATCTATGAATATGTTTGTGACTTCGTATAACTATTATGTACTACTAGCTGTTGCCCGCGACTTCATCTGCGAAGCATTAGTAATTCGAATTGCTTATTTTTTTAAATCGCGGCTTAATATTGTAGGTTTTCCATACAAACTTCTTCCCCTCTTTCCACTCTCTTAAGTATGATTTCCGTAAGTATGTGGATAAAAACTATCCTATGTCCTGCCCAGGGTCTCAAAATATCTCCGAACCAAATTACATTTAAATCGGTTCAGCGGTTTAAGCGTGAAAAGGTAGACAAAGAGACAGACAGAGTTACTTTCACATTTATAATATTAACTCCGCCCGCGACTTCTTTCGTGAGATGGCAACCAAAAATAAGCTGTTATTAAACCAAATAAAAATGTGGTTTCGTAAAGTTCTACGGTTTATAGGATTGGGACGATTCGTTATTTGACTTTAAGATAATACATTTTAGGTTACCGCAACTAAGTAAAATCCGCCCCTTAAAACATAATATACCCTTTTTCTCTTTTTTATTTTTTTTGTTTATTTTAGTTAGATTGCTCAGTAAGATGTCTCAAAAAAACTAAAATTACTTAACCCTATCAGGGGGGAGGTAGTTTTAATAAACGTCAATCAAATCTGCCTAGCCTTTTCCCAACTATATTGGGATCGGCTTCCAGTCTTACCGGATTCGGCTGAGTACCAGTGTTTTACATGGAGCGACTGCCTATCTGACCTCCACAACCCAGTAACTGGGTAACACAGTACCCCTTGGCAAGACTGGTGTCAGATCTCAAGCTTCTGACTACTCGTTACGACTGTCAAAGATCTTCAAATGACAGCCGGGACCCACGGCTTAACGTGCTTTCCGAGGCACGGAGGAAACTCGGTATGTTGAAATGGTTACCCATCCACGGACCGGCCTTGTCAAGCGTGCTTTAACCTTAGTTTTAAAAAACGTATTATGTAAATTTTGATTATTTACTTTATCTCCACGGAATGAGATTGTTCATACAAACAAATTGCCCCCTTTTCACCCCCTTAAAGGTTGACAGTTCAGTGGCGACTGCGAACCGGAAAACGCAAATTAGGAAGTCCGACCTGGTCAAGGCTGCGGGAGTCCGGTGGATGCGAAACGCACAGGACCGAACAGTGTGGCGGCGCTTGGGGAAGGCCTATGTTTAGCAGTGGACGTTTTTTGGCTAAAATGATGATGATGGTAAAAGGTTGATTTTCCGCAAATTCCTTCTTCGTGCTCCCCTAGATCCCTACAGTTTCGAAAAAAATATAATGAAAACCTTTTATTGTTTACTTAGGTTGGTATTTATGTCAACTATCAAGTTTATTAACCCAAGACATAAAATTCTTTAAGAAAACTTTATCACCTGTTAAATCGTATTTTGGAGGCAGTTTCGAAAATCTAATAATATCAACCTTTATTGTTTGTTTACGTTGGTATTTTTGTCAAGTATCAAGTTTGTTAACCCAATAAATAAGATTTAAAAAAAACTTTAACTTCCCCTAAATCGACTTTTGAGTGACAACAACCTTTATTGTTTACTTAAGTTGATATTTATGTCAAGATTCTAGTTTATTAACTCAAGAAATAAGATTCTTCAAAAAACCTTAACACCCCTTAAAATCCGTATTTTGGGGTTAGTTTAATTAAACTAATAATTTCATCCTGTATTGTTTACTTAGGTTGATATATTATGTCAATTTTAAAGTTAATTAACTCAAGAAGTACGATACATCAAAAAACAAATCGTCTTTTGGGGGTAGTTTTGAAAACTAATAATAACAAATTTTATTGCTTTAGTTTCAAGTTTATTAACCCAAGTAATATGATTATTCAAAAAAACTTTAACACCCCCTAAATCTGTTTTTGGGGGTAGTTTCGAAAAACTAATAATAACAACCTTATAATTTGTTTAAGTTAGTATTTGTGCTATGTTTCAAGTTTCGTAACCCATGAAATAAAATTTTCCGATACAAACTTCAATACCCCCTTAATCGACTTGTGAGGGTAGTTTAAAAAAACTAATAATTTCAACCTTTTATCATTTACTTAGATTACTATTTATGCCAAGTTTCAAGAATATTAGCTGAAGGAATTAGATTTTTATTCAAACTTTGTCCCCCTTTTTCTCCCCTTTAGTGGAAGAATTTCGGCAAAGCCTTTCTTATCGGATGCCTACGTCACACAAAAACATACGCTCCAAGTTCCAGGTCTCTACGATCAGCGGTTTAGGCTGTGCGTTGATCCGTCAGTCAGTCATTCAAGACAAAGCATTTTATATGTCATCATCATATCAGCCGAAAGACGTCCACTGCTGGACATAGGCCTCCCCCAAGCGTCGCCACATTGATCGGTCCCGTGCGTCTCGCAACTAGTGGATCCCCGCAACCTTCACGAGGTCATCGGTCCACCTGGTGGGAGGCCTTCCAACGCAACGTCTTCCGGTTCGCGGTCGCCACTCCAGAACCTTTCTGCCCCATCGGCCATCCGTTCTGCGAGCAATGTGCCCTGCCCACTGCCACTTAAGTTTGGCAATTCTTCGAGCTTTGTCGGTAACATTGGTTCTCTTACGGATCTCTACATTTCTGATTCGATCACGCAAGGAAATGCCGAGCATAGCCCTCTCCATTGCCCTTTGAGTGACTGTAAGCTTTCTGATAAGGCCCATTGTAAGCGACCACGTCTCAGAGCCATATGTCATCACTGGCAACACACACTGGTCATAGACTTTTGTCTTGAGACACTGTGGTAAGTTGGACGAGAAGACACCGCGCAACTTCCCGAACGCTGCCCAGCCGAGTCGGATTCGACGGTTTATCTCTCTCTCGAAGTTGGCCCTACCCAACTGGATCGTTTGTCCCAGGTAGACATAATCTTCCACAACTTCGAGTGTAGAGTCTCCAACCTTGATAGGAGTGGGTGTAACATGGGCATTCAACATCACCTTGGTTTTGTCCATGTTCATTTTAAGACCCACTCTTCCGGAAGCTTTACTGAGGTCATCGAGCATTGTATTGAGGCTCTCCATGGTCTCAGCCATGACCACTATGTCGTCGGCAAACCGAAGATGAGTGATGTACTCGCCATTAACATTGATGCCTAGGCCCCTCCAGTCCAGAACCTTGAATACATCCTCCAGCGCAGCAGTGAACAGTTTCGGAGAAATGACATCTCCCTGTCTCACGCCACGCTGGAGAAATATTGGTTTCGAGGTCTGATCCTGAAGACGGACTGACATGGTGGCGTTTCTGTACAAACACTTTAACACCTCAATGTACCGGTAGTCGATCTGGCACCGTTGGAGAGACTGCAGTACAGCCCAAGTCTCGATCGAATCGAAGGCTTTCTCGTAGTCCACAAACGCTAAGCAGAGAGGCAGGTTATACTCTTCGGTCTTCTGTATAACCTGCCGCAGCGTATGTATGTGGTCTACGGTGCTAAAGCCTTTTCGGAATCCGGCTTGTTCGGGAGGCTGGAAATCGTCAAACCTGCGCGCGAGACGATTCGTGATGACTCTTGAAAACAACTTGTAGACATGGCTAAGAAGTGAGATAGGCCTATAGTTCTTCAGCCGGGCATTGTCACCCTTTTTGAAGAAGAGGACCACCACACCCCTGCACCATGCCTGTGGCGTTTTGCCCTCGAGTATGACGGAATCAAAGAGCTTCTGAAGGGCCTTAAGGACCGGTTTTCCACCCGCCTTCAGGAGTTCAGCCGTGATTCCGTCGTCACCCGACGCCTTGTTGTTTTTGAGCTGTTTCAGAGCCATCCTAATTTCGTACAGGCTGACGTCCGGGATATCTTCGGTATAGTGTCGGGTCAATCTAGCTCTTGGGTCGTTTGCTAGATTCACAACGGGTTTACTGGTTGACGTGTACAACTGCCCATATAAACTATCGATCTCCCTCAAAAGCTCCGGTTTGGCGGATACAATCCTGCCATCATCGGTCTTCAGTTTTGTGAGCTGGCTCTGCCCAATAGACAGATCTCTTGCAAAGACCTTGGAGCCCTTATTCCGCTCGATAGCATCTTTAATGCTTTCGGTATTAAAGCGGCGGAGGTCGGTTTTCAAGGACTTTGAGATCCGTCTATTTAGCTGCCGGTATTTCACCGCATCGCCTGAAGACTGCAGGATCATCTCACGCCTTTCCTTCATTAGCTTGAGAGTAGGATCAGAGAGCTTTTTATTTCTATGTGTACGGCGGGTCTTGAAAAACTTAGACCCGACCGTATGGACAGCTTCCACGAACCCATCGCTGTATTCGTCCACGGAGCTCCCTAGGCACTCGAAACGATTCTGGAGTTCGAGCTGAAAGCTCTCGGGGTTTTGGATCTGGATCTGTGCTGGACGGAGCGTGGACTTCATCAGTCGAGACCTTTCAAGCTTGATATGAATGTTCAATGTGCCTCTTACCATACGGTGATCGCTCCCGGTTTTCAGCGAATTGATCACAGAGACATCATTGAACATTTGCTTCTTGGTTGACATGATGAAGTCGATCTCGTTTTTAGTTCCACCATCGGGGCTTTGCCATGTCCACTTCCTGTGCTCACGCTTTCTGAAGAAGGAGTTCATCATATAGAGGCCTTCCTTCTCCATAAAACTGGCCAGTAGGTGACCCCGGTGGTTCCGACGTCCAACTCCAAATTGCCCCACTTGCAGCTCATCCTCGTCTCGTTTGCCCAGTTTTGCGTTGAAGTCCCCCATGACAACGGTGAAGTGAGTTTTGAAACCATGCATGGCTTTAGAGATATCCTCATACATGGTCTCTACCTCGTCGTCGGGGTGTGCCGAGGTTGGGGCGTAAACCTGTATGACCTTCAGCGAATATCTTGAGGATATTCTGAGTATAAGGTACGCCACCCTGGTCGACACACTCTCGATCTTCACCACGTTGTTCACAAGGGACTTGTGGACGATAAACCCGACACCACCCTGGGACTGCCGGTCACCCTCTCGGAAATAGAGCAGGTTACCAGATTTGAGGATTATCGTGTCCTCGCCCTCTCTTCGGACTTCAGATAACCCTATAATACTCCATCGTAACCTGCTCAATTCTTCCTCGAGTTTGGCTATCTTCTCGTCGGTCCGGAGTGTTTGCGTGTTGTACGTTGCCAGGTCCAGTCGTCGGTGTTTATTGGGGTAGCCGGGTCCACTCCGGAGATTCTTCGCACCCCTTGCCACGTCATCGCCTCGACCGCTACCGTAGTCGAGGGTAGACGGGCTGCCGGGCACTCGGGGCCGTTTTTTTACTGTGCTATTCATGGTTTGGGAGGGTTTGCCGTAATCGCCACGCTTGGCAGGCGGGTTGGCGATCGCAGTTTGTTATTAAAGTGCACAGAGAACGCTGCTGCCCATTCTCTGGTTTTTCCCTTAGTCGCCTCTTACGACACCCACGGGAAGATATGGGATGGTGAAATTCTTTACGTCCGTCACCATACGGTACATATTTTATATGTATAGAAGAAGATATATGGAGCAGAAGACTGGTCGGGTTTTTTGAGACTCATAATTTCGGGTGGACCAAAAATTATTTTAGTATGAAAACGAATGCTGCGTAAATTACGCGACACAACACAAAAACCTAATACAGCGTAAATTACGCAACACTAAAACGTCACACCCAACTATGTTTACCTGAGACAAACGGTCCAGTTCGGTAGTTCCCCGTATTAGTGCCATTTGATTCTTCAAAGAAACTTTAACACCCCTAAATCGTCTTCTGGGGATAATTCCGAAAAACTAATGATGCCAACCTTTATTATTTTGCCAAAGGAATAAGATTTTTCATACAAATAAATGTCTCCCTTTTAACCCCTTCAAAAATTGAATTGCCAAAAATCCCTCCTAAGTGCTCCCCTACATCTTAAAAGAAGCTATGTGCAGTAAAAGTAATCAAAAATCTTTACCACCCCGAAATCGTATTTTAAGGGTAGTTTCGAAAAACTAATAATGAAAACCTTTATTGTTTATTTAGGTTGGTCTTTAAGCGCAAAGTTTCATATTTATTGACCCAAGAAATTAGATTCTTCGAAAAAATTACATCCCCTAAATCGTCTTTTGGGGGTAGTTGCAAAAACCTAATAATGACAACCTTTATTGTTTGTTTAAGATGGTATTTATGTCAAGTTTCATGTTTATTCACCCAAGAAATCAGATTCTTCAAAAAATTGAACATCCCCTAAATCATCTTTTGGGGGTAGTTTCGAAAAATTAACAATGAAAGCCTTTATTGTCTATTTAGATAATTGAATTCTTCAAAAAAAAAAATTACACCAATCGTCTTTTGGGGGTAGTTTCAAAAAATAATAATAGCAACCTTTATTGTTCATTTAGGTTAGTATTTGTGGCAAGTTTCAAGTTTAATGACCCAAGAAATCAGATTTTTCCAAAACACTGTAATACCTCCTAAATCGTCTTTTGGGGGTAGTTGCAAAAAATGAATAATGACAATGTTTATTGTAGCGTTACGTATAGCTCCGGAGAGATATACGTAAGCCACGTTAATAAAATTAAAGAATAAAAGGTTAAAAATTAAATTAAAGCTATGAAAATTAAAAAGGGATATAGAGTATAAAAAATAAGGTCTGGCTTCATACGAAGTGCCGTTGTATGAGGTCGGGACGTCCTTGCAGGCAACAGGACGGTCAGGAAGTCTTCAAAGTTGAGAAGGAGGCAACCGCAGACCTGGGCAGCGTGGCACGTTGTGATGCGACAGTTGATGGAGCGCTGCCGTGGCATGTGGGCCCTCGTGTATAGCGTGTACACCCTGCGCGTACTGCTGGAGGTCTCGCGCGGCCTCAGCGCGCAAACCGACGCGCCGCTGAGGTCCTGTCAGCCGATTTTTCATATTCTCAAAATTCTAAAACATACTTGCACAAGTACATAAGCTTACTTTTGGTTTCTCATACAGGCCCTCATATCATCATCATCTTTCACATTTGCTAGAACTTTTATTCTGTCACATTGTACTAAACCTATTAGGCAACTTCTTTTTCCCTCTTTATGTTTTCTCTTTTTTTTTATTTTTCCTCTAGAGCGGTCTGCACAACTAAGAAAGCCTTATGTGCAAAGAGCGGTCCCGTAACTCTTTAAAAATAAGCCAAATGCGTGGAGTCTTCTTAAACTTCTTAAATCCCTTGAATCTTATTCTTAAAGAATGAGGTGTTATTTTAGAGCGGTTTGCATAACTCGGAAAGCCTTATATGCAAAGAGCGGTCCCGTAACTCTTTAAAAATAAGCCAAATGCGTGGAGTCTTCTTTAATTATTTTTTTTTTCCCTCTTGTATCCTTCCCTCTTGTATCCTTCCCTCTTGTATAGTTCCCTCTCAAACCTAGTTCCCTCTCAACCTAGTTCCCTCTCAACCTAGTTCCCTCTTATAGACGATGAAAATGTCATTATTTAGGATGGTATTTATGTCAAGTTTTATGTTTATTCACCCAAGAAATCAGATTCTTCATAAAAAAATTACATCCCCTAAATCATCTTTTGGGGGTATTTTCGAAAAACCAACAATGAAAGCCTTTATTGTTTATTTATATTGGTATTTATGTAAAGTTATAAGTTTATAAACTGAAGTAATGAGATTCTTCAAAAAAAAAATAACACCCCTAAATCGTCTTTTGGGGGTAGTTTAAAAAAATAATAGTTACAACCTTTATTATTCATTTAGATAAGTATTTGTGGCAAGTTTCAAGTTTATTGATCAAAGAAATCTGATTTTTCCATACAAACTTCAACACCCCCTAAATAGTCATTTGGGGGTAGTTTCGAAAAACTAATAATGTCAATCTTTATCATTTACTTAGAATACTATTTGTGCTAAGTTTCAAGAATTTTGGTCGACGGAATTAGATTTTTCATACAAACTTTCAACCCACTTTTTACCCCCTTAGGGGTAGAATTTCCAAAAATCCTTTCTTAGTGCACACTTACGTCACTTGAAGAACCTTTCTGCCAAATTTCATGCTTCTAGGCTTAGCAGTTTTGGCTGTGCGTTGATTGATCAGTCAGTCAGTCAGTCAGTCACCTTTCGCTTTTATAGATATAGATATAGATTATTTATTTGAACTTAATTATTTTCAGTATTCACTGCAAGCCAGATTGCTCACCAGCCTGTGTGAATGGCTACTGCAAGTCTCCCGGAGAGTGTGCCTGCAACCCTGGCTACCTGCCCGACGTGTTCGATACCCACAGCTGCTCACCGCTGTGCATTAAAGGATGCGAACACGGAACCTGTTCCGCGCCAAACACTTGCCTGTGTGACTCAGGATACCACCTCGTAAATGAAGTGTGTGAGCCAATCTGCTCCGAACCATGCCTCAACGGCACCTGCGTGGCGCCAGAAACCTGCCAGTGTCACCCGGGTTACAAAAAATCAGAAAACGATACATGCGAACCTTTCTGCTCCGGGTATACGGCCTTTGGGGAGTGTATAATTACCATCATTTGTGAACCTGGATGGACCAATGTTATCAAGGGTTCAATTGAAATATGCGAGCCAGCGTGCTCAAAATCTTGCGCAAATGGTACTTGCATAGCTCCAGAAACATGTGAATGCTTAAATGGGTACGAAAAGTCCGCAAATGATATATGTGAGCCTTACTGCTTTGGGTGTGAGCATGGTAGCTGCATTAGTCCACAGGCATGTGTCTGCGACCCGGGATGGTATAGAAAGGATTCAAGTGGCACGTGTCTGGCGCACTGCGACCACACTTGTGGTAACGGCACGTGCGTCGCTCCAAACATCTGCGAGTGCTATCTCGGTTACGAGCTTGATAAATCGGAAAATCTGGAAGAAAAATATACTGCTCTATGCGTGCCAATATGTAAAAACTGCGAGGGTTTTTGCGTTGCTCCTGATGTATGCATGTGTGGACCACATCAAGAACTGAAACGCGTTAACATGGATCGTGAACCATGTGACTGTGAAGACAACTGTTCCGATGCCACTAATACATGTGGAAAAACAATATGTGTGAAAGCTTCTACTATAGCAAGTGTAACTATATATGACATAGACGAGGCAACTGTAGATGCAACAGCGTCAACTGTTATACAGGGTACAAATGACGTCATGGTAGACGATGATAATACTATTGAAAACGGCTACAGTGACCGTAATGAACTGACAATTGTGGAAACGACGTCATCGTGGTGAGCAACTTGATCTCCGATAAATTTATCTTGAATAGTTTTCACTTTTTAGTATTGATAATTTTCATCAATTTTCTTATTTTACATTTCCATCAATACCTTTTCCCTTATTTCTGATTAAACAACTAGGGCTTATTTTAAGTTCTTCTTCTTCTTTACGTGTCAACTCTACTCAAATTTTATGTGACCAAAATGAAACTACCTGGATAGCTCTGAATTGTTGGCCTCATTCAAGTCGTGGTTGGTGTATTTTAAGTCCTGTAGTTGATTTTATGTTAGACAAGCTTCTCCCAGCGGCTTCACCCACGTGAAAGTCGAAAACTATCCCGAATAAACATATTCACGGGATAAAAGTATCTTATGTGCTATGCCTGACTATAATCTATCTCTGTGTCAAATTTCACCTGAATCTGTCCTGCCGTTTGAGCGTGAGGAAGTAACAAACATACAAACACACACGCACACTCAAAAACTTTCACCTTGATAATATTGGTGTGTGATAGTGTGATGTGATATGGGTTTCTAAATGTCAGTACAACATTTTTTTCTGTTTGAAGGTATAACTCCGACTGGTGCTACGCAATGGGCTCTGTTTTGATTATAATTATTATAATTCTGATTGCTGCCACAATCTTGAAGAGAAAGCATTTGAAATCATTGAAGAGAAACATATTTAGGACAAATAGTAAGTAGATACCTTACCTATCATCTATAATAATATCAGTTTGTTACTAGTAACAATTTTCCACCACTTGGAGGATTGAAAGGAAGAAAGGGAAGCTTTTGACCTGCAGTGGTACACAACAGGCAGAAAATAAAATAATACTGTACTACATCAAGGCAAAGGTCTCTTCGCACAGAGACAATAGCATTAATCACTCTAGCTCAAGGTGGGTTAGCGATAATACTTCCATGTTTCCTTACGATGATTTCCTTCGCCGATGTCAGCGATGTTCAAGATAATTGAAAACCCCTTTATTTCCCATTTTACTCATCTCTTCGGAATAACTTTAAACTCATGTTCGTGATTAAAGAATAATCGTTTATTCAGAAAAATCTCATGTACAGGATCAGAAAAGACCTAAATACATTTTTACAAGTAAACTCATTGTATCAAAAAAGGAAAATCATTGTATCACAGGCAGCAAAGCATACCAGTATGGACAGTTAAAGTTGTTTTTATTGTTATAGGCTATAACTTTTGTGATGGTGCATTAGTAGATTTTAAAGATGGAACTTCTTTGTGAAATATTGTGTATTTTTTCAGTTTCAGAAAACAGTGTGTCAACAACAGCAGTACATTACAAACAGGATAGTGCTTAATTTGATCAGAAAGTGAATTTAGCCATTGATTGAGCACAAACTTATGTTATCCAATAACTACAATGACAAGTCTTACGTAAGCATATAACCATAACTAGAGGCTTAGTACGAGTATAGGATATATATGTCGTCGTGATATGATGAAAACAGGGAATTGATCAAATCTCTAAGCGATTTCATCAAATCACGGAGGATGTTAAAATTACAACACGTTTTTATCATTTCCCTAAACAAATCTGGTGATTTGACAAATCCCAATAAAAATCTAGTGATTTGAACAAACCCCTAAATTGATTCAGTGAAAAGATAATAAAACATGTAACAAAGTCGACGTAGCCCCGCTGCGCGGGGCTCCTATTTCTGTCTGCAGGGTCAAAAGTAACCTAACACGAACGAGATGACGGGAGCTGCGTTCGCTCGCTTTGCTCGCTCACTTCAGCTCCCGTCATCTCGTTCGAACCTAACCTGTCCGTGTCGGGGTGCCCTAAGTTCCCGAGCTCGCTTCGCTCGCTCTTGGACTGATTCTTTGACCATATAACATAACGCAGCCGATTACCTCGGAAAGCAAAGTACAAAATAAACCTTTAAATTACTACAGAAAAGTTATTTTTGTCATTTCACTGAACCAATTTTGAGATTTGTTCAAATCACTAGATTTCTTTATTGGGATTTGTCAAATCACCAGATTTGTTTAGGGAAATGATAAAAACGTGTTATTATTTTAACATCCTCCGTGATTTGATCAAATCGCTTAGAGATTTGATCAATTCCCTGTTTTCATCATATCCCTGCGACATATACATAGATTAAATAAAAAGTAAAATAAAGTACAGAATTACCTATACCTATTAAAGGTTTTGATATTGGTAGTATTGGGTCGGTTCCACCACAGTAGCTGCGATTAACGGAGGGTAAAGTAAATAAAACAAAGCAAAATAAAATGTTGTGTACATGATTTTATTTAATGCTATAATTATTAAAATTTAAAGGCTCTATGAATATATTATTATTTATTTATAAAGTTTGCCTCAAAAGCTACCGAATCTTTAATTTTCTTTAAGTTTTTACGATGTAGTCACTACCTTCAAAATGTTTCTGCTATTTGATCTTCTTTTTTCCAAAGTATTAGTTGCCGTTTATAAGCGCACCTGTACGGCCATTGTAAAGGTACGCCTACACGGGCAATCTATTACAAGGATCAGAAACCACAGGAACAAAGTTTAGAGGTGACAATAATTGCCAGTTTTTGTTGAATAATTATGATATCCCGGCAACACCTAGCAATATAAGGCAATACAAAGATTGTATAGTAATTGCCCGATTTCAGTTTCCCATGTAAGCGCTCCTCAAACCCATTGTAACGGCAACTAATAAATTTATTAGTAAACTTTGCTGAAGAATACGTCGATTGCATAAGATTGTCACTCTTATTTCCATAGCATTTACTTTTCATTTGATACAACAATGTCGAACACAAAAATAATAACATCTACGAGTATATAACTTCAAAGTACCTTTTTCGTTGCTCAATGTAAGCGTATAAAAAAAAGTTTGAAAAACTATAAAATACAGTAAAATCGCGCTCTGAAAGTATGAACCCATAAAATATCCTAAGAGGATAGCCATGGGCACTTGTCCCATCGCCGACGATCAGCGAGTAGCGAGTAAAGCTAGAAACTACAAACGAGTTGTCGAGCAGCGAGTAGCGAGTGTGTAGTTCCGATAATTTTATCGCTCGGCTATAAGCAAGTGTAATTGTGCAACGGGCAATTTATTGCACCACTATCTCGGGGCGGCCGCACTGTAGGTTAAAAATACCGCTGGTTGGTCTCTTGGCGTGAGTTTTGACCGCCAAGCGAGCATGCGAGTATAACTTTGATAGCTCTTTTCGCTGCGACAAACTTGTGGTGAGAGAGTACTCGCCGGCAGTGTGAACAGCCAGCGTTCAACTATTACTATATGTGCCTCTTTTATTGACACGGGATCTTTTGTACGTTTTCTCAGTGAGAAAATAGTCGATAGCTAATCGCTTACTCGTGGGTAGTGGGACAAGTGCTATGGTTATGTAAAAATAGGTGCGTATTTAAATTTATTACACAAATGATCGTCTATCTCCACCATAATACTTACATCTATTATCTTATAATTAATCATAATCTAAACTACTAATTATCTATCTGTCTCTATAAAATGATAATATGCGACCTTTTTAATAAAAAACCGACGGACGACAATTTACAATTTTTTTTTCAATTTTTTCTTGCATTTCGCAATTTTTTACCAAAATATCGCAAAAGCCCTTGATGGTCATCGCTTGGCTTCATGATGTAGTAAATTCTTGTTTGCTGGATCAGAGTCACGTCGTTCTACGACTGGTGTGGACGACTTAATGCTGGAATATGTTGAAGAAAATATGAATATTGAATTGTTGTGAGACAGAGAATTGTAATTATAGTAAGTGCTGCTGTCTGAGAGAATGGATGTAACAAGTAAAACAGACGGTCATTGGCTAACTAACCCCAAGGAGCACGAGATATTGGAAAAAAGATGATGCCACCGGCCACTGGTGTAGACGGCGTTGTCAAAACTTACCATAAAAACCAAGCGTATCAGTGATTGTTACAGTTACTCATAGAGATGGATGGCCTGGGACTATTTTGGTTATGTCTATGCCAGTAAAAACTTGTGCTTAATTTAATTCCGCGGCCTCAAATTATATTAGAAATAGTGTCTCGTGACGCTTACAGATATTAATAGATTTTACATTTCATTATCATCATCATCATCAGCCTTTTAATGTTCTCACTGCTGAGACACAGAGCTCCTCTCTGAAGGAGACAATGGGCTTTAATCCACCACGCAGGCCCATTGCACGTTGGTGGTTGTCGATGTTTGAATTTTTGGTTCTAGGACATACCGGTTTCCTCACGATGTATTTATTATTCACAATGTAAATTCACGATGTATATTTCTTTACCCTTTTTAGAGCAGTGGTGATGAAATAATTTGCACAAAGTTAAGCGTCTGCCTGGGTTCGACATCACAACCTACAACACGTAAGCCGTGGCGGTAACCACTGGGCCATCACAATTTTACGCTTATTGTAGGCAAACGTGGTCTAGAACACATACCGTGACTTCGTCTCCTGTGACGAGAATATGACATCTTGATGGCAAGCGCAAAGAGAGTGCCGCAAACGAACATACTTAATCCAATAGCGATCACCGTAACCATTGAAAATTGCTCAGATGTTTTTGTTGAGGGCAACAGTTTATCGCTGGAAAGAGAAAAAAAGACGATAAAGGTTTTTATTGTTGTAAAAATTGTCCCAACAGAAGTTTCAATAGTTAAGGATTAATAAGAACTTATTTGCCTGTTAAGGCGGTACCCCGAGCAAAACGCCGCGCAAGCCGTTTTTGTGCTGGTTTTAGGAGCTATCTACTCGTTATTTAAAAAGAAATATCAATTAATAAAAATACATTAAATTTCTACATAATATTGATTCTAAAATGGTAGATTTAGTTTTTTTTTTAATGTTGTATATATTTCACTAATCTACTTCCAAAAAAACATAAAAATGAGAAATAATTATTGATATTATGCATCTCCTCGTAAAGTGTTCATTGATTATTTTTTGTACTAACACTAATGGATAGACAATTTAATAACGAACATTTTTGTAGAATTATTTTTTTCAAAAGACCAAAATTCGATTTTATAAAGATTTTATTCTAAAATCTGGGCGTATTCACTGCTGTAATTCATGCGCCACCAGTGCCGCTAGACCAATATGAACGCTCATATCTCATGCCGATTTTTTGGTCAGGGTACCGTCTTAACACCACACCAGTGTAATCCGGTGTTATTTTATAAAATAAAATATCAATAAACGTTTATTGCTATGTGAGCGCAGATAGCATTTTCAATTGAGTAATTTATTTATTTATAAGTTTTGTTTTGTCCCTTACATGTGTTGTATACCTACTTATTTATTTATTTGTTAGTAATATTTATTTATTTATTTTTATGGCACTCCAACGAATTGTTCACAATAACATTGACAATAAATTAATCACAATTGACTAATAGACTATAGCGAACTTTTCACTTATAGGTGTGCACAGCACTAGCAGTTATTGTATGTTAATTTGTTTTTCTTAAATAAGGTTAGTATTGTCAGGTGTAAGGGCCACCATTTGCAGTGCAAGCCTCCTCCAAACCGTTGCAGGTAGCTCTATCCTTTATATCAGTTGCCGACTATTTGCACGAATCCGTCACCCCAAATAGTCTAGTCTTTTAAATAGTCTACCCTTCCTTCTTTTTTTGTATATTGGGTACCAATTTGTTATTATTTGTCACCATCTTTTATCCGTAGCTCTGTGAATATGACCTGACCATTTTCATTTCAATGTCAGGACCTGTTTGACCGCGTCTCTCGCCTTTGGTTTTCTGTATTTTATTTGTTTTTGTATCTCAGTTTGATATACATGTAACTCCGTTCTTTTCCTCTTTGTCAGCTTCTCATTTTATTTAAGAATTCTTTTTTTGAGAGACCAGGTCTGGCATGCGAAGGTAAGAACCGGTGTTAGGCAGATGTTCATTGCTTTCGTTTCCAGTTTTGTGGGTATGTGACCTTTGAAAATTTACTTCATATTGCAGTGCCACGTATTCCTCACTCTGCAATCGAATTTTTTGTCTGTAGAAGTTTTAAATAAAATTAGATGTCCAAGGTAAGTATAATCTGCGACATATTCTATAGCTTGATAAGAAAACAATGTGCGTCGCTGCTGCGTACATTTCTACATACCGAGTTTCCTCCGTGCCTCGGAAAGCCCGTTAAGCTGTTGGTCCCGGCTATCATTTGAAGATCTTTGACAGTCATTTCAGGTAGTCAGAAGCTTGAGATCTGACACCAGTCTTGCCAAGGGGTATGGTGTTACCCAGTTACTGGGTTCTGGAGGTCAGATAGGCAGTCGCTCCATGTTAAACACTGGTACTTAGCTGAATCCGGTAAGACTGGAAGAAGACCCCAAAAACAATTGGGAAAAGGCTAGGCAGATGATGATGGTCTCGCTGTGATGGCTAGGAGACTCTATCATGTGGTTCCGTTTACCCCCCTTGCTCTACCCTCCTCTCGACTCGAAATGTTGGTCCTCTTGAGTCGAGGCGTACTCTTGTTGTGCTTCTCGTGTAAATCGCTTTAATAAGTTCTATAAAGGCGTGGTCTATATTTGACGATTTAAAGCCCGCCACAAAAGAGTCATGTAAAATTGAATCGAAAGCTTTCGAGTAGTCTGTAAAAACAACGTATAAGAGGAGGTCATATTCCATAAACCGTTCGATTATTACTTTCAGTGTGTGTATGTAGTCATTGGTAGAGTAATTATTTTTCATGAATCCTGTTTGCTCTACAGGCTGGTTCTCGTCAATCTTCACTGTTACGCGTCTTAGCAGGGGCGATGCAAATACAGTAAACAGTTTGGGGTCTCCTTTTTTATACAGTAGAACTATTTCCGAGCATGTCCATGTCTTGTGCAAAGAATACTTGAATTTCAAACTCCTCCTTCGATTTTAATTTTGAGTTTGTTTATATTTAGAATTTTTATAATGATTTTGATTTTAGTCTAGGATATTTATTGAATACTTATTTGGATTGTAACCTATTGTTGTTACCTAGCTCAGGGATCAGGGATTCACATTTTTTGAAAATTTTGAAGGTAATAAACCATTAATTTATTAATATTCCTTGTGATTTTCGTTTAAATCTTTCTATTTCTTGTAGTCTAAAGTAGAGTATAAACATATCGATTCTCAATTTTATTTTCCTAAAATTGTGTTAAATTGTATATCAATATTGTAAAAATGGTGGTATTTTGTTCTAATAATATAACTGAACGTGCACGAGTGTGGGCAAGTAAAACACAGCGGTAGAACATGAATTTCTTCATGTTGACGACAAAACTCCGTAGTAGCTTCGAATAAAGTTACCGCCATTTTACTGGGGCCTAACTAGGACATTGGCTAAAAACTATAGGAACTAGAACGTTTAAACGTGACACTGACTTAATGCATAAAACGTGCGAAGAAAGCACAACAAAATATTTGCTGTTATTTTAGTTAATTTAGCTTTCCTTTTTTTTCATTAAATGTCGGTTTTCGCTTAAATCTTTCTTTTTATCGTAGTCATGGTATAAAGTATAGTATGCAACTCTTGAATAAAACGAAAAAACTTTATATTGAGGGCCAGGAATCACTCGGATTCAGGATTCAGGATTCTAACACTTGAATCATCATGAATCCTTCACTTGCTCGTTATTCATCAATGGCCCTCGCTTTAAATCCGTATTTTATTCACTAGTTGCTTAATATAGTAGTATTCATGTAAATAGTTTTTGTTTGCATAATTATATTTCTTGAATTTTAAAATCGTGTTCTTCCTGCCAGTAAAAGTTACGACGACAGGTCTCACTGTGTTTTTGAGGTATTTTCCCATTCTGGGAACCATCTCAATATTTTTCCTGTCGCAATCCAGCTTTAGCTCGTCTTATAAACTCTTTTTGCAAAAGAAAACGGGCTTTTTAGATTCTACTTCAATGAAGAACAATAAGAAAGAGGTTTTATTAATTTGACGATGTATTGGCATGATATTTGAAGCATCCTGGCATGATTCATTACGATCCAAATTTAAATTTTGAAATTAACAAAACTAAAATATTGATTATTGTGGATTATTGTAAAATTGCTTTACTAATGGCGCGAATTGCTGAAACGATTATTTACTGATTACTCCAATTTCAAAACTTTTTGTATATTTTCTGCAAATTGAACAATTTATTCTTTCTTTTTACATTAAATACCACTTTTTGATATGAGTGATAAAGCGATAAGGGCGGGTAAAATTATAACCCTACTTGAAGAAGGTTGTTCGCAAACTTACGTGTCTCAGCGGCTAAATGTGAGTCGTTCAACTGTCCAGAGGACTTGACAACTGTATCATGAGGCCGGTTTGGTTCGGGAAGAAAACGATGCACAGAACCAAGAGATGACCGCTTTTTGGTGAGTCAGGCGGTAAGTGTGGACCTGAAGAAGAGCCTTGAAGAAGTAAGGGGAATAGAAGTTAGCTTGCGGACGATCAGGAGGAGGCTTTTGGCTGCCAATATCAGTAGTTAACGCCCGGCTCAGGGCCCTAAATTACTCCTTGAGCACTGTGTTCTTGTGTCTTCAGTTTGTTCGAAACTGTGCTTCATGGACCCTGGAGGACCGGAATAAAGTATTGTTTTCTGATGAAGCTAGAACCTCTTTGTGTCGAGAGGACCAATGCCGGTGAGTGGTGCGAAGACCACAGGAATGCAGTTAGTTTTCATAGAAAATGGAACATTGTTTCATGTTTTGTGGAACAACAACCGTTCTGGCGACGTGGAAGCGTACATGCAAGAAGTTGGGATCCGTCGGTTAGATTGGCCTGCTCGAAGTCCTGACCTCAATCCAATAGAGCATGTCTGGGATGTTTTAATGAGACGTAATATCAGTGCAACATGCGCCACAAAATATCAGGGAGCTAAAAAAAGTCAGTGCAGAAGAGTGGGAACGTATTCCTCAAAACGTTATTAAAAACATCGTGGGAAGCATTCCCAGAAGGATTCAAGCTGTGACTTTGGCAAGAGGAGGTCACACTCGTTATTAGGTTTTTACATTTGTAACTTTGTCTTATACCTTTAAACGAGCAATTCTTGTATATAATCTGAATCTCGGAAACGGCTCCAACGATTTTCATGAAATTTAGCATGCTGAGGCTTTCGGGGGCGATAGATCGATCCAACTAGGATTAATTTTGAGAAAACGTCGTTTTCTCTTTTTTTACTCGAGCAGAGCTCGGTCACCCAGGTATTTTAAATAAAAAAAGCAAAAAAAACTGCTAGTCTTTATTGCCGACCTCTTCTTATTGTTTGGCCGAGTACATCGTTTTTAAAGAACTCATCGAAAATGTTTAAAAAAATTGCCAGAAGTCACTTCACGCGTATTAATTTACACGATTATAAGCATACAGACTACGTCAAACAATTAATTTTCATATAATTGACTCAAATCGACCTAGAATTAGAGTGTACATTTCCTTAGGAGCCCGTTTTTTTTGCAAAAGAGTGTAGTTTATACCTATCCTTCTTCATGCTGCGCAATATTAGCGACATATAACACAAAGTTTCTAGGCGTTACACTTGATGAGCACTTAACATGGAAGAAGCATATTGAGATACTCTGCAAGAAAATCAACCAATTTGTTTTTGCACTAAGAAAGGTCAAAAATGTAACGTCAAGAGACATCCATAATGGTGTATTATGCCTATGTCTATTCAGTTATTCGCTTTTGCATAGTTGTATGGGAAAACTGCTCAGAAATAGATCGAATTTTCATTGCTCAAAAAAAAATATACCCGCGCAATTTTTAATATGCTATGGTCTGCTTCGTGTAGGCCTATATTTAAATCACATAACCTTTTGACTGTACCCTGCATATATATCTTTGAAATTGCCAAGTTTCTGAGATCTAATCTTGCATTATTTGAACGAAGGGATAATACAAATAAGAGGAAAGCTGCACATTTGGATTTCGAGATACCTGTTCCTATGTTGCAACTCTTCTGAAAAAGTTGTATCTACATGGCTCCCCTAATTTATAATGCTTTGCCGAAGCCAATTACCCAATAACCCTTCAGAAAATTTTGTTTCGCACTACGGAAGTGGTTGTTGCAGGAATATTTTTACTCAATTCACGAATTTTTTGTAAAATGTCCCTGTAATTCTTTTTCTCTTGATCTGGCATCAAAATACAGGCTTAAGTAATTATTTAAGTTAAGTGGTAATATGTTAATGTATTGTTTTATTTAATTATATAGTTAAAATGGAAGTGTTTAGTATATAGATATATCACATCACATCATCAGCCTATTAATGTTCCCACTGCTGGGACACAGGCCTCCTCTCTGTGAGAGGAAATGGGCCGTAATCCACCACGCGGGCCCAGTGCGTGTTGGTGGATGTCACATGTCTTCGTATTTTGGTTCTAGGACATGCCGGTTTCCTCACGATGTTTTCCTTCACCGTTTTGAGAGCAGTGGTGAAGAAATAATTTACACAAAGTAAAGAGCCTGCCTGGGCTCGAACCCACGACCTACAACTTGTAAGTCGTGGCCGATACCACTGGGCCACCACCGCTCTCATAGATAGATATATAATGATTGAAATTATAATTAAATTTTATTATTAATAATGTAATGTAATTAAAAAATAATGTAAGAATTTCATGAAATTGGAATTTGTTTTTGCATGCCGTTAAAACGGTAAGACATGTAGCACTAAATGAAATAAAATTCAAAAATCATGAAATTAACAACTTTGTAAACACCATGTTTCTAGCAAATAAATATTCTATTCTATTCTATTATAATATGGTTCCTTCCAACTCCTGATATGACTTTTCACCATCTTCTACCCAAAAGAATATGAAATTTTTTTGCCTAATGTATTTTTTATGGCGCTAATTCTTTTGTCATGTTTCGAGTTAGATGCCTAAATTTGTTCGAGTTTCCCTTGTAATAAGTTAAAATCTTGGTAAATCTTAACATGTATTTCGCTCGTGATACTTGTCTCTAGATTCAGCAGCGATTTTTTCCTGTGTCGTTTGTTATTTTTTATTTTATTTTTATTATAGATAGGCTCGCACTTGACCACTATCTCACCTGATGGTAAGCTATGATGTGGCGACGGTGTGGTTGATATCCAATCTTAGTTATTTAAAAAGTTTTTTTGTTTCCGACATGGTGGTGCCCTCTGTTAATAAAACCGCCGCAATATATACTAAAGGTGAACGCGCACCTAGACGCACCGCAGGAACCGCTCGCACCACAGTCATCGCATTTCCTCAAGGCGCCGCCCAATCCGCAGCGAACGTGCCGAATGTGCTGCAAGCATCGTATCCACTTCTGTACATCTTATTATATCATTATTTTCTATACGGATACAGATGACGTCTCCGCGCCACCCGCACGTACTCACGCCGAATCTGATGACGTCATCCGCACGCGCTGGTGGAATCCGTATACCTACTGCATTTTGCTGAAATGTGGGTCATGCGGCGCGGATAGGTGCGTGAGGCTGCATACGATATCATATAAAAAATATCAAATGCTATAACTGCGGTGCGTACAGCTCCTCCGGTGCGTCTAGGTGCGCGTTCAACTTTAAGCTCTGTGATGCCCTATGAGAGATGGGTGCTGTACAATGTGTACTGGTGCTCTTTGTTTCCAAAAGCGGAGACAGATGTCGCTCTTCCTTACTTCTTCCTATTGTTTAGTTTGTCCGGTAGATGTGGTCACCCACTGAGTTATTCATCGATTTTTGTGCTATGCGTGACTATGAACAATTTGGTTTTGTAGGTTAAGGTTGCAATTTTTAAAATTTTTGTTTTTTTATTTTTCAAACGGGTATTTCATTCTTTGTTGTTAATACAGTTTAAATAAAGTTTACGCAATTTTTATAAGAGCACAACCGGCTAGTGGTTTTTAAATTGTCACTGTCATTTAGCACTTCACCAGACTTTGTTTCGTTAATTTTCACTGTTTATGGAGATATTTAGTTAATAACACTATTGTATATATTGCTGTGCCCTAGCAGGGTTCATGTATGAAACCTTTATAATTGTAACAACTCTGTAAACTACATGAATGCAATAAATTATTATGATTATGTAGTGAGGGTAACTACTATTCGGCACTGTTTTAACAAAAGTTTATCCTATTTTTGTCGTAATTAACTTTTGAAACTTTAAAATCGACGAGCGTCAATAGTTTGGTTAATTAAAATAATATGAAGATAAATAAATATTAAGAGTGATAATAAGCTAAGGTACTGGTGAAAACTTACCTATTCAATTTGGCTTCTGTTGAACTAACATTAGTTCCATTCATCTTGGTTTCCGTAGTAGTTTTAGGTTTAGTGGATACTGTCGTAGTTGTATTAGGATCTTCTGTTGAACTAACATTAGTTCCATTTATCTTGGTTTCCGTAGTAGTTTTAGGTTTAGTGGATACTGTCGTAGTTGTATTAGGATTCGGGGTTTCTGACGTATTTCTTTTAGGATTCGGGGATACTGTCGTAGTTGTATTAGAATTCGGGGTTTCTGGCGGAGTAGTATGATTTTTGGGTTTTATCATACCTATTTGAGGATTTGAGGATTCTGTTGGAGTTGTTGAATCAACATTAGTTCTGTTTTTCTTGATTTTCGGCTTATTTGTATTAGGATTCGGGGATTCTGTTGGATATATAGTTAGTGGACTTTGTGTCATAATGGCTTGAAGTCCTTTCTTGATTTTTCTGAAATACGATTGTGTCAATGCATTAACATTTTGTACTTTTTCCCACATAAAAAATATTTAAAACGAGATGAAAAACTACTTACCTAATAGTTTCACAATAAGAATCTAGTCTATTGGCACTGAAACAAAATAATTCACGTATCATGTTGTATAATAATTTAATTAAGGCTTACTGGATTATTTGTATTAGCACATTACAGTTTACCCGATGAAATATTCATAATAATCATTCTTTAATATAACATTTTATCAACAAAATTGAAAAGGCATACTTACAAAGATGAACCCATATCCATATATTGTTCGTGCCAATCTGAGCAATTTGACTGAAAAAACAAAATATAATTAGTTCTTACTGTTCGTGCTGTGAATATTTAAACCCTTCAAAAACATAACATAAAAAATACAAGACTCACAAAGCAATTATTCTACCGGAAAAACTTGCGAGATCGAATTTTAAACCCTTTTAACCCGGATCTCGAATACGAGCAGACATGTTTAAAGTTACCGTACCATTATTACTTTTCAAATTAATTTCGTTTTTTAACCATTTTAATAAGAAGCATAAAATAGAAGTGCAGATATCGTAGCGTATCCAAAATTCTCCGCGCACACGTCGGGTCATCTTGGTGACTAGCAGCACACCCTGCCCATATTGGTGATTAGCGCACGGTTCCGCCACCTTGCGCACGAGCATCCTGCCATCTCACTTGTGTGGCAGCTCGCTCACCACCAACGCAACGAAGGTACGCGCTTGTTTCTACTTGCTCGAGGTCCGCCCTCGCAGTTACGCATCGATATCGCTGGTGCCACCTCCGCAGAGTCTATGCGCTCCTGGTACTCCAAAACATGATGAGTCATCTCTATTAACTTCCGTAGGTAAATACTGCTCGATTTTGTTAACTTTTGCTTACTCCTGGTCAACTTGAGCTATGTCGAACTTATATTTTTCTGATAACTAGATTGAGCAGATAGTAAATATAATCAAGTCGCAAAAGTGAACACCCACTGCTTCACCACCCCCGAAAGCTGAAGTTCCGACTATAAACAATAAGAAACACTCGATCTTAAAATTTACTCCCTAAACCCGTGATTTGGAACATTGAGTCGTTGCTTGATCTTCATGTACTTGCAGCAAACATATCACAGTAGCCATCGTGATTTTCGTAATTTCAACAAAAAATAAACAAATAAATAGAGGACTTAACCAACACCATTATTGAAGCCAATTCTCAAAATGTTGAACTACGAAATAGCGTTGAGCTAATGTCAAAAAAATACGACGAGTTCTTGATAAAAATATCGCTACTCGAGTCTGTAATATGTAGAACATAAAAACTACTGGAAGAAAGACTGGAAACACAGGAGCGTAAGTCGCGTGGAACTGGAAGTGAAATCCGTAACTTAACAAAAACTCATGGTGAAACGAAGGACAGTCTAAGCAGCGACGTCACTAAAATTGGAAAAACAAAACAATACAAAATTGATTGCTCCCCAATTATGGACATTTAAAGAAGAAGAGTTTACCACCACCCTAATAAAATACAATTTATTGCGATGGGTTAAAAGTTTCAACAAGTCCACCAAAGGAAATAAACTTAACACAACTCATGTTAACCCCGACTAGCCTCTAAATTTATATTTCGGAAACTTTAACCCAAAAGGCACAAAAGTTGTATTAACAAGCAAGAATGTTTAAAATGAGCTACGGGTACATATTTTTTTGGAGATTAAATGGTATTGTACCTCAAGAAAAACGAGGACGACTCCCAGATTCGCATAACCAACGAAAATTACCAATATAAATTAAGAGCCTCAGAATAACTAGTATTTGTTAAACTTAATCAAGTTGCTGTTGTTAGCCGCTCTCCATAGGGGACATGCGGCCGAAAAATGGTCGGAGGCGGGGCCACTGACCTGACCCGCCACAGGGGGACAAAGGATGCCATACACGGGGTCGTCTGGCACTTATGTGCTGGTTTGGTCCATGGGGTGGTCACGGCGTACAATGAATGCATTCTAGTGCGCCGGCGATGGGGGGTACTCCTCAGAGGAGCGTCCGGTGTCGGAGAGTGGCGGTTTCGCGGGGAGTTCTAGCGCATAACCGTGTTCCCGCCATAAGTGGCACTGGAGGACACCGTGGAGTTTTAGTTGGTTGGAGTCCCACGTGGAAGTGCAGTATGCATGAGCATTTCTCAAAGCAAAAAAAAAGGCTTTATAATAGACAACAACCTAAATTTTAAAAACCACACTAAGACCCTATATGGTAGGATCAAAAAGTTGATATATATCTCTAAGATCCTCAGACACGGCGCCGAACCCTCTGTACTGAAGTGAATGTCTTTGCCCTATGCCATCACGTACTGCATAACTTCCTGGGGTGGAACCCCTAAACCCATTTTGAAGCCTGTTGAGGTTGCTCAGCGTGCCATTCTGAAGGTTATCTTTAAACCAATATTTGTTTCCAAACACGCTACTTTACGAATTTTATAGAGTCCTAACCGTAAGGTAGCTTTTTATTATTAATGTACCCATCATCATCATCATCATTTCAGCCAAAAGACGTCCACTGCTGGACATAGACCTCCCCCAGGCGTCGCCACATTGACCGATCCCGTGCATCTCGCATCTAGCGCCTTCCCGCAACCTTAACAAGGTCATCGGTCCACCTAGTGGGAGGCCTTCCAACGTATCGTCTTCCGGTTCGCGGTCGCCACTCCAAAACTTTTCGGCCCCATTGGTCATCCGTTCTGCGAGCAATGTGCCCTGCCCACTGCCACTTAAGTTTGGCAATTCTTCGGGCTATGTCGGTAACTATGGTTCTCCTGCGGATATCATCATTTCTGACGTGATCACGCACGGAAATTCCGAGCATAGCCCTCTCCATTGCCCTTTGGGTGGCTAAGCTTTCTGATAAGGCCCATTGTGAGCGACCACGTCTCGGTCCCATAGGTGATCACTGGCAACACACACTGGTCTTAGACTTTTGTCTTGAGACACTGTGGTAAATTGGACGATAAGATACCACGCAACTTCCCGAACGCCGCCCAGCCGAGTTGGATTCGACTGTTGACCTCTTTCTCGAAGTTGTACCTACCCAACTGGACCGATTGTCCCAGGTAGACATAATCGTCTACAACTTCGAGTGTAGAGTCTCCGATCTTAATAGAAGTGGGTGTTATATAGGCATTCTCCATGACCTTGGTTTTGTCCATGGTCATTATAAGACCCACTCTTTCGGAAGCTATACTAAGGTCATCGAGCATTTTACTGAGGCTCTCCATGGTCTCAGCCATGACCACTATGTCGTCGGCAAACCGTAAGTGAGTGATGTACTCGCTGTTAACGTTAAAGCCAAGCCCCTTCCAGTCCAGAAACTTGAAGACGTCGTAGGTGACCCCGGTGGTTCTGTCGTCCAACTCCAAATTGCTCCACTTGCAACTCATCCTCGTCTCGTTTGCCCAGTTTCGCGTTGTAGTCCCCCATGACAATGGTGACGTGAGTTTTGAAACCATGCATGGCTCCGGAGATATCCTCATACATGGTACATACATCAACTACAACCCAATCATTTTAAATAGACGTACAAAACACTTGGTTTGCCCTCAACCGATCGCTTTTAAAACCAAATTCGCTACTAAATTGCTTTATTGCATAGGACCCTACATCTATAACAAGTTAAATAAAATTCTGAATTTATAACCGAAAACAAAGAAATGTAGCAAAATTAAAGCGGATAAATTCCTGCAGAAACTCACGTACGAAGAGACGTAAAAATTACTTCAAGTACCTGGATAGACAACAAGTTACTCAATAATGATATAATGTTTAAGAAATAAAAATATAAATCAATCAATCTCACACACCCATCTCTCGCACTCACTCATCGCAAATCCATCACTCACAAAGAGAAGACTACTTACACCTACGGAACGGCGTTGAAGGCTGAAATAATTTAGTTTAAGCACCATTTGTGAAAACTTCTGTGAATAAAGATTATTTCTTATTAAGAGTCATAAAAATTTATTCAGTAGGTAGAGTGGACAAGATTGATTCATGACCCATCTTAAAGACATTCTTATGCAATTAGATAAAATTTTGCTTAAACTTATATTTTCTTAGCAACAAATCTTTTATCGATTTAATAAGACAGTGACAATAAGTTTACCCATCTCGCTGTCATTTCAATTTCACCATTTTAATATGTACTTAATTTGGCATTTTTCTTCTAAAAAAAAGCTTGTAACCGAAATAGCGCCCGTGACTTACAAGTTGTAGGTCGTGCGTTCGAACCCAGGCAAGCGCATTACTTTTCGTAAATTATTTTATCACCACTGCTCTCAAAACGGTGAAGGAAAACAACCTAAGGAAACCGGCATGTAGAAGAGCATCTAGGAGCAAAAATTCGAAGCCATGTGATCCACCAACCCGCATTGCATTGGGCCCGCGTGGTGAGTTACGTCCCATTCCCTTTCACAAAGAGAAGGCCTGTATCCCAGCAGTGGGAACAATGAACAATAGGCTGATGATGATGATGATGATGAAAAACCGAAATAGTGCGTATATGTTTTTGAAATAAAATATTGTTATATACATCTTTTTAAAGGCAAAGAATGCAAAAAAAAATGCTCGACGACAGTTAATTCCAAATCCAAAACATAAATCCACTTTTATCAAAAAATATGATTAATACATTTAACAATCCATTGCAATGAGCACAATGCAAATAATTGAGCAAAATTATCAAACACTAGCTTCTGCCAGCGGCTTCGCCCGCGTGAATTATATACATATAAACCTTCCTCTTGAATCACTCTATCTATTAAAAAAACCGCATCAAAATCCGTTGCGTAGTTTTAAAGATCTAAGCATACATTAGGACAGACAGCGTGAAGCGACTTTGGTTTATACTATTTAAGGATGTATATCATGCATTAACACAGTTGTTTATTATATAAAACGTCTTAATTTTACCATGAGTGGTATATAACATGAAAACTTTAATGTTTTAAAACTTTTAAACGAATTATTGGCCGAATGGGTCATGAAATTGCTTGACTGTAACTCATTTAATAACAAATATAACCGATTTGGTTTTGCATAATGTAGGAGGTACACATTATTTGTGTTCTTTTAGTGTAAGTTAACTTGATTGTTTGTTATCTAATTATTAAGTTACCTACTGAATAAATTATACGAATTGGTCTTACATTCTATCTCACAACTTTTTGCGGTACCTAGTAGAACTGCTTTGCGAGACTTGGTATTTTTAACATGTTTTGATTTTAATGAGATCTCATTTTTTCGTGGTTTTTGAGGCATTCCTCCTTTTTCGTTTCGGTTACTATTTCTTGTTCGTCAACAACGGACTTTCTCACACCCAAAAGATGTTACCAACATCTCACGTGTTCTTAATTCTCGATCACTTACCTTAGTACCTGGGATTATTATGCTGAAAGCAAAACATATTTTAATTAAAGATGAGCATATAAAATGCGATAATTATGTTTTGGAATAGATCTACCTCGCCGTATGTCTAATAGCTCGTGACCTTAGTATGATAATTATCAGACCTCTGTCAGGGCAAGCTCAGTACAAAGGTACGGTCAGCAACATTTTGTAAACCATGAATTAGAATAATTTGGATCGGCATTAAATTTCAAAATTCTGAAACTCCATGAAATGCGTTTAATATCGCGGGTTGGTAACGGGGTTCCAAGTGCTGATGGTGAATCACCGAGGTGGTTTTAGTGAGGTAAAAGTCTTGATTGTCCCTATCGAGTGATAAAGTGATTGAAGTCATGAACTATTTATCTATTGAACGAAAGACCTTTTTTGAAAACGTTAGAATTTTCATTACAGTGAAACAAATCATTAATTGACCTATGTAAAATCCTGACTCAATTTTAGTATTCCTACCTATTTCACACAACTTGATCGACAATATCAAATTATATAATTTTGCGCCAATGAAACCCAAGGTGATAAAGTAGGTACATAGCTGAATTAGCGTGAGAAATAATGATCTAAGGATAAATATTGATAGGTAATAAAAAGATTAACTTACTTAGAACATTCACATATGGCTAACGAAAATTCTGATCTGAAAATAAAATTAATTATATATTATTTTACTTGATCAGGCTGCTTGACTTATCATAGAAAAAAGACATATTGAAAGAGGGCAACAGAATAACTACTTAGATCATTTCTATACACATTAGAAAAGCAATCCCTTTTTACAGCATTTTCAACCAATATTGACTTATATTGCGTTGATGACGTGACAAATGGCAGCTGGTAGTTAATAGAAAATATTGGTAACAGGTTTATGCATTTTTATGCCATCTTTAAATTTACGAAATAGAACATACTAAATTCGGTTGAACGGGCTGTAAAAAGGGATTGTTTATTCTGATGTTATTTCAAATGGAGTAAGTATAGGTACTGTCATAAAGGAACGCGACGGTAGCTAAGTATTAGGTACCATCCTTAAGGAAAAATAGATGTTGTGGTTTACCTAACAGAAAAGTTTTTGAAGAAACATAGAGAATTTAAATATTATGTCCGATTGTTAAGTTAACAGTTTCACATGTTTAAGGAGTAACAAAATTATTAGATACCGCAAATAAAATGGCTGTACTTACATAACATCAAAATCCGGTACCGTGACACAGTGTTCTTTGTCATTTTTACAAATAAACTGAAATAAAATAATAACACAAAATTAATTTAAAAAAATCTTCTTTTCTGAAGGTGGGATTAGGAAGTAGTAAAATTTTGAAACACCAAATACACGTAAAAATACATAGAGAGGTACTCAATATAATTCATAAACGATTAATAACAAGTATTTTTTTATACTGGCACAAAAAACTTCTCATTCTGCCGTAATCTCTCAGAATCTCAAACATTCTCGTACGTCACAACATAACTAATTACAGTACAACAATTTTCTTTAATGTTCCTCGGCAAACTTGGTGTTTCGTCTGTCGTCGGCTATCTATCAGTTGCCCTTTGCACTTGGTAAAGACCAGACGCTTTCAATCAATCGCTCTTAAGTTAATGTAATTTATATAAAAAATGGGAAGAAAGCTGCTGCGGTTAAAAAGGAAAATAGTTTTAAGATCTATATAGTTCACATGGAAATCAAAACAAAACAACAGTAAAGTCTCTCTCTTCATCTTAGTCGGGAACTCGTGGCAGAGTGGTCGTGGTCATGAGTGGGTCCTAATGCATGATGGCTCTTGCCTTGCGTCTCCATTCGGTTCTATTATACGCAATGTGGGGACAGTCGGTCATCGTAGCTTTGGGTGATGTTTTTAATAAGATCTGCCCATCTGGTCGGTGAGCGACCCCGGGATCTCTTGCCCTCTATTCTACCTTGGAATACAAGACGCTCCATTGAGTCTTCATTGCGAGTTATATGCCCAAAGTACTTTAGTATTCATATTTGAACAGTCAACGATAATCGCTCTTTGATGTGAAGTTCTTTTAGGATGACAACATGCTAATTTCCGAATGCACGGTAGAATCAACTTTTATTCCATGTAAATTTAAATTGTGACATTCAAAAATGCCGCTTGGTGGCCCAGTCGAAATAAATATCTTTTGTCTTTTGATCGATATATTGGTGCGGTAAGCAGTCCACGGAATCCGCTGCAGACGTCTCCAGCACCACATCTCGAGTGCATCGATTCTCCTCCTTTTCTTCAGCCTCAATGTCCACGTCTCAGCTCCGTAGAGAAAAATTGGAAAGAAGAGACTTCGCATCAGTCGTACCATATTGGTTTTGGTTATTCTGAGATCTTTTCGAGATTTTAGTGAGCATTTCGACGGCAGCTCGCAACGCCTTCGTATCTCGTCTTCGCAGCCTCCGATGTTAGCAATGTTGGAGCCCAAGCAGATATAGCTCTGGACAACATCACAGTTGGCTATACTTTTGACACTAGGTTGGTTGCTTTTAGCTCTGTCCAGTATTATCCAGGTAGTTTAAGAGATGTTCCATATCTTCTTTAGATATCGTTAGGCAAGTGGTGTCATCGGCATACCTTATATTGGAGATTTTTCAATCTCTAACATAAACATCTTTGTCCCAGCCCTCTAGGACGATTCGCAAGAAGTATTTTGTGAAAAATTACATATTTCTTAATGAACAATAAAGTATTTAATTCTGAATTCAAATTATTATACACGATAAATCTAATAATTGATGGGCTTAGAAATTAGCATACGTTTGTATTTGGAAATGCGGTGATTGCCGAGAGACATTAAAAAAACATAGAAATATAAAAAAGATGAGAAGGGCGTGTCGGTGTCCACGCGACGTGGTTAAAGTGAGGTCATGTCATAGGCAAATAGCCGTCTCCGCGAAACTGTGCGCTTTCGACCATCATCGTGACAAGTTACAATAATGCCGTGTTGTTCAATGGCAGTTCAATGGCTTCTTGTAAAAACCGAAGTCTATACCAAAACATGGCATCACTTACCATATGTAAGTACAAGTATTTTACTACATTTGTCTTTAAAATCGTGAAATACAACAAATCGTATAATATTTGATGCTTCTACTATGTTATAATTGTTATCAAATATCACAGCGACTCTACTATATTTATTATTAAACTTTCACTACTACTACTAACTTCTTAACCACTGGCATCTTAAGCAATGTTAAAATCACAAAACGATACTTTATTATGTGGATGCATCGCATAGTACGGCCGCTGTTTCTTGCGACGAGTTAGTGATGTGCTTGTGCAAATCCACTAACGTAGATCAACAATGTCGATCGACGAATGAATTATTGCTATTATAGTTCATTTTAGGGTTCCGTACCCAAAATGTAAAAACAGGACCCTATTACTAAGACTCCGCGGTCCGTCTGTCTTTGTCTGTCTGTCTGTCGGTCACCAGGCTGTATCTCATGAACCGTGATAGCTAGATAGTTAAAATTTTTACAGATAATGTATTTCTTTTGCCGCTATAACCAAAAATACTAAAACCAAAATAAAATAAAAATTTGAGCGAGGCTCCCATACAACAAACGTGATTTTGCAGTTTGTTGCGATAATGGTACGGAACCCTTCGTGCGCGAGTCCGAATCGCACTTGGCCGGGTTTTTGCGTTGTCTGTAGTGTGTGTAGTGTAGTGTTGATCTGATCCGTACACGAGCGGTTCGCGCGGAAACCAGCCTGCTCTTTGCGTAGGAAAGGACCTACGGCCTTCGATAACCTATCCAGGATAATTTTGCAGAAAACCTTCGAGGGAATTGAGAGCAACGAAATACCTCTCCAGTTATCGCAATGACTAAGATATCCCTTCTTGGGTACAGTTATCAAAAGACCCTTGTTTCATTCGTCTGGAAGCTCTTCGGTGGCCCATATCCTCTCAATGAGAGGCGTCAGACGGTGGAGGATAAGTCAGCTTGTAGCATTTCTGCAGTAATCAGGTCGAGTCCTAGTGCTTTGCCTGTCTTCAAAGAGAGGACTGCTCTTGCAAATTTTGAAGCTGACGGTGGTTTCGTGTCGATGTCGAGAGGCCGGGATGGTGTAGAACTGACTTGCAGCGCGTCAGGTGTTGATGTTGCTGACAAACGGAAGACCTCCTCAAAGTGATTCCGCCAGCGTAAGAGCTGTCCTTCCGACGTCACTATGAGCTGTCCGTCCTTAGACTTGAGCGGCTTCTTCTTATATTTGCTATTACCTACCAAGGTTTTGGTAGCTTTATACAATTCCTTCAGGTTACCAGTGTTTGCAGCTTGTTGAACACGATCAGCAATATCATCAGCCCACTGCCTCCTATCTTTGCGGGTGCTGCAATAGATTTGTCTGGGTTTCTGACGGTATTGCATGTTAACGTCGGCTCGCATGACGTCATTACGGGTCTCAAGCAATCTCAGATGAAGGTTTCTTCTGTCTTTGATCAGGCTCCAAGTGTGCTGTGACATCCAGTCTTCGCGAGAATGAGTCAGTTTGTGTTCTAGAACGACGATGCTGGTTTCTGCATAGGCCACTTTGATGCGTTTCCACTCCTCGTCCAATGAGTCCGAACCGGTATCAAGTCCTGAAAAACGATTACGTAGCTCGAGTTGGAACGTTTTACGGATGCCCGGGTCACGCAGTTTGCTCACGTCAAACCTTCTTCCTATCTTGCCGGGTCCTTCAGCCACACGGGCCACTGCAACGTTAAGCCGGATTTCAGCAACTACAAGATGGTGGTCGCTATCAATATCGGCGCCCCTGCGGTTTCGGAAATCTAGCAATGAGGAACGCCATTTGGCGCTAATAGCAATCGAATTTGCCCTTTAAAATAGTGTTATTTTGTATTTGTATAGTTTTTGTGATAAAATGTAAGTTATAAGGTTCTGTTTTTTTTTAAATAAACTCAAGTAAATTTTCTCTGAAAAGCGATGAAAACTGAAAACGATTTATTGTAACCTTTTTTTTTATTTTTAAATACCTATAGGCTCGCGCTTGACCACAATCTCATCTGATGTTAAGCAATGATGTGGTCGACGGTGAAACACGCTTGCCTAGAAATAACTTATTCAATCTTGACTTAAAGACCCCTAGATTGTAGCTATCGGGAAACACAGACTCCGGCAGGGAATTCCACTCCTTAGCTGTACGCATATAAAAAGTGTTCCCAAAACGTTTTGTGCGTATGGGTGGGATGTCTACCATGTATCGATGGCGCATTGCCGTACGTCCGTTATTATATTATTAACTATTTTAGAAGACAGAAAATATAATTTAAAAAAAATAAAAATATAGTAATTATAATTTCATAGGGAAAACGTTTATAAATCTATTTATTTATTTAAAAATACATATAATACATACATACAAATAAATCGTTAAAAACCTTTTAAATGCACTCCTGTAAGATTAGTAATTTCTGAGATTGTACACTTTTAATGCAAAGATACGTTTATTATGAGATGACATCTTGCGAAAACAACCCGGTTCAGACAGTAAAACGCCCTTAACTTTTGAATGGCTGAACCGATTTTTTTTCACTCACAAGTCACTGACAACACTCTCGAGTCAATATCAGTTTATCCGTTTAAGAGCATGATACCACAGACAGATACACAAACACACAGGTACACATATCAAACTTAAAACGCCTTTCTTTTTCCGCCGAGGGTTAAAAATTAAAGAAGTGTCATCAGCAAATATCACCATGTCTAGTTTGTTTTTCAATAAATGGGACAAATCGTTTATATAAAGTGGCGACCTTCCGAAATAAAAGTTATTTTGTGCACGTTTTTGTGTTTTGTTTTTGCAGTCGGTTAATTTTATTATGAAAAAGTTTTCATTTCGTCTTAGTACGCCATCACTAAAAAGTGACCAAGTTTTATAGGACAGTACTTAAAGGATTGACAAATGCCCCAAAATTACTCAATTTATAAATTCGTGCTCTATGTCGCTAAAGAGTTCGGTTGTACCTATGTTCTATATCTTGAAAACCAATAAACCGATTTTGATGAAATTAGTACTATTACCTAAGTTGAGAGATACTTAATCAAATAAATAAAGAATGATCATGATCATATTTTGGGGACTGAGTCCACGTCCGTACGAGTAGGATAGTACCCCATATGATTCCCTACAAATGGTCCCCGGGTGGTGCTGATCATATGACACCAACTGGTGGTAGGCTTCAGCTGAAGGCTTGCGACCTGCCAACCGGCAAAGACTTGCCGCCAAGCAGCCTAACCGTGTAACCACTATAGGAGTTGGGTTGAGATAGCTGTTCCACTGCTGGGAGACCGGCCTGTCTCACGCTGTTACGGACGTATTGGGAGACTGGTCACGGAGGGTAGCGCGATCCGAGGCACGGTGCACCGCTGGTCGACCGACAGGCTGTAGGGGACCAAGTAGTGTGCTAGCCACACATGAAAGTCTGCCCTGCCAACTGAAGTTAAAGCCCGCAATGCACCATCATGCTGCTTAGCGACCAGATGGGAGGGCCCGATGGACTTTTCCGGGGGGGCGGAGTACCTCAGTGAGGCGACTGATGCGGCACAGTAGCGGTACCCTTCCGCCCAATTGATGTTACTGGGAAAATTTTATGCCCACCACCATGGCTCATTTGCACTCACCCGTGGCTCTTCCTATACCAGATTACTTATCATGCTGGGCGGGGGCCACGAAAGCTTACGCTTGCGTTAAATCTCACACAGCTGGTCCAGGGGGTAACGTGGGTGCTGGATGTTGTTTCACACACAGCCAACTGCTTGGACCTTCTGCTGACAACAGATCCAGACCGATACTCGGTGTCGGTATCTTCGCCTCTGAGTAGTTCCGACCATTATCTGTTGAAGTCTGTATCGGTCTACTCCCCACCCGATCCTAGCCCAAAAGACACCCGGCGGGTTTGGCGATATAAGTCAGCAGATTAAGTCATAAGGCATGAGTCATTTATTAATTTGTTTAACATAGGTACAATAATTATGGTATACCCAGGTAATAAAGAGTGCGCTATGTTATGCTAGAGGGCGTACAAAGGCGGTTTGCAAGTATAAAAAAAAAGAAATTAAATTAAATCAAGCCAGCTAAATCACAATAATGAAATACAATAAGCCTGGACAATTAAACAACAATGATAAGAATTGCACAGATTGGGATAGCATGCGTTCTTTCTTCGCATGTTATCGTTGGCATCCTACCTGCTTCTCTTCGGAACTTCTGAACCTTTGTCATGCGCGGACGCCGTGACGGATGTGTTGCATAGAGTAATACATTCCGTTCTCTGACGTAGCAATGTTCAGCGTCGACTGGCAATGGTTTGGTGCCGAATGTAATCGCGCAGAAGCGCTTAAACACAAGGCATACCTGTTATGGGTCGACGCTTGAATGCGTAAGGCGAGTGATGTTGGTCAAAAGAAGAGCCTTCAACAGGGCTGCCAAGCCCTGCAAGAAGGTAATGTGAAGAGCTCGGATTGACCACATTAGCCGGATAGCCAGGTTTGCGTTTTGATCCCTGGCTAAATCGGTTGAATCGAACTTCTGCCGCCCCTCAATACCACCACTGCTGAAACCATCGTGGTCGCTGGCACGAAATAGTAAGTATACAGAAGGGCCACTCCCGCCGTTTAGAAAATTGACAGCTAAACTCGACAGATTCACTAGGGTTGCTACTATATTGATTCCGAATTAAAAAAAAGAGTAGGTTGCCCAAGTTACAAACATAAATACATAGATTCGTCTAAACATACATCATATCATGCTTACATGCCTTAGAGGGTAGACAGGGCATCAAACATCCATTTAATATCACGAAACATTTAATATTACGCCACATACGATGAATATTGGAGAGTAAAAAAACGTAGTATAATAATAGTGTAATAATGATCTCACTTAAAAAAATAAATTGTAAAAAGCTCGACAATAGTTATTTATGCTACAAGTGCGGAAGGTAGGTGATTTCCGATGAGTGGCATTTTTATTCACGAGCAGGTGAAGCGAGTGAGTGGATAAATCTATGGAATAACCGCTCGATCCTAAACGACTGTGCACACATATCCCCTGAGCCGTCCAAGTAGTCCGTTTGCAGGTAGTTGGGGGCCCAAGTAGTGTGCCAGCCACACATGAAAGGCTGCCCCGCCAACTGTCGAAATATCCCGGAATGCACCATCGTGCTGGTTGGCGACCAGATGGGGAGAGCCCGATGGACATGCCGGGGGGGCTCGGGCGTCCCCGCAGTCTCCAGATTAGTGCCCCAATGATGCTGTCCTTTCAGTGCGTGTCTGAAGGTTAGCAGCGTGGAACCTCGTCACACTTCCAACTCCTCTCCTCCATTCACTCTTATACAATTATGATGCCAAGGAAAAGGAACTATAGATTTAAACAGCGGCTGCAACCCCTCCCCCACAAAGTGCACCTCACCAACATTAGGGGTTTGCACTCAAATTTCTCTGCAGTCCACTACCACCTGGAGACTGAGAAACCAGCGCTGTTTTTCCTTACGGAGACGCAGATAGCGAGTCCGTCAGACGCGTCGTACCTATCTTACCCAGGGTTTATCCTGAAGCACAATTTTAAACCGCGCGCGGGAGTGTGTATGTACGCCCGTGATGACACTTGCTATCGGCGTCTCCGTAACCTTGAGGACCCAAAATAAATTTTCAACGCTGTGGGCTCTAGTGGACACAGGTCTGGATAAAATAATCTACGCCTGTGTCTACCGCTCGCACAGCAGAGATCAGGAGACAACCGGGCTCACAGAGTACCTCACTGAGGCGGCTGATGCGGCACAGCAGCGGTACCCTTTTCGCCCAATTAGTGTTACTGGGGGACTTTAATGCCCTCCACCAGGAGTGGCTCTTCCCACACCAGTGCACTGACCATGCTGGACGGGAGATGAGTAAACTTTCGCTTGCACTTAAACTTACCCAGCTGGTCCAGGGGGCAACGAGGGTGCCAGATTTTGATTCGCACACGGCCAATTACTTGGACCTTCTGCTGACAACAGATCCAGACCGATACTCTGTGTCGATAACTTCACCTTTGGGTAGATCCGACCACTGTCTCGTGAAGTCTGTGTCCGTCTACTCCCCACCGGATCCCAGCCCAAGAGGCACCCGGCGGCTTTCGAGGTACAGGTCAGCAGATTGGGATAGCATGCGATCTTTCTTTGCATGCTATCCTTGGCAGCCTACTTGCTTTTCCTCGGCCAATCCTTCGTCGTGCGTGGACGCCGTGACGGATGTGTTGCGTCAGGGAATGGGGTATCTTATCTTATCTTGTGGAGGGGCCGAGAAATAACTCGGACACTTCGACCCATGGGATCTATTGTGTTCAGGGAATGGGGTACTACATTCCGTTCTCTGATGAGACAATGTTCAGTGTTGACTGGCCATGGTTTGGCGCCGAATGTTATCGCGCCGACACGCTTAAGCATGAGGCGTACCTGGCATGGGTCGACGCTCGATCGCGCAAAGCGAGTGACGTGGGTCGGAAGAAGAAGGCCTTCAACAAGGCTGCCAAGTCCAGCAAGTTGGTGTTGCGAAGGGCTCGGTTCGACCACATTGGCTGAATAGGGGCCAAACTTGCTTCTTTCCCAGCAGGTAGTAAAGGGTTTTAGTCCCTGGCTAAGACGGTCGAGTCCAACTTCTGCCGTCCCTCACTACCACCACTGCTGAAACCCGACGGGTCGTTGGCCCACTCCGCTGAGGAGAAGGCAAATTTATTTGCATCTCTTTTTGCGGCATCTTCGCATCTGAACCCTGGTGATTCGCGGCCCCCTCTTTCTCCTGTTGGATGCGAGACGAGTATGTCGGACATTCGCATCCTTCAAAAGGACGTCCTTAGGGTGCTGCGCAACCTCGACGTGAACAAGGCTAGCCGCCATGACGGAATACCAGCAATAGTTCTTAGAACCTGTGCGCCTGAACTGTCTCCGATCTTGACACGCCTATTCCGCCTTTCATATGAGACTGGAAAAGTGCCGAATGCTTGGAAGCAAGCCAACGTACAGCCTGTGCCCAAGAAGGGCAGTCGAGCTGACCCGGCCAACTACAGACCCATCTCTGTAAAGTCCATACTCTGTAAGATTATGGAGCGTGCACTTAACAAAAAGCTCCTGGCATACCTAGAAACTAACGATATCCTTAGTGACCGACAATACGGCTTTCGCCGAAATCGGTCCACTGGGGATCTTCTAGCGTATGCCATTCACATATGGAGTGAGGCCATCGAGAGACACGGGGAAGCGCTTGCCGTCTCCCTCGACATCTCGAAGGCTTTCGATAGGGTCTGGCACGAAAGCCTCATTGGTAAACTTCCTTCATTCGGTTTGCCCGGCGGTCTGTGTGATTGGATTGCAGACTTCCTGAGAGATCGGTCCATTCGAGTGGTTATCGATGGCTGCTCTTCGGACCAATTGGATATTAATGCCGGGGTCCTTCAGGGGTCAGTACTCTAAGCAACATTATTCTTGTTGCACATTAACGATCTGCTTAAACCCTTTGGGTATGCTGACGACAGCACTGTTGCTGTGAGATACTTGTCCAACGCACGGGCTACCGCGCCGCAGAGCCGGTCTTACCGTGAGGCCATGGTGGAGCGTTTGAACCTGTCCTTGCAGGCAGTCTCCGATTGGGGCGATGCCAATCTGGTCAGGTTTAATACTGCTAAAACCCAGGCGTGTCTTTTTTCCGCTAAAAGGAGCCAATTCCACCCGGCTCCTTCTTTCCGTGGTATGACCGTGCCGATAACGGACCATCTTGAGCATCTTGGTGTTTCGTTGACATCGACTCTCAATTTTGGCCCATACATTGAGGCAAAAGCTCAGCTGGCTGCCAAAAAGTTGAGGATCCTTGCGAAGGTGAGAGGGTACTTCAAGCCAGAACAGCTGCTCAACTTGTATCAAGCGCAAGTTCGACCATACATCGAGTACTGTTCTCATCTCTGGGACGGATCTGCCAAATACCAGCTTGATGCACTCAAGTCAATCGAAAAGTGGGCCAAGAGACTCATCGGCAATGAGGCACTGGTCAAGTCAAAGACTCAGAGCCTTGAACATCGTCGCCGAGTTGCCAGCTTGTCGGTTTTTTATTGGTTGCATTTCGGGGAGTGTGCGATGGAAGCGCATGATCAGATTCCGCCCAGCCCATTCCATCATCGGACTACCAGACGTACGGCGATGCGTTATCGGTACATGGTAGATAGCCCACCCATACGCACAAAACGTTTTGGGGACACTTTCATTATGCGTACAGCTAAGGAGTGGAATTCCCTGCCGGAGTCTGTGTTTCCCGATAGCTACGAGTCCTACAAGAGTGTAGTTTTTTATTTGAAAATTATAAAACTTTAAATTATTATAGCACCCAAGTGCATACTCACCAGTGTTTCCTTATCAAATGTAGGGTTCGGTGTAACTGTTTCTGGCGTAGTTGTGTTAGGAGTCGAGGTTTCTGGCATAGTTATGTTAGGAGTCGATGTTTCTGGCGTAGTTGTGTTAGGAGTCGTTGTTTCTGGCGTAGTTGTGTTAGGTGTCGAGGTTTCTGGCATAGTTGTGCTAGGAGTCGAGGTTTCTGGCACAGTTATGTTAGGAGTCGATGTCTCTGGCGTAGTTGTGTTAGGAGTCGAAGTTTCTGGCATAGTTATGTTAGGAGTCGATGTTTCTGGCATAGTTGTGTTAGGAGTCGATGTTTCTGGCGTAGTTGTGTTAGGAGTCGAGGTTTCTGGCATAGTTATGTTAGGAGTCGATGTTTCTGGCGTAGTTGTGTTAGGAGTCGTTGTTTCCGGCGTAGTTGTGTTAGGAGTCGAGGTTTCTGTCATAGTTGTATCAGGTGTCGAGGTTTTTGGCATAGTTGTGTTAGGAGTCGATGTTTCTGGCGTAGTTGTGTTAGGAGTCGAGGTTTCTGGCATAGTTGTATCATTTGTCAAGGTTTCTGGCATAGTTATGCAAGGAGTCGATGTTTCTGGCGTAGTTGTGTTAGGAGTCGAGGTTTCTGGCATTGTTATGTTAGGAGTCGATGTTTCTGGCGTAGTTGTGTTAGGAGTCGTTGTTTTTGGCGTAGTTAAGTTAGGAGTCGAGGTTTCTGTCATAGTTGTATCAGGTGTCGAGGTTTCTGGCATAGTTGTATCAGGTGTCGAGGTTTCTGGCATAGTTATGTTAGGAGTCGATGTTTCTGGCGTAGTTGTGTTAGGAGTCGAGGTTTCTGGCATAGTTATGTTAAGAGTCGATGTTTCTGGCGTAGTTGTGTAAGGAGTCGTTGTTTCTGGCGTAGTTGTGTTAGGTGTCGAGGTTTCTGTCATAGTTGTATCAGGTGTCGAGGTTTCTGGCATCGTTATGTTTGGAGTCGATGTTTCTGGCGTAGTTGTGTAAGGAGTCGTTGTTTCTGGCGTAGTTGTGTTAGGAGTCGAGGTTTCTGTCATAGTTGTATCAGGTGTCGAGGTTTCTGGGATAGTTGTGCGAGAAGTCGAGGTTTCTGGCATAGTTGTGCTAGGAGTCGAGGTTTCTGGCATAGTTATGTTAGGAGTCGATGTTTCTGGCGTAGTTGTGTTAGGAGTCGAGGTTTTTGGCATAGTTATGTTAGGAGTCGATGTTTCTGGCGTAGTTGTGTTAGGAGTCGAGGTTTCTGTCATAGTTGTATCAGGTGTCAAGGTTTCAAACATAGTTGTGCTAGGAGTCGAGGTTTCTGGCATAGTTATGTTAGGAGTCGATGTTTCTGGCGTAGTTGTGTTAGGAGTCGAGGTTTCTGGCATAGTTATGTTAGGAGTCGATGTTTCTGCCGTAGTTGTGTTAGGAGTCGTTGTTTCTGGCGTAGTTGTGTTAGGAGTCGAGGTTTCTGTCATAGTTGTATAAGGTGTCGAGGTTTCTGGCATAGTTGTGCTAGGAGTCGAGGTTTCTGGCATAGTTATGTTAGGAGTCGATGTTTCTGGTGTAGTTGTGTTAGGAGTTGAGGTTTCTGGCATAGTTATGTTAGGAGACGATGTTTCTGGCGTAGTTGTGTTAGGCGACGTTGTTTCTGGCGTAGTTGTGCTAGGAGTCGAGGTTTCTGGCATAGTTATGTTAGGAGTCGATGTTTCTGGCGTAGTTGTGTTAGGAGTCGAGGTTTCTGGCATAGTTATGTTAGGAGTCGATGTTTCTGGCGTAGTTGTGTTAGGAGTCGATGTTTCTGGCGTAGTTGTGTTAGGAGTCGAGGTTTCTGGCATAGTTATGTTAGGAGTCGATGTTTCTGGCGTAGTTGTGTTAGGAGTCGAGGTTTCTGGCATAGTTGTATCAGGTGTCGAGGTTTCTGGCATAGTTGTGCTAGGTGTCGATGTTTCTGGCGTAGTTGTGTTAGGAGTCGAGGTTTCTGGCATAGTTATGTTAGGAGTCGATGTTTCTGGCGTAGTTGTGTTAGGAGTCGTTGTTTCTGGCGTAGTTGTGTTAGGAGTCGAGGTTTCTGTCATAGTTGTATCAGGTGTCGAGGTTTCTGGCATAGTTGTGCTAGGAGTCGATGTTTCTGGCGTAGTTGTGTTAGGAGTCGAGGTTTCTGTCATAGTTGTATCAGGTGTCGAGGTTTCTGGCATAGTTGTGCTAGGAGTCGAGGTTTCTGGCATAGTTATGTTAGGCGTCGATGTTTGTGGCGTATTTGTGTTAGGAGTCGAGGTTTCTGGCATAGTTATGTTAGGAGTCGATGTTTCTGGCGTAGTTGTGTTAGGAGTCGTTGTTTCTGGCGTAGTTGTGTTTGGAGTCGAGGTTTCCGTCATAGTTGTATCAGGTGTCGAGGTTTCTGGCATAGTTGTGCTAGGAGTCGAGGTTTCTGGCATAGTTATGTTAGGAGTCGATGTTTCTGGCGTAGTTGTGTTAGGAGTCGTTGTTTCTGTCGTAGTTGTGTTAGGTGTCGAGGTTTCTGTCATAGTTGTATCAGGTGTCGAGGTTTCTGGCATCGTTATGTTTGGAGTCGATGTTTCTGGCGTAGTTGTGTAAGGAGTCGTTGTTTCTGGCGTAGTTGTGTTAGGAGTCGAGGTTTCTGTCATAGTTGTATCAGGTGTCGAGGTTTCTGGCATCGTTATGTTTAGAGTCGATGTTTCTGGCGTAGTTGTGTTAGGAGTCGTTGTTTCTGGCGTAGTTGTGTTAGGTGTCGAGGTTTCTGTCATAGTTGTATCAGGTGTCGAGGTTTCTGGCATCGTTATGTTTGGAGTCGATGTTTCTGGCGTAGTTGTGTAAGGAGTCGTTGTTTCTGGCGTAGTTGTGTTAGGAGTCGAGGTTTCTGTCATAGTTGTATCAGGTGTCGAGGTTTCTGGGATAGTTGTGCGAGGAGTCGAGGTTTCTGGCATAGTTGTGCTAGGAGTCGAGGTTTCTGGCATAGTTATGTTAGGAGTCGATGTTTCTGGCGTAGTTGTGTTAGGAGTCGAGGTTTCTGTCATAGTTGTATCAGGTGTCAAGGTTTCAAACATAGTTGTGCTAGGAGTCGAGGTTTCTGGCATAGTTATGTTAGGAGTCGATGTTTCTGGCGTAGTTGTGTTAGGAGTCGAGGTTTCTGGCATAGTTATGTTAGGAGTTGATGTTTCTGCCGTAGTTGTGTTAGGAGTCGTTGTTTCTGGCGTAGTTGTGTTAGGAGTCGAGGTTTCTGTCATAGTTGTATAAGGTGTCGAGGTTTCTGGCATAGTTGTGCTAGGAGTCGAGGTTTCTGGCATAGTTATGTTAGGAGTCGATGTTTCTGGTGTAGTTGTGTTAGGAGTTGAGGTTTCTGGCATAGTTATGTTAGGAGACGATGTTTCTGGCGTAGTTGTGTTAGGCGACGTTGTTTCTGGCGTAGTTGTGCTAGGAGTCGAGGTTTCTGGCATAGTTATGTTAGGAGTCGATGTTTCTGGCGTAGTTGTGTTAGGAGTCGAGGTTTCTGGCATAGTTATGTTAGGAGTCGATGTTTCTGGCGTAGTTGTGTTAGGAGTCGATGTTTCTGGCGTAGTTGTGTTAGGAGTCGAGGTTTCTGGCATAGTTATGTTAGGAGTCGTTGTTTCTGGCGTAGTTGTGTTAGGAGTCGAGGTTTCTGGCATAGTTGTATCAGGTGTCGAGGTTTCTGGCATAGTTGTGCTAGGTGTCGATGTTTCTGGCGTAGTTGTGTTAGGAGTCGAGGTTTCTGGCATAGTTATGTTAGGAGTCGATGTTTCTGGCGTAGTTGTGTTAGGAGTCGTTGTTTCTGGCGTAGTTGTGTTAGGAGTCGAGGTTTCTGTCATAGTTGTATCAGGTGTCGAGGTTTCTGGCATAGTTGTGCTAGGAGTCGATGTTTCTGGCGTAGTTGTGTTAGGAGTCGAGGTTTCTGTCATAGTTGTATCAGGTGTCGAGGTTTCTGGCATAGTTGTGCTAGGAGTCGAGGTTTCTGGCATAGTTATGTTAGGAGTCGATGTTTGTGGCGTATTTGTGTTAGGAGTCGAGGTTTCTGGCATAGTTATGTTAGGAGTCGATGTTTCTGGCGTAGTTGTGTTAGGAGTCGTTGTTTCTGGCGTAGTTGTGTTTGGAGTCGAGGTTTCTGTCATAGTTGTATCAGGTGTCGAGGTTTCTGGCATAGTTGTATCAGGTATCGATGTTTCTGGCATAGTTATGTTAGGAGTCGATGTTTCTGGCGTAGTTGTGGTAGGAGTCCGGGATACTGTCGTGTTTGTTTTCAGATTCAGTACGCCAGAAATACTTTTATTATTAACATCGACTTTTATGTCATAGTATTCATATTTATCTTGTAAATCTCTGTGAAAAAAATAATCCATTAAAACATTTTATTACCATCTATACTCCTAGCTAAAACTTGTTTAATAATTATAAATATTTAGAATACTTACGACAAATTTAATAATGGACAAGTACGAGTATAGTATTTATACCTGTAACAAAATATTTCCTCTTTTTACAATGGTACAATACTTTCTAGTTAAAAGTCGATCAATTTTGTTTTTAAAGGCTGACATTTACTGTCATATTTTACTTGTATCCAAAGACCTTATACTTCATACTACTAGACTGTGCACTATGGCGCAAAAAACGGTCCGCTTGAGAGGGCTCCTGTTGATAGTGTGTCTCTTTCTAATGAGGTGACCATGACCAAACATAACACGAGACAAATTGATTGTAAAAACAATAGTGTAAGTATCCCGATAAATGTATTTATGCTTCCTAACTACGCTACCTAAACCTACCAAATTCAAGGAAAAAAGAAAAAAGTGTTTATATTTTTTTGAATCTACATCACTAACCGTATGGTGTCGGGCGTAAAGAGTTGCAGCGTTCTCTATGCATTTGTAACAACCATACTGGGATCGCCAACCCGCCAGCAAAGCACTCATCATGAATAGCACAAATAAAACATAGCCCCTAGTGCCCGGCAGCCTGAATACCCTCGACTACGGTAGCGATCTAGGTTAATGTATGGCAAGGGGTGCAGAGAATCCCGGCCAAGATCCAGCTACCCCAACAAATACCGACGACAGTACCTGGCAACGTACAACACGCGCACACTCCGGACTCCGGACCGACGATAATCACCGAACTCGAAGAGGAATTGAGCAGTTTACGATGGAGTATTATAGGGTTATCTGAAGTTCGAAGAGAGGGGGGGACTCGATAATCCTCTAATCCCCAGTCTGCATAAGTCTAGTCCTTTAAGACCCATCGTATAGATAGGAACAAAAAGCTCTCTGATCTTACTCTCAAGCTCATAAAGGAGAGGCGTGAGATGATCCTGCAGTCTTCAGACGATGCTTTGAAATACCCCAAAGGATCTCAATGATATCACATATTGTCCAGTTGCGTAGACAGTTGAGAAACAAAAATTCACCAATTTTATTCCACTAGGAATCAATTTGCGAATAATTTTCTACCATTTCTACCAAACCCAATGATTAGTTGAGCTGGCAAGATGTCAGACAAGGACACACTACCAGCGGGAACCCTCTCGCAAGGACCGCTTTTGGTAAGCTTCCGCTCATAAGGAAATAGCTAACCTAGGTGTATGATAATAGATTAAATTTTAGCTAAAAAAAATTTTGGTACATAGTCTAGTAGTAAGAAATACGTATAAGGTCTTTGCTTGTATCGCAACTTCTAGACAAATCAACGAAAGCATCCTGATAGTGAATAAAAATATCAAAAAATTGTGGGTTTGTCAAGCGCTATCGAAAAGCCACGTGGTCAGTCCCTTACATTTAGGCATTTCGAGCTTCGCCATCGCATCGATTGACACATGTCTAGAGTCTTAAATATTTTAGATATGTGTTATTGTGTCAGCGTTGGCGATGGTTGAAATGCCACAATTCAAAGGATTAATCACATGACAGCTAACCAGTATAGCTAACGTCGCCATATGGATTGGTTAAACTGCAAAAATGTATGTGAGCCAAGGCTGCCAAGCAATAACATAAAAAGATTAAAAAGATTATGAATTCCATTCCACCAACTTTGGTATAGAAAATTTGAATCAACATTAGCTATGCATTTTTTAAACTGCGTCAAGATTTTTAAAAGCGAGCATTAACTTATTTTTCTTTTTTGTCTTAAACATGGTTACTTACATAGGAGCTTCGGGAGGCATCTTGGCTTTACAGGCCACGGAAACCTAAAAAAAATAACATTATTAATATATAAATTACGTATATATACACGGTGAGTTTTTCAAGTCATGGCTTAGATGGGCCAATCCGAATCTATGAGGAATAACGAAAACCATTCAAAGGAGTCACGAGGCCGATTTTGATAAAGACTAATACTGCATCATTGGATTTTTGACAAATCAATATTCCTAGTCAAGAATCGAATCCGTTGATTTTGCAAAAAATAAACATGGTGTAATACGAGTAATACAGCATAAGGATAACATTTTAAGAAGTAATGTTTTATGCAATTGATGTTTCGATTTTTTTTTTGAGAGTACATATAACTAAAATCAACATAATTGTAATGTTTGAGTGGTCGAATCTGGCTATGAATACATAATACATAATATAATAATATATATATAACTAGCTATTGCCCGCGACTTCGTCTGCGAAGCATTAGTAATTCGAATAGCTTATTTTTTATATCGCTGCTTAATTTTGTAGGTTTTCCATACAAACTTCTAACCCTTTTTCCTCCCCCTTAAGTATGATTTCCAGAAAAACAATCAAAAAACATTAAAAACTATCCTATGTCCTGCCCAGGGTCTCAAAATATCTCTAAACTAAATTGCATCTAAATCGGTTCAGCGGTTTAAGCGTGAAAAGGTAGACAGAGAGACAGACAGAGTTACTTTCACATTTATAATATAAATTCCGCCCGCGACTTCGTTCGTGTGATGGCAAACCAAAATAAGCTGTTATTAAACAAAATAAAAATGTGGTTACGTAAAGTTATACGGTTTGTAGGTTTGGGACAATTCGTTTGACTTAAAGAATAACACATTTTAGGTTACCGCTGCAAAGTAAAATCCGCCCCTTCAAACTTAATTTACCCTTTTTCTCTTTTAATTTTTTTGTTTATGTTAGTAAGATTGCTCAGTAAGATGCCTCATAAAAACTAACATCACTTAACCCTATCAGGGAGGAGGTAGTTTTAAAAACGTATTACGTAAATTTTGATTATTTACTTTATCTCCACGGAATGAGATTGTTCATAAAAACAAATTTCCCCCCATTTCACCCCCTTAAAGGTTGACAGTTCAGTGGTGACTACGAACCGGAAAACGCAAATTAGTAAGTCCGACCTGGTCAAGGCTGCGGGAGTCCTGTGGATGCGAAATGCACCGGACCGATCAGTGTGGCGGAGCTTGGAGAAGGCCTATGTCTAGCAGTAGACGTTTTTTGTCTGAAATAATGATGATGGTGAAAGGTTCATTTTACGAAAATTCCTTCTTCGAGCTCCCCTAGATCCCCACATCAAAAACAAAAACTTGTCCAGTATGATTCTTAACAAATTTTAACACCCACTTAATCCTATTTTGGGGGTAATTTTCGAAAAAATATAATGACAAAATTGTATTGTTTAGTTAGGTTGGTATTTATGTCAACTATCAAGTTTATTAACCGAAGACATATTTTTTTTTTTCAATTTTCTTTATTTTTTTCTTTATCACCTGTTAAATCGTATTTTGGAGAAAAATTCGAAAAACTAATAATATCAACCTTTATTGTTTGTTGAGGTTGGTATTTATTAAGGAAGGCTTCCTTAAATAATATATTTAAGGAAGCTATGTGCAGTAAAAGTAATCAAAAATCTTTACCACCCCGAAATCATATTTTAAGGGTAGTTTTGAAAAACTATTAATGAAAATATATTGTTTATTTAGTTTGTTATTTATGTCAAGTTTCATGTTTATTGGCCCAAGAAATCTGATTCTTCAAAAAAAATTACAGCCCCTAAATCGTCTTTTGGGGGTAGTTGCAAAAAAATAATAATGACAACCTTTATTGTTTATTTAGAATGGTATTTATGACAAGTTTCATGTTTATTCACCCAGAAAATAAGATTTTTCAAAAAATTAACATCCCCTTAATCGTATTACGGGGGTAGTTTCAAAAAATAATAATAGCAACCTTTATTATTCATTTAGGTTAGTATTTGTGGCAATTTTCAAGTTTATTGACCCAAGAAACCAGATTTTTCAAAACCACTGTAATACGTCCTAAATCGTCTTTTGGGGGTAGTTGCAAACACTAATAATGACAACCTTTATTGTTTATTTGGGATGGTATTTATGTCAAGTTTCAAGATTATTGACCCAAGAAATCAGATATTTCCATACAAACTTCAACACCCCCTAAATCATTATTTGGGGGTAGTTTCGAAAAATTATTAATGTGAATCTTTATCATTTACTTAGAATATTATTTGTGCAAAGTTTCAAGAATTTTGGTCGAAGGAATTCGATTTTTCATACAAACTTTCAACCCCCTTTTTACCCCCTTAGGGGAAGAATTTCCAAAAATCCTTTCTTAGTGCACACTTACGTCACACGAGGAACTTTTCTGCCAAATTTCATGCTTCTAGGCAATGATATTCAAATAAACAGATACGTTATACACTAACAAAACAATTGAAAAAAGTGTTCCGCGCAGCAGCGGCAGCACACATACACACTTTTCACTCATCTGACATTTCACTACAAGCCGAAAGGGATGGCATGATAAAACCACAAAGAAAAAAAGAGACAGCTAGTGTTTGTCACATGCGTGTGGATGTAAACAAACATTATTCTGACCACCAATGTTTTTTTCTTTTTGTAACCTCCAAATATCAGAATATTAGGAAAAAAAAATTAAATGAATTAGTAAATTGAGGTGTATTGCGTACTTACATATGGTATGAGATCCCTTCTGTTTTATGTAATTTGGTATTATAATTGGTACACTTTCTAAATACACACGTTGGCATTTTTTAAATTTTGTTTTTGTTTCAACATAGCGTATCGCTCTTCGCCATGCGTGACATAAACTAAAGACTAAAGGTTACAATTGTCTCCTATTCGAGTCTTCACAATGCGCGCGCTTATGACATATCTGTTTATTTGAATATCATTGCTTCTAGGCTTAGCAGTTTTGGCTGTGCGTTGATTGATCAGTCAGTCAGTCAGTCAGTCACCTTTCACTTTTATAGATATAGATAGATAGATAGATAAATCTATAGAAAAGTAATTTTTGTATATTGAAAATATTAAAATAAAAAATAGGAATAGGTGTTAAGGATAACATACAGAACCCATTTCCAACATTTTTGAAATTTTTGTCTGTTTGTCTGTTTATTTGTGCACGCATCACGTAAAATATACGAAGCCAACGTAGGTAACTTTTACACATGAACATTATGCGTAACTTGACCTATTACTTACTTTTTGTTTCATCGCAATCGGTTTACTCTATCAAAAGTAAGATGAATTTAAAGTATTTAGGGCATAAGCCCGTCATCATCAGAATCGGCCATTTCATCAATGAGTAGTAATGTGGGTAGGAACCAACAAAGAATCACTCGAGTCACAATCAAAAGTTATTTAATCGCACAAAATATCTTCTTTCCAGAATTTCACTAAAATCTATTCACTAGTAATTAGGAAATCACTTAATCAATCGGTGTTAATTATTTTGAAACAAAATAGGACAAGATTACTCGTTTTTTTTTTTTTTTATATATTATAGGCTCGCGCTTGACCACTATCTCACCTGATGGTAAGCGATGATGTGGTCGACGGTGAAGCACGCTTGCCTAGAAGTAACCTATTCACTCTTGACTTAAAGACTCCTAGATTGTAGCTATCGGGAAACACAGACTCCGGCAGGGAATTCCACTCCTTAGCTGTACGCATAATGAAAGTATTTCCAAAACGTTTAGTGCGTATGGGTGGTATGTCTACCATGTAGCGATGGCGCATCGCCGTACGTCTTGTAGTCCGATGATGAAACGGGCTTGGTGGAATTAGATCATGCAATTCCATCGCACACTCCCCGAAATGCAACCGATAAAAGACCGACAAGCTGGCAACTCGGCGACGATGTTCAAGGCTCTGGAGCTTTGACTTAACCAGTGCCTCATCGCCGATGAGCCTTTTGGCCCGCTTATTGATCGACTCTAGTGCATCAAGCTGGTATTTGGCGGATCCGTCCCAGAGATGAGAACAGTACTCCATGCATGATCGAACTTGCGCTTGATACAAGCTGAGCAGCTGTTCTGGCGTGAAGTACCTTCTAACCTTTGCAAGGATCCCCAGCTTTTTGGCAGCCAGCTGAGCCTTTGCCTCAATGTATGGGCCGAAATTGAGAGTCGATGTCAACGTAACGCCAAGAAGCTCAAGATGGTCAGTTATTGGCACGGTCACATCTCGGAAAGTTGGAGCCGGTTCAAATGGGCTTTTTTTAGCGGAAAAAAGACACGCCTGGGTTTTAGCAGCATTAAACCTGACCAGATTGGCATCGCCCTATTCTGAGACTGCCTGCAAGGACAGGTTCAAGCGCTCCACCATGGCCTCCCGCAGAGACTGGATTTGAGGTCCGGTAGCTCGAGCGTTGGACATGTATCTCTCAGCAACAGTGCTGTCGTCTGCATACCCAAAGGTGCCGGGTTCTAGCAGATCGTTAATATGCAGCAAGAATAAAGTTGCTGAGAGTACCGACCCCTGAGGGACCCCGGCATTGATATCCAATTGGTCCGACGAGCAGCCATCGATAACCACTCGAATGGACCGATCTCTCAGGAAGTCTGCAATCCAATCACACAGACCACCGGGCAAACCGAATGAAGGCAGCTTACCAATAAGGCTTTCGTGCCAGACCCTATCAAAAGCCTTCGAGATGTCGAGGGAGACGGCAAGCGCTTCCCCGTGCTTCTCGATGGCCTCACTCCATATGTGAATGGCATACGATAGAAGATCCCCAGTGGACCGATTTCGGCGAAAGCCGTATTGTCGGTCACTAAGGATATCGTTAGTTTCTAGGTATGCCAGGAGCTTTTTGTTAAGTGCACGCTCCATAATCTTACAGAGTATGGACTTTACAGAGATGGGTCTGTAGTTGGCCGGGTCAGCTCGACTGCCCTTCTTGGGCACGGGCTGTACGTTAGCTTGCTTCCAAGCATTCGGCACTTTTCCAGCATCATACGAAAGGCGGAACAGGTTCTAAGAACAATTGCTGGAATGCCATCAGGGCCGCTAGCCTTGTTCACAGTCGAGGTGGCTCGCTCAGCACCCTACGGACGTCCTTTTGGTTGATACGAATGTCAGGAATAAAAGCGATTCGTCGGATACGTGGTGCACACGCCGTTGACGTTCGGAAAACAGTGACGTTCTCAACGGCTGCGCTGACCATCGCCTCGACGCTCCGCCAGACTGACAGCTGTCAAATCTCATTCCGACGTAACTCTAAACAAATGGCGCTAGCAATACGCCGTCACGACCGGACTGACTTTTGACCGTCCTCGGGCGCATCATATTGCAGTCCTGTAACAATCACATAATCAATCGAACGGGTGTCAGTAAATCTACCCGCTCACCCAACCTGACAAACTTTGACTGGTAGACATAACATTACTCTCATAGTAACTTTAACTGTCTCAGAACAAAAGAAAGCGTGTGTCCTTTCGACCACTCGTGGACCGGACGGCACCTTTCTTTAAACAGTTAACAAGCAATGCACTCTAAACTCGATCAGCATGTCCTATCAACCAACCCTTAGGTCTGGCCCGGACGATACTGTCGTGTTGCAATCAACTTTCACATAATATTAACCTGGACCGGAGGAGTGTGTCCTTACGACCAGCCACTCTTGCATGGCCCGGACGACACTGTCCCTTGGACCAGAAGGTTGGACCGAATAAATGTGTCCATTCAACCAGCCGCTATCAGCTGCATGGCCCGGACGACATTATCCCTTCAACCACCTTTTCATTATTCGATGACTACTCCCAACGTCCCAACACTGTTATGTAGACTTCACGCAAATAATGCTTACAGATTACACATACCTATAAGTTACGGACTGTCTTGCTCTGCGTGAATTTGGACTTCATGATCTGAGATGTTACTAAGGGTATCAGAATCTGCTGTAAGTGTGTTTGATTCTGCGGAAAGGGTATCAGACTTTGCCGTAAGTGTGTTTGATTCTGCGGAAAGGGTATCGGAGCTTGCAGTTAATGTATCAGAATTACGTAGTCCATCTAGGTGACCAATATCGTGTTCAACGTTTTCCGGCGCCGTCATGGCCTCCTCCTCAATCATCAAACTAGTAGATATTTCAACTAACCCGTCATGACCTCGAGGTACTGGACGCTAGTTCTCATGCGCGTATTTAAAAGTATGATGTGAACCGGTTATGCTTTTCAACTCTTCTTATTTTTTCTTCTTCTTCTTAAAAAAACGTTGCCCCACACTAGGAATTTCTTCCTGTATCGTGGGTGCGTTTACAAACATACAAACTCACATACACAAACACCCAGAGCCGGAACAACTATCTGTAGGTCATACAAATATTTGTTCCGTGCGGGAATCGAACCCGCGACACGCAGCGCAGCAGTCAATCGCTCAACCACTGCGCCAACCGTGCGCCCAAAACTCGTAACGATCATTCTCTAATACTGCAGTTATTACATAAGGACCCCTAAACTTCCTATCTAATTTGGTTTGGTTTCGTTCGCTGCTTATGATAAATACGAAATCGCCTTTAAAAAACGGCTTGATAGTGGCTCGACCTTCGTTAAATCGTAAAGTATCGCACACGGCTGCCCTCTGTATGTTATTAGACGCAACTTGCCTAACTGACTCTAGGTCAATTCGCTGTACTTGTTCTGGATTTGGACTTAAAGACCTAATTTTCGAATAACTAGTGATTGGAAACGGATACCGAACATGAGTTCTGTTGGCGTAAATTTGGTGACTGAAGACTTAGTACTATTAAGGGCTAACTGCCTAACTCGTCACGCCATGCTTTGTTGGGATCGTTTTCGATAATGGTTAGCAAACTTTTCAAGGTGCGCATCACGCGTTCTACTTGCCCGTTGGCCCTGCTGGAGCCCGTTGCTATAAAATGCAGCTTAATATTATATTCTGAACAAAAGTTCTTAAAAGTGGAAGCTACGCTATTGGGGCCTGGCAAGGGATTTCTAGAGAGGTTATCCGCGTGTTCCATGCCAGACCTTCGCGATATACGATGTCAAAATCGTAGGCTTGCAAAAACGCCCACCAGCGATGAACACGCGGGGTTAGATCAGTTTTAGATTTCGATGCCTTTAGTGAGTTACAGTCCGTGAAAACCTTGAAACGTCGGCCCTATAAATAATGCCGAAAGTGTTCTACTGCTCGTACGACTGCCAGCGTTTCTAGTTCGTAAGAGTGGTAGCGAGACTCTACTTCAGATGTACGTCGGCTAAAGTATTCTACAACATGAGACAGGTCTTTCTTTTTCTGTATTAAGATTGCCCCATAACCCTCGGAGCTGGCGTCACAATGCAACTCAACGGGTAAGTCCGGGTCAAAGATCATCAGAACTGGTTCGGAGGTAAGTATCTCAATAATGGTATTACGGATCTTTTCATGTTTTTCTTCCCATTTTACAGGACCTTTCAGTTTTGTTATAGGATACAATGGGCCAACAATTTTTGTAAATCTAGGGATGAATTTTCGGAAACACGACTCAAGACCTAAAAATTGACGTACTTGTGTCGCAGTTTTCGGCTGGGGAGAGTCTACTAAAGCCTGTATCTTGCGCGAGTTTGTTCCCACCTCTCCGCACTAGATAGAATAACTCAGGCTTCAATTTTTTTTTTCATAAACTTACATTTTTTAAAGTTTAATGAGAAACCAGCGGTAGAGAGAGCATTTAAGACTTCATCAAGACGATTAATACCCTCGGATATGTCATCAGAATAACATAACACATCATCCATATAAATCAGAGGCTTGTCCTTTAGCTGATGGACAGCCTTTGTGATGCAGCGTTGATAAACCGAAGGGGCATTGCGTAACCCGAAGGGCATTGCGAGATATTCGTACTGCCCCTCGGGCGTTACAAATGCTGTCTTTTCTACTGAGTCATGGTGGATAGGAATTTGGTGAAATCCTGATGCTATATCTAAAGATGTGAAATAATGGGCACCACTGAGCTGATCTATTTGTTCCTCAATACGAGGGAGGGGTTAGTGTTCGGGTCGTGTATTGGAGTTAAGCTCCCGATAACCGACACACATTCTCTCGGTATTATCCTTTTTTTTCACCAAAAGAATTGGACTCGCGAATGGTGATGAGCTTTCCCGAATTACACCCACATCGAGGAGCTCTTGAACCTTTTCCCCAACAATTTGCTTTTCAATTGGTGCTAGCCTGTATGGGCGTCTTTGTACAGTTTTATGTTGGTCTACTAAATTAATTTCTAACGCTCCTGTGCTCACGCGCCTATGGGGAACACCGAACAGCTACTGTATTGGTTCAAAAGTTTAATAATGGCGTCTCTTTCAGTACCTGTCAAATCCGTATCTATCTGAATAAAGTCTGGCTGGGTAGCCATCGACTCACAAACACTAGCTTATCCTCAAAATGAAATATCAAGTTATCTTTATTAATTTTGACGCTAACACCGTTTTCAAAAATGTCCCTACCTATTATAACAGGTTCCATAAGAAAAGAGTCTGGTACTACATGAAATGTCAAGAACTGTATAATTTCTCCAAGATTTACCTCACTCGAAATTTGTGACGTACATTTTATTTCAGCGTGGCCAATGCCCGAAAGATACACGAAATTATTGCGCACAGTACCTGGGAACTTACTAGAGAAGCTTTCTGTTATCAAAGAGCAAGACGATCCACTACCAAATAAAAAACAGACTGGCTCACCGGATGACGTCCTCAAGGTACCTCTCGACAATCGTTGTTCGCAGAGATTGACCTCTTTCCTTGCAGCAGCTCCACCTTTCCCCTTTTCTTGACAATTCGTTGCTATGTGTCCTGGTTTACCGCAAATGTAGCAAGTTACGGTCGAAGTCCTCTCGGGGACACGTGTGGCAGTTGAGGAATCTTGCTGTTTAGTCACCGCAGAAGAATCTTCTCGTCGCTTTCTACAGTCAGCTTGCCGATGTCCAGGGATTCCATACCAATGACATTTACCGGGAAATCTTGCATCCGCAATTCTAGGCCACTCGAAATCAGTATCTAGGATTTCAGTAACCTCCAATATTCGCTTTAGTGAAATACCACTTAAGATTCTAAATAGCTAAGCTTAGGTAGTGACAGCATGTGCGTTTAACTCACGGCGTATCAAACCATCCTTATAACATAACACCGATATGACGAATCCGGTTATAACATCTTCTGGCATTTGGATCTTAGGTATTAAATCGATTATATTCCACAAGCGTAGGCCAGTTTCTGATGCGGTTTCCTTTGCTCCAATTTGAAATCGCAATACTTCATCAAAGTAGTCTTGAAATAATTTCGGTCTACAAAATCTGGTCATTAAACTTTGTTTTACAGCCTCCCATGTAAGCTCATTCAAATTTAACTTGGTCAAGCAAGAGGCTGCGCGGCCTTTTAGTGCACCGGTAAGAGCCACAAGCAAATCGACCAACCAACCAACCGACCAACCTTCTATGTCCGCGTCGGCATCTTCCGGATTAAACTGTACGAGCTGCACTGCACTGGACTGTGCGCTAGGATTTACCACCGGTGGTTGCGACGTTGCTAACATATGAGTAAGTAGGGCTTTCATATTACTCAACAACTTCAAGGCGCTTTTTTCGTCAGGCGATCGTTTTTTCTCGGTCGCTAGCACATGGGGTCCCACTCCTGATATGGGCATAAGCCCGTCATCATCAGAATCGGCCATTTCATCAATGAGTAGTAATGTGGGTAGGAACCAACAAAGAATCACTCGAGTCACAATCAAAAGTTATTTAATCGCACAAAATATCTTCTTTCCAGAATTTCACTAAAATCTATTCACTAGGACAAAAAATAGGACAAGATTACTCGGAATAAAAGCGATTCGTCGGATACGTGGTGCACACGCCGTTGACGTTCGGAAAAACAGTGACGTTTTCAACGGCTGCGCTGACCATCGCCTCGACGCACCGCCAGACTGACAGCTGTTAAATCTCATTCCGACGTAACTCTCAAAAAATGGCGCTAGCAATGCGCCGTCATATTCAAGAAGTAAAATATCACAACACACGCCATTTCTCTGAACTGTGACACACGCAATTCAGATACTCGGACAGTTGAACTCCGTATTCGATAGATGGCGTTGTGCATTAGTCATGATTTTCTGAATTGCGGTGATAATGTTCCCCGCGGCAGAAAGACACTTGAAAAAAATTGGTCAGTAGGAAGGATAAGTAGCAAGTCAATTAGGGTAGGCAGGTTGGCAGGGCGTGTCAACTCTATACTTCAAATCAACGTTTTCGTTTCGGTGTAGTGTTCTGGAGAGCTACTAGATGGCGGGCAGCAAAACTGTTTTACTTTTTAGGATTCCGTACCCAAAAGGAAAAAAAAACGGGATCCTATTACTAAGACTCCGCGGTCCGTCTGTCTATCTGTCTGTCTGTCACCAGGCTCTAACACATTAACCGTGATAGCTAGACAGTTGAAATTTTTACAGATAATGTATTTCTGTTGCCGCTATAACATCAAATACCAAAAACAGTATTAAATAAATATTTAAGTGAGGCTTCCATACAACAAACGTGATTTTTTTGCGATAATGGTACGGAGTCCTTCGTGCGTAAGTCTGAATCGCACTTAGCCAGGTTTTTTGTATAAAGTCATTATTCTTCTCCCTAGACTAAATAATGTTCTGTGCAGATAGGTAAGTTGGGAAGGTAGGTAGGGTAGGTAAGGCGTAGGTTGGGTAAGTAGGGTAAGTAGGTAGGGTAGGTAAGGCGTAGGTTGGGTAAGTAGCGTAGGTAGGTAGGGTAGGTAAGGCGTAGATTGGGTAAGTAGGGTAGGTAGGTAAGGTGAAGGTTGGGTAAGTAGGGTAGGTAGTTAGGGTAGGTAAGGCGTAGGTTGGGTAAGTAGGGTAGGTAAGGCGTAGGTTGGGTAAGTAGGGTAGGTAGGTAAGGTGAAGGTTGGGTAAGTAGGGTAGGCAGGTAAGGTAGGTAAGGCGTGGGTTGGGTAAGTAGGGTAGTTAGGTAGGGTAGGTAAGGCGTGGGCCCATAAGTAGGGTAGGTAGGTAGGGTAGCTAAGGCGGGCACAGCTAGTTTAATAATAAGAATTTTGCTAAAATTGAGTCCTTTCGTAAAGTTTGCCGTACTTAAGTCATTACTTCTCAGAACTTGATCCTTATTAGCGACACCATCGAATGGTGTGATAACACGGTATGTTTTTTTTAATCAACGGGTTTGATTCGTGGCTAGGAATATTGATTTTCAATAATCCAATGATGCAGTTTTAGTTTTCATTATCAAAATCGGCCTCGTGACTTCTTAGTGTTTTCTGCTATTGCGCATAGCTTCGGATTTGACCACCCACGCCCACTTGAAGAACTTACAGTATATGATTAATAATTAATATACACATACAATTACGTGAATTACCATGGAAGATTAATTTGCGTGTTACTATATTATACTTACTTTGGGCCTCTCTTTATTTCTAACTTTACTGGGATCTTTTTCAGAAAACTAAATACATTGATCAAGTTTCCTGCAAAATTATGCTCATAGACTTTTCATCAAGGTGATCTATTTTAATTTTATAACAGTATTGGTTTTATGATTTTTTGGTTATTTTAATTTATAACACTGTTGGTTTCTTGAAATCCCTAGTACTCCCAAAGTTACTGACACACTAATCGACAACAGGGCATAGCATTTGGTCTTATAAAGCCATACTGATTAAAGCTCGGTAAATTCGTACGTGGCACTCCCATGGTCCGAGCGCGGTGGACGTAGGACAGTGTTATCCGATAGTGGGTTGGTGTGCTATTCGCACTTATAATCAAGAAGCATGATACAATTTCAACACTTACTGTTTTAGGATCCCGAAGATGTTTCGGATAAGTTCTGAAAAAGAAAATCAACAAATTAGTTCCCAATAACAACCATTTAATCTAAAAACCAAAAAGGCAGGTATGTATAAATGTCTTGGTTTGAGTATGCGTCTAAATGCTGAAAGAAACATCAAAAACTGAAAAACCGAAAAGGTCAAATTTGTGTCTGTCTATAATTGCTGTTTCTTTAAGTCACATCATGAATACAAGTTTTAGCTCAGGAACCTTCCCCAACAGTCTTGAAAAAGTCATTATAAAACCACTCCATAAAAAAATTGCAAGGAAGACATGGCTAAATAATATCTTATGTGACGAGCAAAAGGGGTTCCGAAAAAATAAAAATATTAATATGGCTATATATGACAAAAGACAAAAGATATTTATTTCAATTAGGCCACCAAGCGGTACTTTTGAATGTCACAATTTAAATTTACATGGAATAAAAGTTGATTCTACCGTGCATTCGGAAAGTAGCTTGTTATGGAGAAGAATGCACAAGAAACTCCATACTTACTCTTTGAAAAAAATGTGTTTTACAATATTTAGGTACATAAGTACATACATTAATAAATTCACATATGTGAGGACAATGCACCCAGAATAGCACTACACACACTACGCACTACATAAAGGTATAAAGTATTAAAAGTACTCACACATGTACTGTGATATATAAGTTATATAATACTAAGGTACTAGAAAAACATTAACATCCGAAGCAGTTAAGTTATAACCAATCCCAACTGACAGCGCCCGTTCACTAATATGACGCATGAATCGGCACCACCCAGCTCAACCATCATGAAGGGAACCGAATGATCCAACACACAGGCCACCATCAGAAAGACATTTGAGAGAGCATGACACACTCAACTGCCAGGGCACACACAAGTCAACTAACGACACACAGGTATAGCAAATGATAGATTTACAGTTGGGTACAAAGTACCCACACACGTACTGTGCAGCTATACAATACTAAAAGAAATCGATTCTATACAACACAAATATATTCATACAGTCTTCAGCAGTTCCAACAATACTTCAAAACAATAATATTCTACATATCATTTGTATTTGCGCCCTAGTGGTTGTGGAGCAGGACTAGCATTGAGCCAAGCATTTTTATCAGTGATGTAATCCCCCAACTTATAATATGCCTGCCTGCATAGTGTGCGATTTATAAAATTTTTAAATTTCGTCTCATTCAGTTCTAGAATGTGGGGAGGAATTTTATTGTAACATTTTGGACAGTACCCCATGAAAGATGAGGCCACTTTTGCCAGTCTGAAACCTGGTTGAACTAATTGGTCCCTAATTCTAGTAATGTAATTATGTCTGTCTCTGTTTTTACTAAAAAGATGTAAATTCTTTCTCGCGTACATGATGTTTTCATCATAAATATATTGACAAGGAACCGTCATGATGTTAATGTGCTTAAACAGTTCCCTTAGAGAATAGTGCCGGCGAAGATTGTATATCGATCTGACGGCTCGTTTTTGCAGAAAATTTTACGAATTTGGTTTTTTACCAGCTGAAGCGCGTTATTTACGTCGTCAACCTGACAAGTACGTCTATTTATTTTAAAAATTTTAGATGTGTCATCAGCAAATAATACCATGTTTAGTTTGTTTTCCAATAAATGGGGTAAATCGTTTATGTATATTAAAAATAAGAAAGGACCTAAAATTGAGACCTAGGGTACCCCCATTTTCACGTTTAACCCCGATGAATTCACACCGTTTATTTGAACTAATTGTTGTCTATCACACAAATAAGATTTAACCAAACTTAACGCTGATTGACCTAGCCCGTAATGCTCAAGTTTCAGAAGTAATGTTTCATGATTAACGCCATCAAAGGCCTTTGACAGGTCGCAGAAGATACCTTGGGCATCTTGCGACTCTTCCCACGCATTAAATATGTGTTTTACACCAGCGTCACTTGCACAACGTCCTTTGGTGAAACCATACTGTTTATCATACAAGATGTTATTCGTATTAAAATGAATGAGCATTTGATTTAGCATTATCTTTTCAATTACCTTGCTGAAAACCGGCAACACGGACACTGGTCTATAATTATTTGTGTCTGTACTGTCCCCGGATTTAAAAAGTGGTATAACCTTACTATATTTCATTAGATCCGGAAAGACTCCTTGATCCACACACAAATTGAAAATCAAAGCCAAGTACGGCGCTATAGTCTGAATAATGGCGGTACAAGCTTTGATGGACATTCCCCATAGATCTTCGGTCGGGTTTATCTTGATTTGCTTAAAAGCTTTTATTACTGTTATGGGGTTTATATGTGAAAAGTTAAATTCATTGGGGCAGGCTGAAACGTTCGCATTTAATAATCCAAAAGCGAGCGAGGGCGATGAATTTAAGGTTTCAGTAGTTTTAATTGGGATGTTGGTAAAGAAATTCACAAATTCTTGAGCAACTGTTTTGTTATCTCTAATAAGTCCGTATTTGGTCTCAAACGTGTAATAAGTATTATTTATTTTATTCCTGTTCGTTTCATTGTTTATAATTGGCCAAACCGTCTTGATTTTATTTTCTGCTAATTTAACCTTATTGTTAATGTACAAGACCTTAGCTACCTTACATGTATTTTTAAAGATTCTTGAGTAAGTAGCAACATACTTATTAAACGTTTCAGTGTTAACATAAGGCTTAAGGCCATATAGTTCGTAAAGTCTTTCCCTACTTTTTCTTAGTCCTGGGGGATGACCATAAGCTCTTAGAGTAAGGTTATTTTGAGTGGTGTAAGGGACAGATGTATATGACGTGTATACATCTGTCACTTACTCGATCTCAAAATAACCTTATTCTAAGAGGTTATGGTCACCCCCCAGTAGTCGCTCAGTCACTGAATAAAAACGTAGGGCTTAAAGTTTTAGTTTTCTTTTTAAAAATTGAATTGAAATCTTTTTGAACCACTGAAAGAACTTCATCATACAAAATATTACCATCATTCACTGTGAGGTCCTGATCTCTTAACTTATTAATTAAAGTGCTGTTAAATTTATTTAATTTACCGGATGCTATTGGTCTGGATTGAATCTGCACTTGTTGTATTAGCATAATGGACTCAAAGGCCACCAGTAGCCCAGTATGATCCGAAGGCAGATAATTTATAATGGCCTCGTCAAAGTAGTTGCAGCAACAAAAAACATTATCAATACATGTAGCAGAAGTCATTGTAGTTCGGGTTGGTTCCATAAACACATGTGACAAATTAAATGATTTAAAGAGATTTAATAACCTACTGCTATCTGAATTATCTTCTAGAATATTAATATTAAAGTCACCACAGACAATTACTTGTGTATTACCAATTGCAAGTTTAGCCAAAACATCTTACATCACTGACTCGAATATAGAGTAGTTTTTATAATTAGGGGGTCTGTAAACGCACACTATGACATGCTTATCCAGCTCAACACAGGACAGTTCGACACTATGTTCAACTGATAGGTCTACTATATCTTTACGGGGTTTTGATTTAATACCATTTTTAATTAATACAAGTGAACCCCCATGCAACATAATATTTCTGTTAAAATAGCTGCCCGCAGTATAATTTTCATAATTGATTAGCATTGCATAATCTTTCAGCCTATGCTCAGTAAAACAAACAATTTTGAACCTTCTTTTTTCCAAAAATAGTTTGATTTCTAATTGCTTTTTCTCTTTTTCTAATTTCTAATTGCTTCGACCTACTAAATAACGTGATGCCAAGTGTGGACCATAAAGTACCTGTATGCGCCATATATACTGATATGACGAAAGCATTCGATTACGTAAACTATGTACGCTCATATAAATAAACTTTACACTTACGGCATTTGAGGCAACGTCTTAAATCTAATAAAGTCATACCTTACTAATCGAAAGCAATACACAGAAATATCAAGGATATGTGTGAAAACTAAACGAGAATATAAATATCTATCCGGCTTCAGGGAAGTCAAGTATGGCGTTCCACAGGGTAGTATACTTGGACCGTTATTGTTCCTATTATACATTAACGACTTGCCTCGCCATATTCAACAACCTATGGTTTTTGCAGACGACAATACGGCAATAGTAAAATGCGGCAATAAAAATAATTATGAAACGGACATTAATAATGCATTGAAAAACATAATAAATTGGCCTATTGGAAATAACCTAATATTAAATATACAAAAAACAAAAATGAACAAAAAGTAGACTCGACAAATGTCACAAAATTTCTTGATATTCTAATTGATAACAAAATGACCTGGAAACCGCATTCGGAGGATGTACGTAAGAGCTTAAGCAAGTCAACGTACATACTTTATAACCTGGCAAAAAAAGTAAGCATTCGCACCGTGCTGGAAGCTTATCATGGTCAAGTTGCGTCAGTTTTGAGATTCGGAGTTATATTCTGGGGTAACTGTACTGAGAGGGAGAGGATATTCAAAGCCCAAAAACGTTGCATAAGATCAATGACTAGTCTAAAAAATACCGACCGTTGTGCACCTATGTTCAAGTCTCTAAAATTACTCACTTTTCCGTCGTTGTATAAACTTGAAGTTGCAATGTTTGTTAGAACAAACATACACCTTTTTACCCTAATGGACGATATTAGAACACGTCCGGGACCTGTTAGATCGCAGTACAAAAATCTAATGTTTACAGGTAGATACAAAACAGCAATATTAATAAAAAGCTTACTATCAATGGGACCCGTCATCTATAATAAAATACCTCATGCCTACAAAGAAATGTCATTAAGTATATTTAAGAAGCTAACATCCTTACTAATCTATTAAAGTAAACTAATCTAGGATGATCAATTTAACCATTTTAAATACTATTTCATTCGTAAAAATAAATATTTCTCATCAGAAAAATTGAAACACCTTGCAAGTTTATGTTTTGTGTTGTGTAGTGTATGTAGATATCAATAAATCGCGCTACAAGCCGATAACAGTATTGTTACGTTGCCTCGTGCGCATACGCCGCTCGGTTATAAATACCAGTCCGAGTGGTGGGGCGATCAGTCGTTATTGGAGTGTCACCCTGTGCGGTGGTGCGTTGGCGAGTGAACTATTAATATTGATAAACGTGGGTCTCCCTTGTTTGACCGAAAGGAATTTGACAAATTTTCAATTCCCAAAAAAAATTTCGCATAATTTCATTTGCTAAATTATTACCTAGCAAAAAATCTATTCACAAAAAATTGTAACGCAAACCTAATGTTTGAGAAATGAACGTTTAAACTATAACTTGTTTACCAACTAGTACTTTTAACTTTGACTTTGACTTTGACTTAACATTTTTTATTCAGTCAAATATTTCAGTTGGAATAACAGTTTTTACGCAAAATCAAATAAGACAAATATTTACTTTTTACTTTTTTATTTTTTATTTAATTTAGTCGTTCCTGGCGCTCGCTCGGCTCGTGCGTAGGAAGTCACAGTTTTAACCTAACCTAACCATTATTTTTTAAATAATTAGTAATTAACCTAATTTAAAAAGTTCAGTTTCGGGTAACCTACTAAAAACAATCTCTTTTTTCCATTAATGCAAGTCGTTTCTGGCGTTGGAAGTCACAGTTTTACCTAACCTAACCTAACCATTTACATAAATTTGACTTGTTTCAAACGAATTGAAAGAATAAATCGAATTCCGCAACACAAGTCTAAATACTCCGAAATAAAATTGCTAATGTCCATTGCAAAAAAAATAAAATTGTAATGTAAAAATATTTTGCATTAAACAAATGATTATACTATAATAAAATTGCATTTTTTAATTATAGATATAATGCCCAATAAATCTTATTTTTGCCTTAATATTTTTTTTCTTAACAAATCATTTCACCAAACGTTTATTGTCTGAAGATTATTTGCTGTAGTAAATCATTTGATCAAAGACCAAATGCCATAATGACATTATACTTGGTAAGATTTTGCCAAGTAAAAATTTTACCAAATAAAAATATGCGTACTAAAATCATTCGAAATATTGCAGTGGTATAAAAAAAAAGTTGCTAAAATTTGTTTGGGTGATGAAATTTTTGCAAAATGTTTTCGGCAAAACGGCAGGATGCCGATAAATGTGCATATTTTACATTGGCGACGAGGTGAAAACCGTAGAGTGAAATAAAGTTGATTTTCTTATAAAACAAAAACCTATATAAAAGGAACATGAAGACTTTGTTAGAATATATTTAAAAAAAATAAAGTTGTGACGGGGACAGTTAAAATCAGTTGCGGTTAGTTTTTGAAGTGCATCAAATGTATACGATTAGTAGTGCACTTGCTGCGTAGTGCTGTGGAATTCAACCTCGTAAAACCAGAGTTCGATGAGCGAACGGTGGCACATTTCACCGTCGGCGTCGTATTGTTTTGGTCCCACCAAAACTGAATGCAGTAGAAGTAAGCCCTTCAGCGTCTACATGCCAGGAACAATGTGAGATACTATGCCAATCCGGTGAGTCGTTTTAATTTTGTTATGGCTTAGGACAAGTGTTTATTATTCAAACTTCTGGTTTTGTATACAGTATGTCATGTCTTAATCCATTTTGAAGAATTGAGCAGGCAGGCAGTCTTCTGACGATGCGCTGAAATACCGGCAACTTATCGGCTATCTTCTCGTCGGACTGGCCCTGGCAACATACAACACGCGAACACTCCGGGTGTTCGCGTGTTGTATATTGCCAGGGCCAGTTGTCGGTGTTTTTTGGAGCAGCCGGGTTCACCCCGGGGATTCTTCGCACCCTTTGCCACGCCATCGCCTCGACCGCTACCGTAGCCGAGGGTAGACGGGCTGCCGGGTACTCGGGGTCGTTTTTTCTTCTCGTTCGTTTCTTCATCGTTTTGCCGAAAAGATTTTGCGAAAATTTCATTACCCAAACAAATTTTAGCAACCTTTTTTTATACTCTAATTTCTAATTTCGAATGATTTTAGTACGCATATTTTTATTTGGTAAAATTTTTACTTGGCAAAATCTTACCAAGTATAATGTCATTATGGCATTTGGTCTTTAATCAAATGATTTATTACAGCAAATAATCTTCAGACAATAAACGTTTGGTGAAATGATTTGTTATGACAAAAAATATTAAGGCACAAATAAGATTTATTGGGCATTATATCTATAATTAAAAAATGCAATTTTATTATAGTATAATCATTTGTTTAATGCAAAATATTTTTACATTACAATTTTAATTTTTTTGCAATGGACATTAGCAATTTTATTTCGGAGTATTTAGACTTGTGTTGCAGAATTCGATTTATTCTTTCAATTCGTCTGAAATAAGTCAAATTTATGTAAATGGTTAGGTTAGGTTAGGTTAAAACTGTGACCTCCAACGCCAGAAACGACTTGCATTAATAGAAAAAGAGATTGTTTTTAGTAGGTTACCTGAAACTGAACTTTTTAGATTAGGTTAATTACTTATTTAAAAAATAATGGTTAGGTTAGGTTAAAACTGTGAATTCCTACGCACGAGCCGAGCGAGCGCCAGGAACGACTACATTAAATAAAAAAGTAAATATTTGTCTTATTTGATTTTGCGTAAAAACTGTTATTCCAACTGAAATATTTGACTAAATAAAAAATGTTAAAAGTACTAGTTGGTAAACAAGTTATAGTTTAAACGTTCATTTCTCAAACATTAGGTTTGCGTTACAACTTTTTGTGAATAGATTTTTTGCTAGGTAATAATTTAGCAAATGAAATTATGCGAAAATTTTTTTGGGCATTGAAAATTTGTCATATTCCTTTCGGTCAAACAAGGGAGACCCACGTTTATCAATATTAATAGTTCACTCGCCAACGCACCACCGCACAGGGCGACACTCCAATAACGACTGATCGCCCCACCACTCGGACTGGTATTTATAACCGAGCGGCGTATGCGCACGAGGCAACGTAACAATACTGTTATCGGCTTGTAGCGCGATTTATTGATATCTACATACACTACACTACACAAAACAAAAACTTGCAAGGTGTTTCGATTTTTCTGATGAGAAATATTTATTTTTACGAATGAAATAGTATTTAAAATGGTTGAATTGATTATCCTCGAAAATTAGTTTTGTAGTTTCTGCCTACACCCATGGGAAACAGGCGTGAGTTTATGTATTTATGTTATGTTCCGCAATTTATGTATCTGTATAATTAATTGCAAAGTTATAAATTTTGACATTTAAATACGTTAATAGACTTACACGTGACAAATGCAGAAATCAGCAATCATGACTGCCGTTTCCATCCCGGCTGCATCTGCGCTGTAAAAATAAATCAATTTATTAAACAAATGCCTTTAAGAATCATTTTTTATCAGATCTTTTCACAACGAATGGTTGTGGTTTGGTAAGGTTCGTTCAGGGTAATTGCTGCAAAATTTTAATTTTTATGATAGAAAAGGTTAAAGTGGTCCATAAATTATTGACTATTTTACAATAAATGAAGTGCGGCATGCAAAAATAAATCATTCAAATGACTTAGTGTAATTAATTTGTAAACTTATGTTTAATGCGGACAACCACCGAGCGTATTTTTGTTTTTTTCAACTCAAAGACAATTTAGCAAGTAAAATTTTAGTCTTAGTTAATATAGTTGACGGCTTTTGATTTTAAAGTCGAAGAATAATAAGCAAAGTATTTTATACTACAAAATGTTGGGTGTGAAGTGAGTGTGCTTTTTATTTCCTCAAGGGACGTCAGCTGTTGCGATAGTTGAAACGACAAAATGTAAGGGAATGATCACGTGACTTTTCTATAACGTTTGACATTCTCATACATTTTTGATATTTTTCCAATACTTGGCTCAAGGTCGTTGGCAGGTGTCGTCGTTTTAACGGCTTGAATGATGTTTCTAATTGATTGACGTATATCTAAAATTTGGCGTACTACGTGCATGTTTTCGATTGCCGAGTAGCCTTTACGAAAATCTGCCTGTTCAATAGCTTGATGTTTGTCTAATGTTCCTTCTATCCGTTTCAATAAGATCTTGGCAAATATCTTATAAATTTTGGGCATAAGGCTAATAGGGTGGTAGTTTCCAATTTCATGTTTATCTCCCTTCTTATACAACAGAATGATAAAGGTGTATATAAAGCTTAAGAGCAAATTATTTTACACCTGCATACTACCTGTCCTTTTGTTGTGGTATTCTGAGTTACAGATTCACATCTTTTAGTATATTTACATTTTATTACACTATGCAAACCACACCTTTCTTTATCTTTTGATTTTTCAACAACTCATGTAACTCATTTTAATGTTGTTTGAATTCTTTCTATACTGTTAACACCTGAAAAGCATATTTTTAGCTATCTCCGATTAATTTAGTATTCACTACATTCAACTTAATTTATATTGCTAATTTGTAAAAAATTACACTGACATTTTCATCTGATCTGACATCTTTCTTCTGTCTATTTTTTTTTCTCAAGCCATAGTCATAAAATACCATGGACTAGACCTTCCTTAAGCTAGTTGTACTTTATAATAAGGGCAGCGGCAGACTGCTCCCTCTGTAAACAATTTTTTATTCGTTCTGGTCTTGATTTCTTAATTGAGATTTGGATTTGAAATTTAGACGATATGACAGAACGAGGAAAAAACGGGCGTCAGCTTTTGAGTTGGATTCTGGCGGTGAACGCCGAAAGTCAGTTGACTACTTAATACTACCAAGTGTACTATCGTATCTGAAAAACTCTTTAAACTTTAGTATCTTCAGCCTATTAATGTTTATCAAATCTTGGAAATGCATTAAATATTATTTATTGAGTGTGGAACTTAAATGTTAGCATTTTTACTGGTTCATTAACCTCGTCGGTCATTGCTTCATATTAAAGGGCTCGTTGATCGGTGTATGAAGCCACAGCCCGGCTTCCACACCCCTTGCTTGCCTGCGTATCTATCTGTGTTACTGCCTACTTGCCCGTTAGCCTGACTATTAGTTCAGCTGCCTTGACCATCTATCTGTGTGCCTGCCTATCCGTCCTTCTGCCTGCTCTACTGCCTACCTATCCGATTGCCTGCTTGTCCGTCATGGTGTCTGCTCACCTGGCTACCTCAGGCGTACTACGTCTTCCTGCGCGTCCTGCTGCCTGGTTAAATCCCTAAATCAAGCAACCCACGTCGTGCGAAGCCAGCCATTAGTTTTTTATTCACTATATCCTTTTTCTTAGTTTTATTTTATAATTACTCTTAATTTTGTTAACGTAGTTTATGTTTAGCTCGACTGAGCTATACGTAACGTTACAATGTATGGCAGCCAAACATGGGCTTTAACACAGGAAACGACAAGCAAACTCGTGACCTGCCAACACGCCACGGAAAGGAGTATATTGAATGTGAAGAACTTAGACAGACTAAAAATAATTATGTGTCATCAGAAGTAAGACAAAAGTCCCTGATATAACTTACTTAATCAGAAGGCTCAAATGGCGATGGGCAGGGCACATGAAAAGAGGGCAAATGGATTAAAATTGTGACACGATGGTACCCCAGGGAAGGAAAAAGGAAAAGAGGCAGACCACAGAAAAGGGGATGACGACATCAGACAAGTGGCATGAGTGATGTGTTACAGAGTGGTTCAAGAAAGACACGAATGGAAAAGGTTGGAGGAGGCCTATGCCGACCGGCAAACAAATCTGCAAACAATTACCAAGAAACAAATTTTAGACTAGATTAAGTTGTTAAGTAATAGATTAATAAGTTGATCTGGATAAAAGGCGTTCACCTTTAGATTCATTTAGTTTGATGAATGAACGACATTAAGTTGAAATTGCAACACGTAAATAAACGTACTACGTAATACGTTTATAAATACGTAGAGAAGAAGAATATGAGGCAATATAGACTCAGTATTAAAGAACATTACATTGAAAAATCTGGAGCTGTTAAAAAGGCGTATAAGCATTAGAACCAACTCAAAACAAGTGATGAACCAGCTTCAAAATGAGAAAAAATCTACGGTTACAAGCAGGGATAAGATCATGCAAATAGCCACAAACTTCTACCAGCAATTATATGCATCACCAGAAATCACAAACCTAGAAAAAGCAGCTCTCTTCCCTCAAAATAACGACGAGGTATCCAAATTTCACGGCATTCGTAAATGTAGGGAACCCGATACCCTGTTACTAAGTCTCTGTCTCTCCGTCTGTCTATAACAGGGCTGTATCTCTGGAATAACACACACTATTTTTTTTTTTAGAATAAGTGAGTGTGAGGTTGTTGTAATCCAGTCACTAGTTTAAATAAGTTGGCAAAGAACCAAGCGAAAAACGACTCAACAGCATTTTTTTGTTTAAAATCAATGCAAGTGCAATTAAACCTCGACCCATCGCGTGATGTCTTTGTAAATCCTGGTTTTAGAAAACTGCACAATGTGTAATCGTAAAATGTTTCTTTGGATCCCTTACATACATCATACTCGATGCTCGCGCCAGTGTATATAATTGATTCTGGGCGCAGGCGTTGTGAGATTTCACCTGCGCCTGTGCGCGCGTGTGTTTCAACTAGCTAGGTTCTGAGTCAGTCTTGTGGGGTCCCCACGCGACGACTGGCGTCAGTAAAATTGTGCTGCAATTTTTTTAGTTTTTTTAGTTTTATATTTACATTATTGCTTCTTTTTGTTCAAGACCAGTTATAGTAATAGAAAAATAGGCGGTAGACAACGTGAACTCATTATAAGAGGGTTAGAAGAGGAAAATAATACAATGTTCAAATTTTGATTATCTGCAAAAAAATGCCGAAAATAATAGGTTTTTATAACAAAAGTAAAAGGGGCACTGATGTTGTAGACAAATTAAGCCTTTATTCGCATAAGGACAGATTCTCATAAAGACAGATTAGCAGAAGGACAGATTCTCATAATTTTGTTACTTTTGTAAAGGTAATATTTGTCCCAACTCATACGAAATCCTTATGCACCGATAGCATCCTATAAGGCCACTTATAAACAATGAAAGTATGTGTTTTTTTAGTTTCGTTTTTGTTATTCTAATCTGTGGCCTTTGTTAATGTCAAATAATGTTAAAAAAATAATAAATAATGTTAAAGTTTCAACAGCATAGTTCTTATAGTTTCGGAAAAAAGTGGCTGTGATATACGGACGGACAGACAGACATGACGAATCTATAAGGGTTCCGTTTTTTGCCATTTGGCTACGGAACCCTAAAAATGTGTTGATGTTAAAAATACTTGGTGGTGTGAGAAAATAAATCATTTGTATAAATTATTTTCAACGACTCTTTGATAATTTGAAATAAGTACCAGCAAGCTATCACAAATTTCACACACATTATTAATGTCTGAGTAGCCGATTTATGTTGAGTCTGACTGGCGTTCAAATGACTCTTGGTTCGGTACTCGCGAACTGTGAGGGAGGACTCTAGAACTAAATTAGGTGAAATTCAAAACTTGTATAAAACGCACACTATGCTGGCAGGCATATTATAGGTTGGGGGATTTCATCGCTGATAAAAATGCTTGGCTCAACGCCAGTCCAGCTGCACAGCCACTAGGGCACAAAAACAAGTGTTAAGCAGAAAAGTTCTGAAGTATTGTTGGACCTGCTGAAGACTGTATGAATATATTTGTGCTGTATAAAGTCATTTTATTTTTGTATTATATAAGTGCACAGCACATATGTGAGTACTATGTACCAACTGTAAATTTTTCATTTACTGTACTTCAGTGTGCCTGGCACTTGATAGTGTGTCATGCTTTCTCTAATGTCTCTCTGATGGTAGCACATGTGTTGGATCATTCGGTTCCCTTCATGATGGTTGAGCTGAGTGGTGCCGATCCATGTGTCATGTTCGTGAGCCATCAGTTGGGCCTGTTTTTAATTACCTATTTATTGTATTTTTAATTGTTTGTTTTACTTTAGACGCTTTTAAGGCCGTTTTTTTAACATCGTTCTCACATATATGTTTTTTTCCAAGAAGAATAATGTAACCAAATACTTGTAAAACACATTTTGTTTTAAAAGAGTAAGTGTGGAGTTTCTTGTCCGTTCTTCACCATAGCAAGCTACATTTCCGAATGAACGGTAGAATCAATTATTATTACTATTAAATAAATAAAAAAATTAACGTTCGAAAATGCCACTTATTGCCCTAATTGAATAAAGAAATTTTGATTTTGAATTTGTGACTCTTTTTGTGTTTTCTAAAATTTGTTAAAACTAGTTAAAATGAACATCTTCGGAAACATCACGCAACGTCGCAATCGAAGAGTCTCAGAGACAAAAAGTGAAGACTCAAATATAACCGATAGCAAACTAGATGGCACCACTAGCAACACTCTATCAACGTCATTCCTAATGACGACGATTGTGATAAAATTTTCTAATTAAAAAACATAATAAAAGAATTGACTGCACAACTGGAAGCTGCTCATAAAGAAGTGGAAAATCTAAATGTTGATAACTCAGATCTCAAAAAGACTATCGAGAATTTAACAAAGAGGGAACACATTTACAAAAAACTTACTACTGACAACGTAGTACATTCTCCTAAAAAGAAACTACCAAGATAGTTCCTATAATTGATCTCAGTGTCACTCCTTAAACAAAGAAGAATAAAGGAAAACTAACACCCCAAAATACTGACAAAAAAACTCCGAAACTATTATCTCAAACTTCGAAGAATCCACATTTACAGCGAAGGATCCTGTGCCCCAGATGACAGATAAATCCACTCAATATAACATCCATGGCAATAAGCTTTCAATGTTTGAAAAATTTATTGATAAGCGGCAATCGACCCAATATAATAATAATAATAGGCTCTCGTTAGGCGGCTGGGTCAAGGGCCTGATCCAGAAAGCAGTATTGCTGGACACGGCTCGTAGTGTTAGGAGGTTCCTCTCTCTGGAACCCTGACCGCCGGTAGCTTGGACCCTGTTCCCGATACTGGTGGGCCTCTATTTTCTATATTTTAAATGTTTTTTTTTTGTGTGTTTTATAAAAATATTTAAAAATGTAGACAATAAGAAAGAATATGAATAAAGGAAATAATAATAAAAAAATAAAAGTAAAATATAAGAAATTTTATGAATAAAGGACATAATAATAAAACCCATTTATTTCCAACACCTTAAAAAAATAACATTAACATAATATTTTTTCTTAAAATCTATTTATCGTTTTTTTATTTTAAAATTATATAATTCCTAAGTTGTCTGGTGCTGAAACCCCAGTCTGGGTAAAGGTCTCCTCCAGTTTACTAGAAGTCTTTCTATGCCATGCTTTTGTTTGCCATTCTTTGCCTGCTATGGCTATTATTTCATTAATCCATCTGTTCTTTGGACGTCCTCTGCTTCTTTTACCAATTGGTCCTTCTCATCTTGTAGTTTCTAGTGTCTATCTTTTGTCTCTGTATCTGGCTAGGTGCCCTGCCCATCGCCACTTTAGTGTTAAAGCGTAATGCATAGCATCTATGAGTTTTGTCTTTCCTCTTATGTAGTCGCTTCTTATTTTGTGTATTCTCCTTGTTTTCAATATACTTCCTTCCATTGCTTTCTGACAAACCGATAATTTAGTTTTTATTTTGGTGTTGTATGTCCAGGTTTGACAGCCGTATGTGAGGGTCGGAAAGATGCAGGTGTCCATTACAGTATTTTTGAGATGGAGGGGGAAAGCGCCTTTTTGGATTTCTTTTAGGGACCAGAATTTCTTCCAACTCATGTTTACACGGCGTTCAACCTCTTCTTCATTGCACTCTCCAAATGTTATTTGTTTGCCTAGGTATATGTAGTTGTTTACGTACTCTAAAGGTTTACCATGCAGGATTACTGTATTAGTGTTGCTGTTTGTCATTATTTTCGTTTTGTCTAAGTTAATTTTGAGACCTACTTTTTCACTTTCTTCACTTAGTGAGCATATCATTTTTTGAAGTTTCTTGCTAGTTTCAGCGAAGAGGACAATGTCATCAGTGAACCTCAGGTGTGTAAGTTGCCTCCCATTTACTCTGATTCCATCTGATTGCCAGTTTAGAGGGTCGAAGATTATCTAGCTGTAGTACCGCTATAAAAAGTTCAGGCGACAATGGATCGCCCTGTCTCACTCCTCTGCAGATTGATATGTTCGGGCCACGTTTTTCCATTTTGACTCTGCTGGAACTGCCATCATATATGTTTTTTAAAACATTGATGTATTTTTCATGAATGTGGCATTTTTTCAGGGCTTTCCAGATGGAGTTGTGTGAAATCATGTCAAACGCTTTAGCGTAGTCTATGTAAGCTATGTAAAGTGGTCTATTGAACACTTTATACTTCTCAATGATTTGTTGTATAACATGTATGTGATCCGTTGTTGAAAACCTAGAGCGGAAACCTGCTTGTTCAATCGGCTGGTGTTCGTCGATTTTTGAACTCAATCTGCTTTGTATAATTGACGTAAAGATTTTGTACACGCTCGAAAGAAGACTAATAGGTCTATAGTTGCCTATATCTTTTGGGTCTCCTTTTTTAGAGTAGGATTATATCGGATCTCTTCCACTGTTCTGGCACCTGACCTGTGTCCAAAACTTTGTTGAATAAGTAGGTAATTAGGCCAGCTAGCAGAAACGAACCGGTCTTTAGAGCTTCGTTTTGTATACCGTCGGGTCCGGGACTTTTGTCGTTTTTAATCTTCTGAATGTGTTTGGTAACTTCCATGACGTTTACAGGAGTTATATCGTGGTTGGCGGAGACTATTTCGTGGCTTTCGTGAGTTTTAGTAGAATAAGAAGAAATTGAGTTCGAAGAGGAGTTGTTTTTATTTTCATAAAGTAGTCTATAAAATTCTGTAGCACAGTCTATGATATCCCTTCTGGATTTGCCCTCTTGAGTTTTTGTTTTTCGGTTTTGGATCCAATTTTTGTGTGTTGTTAGTTGTTTGTATGCTCTCTTGGTACTCCTATATGTTTGTAAGTGTCTTTCAATTACTTTATTTCTATATTCTTGGTAGTCCTTTTTAATGGCTTTGATTGTTGTTTTGTATAATGTGCTTAGTTCCTTTTTCATTTCCTTGGTTTTATGCTTAATTTTTATGAGTTCTGTTCTTCTTGTCAGTATATCCCTTGTATGTATACTGAGGATTTTACTAACGGTATCTACTTTAACTGCGTTTCTCTTTTGTTGATTATGTTCTCTAAAGCATCGTAGAGCGTTTGAACGTCACCGTTATCGTCTTTCGTATTTAATGCTTGTATGTTTTGTTCTAAATCTTTCATAAAATAGCTGATATCTTCTGGTGTTTTTAGTATCTTCGGCTACGATTTATAGGATGCTCTGCTTTTCTTTTGTTTTTCTAGCAGGTACGTAGCTCTGACAAGGCGGTGGTCCGATCTAAATCCTAGGCCATGGAGAACTTCTATGTTTCGTATCTTTTTGGGTTCATTTGATAGGATGAGATATACCTCATTTTTAGTTTTTCCATCAGGGGAGAGCCATGTCCATTTGCGATTGTCTCTCATTTTAAAATAGGTGTTCATAATGGACAGTTTGTGTTCAAGGGCATATTGTACAAGTTTTTCTTCTCTCTCACTTCTTTTTCCGTAGCCATATTTTCCCGCAACTAAGTTTTCTTTCGCTTTTGTTTGGCCTACTTGAGCATTGAAGTCACCGATGACAAGAACATTTTCCCCTGCTTCGTTTTGTGCTGCTTCCATGGTTTCGTAGAAAGAGTTTACATCATTTTCTGGTGCTCTCTCAGTTGGGGCATATACTTGTATTATAGAAAGTATTTTTTATCGTATTCCATTTGCAGCAGAGCGACTCGTTTGGATAAACCTGAGAAGTTCAGTATCTGGTTTTTGTGCTCTTTTTTATACTTATCGTGCCGCTTTCTTGCTTTTTAATAAAAGCATTGATGACGGAGTGTTCCCTGAGTAGTTTAAGATAGCCTAGATCATTCCCATTCACAAAAAAGGCACTAATATTGATCCAAAAAATTATAGTCCAATCTTCCATCCTTGCTTTCAACCCTTAATCATGGTCTACTCATTGCTAAACTTAATCACTACGGAGTAAGAGGTAAGCCTTAAAACTTTTGTCTTCCTACCTTAAAAACAGGAAAATGTTTGTCGAAATCACTGAGACACATGTCGGGCATAGACAAGGTTGTAACTCATCTGTTTTCAATATCTGTGCCGGTGTTCCACAGGGATCAATTTTGAATCCCATATTGTTCATTATTTTTATTACCCGAATTACGACTTGTAGTTTTGCGGATGACACGAACGCTATTATCGCAGCAAATGACATTAAATAACTTACGGAAAAAGTTAATATGGCAACTAGACATCTACAAAGAATTAAACTTGACGTTATTTAAAAAAAAACTTCGAATTTTTTTAGTAGAGAAAGCGTATTATATAGTGTAACGGAATTTTTAATGGAAAAAGGCATTTCTTGATTGCTTTTTATAATGATTATTAATTTGAAAAATATGACATTTAATTTTTATATAATTTAATTTTTATTTAACTCCAATACGAAATAAGTAACTGCAGAAGAATTGTGTAAATAAATAACTATTAAATGATAAATGATTTTATTTCTGTAAGTTGGTTTGTACAAACACTTTTACATGTCGATTGAAATACTTCATAATTAAATTATAATTATAGTTGATTAATTTTTATATTGACATTGTTTATCTTTAATAGTATGTACTTAGCATCTCTACTGTATTTTAAACTTTTGCATGCCTTCTGGTTAAATATGGCTATTCCTAATTGTATTGTTTATGTCACCATGTTTCTTGTACTCATATTTGCAAAATAAATATCTTATCTTATCTTATTTTACATTTATGGTTGGCAACAAAGGCTTGATAATGACTAAGTGATTCTAACTGAGAACGGACAAGCGATTGATGCCCGCTTGATTTGCACTATAATTTAGAGTAATATGAAAATTATTGGTATGTCTAATTAAACTATGGGATTTAAAATAAACTTTAGAATCTGATTCCTCAAAGAATATTATGGTGGACATCCCACCCATACGTACAAAGCGTTTTGCGAATACTTTCATTGTACGCACAGCTAAGGAGTGGAATTCCCTGCCGGAGTCTTTGTTTCCTGATAGCTACAACCTTGGGGTCTTTAAGTCAAGAGTGAATAGGTTACTTCTAGGCAAGCGTGCTTCACCGTCGACCACATCATCACTTACCATCAGGCGAGATAGTGGTCAAACGCGAGCCTATAGATAAATAAAAAAAAAAATATTTTTTTATTTTGACATGTTTTTATTGTTGAAATTACGCTTTATTTTATTCAAAATTCGCGAACAAATTGCGAACTAAATCAAAATCGGTTCATCCGTTAAGGCGCTATGATGCCACAGACAGACACACAGATATGTTTGAATTAGTTACTGGATGGTTCTATTGGATGGATTTTAATTTAGTTATTTTTTGTTTAAAAGGTGACTTAATCGAGAGTGTTCTTAGCTATTTTTGAATAAAATCGGTTTAGCCGTTCAAAAGTTATGGGCGTTTTACTGTGTGAATCGGGGTGTTTTCGCAAGATATCGTGTCATAATAACGTGTTCAATAGATTGCTGATCGAAGCTTATCTACTATGTACTAGATAAATTATGTAACATGAAATAAAAATGTGTCGCGGGTTTTTTAAATTTTGGAATTTTACTTGTCGAATAGGTGTGATGACAAGTAAAATTTAAAAAACCCCCGATTCATTAATCTTGCGAAAACACCCCGATTCAAACAGTAAAACCCCCATAACTTTTGAACGGCTGAACTGATTTTATTCAAACATAGCTAAGAACACTCGACAAAATTACCTTTCAAACAAAAAAAAACTAAATCGAAATCGGTTCATCCGTTTAGGCGCTATGATGCCACAGACAGAGATACACAGCAACACACGTAAAACTTATAACACCCCTCTTTTTCCGGTGGAGGTTAATAATGATTATTTGCTTGCATTTATTGCTTCATAATAATATGTTTAAAAATTCTTTTACTCGGCAGTGTAAAACTGCCATAATTTGTGCTTATACGATCTATTTCACAATTTTATTCACAATGAGGCACGAGGTGACCCAATGCACCGACTGTTTTGAAAGAATGGGTAATGTGCATTATGTGTGTCATTTTTATTTGCTAGATAAAACACATAATAGCTCTAGTAAAAAATATGTATGCATTTGAAAACACTCTCATTAATGACGAAGTTATGAAACTTCAAAGTTGACCGCTATAAATAAATAAATAAATAATAATAAACAAAAATTTGTTTATTCTCAGACAATTACATAGTCCATAGAAAAGTTAGTATCAGAAATCTTATAAACTATTTTAGTACAATAAAAATAATAATGGGAAAGAATTTACTTAATACGTTTCTTCATTAAAACGACGACTAACGCCAACGACCTTGAGGGAACAAAACGCGCCCTCGTTTCACACCCGCGCGACCCAAAATTTAGTAGTTTTTTGTACTTTCCTTATTATTCTAAGACTTTTAATAAAAACTTTTTTGCAAAAAAATATTACCGACTTCCAAATGAAAAACTACAAAGTGAAAAATAACTTAACTTTTGGAAGTCGGTATCTTTCGTAGGAACCATTTTTTGCGATATGGACACCGACTTCCAAAAGTTAAGTTATTTTTCACTTTGTAGTTTTTCATTTGGAAGTCGGTAATATTTTTTTGCAAAAAAGTTTTTATTTTTCCCTTTTTAGTTGTACTTTCCTAAAATAGGCAAGTTGTTTAGTAAGGTACCTATAACGCCAGAATTGATTACCCGAATAACATGAAACTTGAACATAACCGGTGAAATGAGAGTTCTGCGTACCCCTTTATAGTGTACTGGCGTGATGTTATGTTATGAAATGGTATAAACAATAAACAGACATGCAATTGCAGCAATCCCGAATGATTTGCCGTTATTTATTGAAGAGTTCTGTTGTATATCTCCGAAGTTCTTAATCAGATCTTCACCAAATTAAAATGGGACCAATTTCGAAACATACTCTTTCAAACAAAAAAATAATTTTCAATATCGGTCCAAAATTGACGGAGATATCGGTGAACATACATAAAAAAAAAAAAAAAAAAAAAACATACAAGAAGTTGAACATAGAACCTCCTCCTTTTTGGTAAGTCGGTTAAAAAAAAGCTTTAGATGAAAATGTAGATAATTAAATTGTCTTTGAGATGGTGTCGATTTCATTAAAATTATGCCCAGCGGTTTTTGGTGCGATTGCCGTGTTTTTGTCCGTCTTTAACATAACTTTACAAATTAATTACACTATGTAATATGAATAAAACTCAAAATTTGCTTAAATCAAATTGTTAAGAAAATAGTCTAATGTAACATATATTTTTTTCTACTAGACTAGCCGTTTAGACGTGATTCTCATTTTAAAATCAACTACTCAAGAGAATCGGCGTATTCAATGAATCGAAGTATGACCGGTAAGTCCATTCTGTCCGCTATCATTTTCAGGACACCGTTACGGCTTCTCCTCATACCATGCACCACAGACATGGTTTTCTTACGCATAATTCCATAGAAATCATCTATGTGCGCCTCTGCAAACATGCCTGAAGCACTATAGTACCGCGGAAGCCGCACCAGAGTCCTGAAAATGTTATTTTATTGGACTCGGAGTGCATTATAGACCCGATTTGTGATACTAAACTAAAAAGAGAAGTCCGACATAGACTCCGTCGTCAAAGCCTGCTACGGTCCGCCCCTAAACCTAAGTAGTTAAACGCTTTGCTATGAATTTTGATTCTGTTTTCACTGTTAGTGTTATATTTATGTATGTTTATTGGTGAAATAGTATATTAGGTCAGATAACAAATATTTTGTTCATGCATATTTCCTTGTAGCTCTTAGTAGCCATGCTTAAAATTTTCCTGTTACCGCAATTAGAATGTTGAAAACTAATTATGGGACTACAAAAACAATTTTGTAACTCGATGTTAACATTATACAGACATACATAAACTCACGCCTTTTTCCCATGGGGGTAGGCAGAAACTACAGAACGCCACCTGCTACGATCCTTACATACTTCTTTTGCTTCACACACATTCATACATCTAGTCATACACACACGCCGGTTATGGGTACTGCGCACTTGGCCTTTCTGAAGAACATCACCTATAAGGTCTACATATGTCTTTCTAGGGCGTCCCCTCCCGGCGTTTCCATTCACGTCTGCCTTGTAAATACCTTTCGTTAGTCGCCTTTCATTCATCCTCTCAACATGGCCAAACCATCTTAACATACTCTTTTCAATTTTAGTCACTGCATCTTCTTTTAAACTAGAACGTTGTCTTATTACTTCATTCCTCAATCTATCATTTAAAGTTACATCACACATACTCCACAAGGATCGCATTTCTACTGCATTTATCCTACTTTCATGTCTTTTTAGCCATACCCAACCTTCACTTCCATACATAAGTGTAGGCACCAGCACGCTGTTGTGAACGGCGAGTCGAGCTTCAGGAGACATCGACTTGCTGGTCACAACTGCATGTATAGCACCATTCACTTTATTCCCTGCATTCACTCTCCTTTTCACATCCTCTTCAATTTTTCCATCCCTTGTGAACATACTTCCCAGATATACAAACTCGTTCACTTGCTCCACACTCTTATCATTTATTTTCACTTCACACTTCGATACATCGTCTTCTCTTTCAAAAACCATTACCTTAGTCTTGTTCACATTTATACTCATCCCTTTTAACTTAAAAGCTTCATTCATCACAGTCACCATGTCTTGCAACTGTTCTGCTGACGATGCAAGTAGAACTTGATCATCTGCATAGAGAAGGCATTTGACAGGCAACTCATTCATCCTCAATCCGCACTCATGCTCTTTCAAACGTATCAGACAACTATCCATGTACAAGTTGAACAGCCACGGTGACGCAACACAGCCCTGTCTAACACCTCTTGAGATGGTAAACCAGTTCGTATACGCCCCATTAATCCTAACACAAGCACTGGAATCCCTATATAGAGATTTCAGTGCCCGTACCAAGCGCCAGTCCACACTGTACCCGGATAGCGTCAACCACAGTTCATCCCTCCACACACTGTCATAGGCCTTCTCCAAGTCCACGAAAGCACAGTAGACTTTTTTGTGCTTTGCCAGATGTTTTTCAGCTATGCTTCTCAAGGAGAAGATCTGATCCATACAGCCCATTCCCTCTCTAAAGATCAGCTACTAACACAACTTTGTCATAGTTAACACATAACTGTTCCAGCAGATGGAACATATACATATATTCCCTTTCAATAGTTTTGGGGGAATGTACGCAACACAACACAGAAAGAAAAGTATATTTTGTCTAATCCTGCTTGCACGTCCCATAATTGTTCATCTGTCACTTTTACCACTCTATTTATTAAAACTTTCGCATATAATTTGCCGACAACACTCAAAAGACTAATAGGTAGTTTTTACACTCCTGCTGTGAGCCTTTTCCCTTATATAGTGGTACGATTACTCGGCAATATCTCCAACACATATTAAAGATCTGGCACAACAGGCTTGCTAACACCCCGTCACCACCCTTCAGCATTTCAACAGATACTCGGTCATACCCTGCAGCTTTACCAATCTTCATCCCACTCAGTGCTTTTATAATCTCATCCATTCCTATTTCATTCTCATGCTTTTGCTCTTCGTCCGAGTTTGGGTCTTGACAACTTGCCTCTGCCCAGTTAACCACTCCTTGCACACTATCCTGACAACTAAATAAGCTTTCAAAATATCCCTTCCAGCGTTCCAAGACCTTACATTCTTCACTCAGTAAGCACCCATCTTCTGCTCTTATTCCATTCATGCTCGATGTTTTTGTCACTCCGCGAGCCAATCTTACCTGTTTCCAGAACAACTTAACATTCCTGAAGTTATCGGAGAACTTCCTGTTATATTTTTCTTCCTTTTCATCCTTCTTCATTTTTACCACCTCTTTGACTTTCGCTTTAATTTGCTTATACGTTACTTTCACTCTTGCCAGATCATCCGTCACGTTTGTTGCCTCATTCATTCTATTTTGGGCCTTACAGGCTAACACATTAAGCCAAGCCTCTTTCTTCTTCTTCACCACCTCTTTTACTTCATCATCTACTCAAGTATCATTCGTTCTACTACCACGTTTCCTCTTGGCAATACCACATAACTTTGCGGCTATGTTTACCATACTTTTTTTCACTATTTCCCAAACATCCTCTAAACTGAAATCATTCAGACCATCAAATATCTTATCCGTCTTCTGTTTTACTTGCCTCTTATATTCCTCATTTACTTTTAGTTCTTGTAATCTTTCTACTTTTATTCTTTCTAACGCGGTCACAGGAACTTGAACTCAATGACGCCAATGCTTGAACAAACCAGCCACCCGACACATAACCAGATAGTGATTAGTCCCCACATTAGCACCCCGATAGGCTCTTGTATCTGCAACTTTGCTCTTCAATCTTTCATCTACAATAACCAAATCAATCATACTTCTACTGTCTTGCCTTTCCCACGTATACCTATGGATCTTTCTATGATCAAACATAGTGTTCATTACACACAGACCCTTTTCTACACATACTTCTAGTAAATGCCTCCCATTCTCATTCACTCTATTGTCCCCGAATGCCCCTAGTACTCTTTCGAACCCATTCCTCTTTACACTAACCCAACTATTAAAGTCGCCGAGCATAACAATCTTCTCGTTAGACCTACATTCATTCACTATATCTCCTAGACTTCCCCAGAATTCTTCTCTCTCAGAAAGTGAGCATCCCATATCGGGTGCATACACGCACAAAATAAAAATAGGGTGTCGGCCCACCTTAATTCTCACCCAAAGAATCCTAGGGCTCACACAAGCGTAATCTTTTATACAGCTCATCATCCGCTCTGAGAGGATAATCCCCACACCCTGACTGGCCCTCTGTGTCTCTTGAACACCGGACCAGATAGCGGTTAGGGACCCGTGTTTAGACATATCCACTCCCTTTCTTTTTGTCTCATTCACACATAACACATCTATACTTTTGTCCTTCACTATTTCACATACTTCATCCATCTTATCTATCATCCCTCCCTGCACATTCAGCGTAGCTAAGCGACACTCCGCTGCTCGCTTTTCGCCCCATTTGATCATTATGTTTTTCGAAAAAGCGTTAGATGGTATAGATAACCACACATCTACATAACTTGTTTTCGTAGCTTAGGTGACCTACGTGTCGTGTAGTTGACTGTACCGAACTAATAATAATTGATTAGTGAAAAGAAAGCAAGAAAAATGTATAAAGAGTGTGTGTGTGTGAGAGAGTGTGTGTGTGTGAGAGAGAGTATGTGTGTGAGAGATTGTGTGGGTGTGAGAGAGTGTGTGTGTGTGAGAGTGTGTGTGTGTTTAGTGGTGCATAAAGAGGTATTTTCAATAATTGTTTGTTGATATCTTTCTTTTACGTATAACAGTTAGTGTAGGTATAATAACAGGTGCATGGTTCGATCTTAAAGGTAAAGCAGCGCATACCGAAGTCGGTCCGTAGATGGGCGACCATCTTTACGTAGTGAGTTTCCTCCGTGCTTCGGAAAGCAAGTTATGCTGTTGGTTCTGGCTATCATTTGAAGATCTTTGACAGTCGTTACGGGTAGTCAGAAGTCTGAGATCTTTTACCAGTCTGGTCAAGGGGTACCATTAATCAAGTTACTGGGTTGTGGAGATCAGATAGATAGTCACTCCAAGTAAATTACTGGTAACCATCTGAATCCGGCTAGACTAAAGCCAAGACCAACTTAGTTAGGCAAAGGCTAGGGAAATTGATTTATGTATAAGTAGTTAAACATAGAAATACTTACGGACTGTTAGCGTATACTTCGGCTCCTGTGATATATATGATATTTAACTGAAATAAAAATAATAAGCTATTATTAATCAAGTCATTGTGGCTCTTAAACTATAGGTTGGCTAGGTAATCTCGAGTAACACTAAGGCTAAAGGTGACAATGTTACAGACTTTTGGTTGACTTAACGTCTAAGTAAAACTATGTAACACGCGTTGTAACATAGTTTCAAGTAGATGTTAAATCAACCGAACTTTGACAATCTCGGAACCATAGGGTTCCGGTCCTTTGAGAGACGTGCGAGGAGCCGAAGCCAACTCGCAGAGGCCTTGTTAGGCATGTATCAGGAAATGTGACACCAACCGATGATTATCCCTGTATGCGCTACGCAACTGCACCTAAGGACAATCCCCGGTTGGTGCAGGACTATTGCAAAACATGTAGAAAATGAATGATTTGGTATGTTTAGTTGATCGATTGTCTAAAAGTATAGGAGGATTACTGACCCCTGCCTGACCACTATTGAACTAAACAGCAGTGGGTGACTTACACATCCATTTAAGGAGGTTTTTGAGGAGTGGAGACGTATACCACCGGCTATCAGGGCAATCCCGGAAGTACGGTCAAGATCCCTACCAGCATCTTACTGGGTTAACTGCCTTCCTCCGTACACTTTAGCTCTTGCGAATATCCAACCAAACCAGCCAATTAACAACTTTATCATAATAAAATAATAATATTGCTTATTTGTATTTTACTTGATCAAAACAATAAATAAATGCAATATAGAAAAATTGAGTTATAAATATCCATCCATCCAACAATCCATCCAAATTTAAAATGAAATATAAAATTAGTAAGATATACAAAAAGTTACTTACCAGAATCGAAAATGTTGTACAGCTGAATAAAATCATTTTGCAGAGAGGATTTTAACTTCCTGTATACATTGGCGGTGTATTAAAACAAAGTGAGGTTCGGATTTCTACTTAAAACGTATATGTCACAGCTCTGAATGATCGCTAACCCGGCTAAGCTTTTAATTTCTAATAATGTACCCAAATTATTTTTTTATCAAGAAATGCCCAGTTTTCCCGGTTCCGTTGTAGATATTATTTTAAAGTATTTGGATACGCTAACAACTACCTACGCTGTGCAAATTCGATAAGAATTTTACCACAAAACAACAATTATATTTAAGTACCATTTTGGGGTTCCGTATTAATTTTTAACAATTCCTTTTTGGTTTTACGTGTTAATAACAACTATAAGCCAATCTTTAAATAATAAAAAAAAGGGGACACTAACACGAAAATGCCACGGCCGATCATTGTGCGTCTTCTGCGACGATCTAAAAGAGACGAACTTATCAAAGCAGCAAAAATCAAGAAGAATTCAAATTCCAAGAATATTGTCCCTGATGGTCCGCAAGGGAGAGTATTTATAAACGAGCATCTGACAAAGCAGAATCGGTTGCTTTTTCGTGAAGCGAGATCAAAAGCGCAGGCTAGAGGCTTCAAGTTTTGTTGGATCCGAAATGGCCAGATTTTGCTTCTCAAAGTGGAGAATATGCCCGCCACACGTATCCAGAACCTGGCTAATATTTACCAGCTTCTTGGCCCTGACATACCTGAAGATGGCACCAATTACGAAGCTTCCTAAAGTACCCTCAGCCTCGAATAAATAGGAGCATTAACAGAATTTTGTAACTCTTTTGTTCCTTTAGAAAGATAGGTTTTACTTTTTGTTTTTTGACTATATTTATTTTGCATGAAATCTGTACTACTACAACAAACGCTGTCACACTTACTCACATCACACTCACATACATACCACTTAAAACGATTTATAAATGGATACTACCGCCAACTAACATCTACTTCAAACTCATACGCAACTTTAAGGACAGAAGAATAACATTGATAAATTATTATGTTCAAAGTAGCACAATCTTTTTGCAGTATAATAAAATAATAAGTGACAATTTTAATCATATCCCACCCTCTATTAAATTGCTTTCTTTGGCGTGCATAACTTAGAAGTATATGACAGTATTGGTGAAAGTCTTAGCATAGATTGTCACTTGCTCGATAATCTCGAATCATGTGAAGAACACCTAAACTGCGATTACAACTTCAAGATACTAACGTTTAACATTAGAAGTGCACAATGTAACTTTGACAGTTTCTTGATAGTGCTGAAACGATTAAATATTCAATACGATCTTATTGTACTTACCAAGTGCTGGCTACACGAGAGTTCTGTTATCAGACAAATAGAACACAACAACGTTTTTTACACAACCCACCATAAAAAACAGGCCAAGCGGAGTATTAATTTATGTTTGTGACTCCTTTTCAGCATAGGTGACAGAACCCGACATAGAAGATGCCAAAGACCTTATACGTATTTCTTACTACAAGTATAAGGTCTTTGGAAGATGCAGACTGCTTCCTGGTAAGCATAAACAGTTTTATACAAATTCTTGGCATATACCGATCTCCATCCGCAGCAAATTTGGATAAGTTCTTGTTATCTCTCGACTCTAATCTGTGAAAACTTAAAAAAAAACCAGACTTATACTACTTGGTGACCTGAATATAGATATTCTGTTGGGAAATCCAAACACTGATAACTGATAACTGAATTGACAAACGAAAAACCAAGCAAGAAGAAAAGAATTAGCATAAAGACAAATTTTAAAGCTGTGTCTGCTGATCTGAAGAAGGCTATCTGGAGCATCGTCACCTGCAAGAGTGAGTTCTGTGTAGTAAACTCGCACAATTTAAAGCCTTGGATTACTCCCAGTTCGATGAGATAGTTTGCACTGACAGGAAAATCTGGACCCTGAAAATGATACTCTTAACTTTCGTACACTAGATACAGAAACTTTTTATAGGAATTCTACGGCAAGCGAAAAAAAATTACGAAAGTAAAGCTCTGGAAGAAAACAGTAGAAATACAAAGAAACTGTGGACAACAATAAAAGATATATGCGACATGCGGCAGAAAAGAAATTACTCGGCCAATCTACTCAAAGCCAAAAAAACTGCAAAAGAATCGCTAGACACTGCAACAACCACTTTACTTCGATAGGCAAAATCTTGTCTGAACGGATTTTGCAGCGTTTATCAACTTCTGAAGAAACACTGACAGCAAATGTAGATTTTAAAATATCAATGGTAGATTCAATGTTCACAGCGCCTACAGATATGTTGGAAGTGGACTCCATTATAGGAAATCTCAAACATGATAGTGCACCTGGAGTGGATGGAATTAAACCTTGTTTAGTCAAAGTGATAAGGCCTACTATTTTAGAACCTTTCACTTACATTATGTAATTTGAGTCTGTGGACAGGAGTGTTCCCCGAGCAGTGGCAGGTAGCAGTGGTGTCACCAATCCACAAAGCCGGACCAAAGAACTCTCCGGATAATTACAGACCTATTGTCTATTGTATAATATTACATACATACATGTCAAATTGATTCATTCCACCCATTCACGTGCTGAACTCGTCAAGCGTTGCTTTACCTTGAAGATCGACACGTGCGGCTGTTATTATTTAGCCACGAGCTCCTCCTACGTTCACCTTACTACTTTTCATTATTTCCCATACATTCTCTAAACTGAAATCATTCATATCATTAAATATCTTAACCGTCTTCTCATTTACTTCCCTTTTATATTCCTCCTTTACTTTTAGTATGTAATCTTTCTATTTTTATTCTTTCTTACGCGGTCACAGGAACTCAGGTGGCGTTCTGTAGTTTCTGCCTACCACCATATAAAAAAGGCGTGAGTTTATGTATGTAGAATACCTATGTGACAAACATTGCAGCAATCTATACTTGAAAATTATCGCAAGTTTTTTTATAGTTTCGTGTGATTGATCAATGTGATTACATTTTCACTATTCTATCCACCTACCACCCGCACCACACACAATGTCTTAATCTAAGGGAATAAATACATCCTGATTGCCCGATAGTTTGCATGTATCGGCCACCCTTGATACGACATACACAAAGGTGCCGTTTTTTTGTTCTGAGCAGGAACAATGTTGCTAAGAGTACCGACCCCTGAAGAACCCCATCATTAATATCCAGTTAATCAGACAAGCCGCCATCTGTGAACACTCTGATGGACCGTTCCCTCAGGAAGTCCGCGATCCAAACACACAGACCACTGGGCAGACCGAATGAAGGAAGCTTACCAATGAGGCTTTTGTGCCAGACCCTGTTCAAAGGCTTCGAGATGTCGAGGGAGACGGCAAGCGCTTCTCTGTGCTTTTCGATGAACTCACTACAGATGTGAATGGCATACACTAGAAGATCCCCAGTTGTTTTTTATTTTTATTTTTATTATCTCATTTATTTAAGGGATTTTTGTGCACAAATGTGACGATGTCAATCCCATTGTGCTTTTACAGGTATAAACTTACTTCCTAAACCGTAATTGGCACACAAATCCGTAATTGGCTGTAATAGTAGTACAATAAGTGCGTTAAGGTATTTTTAAGAGCTGTGGCTTTTGTGATTAATAAATAAATCTATTTTTGCGGAAACCATATTGACAGTCACTAAGGATGTCGTTAGCTTCTAGGTATGCCAGGAGCTTACAGATGAACACCTGTTCCATACTCTTACAGAGGAGGGACGTTACTGAGATGGGTCTGTTGTTAACCCGGTCAGTCCGACTGCCCTTCTTGGGCACAAGCTGAAACCTGGCTTGCTGCCGAGCATTCGGAACTATTACAGCCTCTAATGAAAGGCGATTTAGGTGTGTCAAGATAGGAGCAAGTTCCGGCGCACAAGTTCTGAGTACAATTTCTGGTATTCCGTCAGGGCCACTGCCCTTATTCAGGTCAAGGTTACGCAGCACCCTACGGATATCCTTTTGATGCGAATTTCCGACATGATCGTCTCACATCCATCAGGATAGACAGGAGGCCGCGTGTTAGGCCAGGATTTAGACACGAATATTCCACCGCAAAAAGAGAGAAAGACGTCCACTGCTGGATATAGGCGTCGCCACATTGACCGATCCCGTGCGTCTCGCATTTCCGCAACCTTAACCAGGTCCTCGATCCTCCTAATGGGAGGCCTTCCATTCTGCGAGCAATGTGGCCTGCGAACTGCCAGTTAAGTTTCGTAATTGTACGGGCTATGTCAGTAACTTTGGTTCTCCTGCGGATATCCTCATTCCTGATGCGATCACTTAAGGCAACTCCGAGCATAGCCCTCTCCATTGCCCTTTGGGTGACTTTAAGCTTTCAGTTATAAGGCCCATTGTGAGCGACCATGTCTCGGTCCCATAGGTGATCACTGGCAACACACACTGGTCAATCCTGGTCGTAGGCATTAAAGTCCCCAGTAACACTAATTTGGTGGAAGGGTACCGCTGCCGCGCCGCATCAGCCGCCTCACTAAGATACTCAGTGATCCTGGTTGTCTTCTGATCTCCGCTGTGCGAACGGTAACGGACAGTCGTAGATAATACTACCCAGACCCGGCACCACTAGAGCCTTCAAGGTTACGGAGACGCCGATAGCAGTTGTCGTCGCCGGCGTTGATGCATACACCCGCGCGTGGTTTGAAATTGTTGAAATTGTGCTCTATGGTAAACCCTGGGTATGTAAGGTACGACACATCTGATAGACATCCTATCTGCGTCTCCAAAAGGAAGAAAAGAGCTGGCTTATCAGTTTCCAGGTGGTGATAGACTGCATCGATGTTGGAGTGCAGACGTATTATATCACAGCTGAGGCTTGCTAGTATATGTTAAAGGGCCAATGTTTTCTTCTTGTTTGTGTGGACTGTATTGTTGATAGGTTGGTTGAATGGAAACGACTTGCTAGATTCAATGATCGGTTACTTTACATATATGACATTAGTACAGAATATCATTACTGACATGTGATATGAATATGATGGCATACGTATATTAGATTTACATTACCGAATGTTTAAAAGTAGCGAATGTGACGTCATATTAAATAGAGAAAAACTAGAGTTTATAAATCAAACAGTTTTCCTAGGAATCACTTAAGACGACAAATTACAATGGGGACCTCTCATATAACATCTCTTGCGGGCCGGCTGAACTCAGCCACGTATGCTGTTAGAAAGATAAGTGTCCGTGGAGTTCCATGCACTTTCTTCTCCATAGAAACCTACTGATGCCGACGCTTGCAAATGTGCAACTAGCTTCATTTTTTGCTTGACCATTCAAAAATTACCTTTAAATGGTTTAACTGAAATAAATGATTTGAGTTGAGTCGAGTCGGCCAGGCTCTGATTATGTATTTCAAATTCCACTAGTTATCCATGGATCCATTTCATCAAATATAAGGCACATTAACTACAAAAAAGCGGTAGAATTGAACTTTCAAATTTTTAATACCAGGCAATTTTACGACCAGGTACGGAACCGATGTGCAATTCAAACTCGCAGATGACCGATATTTTAACATTTCAATACCATCCACCATTTTTCCTTAAAATGTTATTAATAGGTTCCATAATTATCAAGTTTCCGTTGCCACCGGGTATTTAATTAGAGAATGATAAGGGAGTCTCCCTTATCATTCTCTAATTAAATACCCGGTAGGTAGGCAAACGGTTTCGCAACGTGACCATTCATTTTTTTGGAGATGACCTATCAATTCTATCTTATTACAGACTAGCTGTCCTCCGCGGCTTCATACCTACAGCTGGATACCTACCTACCTACCCTATCCTACTTACATACCTTCCCTACCTACCCACCTATTCAACCAATCAAACTACCTACCAAACCCTACCTACCTACCAATTTGTTACCCGACTGCCGAAGGAGAGTAACGGGCTTATCAGTCTATATCTATGTATGTATGTTTGATCCTATGTGGTATTCCTGCGACCAAACGCGTTGGCCGAGTTTGACGATTGATAGAATAGAATAGAATAGAATACTCTTTATTATGTACACTATATAAGTTACAGAATGTATAGACGAAGAAAACATTACACTGGGTGACACAGTGGGCGGCCTTATCGCTAAAAGCGATCTTTTCAAGACAACCTTTGGATGGATTTTAAAAATGAAAAGGAAAGACAGTACTGTAGGTAAGTTTGGAGTACTATTTATATAGACAATAAATACATATACATAGACAAATATATACGGTAACAAGTATGTAACAAAACTAAGAAATCAAGAAAAACAACTATTACTTATTATTTATTATTGATTGATATTCGATTCGTCTTAACCTTGTAAATGCCACTAAATATTACAGGAATCAAAGTTCACCACAGCGGCCACCAGACGCCATAAGGAGAATATGAAAAAATAAATAATCGGCGAACTATTTCAAGGAACGATCATCGAATGTTAATTCCAGACCCATTCAAATTTTAACAACAACATCTTCCCAAGGGTTGATCCCGACTGTTGATCGTTCTGTATTTATGATTTATTGATGTGTGAAATGATTATAAAACTATTTCAGAGTAGTTATTAAGTAACAGACAAAGATTCTAAACTACTGGGCTTGGTTTTATTTAGAGTAACTTTTTAAACTTTTTTTTTAATTTGTTTTTACGCTGTCGGGTTTTGAAAATATTTTTTGGATAAGATAATACTACGCAACAAATGTAACTCACTTTTCATTTTACCAGCGATCTAATTAAAGTTTAGAACACAATAGCTGCTATTGTGACTTAACTATGATAGTTAGATATATTCCCTCGCTGAGTTTTTTGCAGGTAATAATAGTTTTCTCAGCGCGCGCCGAATAATGAATTTTATTAGCAAAATTTTGCTACTTTGTGTTTCATTATTGCAATTTTCATAAGGATTTTTTTTTATAAATTATTACCTAATTTCGGACTAGTGGCGTTTATCCCCAATCGAATAATCAAATATATAATAAATAATATATAAATGCAATAGTTATATGCCCCCTTCATAATAATAGTAAGGAGGACGATTCTAATACGTAATTACTACTACTACTACTGGATAATAAATAAAAACCTTTAATAAATAATTTTCAATTACTACGATCACATTTTCAATCAATACATATTTTAACATTAGAATAATCTAGCTATTATTTTTTTAACATTTTCTTTATTTATCTACATTCTTATTTAGTACAGTCATTTTTAAATACTTACTTATTTTCAGTTGGAGAATAGAAGATCTAATATATCCATTGATCGGCTGAAGCCTGCATTCTGTCTCTGTCACCTCTGACCTAGACTAGAGTCAAGAGCAAACCCATCATAAATAAATTAAATTTTTTTTGAATATTTTTGAATATTGTTGAGTTACCAAAATGCTGGCTTAGTTCTATTAAATCAGATACGCAATTAGGTTGCACGTTTCCTCAATTTGTTTTCCTTCACTTGTTTCAGCGCCGCGATGACGAATTTATTTGTGTATCGTGTCAAGTGTATCAAATAAATATTATTATTTCTTTCAACTCACGCTTGGGGTCGTGGGATAAAATATGGATAATATTTTATCCCACGACCCCAAGCGTGAATAAAATAGAAACGCGAAGTGACCTCAATCGTGGAAAAGAGTGTCCGTGTAGTTTCTTGCACATTCTTCTCCATAGAGACCTACTGACGCTTGCGAATGTGCAACTGGGTTCTTCTTTTTTTGTTTGACAATTCAAAAGTATTTGAAATAAACTGTTTGATTTCATTTTGAATTACATACCAAGTCTCCTCTGTGTTTCGGTTAGCACGTTAAACCTTGGGTCCCAGCCGTAATTTGCAAATCTTCGACAGTAGTTACGAATTATCAGAAGCCAGTAAATCGGACCCCAATCATGTCAAGGAGTGTCGTGTCACCCAGTTACTGTGTCGTAGCGGTCAGATAGGCAGTCGCTCCATGTAAAACACTGGTATTCCCTTAGCTGCGGCATCCCTGTAAAACACTGGTAACAGCTGCATCCGCCGAGACTGGAAGCCGTTACCTATTATAAGTTACCTACTATTATTATAAGTAGTTGATAAAATACTCATCATCAGCCTTATAATGTTCGCACTGCTGAGACACAGGCATCTTCTCTGTGAGAGAAGTAATGGGCCTTAATCTCCCACGCAGGCCCAGTGCGGGTTGGTGAATGTCACATGTCTTCGAATTTTTGGTTCTAGGACATGGGGTCATTAGGTCCATGTCCTTCACCGTTTTGAGAGCAGTGATGATGAAATAATTTACACAAAGTTAAGTGTTGCTGGATTTGAACTCACGACCTACGACACGTAAGTCGGGGCCGTTACCACTGGGGCAACAATGCTCTTAAAGATAAAAAACTAGGCAGAATAATTTTTGACACGTTATAAACATACATATGAGTATTTCAACAATTTGCTAATCCTACCTTTGTCGATCGATATTCTAAATATCTCTAAAGATTTATGTGCCTCATTTTAAACTGACTTCAGAATGCCTACATAAAAGAGAACTTCATAACTATAGTGGGGAACCTAATTGTGTAACACACAAAATTACACGACATCGGTAGCAATGAATACTGTTGTATTGACAAAATCTTTCAGTTTGTTTTCATTCATTGCGTGTTTTACGAAGTCGATCAGATGAATTAATTTTTAAACCTATGGAGATTATGGATTAACCAATAAGGGCTCAGTGCAGGTCTATAACAATCGTACTAGTGTCTCAAGACAAAATAAACTAACCAGTATGTACACGCTAGTTAGTGTACACGCTAAGAAAATTCAATGTATCTGCTGCAGACTGCACAATTCATCATTTACTCGGCAAGAATTTTGTCAGACCAGTACGAAAACTTGTTGTATTCCTGCAGACAAGACAAATAAATGAACGTGTAAACGATAATAATTGTTTTCGTCCAGTCGTGTGTAGGCCCGTAGAGTATGGAAAGGAGCACCAGTCAAATCTGTTACCAATTGTCGATTGTTTGTTGAAGAATATTGGAAATCCCCTTCTTGGCATACATCTTTTAGGCAAATTATTGTTTGTCATAACGTTTACGCATAACTTTTATCAGCATAATAATTCTGTGGCATATTAATACTTTGGCATAATGCTAAGGTTAGCATAACTGTCATTTGGAGTTGCATAAATATTTAAGATATAATATTTATTCGTTATAATAAATAGGTACATATTTGTACGTCGCAAATTAAAATACCTATGGGTAAAATGTAAATGTTCAAAACAAAGAAAATTTTAATATCGATTGTATCGAAATATCGAAAATTGTTATACCTAAGCTTAAACTGTCTAAGATTGAAATGCCGAGTGATTTAAATACCGAATGATTAAAAATGTTGATAGTCATTATACTAAAATTCAAAATGTCACCATTTAATACACCTTAGTTTATTATATTCACGTTAAAAGTACAAAAATAAGTTAAAATAGGTCAAATCTGTTCCAAAACCTAATTGACCGAACTGACCAAAACCCTGACTGCACGTAGTCAGGGTGCCCCAATTAGTAGTAGTTTAGGCTACTTACTTTTACTACTAACCTTTAGAATGTAAATAAAAAACCGGAGGGTTGAAAATAGGGCAACCCTCCGCTCGCTATAACAAAGCATAGTCACACGTGCGAGTAGTAGCGGCTGAGGCGAGTCGAAGCTGCGGAGGTGAGCTTACATGTACGTAAGGGCGAAGGGGTTGCACTTCCCGCAGCACCGGAGAAGTGTGAGAAGCGACTTAAAAGTGTTTTAATTTAATATCGATATTTAGGACATTCAATACTCTGTATTTCAATATTTTGATAATAGTTTTTTTTAATTAAATAAATTTGATTTAAGGACTCAATTGAATTAGGTTAAGGTGCGGCGGGGATGGCCGTTGGGCCCCCTCAAGCCGCGAATATGTTTGTTTTATTTCAAAGAACATTATATGTAAATATCATTATGCGTTTATAACATTATGCTTTATAAAATTATGTATCATTATTATTATTTAATAAGGCAAACATTCCTGATAATATTATGCTGAATTTCGTTATGTCAATGTAAATTATGGAAATGCATTGTATGCTTATAATTCGTAAACCAAGAAAAATCATGTTAACCACGAAAAAATACAGAGAAAAAATGCGTCGTGTCTAGCGCAGACAAGATTTGGCAATGTGCACAGTTCGTGTCTAGAAACAACACGTATTCTTGCGTAGGCCCCGTGAGTTTTCGTAGCGCGTAAAAGTGGCTTAAAGCCTCAGGTTTAACAATAACTGTATGGACTTCGAATAGTTAGGCTGTCAGAGCGCCTTTACACAATGGATCTGTGAGCTGTATGTTTCTTTCTTAGTTTTTGAAAATTAGTTTCGATTCCCACACGAAACAAATATTTCTATGATACTTGTTCTACTTGGCCTACTGATATTTGTTCCGGATCTGGGTTTTTGTGTACGTGAGTTTCAATGTTTGTAAACGCGCTCACGATACAGGAGAAATTTGAGTGTGTGGCAACGTATTTTTTTTTATAAAAAAAATACTTAACACATGAATTCCCATAATCAATGACAATGCCGTTAATTTAGTCAATTCAACAGTACCAATTGATTGCGTTTTTACGATGTCGCGCAAAAGAATTTTCAAACATGTGAGTAAATTTTTGAGAAATTGCCTTTGGTTGCTTTAGAAAGTGTGTTATGCAATTGTAGTGTAGATGCGCCAGCTGTAGCGCTTCCTGTGGGGTGTGTAAATAAAACGAAGGTCATATTCTCCAAATTATTTAATTTAATTATTTATTTATTTACTTTAATATAACACGGCCAAAGGCCAATTACACACACAGGACAGAAAACAGTTAAAACATTGCAAAGAGTGACATCCGCCTCAAAAAAAATATCGAGAATTTATAATACAATAATTACACAAGTACACAGACATAACCTACTTAAAAGATAAACAAATAAAAAAAAAAAACAAATAAACAAATTAAATTCGCCACATTGTGACAGTTTATTTAGCTTAAGATTATTCAAACTGGTGAATTTAAATAGATTCTCTTTATTTAATTAATCTTAATGATGGCCAACTGAAGACTGCGTCCTTCTGTTGCTTACGGACGAACTTGATTTACTGCTGAAACATTATAAAGAATTTATTACAGTACTCCAAATACATGGCTAAGCAAAAGACATGACGCGAAATCGAGTACAATGGGTTCAGTACATGATTCTGTCTGCATTTTTTACTGTAATATGTTCAAAATCAAGCAGCAGTAAGAACAGTGCTCTCAAAAAGGTGAAGGAAAACATTGTGAGGAAACACACAATATTTATGGCAATATACATTAGGGCAAAAACATTCCTAATAAAATTATGCGTAAAGATCATTATGCTGAATTTCGTTATGTCCTAGAATCAAAAACTCGAAGATATTTGTGATATTTACCAACCCGCATTGAGCGTGGTGGATTACGGCCCATTCCCTCTCACAGAAAGAAGGCATATGTCCCAGCAGTGGGCACATTAAAAAGGCTGGTGATGATGATGTTGTTCAAAATCATTATTCACACCTAACTCTACTTTTTTAATTATTCTTCTGAAATAAATGCTCGTGGAACGTCGCGAGTAGAAACAAGCATTGTACTCCTTTTAGCGTCGGTATCGAAGACACCTACCGTAACATTTTATACAACCATTATTCAAATTAAAAACCGAGATTATATAATATTTTAGTGTAAATCTAATTTTGGTAAAATACACTGAAAACAGAAATAACAAAAGACTGCTTGCTGGTTACGAAATTATTGGGACTTGTGAACTTCGTCTTACTAGTAAAAAACATTAGCAGTTTTGCAATTTGCTTATAAATAATAATAATAAAAGTCTTTATTTACCGATAACAAACTAATAATAATATATTTTATAAAATAATTAAAACATGTTTTTGCAATTCGGCGTCGTCCATCAGCGCCCTCGTGTAGCTCTGACCCACAGGGCACTATATAATTTTCTCAGCGTTTGCGCTGACTTCCTCTAATTCTCTTTGATCCATTTCTAACTTCCCATTCCATTATATCCTTAGATCACTTATTTTTCGTTCGCGGAGCATGTACGAGAAGAATAAGAGTTTTCTCTTCGAGGATATAGGGTATTGAAAATAAGTTGGGTATTTGTCTACGTTTTACACATACATACTGTGACTCACCTTCTGTGTTTATACTATTTTGTTATTATTTATCTTATTCTATTTTATTCCTTAAATATTGTGTGTTCTGTTTCAGTGAATGTGTCCGTGGCATCAACAGTGGGCCCTCTCTAGTATATAATAGTAGTCTATGGTGGGCCCTATCAGAATATCAGCGCAGCGTTATTTTCTTTATAATATCGTTGCACATGCTGAGATAGGCGCCTTTTTGGTCTCGCACGGGGTAATATATTTTAATTTTTTAATATTGTTTGTGTTTGTCTAAATATTAACAGCCGCACGGGCCGGCCACGAGGTTGGTCCGTGGATGGGTGACCATTTCAACATAGCGAGTTTCCTCCATGCCTCGGCAAGCATGTTAAGCCATTGGTCCCAGCTGTCATTTGAAGGTCTTTGGCAGTCGTTACGGGTAGTCAGAAGCCTGAGATCTGACACCAGTCTTGCCAAGGGGTATTGTGTTGCCCAGTTACTGGGTTGTGGAGGTCAGATAGACAGTCGCTCCATGTGAAACACTGGTCCCAGCTGCAGTCGATAAGACTGGAAGCCGACCCCAACAATAATTGGGAAAAAGGCTAGGCAGATGATGAATTTTTGTGTTTTGCTTATCTCGTCTCCTGTGCGGATCACAAATAAATATTTTTCATTCTTTCTTTTTCTTTTTTTTTCTAACAAAAAAGTTGTGCAAGACTTGTTTGGTTATTTCTTTTTTTCAGTGTATTTGTGATTGTTGGTTATTGCTGTTTTTTATTAATGAGGTTAAAGACAAGTTTTCTACGATTATATTGATTAAAAATATAGGTACATTACCTAAGTTCGTCTCCTGTAGCAAGTGTAGGTCATTATGGCGGCAACAGCGATCAACGCGCCGAAAACGAATGCAGTAAGTCCAATTCCTACCAATGTTCCCATTGCATAAAGTGTACTCGCATTCTCGGGTGATGATGCAACTCTACTATCCGGCTTTCTGTATAGATAAATAGATCAGTTGACGCATGTTGTAGTGTTGATGGTTGAAAAGATAAATTTAGACTACAGAAAAAATGGATGGATTGTATGTGGAATGACCTGAGGCTCTAAATAAAGTGTCATTTGGCGTCAGCGGTGGTGATGGTCGACGCATTGTGTCGGCCTCAAGTAACATGGCACTTGGTTAGGAAGATGATGATGACTCATAAAATATATCTAATTATCATCTACTTGTGAGGAAACCAGGGCTCTTAACATGGCGTGTCAATACTAATCATGGTGTGACTGTGAAAAAGGGAAAAATCTATTTGAAAAATAAAATTTGCCGAAACATAAAGCTCTATTAAAGCAATGGTTGGTAAATCCCGTACCTATCTTAATCTGCCATTCAATTTAAATTTGACACCAGCGCCCCTAGCTGCAAATACAAACGCGGTTTCAGTAGTTTTTTCGTGAAAGAGTAACAAACATCCATCCTAACAAACTTTAACGTTTATAATAATAGTAGGATTAGTAAGATTAAATAATTTCCATTTTTATTCTTAATATTTTACTATAAAAAATATATAAATGTACTCACAAATACGCTTCGCACATACTATTGATTATGCACGATCTGAAACAATTATTTCATATTAATAAAGAAGTGTAGTATCACTGTCAATTATTCCCAGAAACTCAAATTCATTATACTTCTTTAAATTTTGTTGTATGTAGACAGTGCAAAAAATAGGACTGATTTAAATAATTGTTTAAACAAGCGTTGTGGCCTGAAAGGTACTAGTTAAATGTAATATCGACTGACTTCTGTAACACAGGTTTTTACCTAGCTTAGAAGTCAGGGTTTCAATTATATTGTTGTAAATACTTATTCGTCAATAAAAAAAAAGAATATTTGAATTTTTAATGCACATCCAATTGTATGGTTGAGGAGCTGAATGGCCATGTTCCGGCTACATCTTGAGACCAGCTCCATAGTATCATATATTTTTTAATCCTCTATAGGCTTGCGCTTCACCACTATCTCACCTGATGGTAAGCGATGATGTGGTCGACGGTGAAGATACCATATTATTTCAATGTTTACAAAGTTTCGTAAGAATGCCAAGTTTCAGCTTAAGGACTAAGCTGGTGCTGGAAAACTGGATTACTGGTTGCCGGGCATACATACGAAAGACGGGTCTCCCTTGTTTGACCGAAACGAATTTGACAAATTTTCACTTACCAAAAAAATTTTCGCATAATTTCATTTCCCAAATTATTACTTAGCAAAAAATCTATTCACGAAAATTTTTAACGCAAACATAATGTTTGGGAAATGAACGTTTGAACTATAACTTGTTTACCAACTAGTGCTTTTAACATTTTTTATTTATTCAAATATTTCACTTGGAATAACAGTTTTTACGCAAAATCAAATAAGCCAAATATTTATAGTTTTTTATTTCTCTTTTTTTATATATATTTTTTTTAAATTTAATGCAGGTCACAGTTTTAACCTAACCTAACCATTTTTTTTAAATAACTAATTATCCTAATCTTAATAGTTCAGTTCCGGGTAACCTACTAAAAACAATCTCTTTTTTCTATTAATGCAAGTCGTTTCTGGCACTCGCCGGCCGCTGCCGCGGCACCGCTCGCTTCGCTCGCTCGGCTCGTGCGTAGGAGGTCACAGTTTTAACCTAACCTAACCTAACCATTTTTTTAATAATTAACCTACTCTAACTACTTCCATAAATAAATTAATATCAAGTAACCATAAATTTGACTTGTTTCAGACAAATTGAAAGAATTAATCAAAAAATAAAATTGTATTTTTTATTATATAATTCAAAAAATCTTATGTTTGCCTTAATACTTTTTGTCTTAACAAATCATTTCACCAAACGTTTATTGTCTGAAGATTGTTTGCTGTAATAAATCATTTGATTAAAGACCAAATGCCATAATGACATTATACTTGGTAAAATTTTGCCATGTAAAAATTTGACCAAATAAAAATATGCGTACTAAAATCATTCGAAATATTGCAATGGTATAAAAAAAGATTGCTGAAATTTGTTTGGGTAATGAAATTTTGTCAAAATCTTTTCGGCAAAACGGCAGGATCCCACGAAAGACATACATTTTTTTACATGCTTTATTCCTTATAAGGCATGTTAAAAAAGAAAATGTATGTAAAATAAGGTGTGTAATGTATTAGTTTATTATTTTATGTTTAAGTTGTGTTTTTTATCTCTGGGCCTTAGTTGCCTGAAAATAAATAGTTATAATAATTATTATTATTCTAAGGATGAGTCCAAACAAGCGTATGTAATCAGATTCATAAGAGCTTCTGGTTTGTGCAACACCGCTACACGATCGTTAAAGACTGACGAATAAGTTTCCGTTACTCACAAAATTACTCGCTTTTGGCTACACCCTTAGAGTATGTTCAGACACGGTGGAAACTGCGCGATAACCACGCGGTAATAGCATGGTTATGTCTGAACGAATATAAAGATGCTCAAGTAAATAAGAACCGCGCGGGTCCAGAATCACACGGAACCCGCGCGGATCCCGTCGTGTCTGAATGCACCCTTAGTCAACAATTCCAGTGGACAAAATATACTCACGTTCTGTTACGTTCCAAAGCATCTTTGTTTTTGCACGGTTTCTGAAAATAGCACACCGGTAAGAAATATTTGTTCAAATATACTTTATCAATCTCAAAACGTTTTCGTCAATAAAATTAGAATCTTTGGCTTAGTGTTTATTTATAAATTCAATATTCTCACCGTAAATTCTCCTATGCTTACGCTGAAAGTAAAACATAGTCAATTAAAAATGTGTAACGGTTATCGAATGGATTCATGATAAAATATTTTCTATAGTAAAAAATATTATACTATAAAAATTACAATAATATAAAAATAACAACTTACTTAGCACACGCACATACGTTGGTAAAAGAATTTAACCTGAAACAGAATTAATAATATTATAAAGCGGTAGGGTGAAAAAAAAATAACATCAAATAAAATCCATACCCGCGTTTGCTTAGACTTTTTTTTATAGCGAACGAACTATGTAGTTCAGAGCCCTAGACAAGTGCCATTCTATCATCAAATGCGCGGCGATAGCGTTTGTCAAAAAGGCGAATTTTGTATGGGTTTGACAAGCGATATCGAAAAATCACGTGACCAATGCCTTACATTTTGACATTTTGTCTATCGCCTGCGCTGACATCGAATGCCACTTGTATGGAGCCTCTGGTATGGCGAACTAACGACACGTTTGCACATTGGCACGCAACAAAATAGTTCGAGCACGCTGAATCAGTTCAACTGGCATTATTTATTTATGATATACTTTATTGTACACCACAGAATATGTACAGGACAAACATTCACAAAAACAAGTGTACAGTGGGCGGTCTTATCGCACAGGACAATCACTTACAGACAACCTTTGGATGGACTGAACGATAGGAGAAGATTTGAGGGCTGTCAGTGTACAAAATTACATACTTATATTACTTAGACATAAAATACATACAGCCAATATTATAAACTAATACATGTCAAATATATAACAGATGAAGGAGAAGAATAAAAATTATAGTGACAGGTGTTTTTTTTTTTTATAAATTATAGGTTCGCGCTTGACCACTATCTCACCTGATGGTAAGCGATGATGTGGTCGACGGTGAACCACCAACCACCATTTTCTTAAACTTTGGCAGTGTTTTAGCACGTCTTATTTCAAGTGGTAATATATTCCACAACCGAGCCGCTTGAATCGTGAAAGATTTGTCAAAAAAGGAAGTGGAATGCATACGAATATTTAATTTTATATTTTCCGATGATCTCAAGGAGTTAGAAAGGGTGTCACAGAGGAACTGAAAGCGTTCTGTGGGATAAAAAGGAGTAAAAGGATTAAATAGCACGTTAGAAAGCAAAAACAAATATGTGGGCATTCCGGCGAAGGCGAACAGGAAGCCATTTGAGCTTAGTACGAAATTCAGAAACGTGATACATACTTGCGTGGCATACTTGCGCAAGCCAAATATTAATCAGATACAGAGATTTTGAAGTCCCTCAACTTACTCAATTGGTCTTGGGTGAGATCAAGATAGCTGGCATCAGCATAGTCCAGGATAGGGAGAAGAAGAGATTGCGCTATTGCAATTTTAGTGGTGATGGGAAGAAAATTACAAAGTCGTATCAGGCAGCTCGATGAGGCAAACAGTTATCGACTAACTTCCTACAGTTGTTTGGTCCAGGGCAGAGTGCTGTCGATATCAATCCCCAAGTTCTTCACAATATGATTTATAGGGTAGAAGGGTATAATGGTATTATTGATAGAAACCTGGGGAAGTGTCGACCAATCGATCCTAGAGACAGTTCGGGAACTACCAACAACTGTAACTTGAGTCTTCATTGGATTGATTTTCAGCCCGAACTTAGTGCTCCAATCACCTATTCCAGCCAGGTTTATATTAATTGTGTGAATAGCCTCAGATAACTCTCCGAGAGCGGTGTGGGTATACATTTGGAGATCATCAGCATATAGGTGGTAGAAAGAAGAAAGTCGTTTAGTGACATCATTAATAAAAAGTGCGAAGAGAAGAGAGGATAAAACGCCACCTTGCGGCACACCGGCAGAGGTGTGACACCAAGAAGAAAAAGACTCATCATTGCAAATACGCTGCCGGCTGCTAAACAGGTTACTATGAAACCAGTCATTTACCGGAGGAGATGTGTTAAAAGAGCATAACCCCAAGCAAAATGTCCAAGTCAACGGTATTGAAGGCATTATCGAAGCAGAGCAAGTACCGTTAACTTCCCCATATCCATGCCTGACCTGATATTGTCCGTGATATGTACTAAGGTAGTGCTGTGTCCACGTTGAAAACCAGATTGGAAAGGATTTAAAAGATTGTGTTTGGAAAGGAACGTGCTGAGCTGATCTTGAACAAGCTTTTTAAGTACTTTGGATAGGAAAGGAAGAATATATATGGGACGATAGTCAGAGAAAGATGCAGGATATGTATTTTTGGATAAATTAATAATTTGGACATCTTGCCAGGCTTGTGGGAAGATACCACTAGAAACAGAGAAGTTGAGGATGTAAAAGATGACAGGAAGAATGTTATCAAGGATTGGAATGGTCATCTTACGGATTACACATTCACTACCAACAGCGTTGGATGTAATCGATAAGATAATCTTTTTAATTGACTTATGACAAAAGGGGAATAATCAGGTAATGGAAGATTTGAAAGATAACTAAGTGTAGCAGCTTTGGTAGCCCTATCCAATACGGGTGAAGTAGACAAATTACTGTGTCATGAGACTTTTTTTCGACACCTAATGATTTAAAAAAAACAGATCTTAGCTGGATCACCGTTTTGAACTGAATTATGAATATGTTGGCGTTGAGCGTTCCTAAAGTTTAAACCTATACTTCGCAGCTGTTCTTTTGCAGAGTAAAACTTTAATTGCAGCATTCTAGTTGATGTACCAAGTGTGAGCTTAATCATCATAATCATCAGCCTACAGCAGGCCATAGCTTGTAGACATAAGTATCTACAAATGCACGCCATTTGTTTCGATTTTCGACAACTCTCATCCAGCTGATACTAAGGATCCTGCGAAGATCGTCACTCCACCTAGTCTGAGGGCATCCCACCTTACGTTTACCAGTTCGGGGTCCGCACTCAAGAACACGCATAAATTTTACTGGTAATATGGCAGGCCCATTGCCACTTCAGCTTGCTTTTTCTGTGAGCTATGTCGACAACTTTGGTTTAGGCGAGCGAATTATATATAAGATATTTCGCATCTAACATTTTCTCTTATTATTTTTTTATTCAAGATTCTTTGATGAATTATAAAAAATTGCACGGTCACCAAAAAAGGTTTGCCATCCCTGGACTACTCCACAATTTGATCAAATTGTTAGGTACTGTATAATTGTATAATATGTCGCCGTATTGCAAACATATTAAGTTTATAATTACTTTCGACTCGATATATCGTGAACAAATCATAATTCAAAAGAACATTAATCCGATCAATGCTTACTATATAAAACCAATAGCAGAATCGGCAAAAATACTAAATTCTGCTGTTAGTACATAAAATTAACATAAAATAATGCCAGCAGTTTTATAGCGATTTCAGTATGGGATTTACAACTAGTAAAAAATAGGTGTACTTACACTGAATCCAAATCTCCCCCAGACAAACAGTATTTCTGGTCGTTTTTACTAAATAACTGAAAAAAATCATAGTTCTGTATTAAAAATTCAGTATATTTAAGTCATAATGAAAAAGCAAAAACCGGCTATTGTTAAAACCAAAAAAAAAAAGTTATGTGACATCGACCAGCCCACAATGTAGCCGCGTGTTGGATTATGGTCCATTCCCTCTCTCACAGAGAGGAGGTCTGTGTCCCAGCAGTGGATACGTTAAAAGGCTTATTTTATTTATGAAGAAGCGAAGCAGTGCATTCAGTCAGCGATAATGATTGACAGAAAAACAAAATTCGCGGGATTGGCAACCGATACCAGCAATAAATTCAGCATAACTTATAGAAATGAGGGATTATTTTCTTTGAGATTTAAATAACTAAAGCTAACCGTGAAATGAAACGTTATATTTATTAGTAGAACGGCACTTTAAGATGAGTGAATGAGTTGGGAGGTAGACGAAGACATTAAGAATAAAGATTCTGGAATGTGTGTTTAAGTAGCCAAAATATAAGTAGTATGTTCAAGAAGTGTTTCACTCATCACGCCCTCTCCTACAGATATGATGAATAAATGATTTTTCATTCTTTCTTTGCAATGTGATCCAAGTGTATATTTATTATTAAGATTGCTTTTGTACAAAAAACTGGAAATTTTGCTCACGCTGATTTCAAAGTAGAATTAACAATATATTACAAGGAAAATCTGGACTAACCCAGCTTTATCTATAAAGCTTATTTCATAAAGATTCCAACAACATAAGTGTCATAATATGGCTCTCATACGAAACTTTAAGAGATATAGCCATTTTAATCACATGCGCAGTTATTGCATGACGTCATCCAGACCGCCCGCAGCTTATGAGCTATGATATGAAAAATGGCCGCGGCTTCTGAGTGGATACCGTCCTGTTCCCCGGCACGCCAACACTGGCTCCCTTTGTATTCATATCACTCCTCACACAGTTCATCCAACTTTTCTTTGGCCGTCCCCTCCTTCTTCATCTATCCACATTTATATCCGTAACTCTCTTAATAACATGCGTTTCATCCCTCCTAATCACTTGAACATACCAGGAAAAAAAGTTTCCTGACAAGGGTTCCTGAGGCATGGACATGTCATTAAACTTTGTCTGGCTTGAGTCTAAGCTCAAAATATTAGTTGGCGAAACTGCACAGAAAGTAAGTGTACCGAAATTAAATACTATTTTTTATTTTATTTCTTTATTATTTCAAGCAACTTCACACTATAATTTGCTTTAAAATTATATATATATTAATGTCTTGTAAAAAAAGATCAAAGCAGCAAAGACCTTTTTTAGCATCATACTCATCATGCCTTTTTAATGTTCCCACTGCTGGGACACAGGCCTCCTCTCTGTAGAGAAAGTATAGGCCTTAATCCAACTCCGGGCCCAGTGCGGTTTGGTGGGTGTCATATGTCTTCGAAATTTTGGTTCTATGACATGCCGGTTTCCTCACGATTTTTTCCTTCACAGTTTTTTTACCAATGACTATAATATTATCGATGATATCAAAGAAAACGTTTTTAATGGACTATCTAGTTTATAAAATCAACCAATGGCATTCTGAGACATTGTCATTATATCAACACTGGTCGGTAGAGTAGTCAACCAGATTTTATTTATGCATGGCACTTTAACCCATTTTTAATGGGTTTGTACCTTGGTAGTGTAGTGAGTGGTGTATGGTTAGTAGTATAATATAAAATAATACTTACAGTTGGCAAATCTGCCTTTTTAATTTTTTCTTTATTTTTTGGTGCTGATGGTTTGGGTAAATCTCTGTAAATAGAAAGAAGTATTGTTATAGTAAGTATTACAAATTACCTAATATTATAGAATACTTACTTCCACGTATAGTTTTTGCAAGTCGCATTGAACATTTCCTTCCTGTAACAAATTGTTTCTTTGTTAAGTTATTTCTCAGCACCCATGACATAAATAACACATTCCGTAACATTAGGCCTATACTCCAAGAAGGGTTGGGTAGAGGTGCAGTTATATTCATCATTCAATTTCAAGTACGGACCCTTACAATATACCCTCATTTGACCAGTTATGTTTAAGTCTCATGCAATTGAGGGCGATAATAAATTATGAAAAGGTAAAATAAATAATTAATATTCGAACTATTTATTATTTATTTATAAATAATAATAATATGAATAATATCCTATCGAAAAATTTAAGGCAAGCTTTAAGAAAAAAAAATAATGCACATATATATATATATATATATATATATATATATATATATACATAAACATACGCCTTTTTTTCACGGGGGTAGACAGAAACTACAGAACGCCACCTGCTACGATCTTTATGTTCTTCTTTTGCTTCACTCACATTCATACATCTATACAAACACATATGGGTTACACGTTATGAGTATTTTACCCGACTACGGTGAAGCCAAATGGTTAAAGGGGTTAAGGGTTACGTTTTTGACCGCTATGTGGGTGGGTATGCATGTATGTTCATCTGTTCCCTCATAACTTCTAAACTACTTATTATATTTTGACAAATGAGGTGTTGTTAGAAGCGTCTTGTTTGTATGCTGGTTATAGGCTATGCGAAGTCCTATTAAATTGAATATGGCGTCCTCTAGGGGGCCCGAAGTCCAGAACAAATAAAATACTTTCACCCCACTCCATCCTGAGTGGTATCATTGGACAGGTATTTTTAAACGAAGGTAGGGTTTGGTACATTTTTTTGTCAAGCGTACCGTTTGCGAGACATATCCAGTCAATCATGAAAATTTACCCTACTACGGCGCGGCGTCGCAAAGTGTTTGTTGATCGGTATGTATGATTTCGACGAATTAAGATCCTCCTCCTTTTTTTGAAGTCGGTTAAAAAGGGCAATATTCGTTATTTGTCTTGCTGAAACACATCAGAACACGGTCTAGTAAGCTATATTTCTAGACACTATACTTATAATTTTATAAAAGAGGAAAGATTTGTATTTTGGTATGTATCGAATAAACTTAAAAACTACTGGACCGATTTCAAAAATTATTTCACCGTTGGGAAGCTAAACTATCCCCGGATGACAGAGGCTACTTTTTATCAATGTATTCCCACGAGAACGGGAACTATACAGGTGAAATCACGAGGCGTCCGCTAGTATTATATAATACTTTATAAAAAGGTACTCACACTCGTCGTGGAGGATTGAACTTCTCTATCATTTCGTTTGAAATTTCACAGTCCAGAGTCATGTCCTTTGTACTAAAAATAAAAATGAACACATTAGAAGATAGGCAGAACCAAAATTACATGATATTAACAAACATAACGTATTGCTGTATATCTGTGCGAATTCGTTTTCTCGAAAAAAAAAATTTTCTCTATTTCACCCGCGAGGAGCTCGGTCGCACAGGTACTTTGGCATTAATGTACCTTACTTGACACTTCTTAGCTCCAAATAATCAATTCAGAAGCCAGCCATACAATTTATTGTGCGCTCTATGTAAAATTATACTTACAAAACACAACGACAGCCCATATACTTAATACTGTGTGCGCCAGTGCTGTAAGGAAAAACAGTTCATTTAGAGGAGAATTTACTTTGCTTAATTTAGATACCTAATAAGGCCTGATTTTTCAATAGTCTGATAACTTTTAACTGTGGAATAAAAATAGCGGTTTGACAGCTTTTGTATACAAAATATGGCAATTTTTATTCCTTAGTTAAAAGTTATTAGACTATTAAAAATTTGGCTTAAGTTAATGAAATAGGCTCTCCTTCTCCCTAATAACGAACAACCACTGCTCGTATTAACTGTCGTTTATTTTTTAAATTATAGTTTCGCCATGTCCGTCTGTCCATCCGCAACCAATTCAGCAACCTACCTATTTATTTAATATACTAGCTTTTTCAGAGCAGTGGTATCGGCCGAGACTTACAAGTTGTAGGTCGTGGGTTCGAGCCAAGGCAGGCGTTTTACTTTGTGTAAATTATTTCATCACCACTGCTCTCAAAACGGTGAAGGAAAACATCGTGAGGAAACCGGCATGTCCTAGAACCAAAAATTCGAAGACATGTGACATCCACCAACCCGCACTGGGCCCCGTGGTGGATTACGGCCCATTCCTTCACAGAGAGGAGGCTTGTATCTCCCAGCAGTGGGAACATTAATAGGCTGATGACAATCACAGACAATAGTCTTTTACAATTTTTTATTGTTTTTCACATAGTTATTAGGTCAAAATAAAGAGAAAAATAAATATTTCGAATAAAAAAATAACAGTGTGTTTGGGACATAAAAGGTAAGTTTTTGCCAAACTATGTGAAAAAAAATTAAAAGTTGTAAAAGATAAAAAATTTAAACTAAAAACTCGGTTATTTGAATTTTTCACATACATTTTGAGGTTATGTGAAAAAAGTGTCGATACAAAATTGTAGATCTTTTTATTTTTTACTTTGTCATTTCACTTTTTCCATAGGACTTTTAGTTTTGCCGGAAATCGAGATAAACCGTTTTCACCCTTAAAAACTCACCCCCTTCCCCTTCCCGACCTCAGATCGCCTGTAAATTATTTTTCCTTTAATTTTTGGTATATTCTCTTCCTTTTCCAATGGGTTTCATCCTACTATATTTTTTTTTCTTTTCAAAAATTATCGTCCCTGGTCTATTACCACGTTTGCAGGTTACCAGATTTGAAGATTATCGAGTCCTCCCCCTCTCTTCAGACTTCAGATAAGCGGGACAGCACTCGGGGCCGTTTTTTCGTTTTGTTATTCATTTTAGTTTGGGGAGGTTTGCCGTAATCGCCACGTTTGGCAGGCGGGTTGGTTATCGCAGTTTGTTGTTAAAGTGCACAGGGAACGCTGCTGTCCATTCTCTGGTGTGTCCCTTAGTCGCCTTAAATTTCTTCACATCCGACACCGTACGGAATTTCTGTCTATATCTGGGTGCTTTTATAAACATTTAAACTCACACAAGACACCCAGATCCGGCACAATTAGGTAGGTCATATAAATATATTTTCCGTGCGGAAATCGAACCCTCGACACGCAGTTCAGCAGCCGATTGCTCAATGACTATACCAACCGTCGTTTACACTGGTTTGTTGGAGAACGTCAATCCAGTGTTAGTTAGATTCCTATGATGCAGACGCACTGTGCTTTGCAGTTTGGCGTATCATAGCTGGAATGCTGCACATCTATTGTTGAGGTGACGCTGATACGAATCGGAATTTATTTTAAAATAAAATTTTAACTCACGGTTTTTCCAAATCTTCATTTCTGTTGTTTGAATTCTCCGCCAGTGCATTTACCACCTGAAATTAAATAGTACATGTTTAAATTATACAACTCGTTCTGTTGCTTTTTAGGGTTTCGTACCAAAAGCGTAAAAACGGGACCCTATTACTAAGACTCCTCGATCCGTCTGTCTGTCTGTCCGTCTGTCACCAGGACCGTATGTCCGTATCTCATGAACCGTGATAGCTAGACAGTTAAAATTTTCACAAATGATGTATTTCTTTCTGTTGACGCTATAACAGCAAATATTAAAAACACAATAAAATAAATATTTAAGTGGGGCTCCCATACAACAAACTTGCTTTTTTGCCGTTTTTTGGAACCCTTCGGGCGCGAGTCCGACTGGCTCTTGGCCTGTTTTTTTTAGGATACTGCCTTATTTTCCTGCGAACTAAACCGTTTGTCTTCAGAGTATTTAGGCCGAGATTTATAAACAATGTTTGACCTTGCTTTTGTTTATCTATGCCTAACTAGCTGACCCTAAAACTAAAAGTGGAATATAGGATAACGATTTTTTATCAGGTTAATTTAGGAACATTCACATCTTTTTCTTACCACTTTCTATCAAATAATTAATTTATAAATAGAGAGGCCAAATTAAGAAAAAAAAAAAGTCACTTACCAGTTTAGAAAATAATAAAAAATGTAACAAATACATTTTCAAGATATTCTGTACAGCAACGTAAGTATGTATTTGGAGATGTATTATAACAAAATGGAGTCAACCATTGTACCTTATCGTATATATAGCTTAATATATAATAAATTGGGCTCTTGAAAATAATGTCGATTAGTAACAAGAAACCCCGGGTTTTCCTGGTTCCGTTATTGATTGTATTATGTGTAGACTAACGAACCATTTACGTGACATCGATAATAGAAAATGAATCCACAAAACTTGTATTTAGCTAAAAGAGTTAAGTCAAGAGTGAATAAGTTACTTCTAGGCAAGCGCGCTTTACCGTCGACCACATCATCGCTTACCATCAGGTGAGATAGTGTGTAAAAAAAAAAAAACTGGAGTGTGTTTGTGTTTTTGGAGATGTAGTTTTTGCCCATTCTATGTGGCTGTTCATAAAAACCGACCAGGTGCGAGTCGGACTCGTGCATGAAGGGTTCCGTACCATTATCGCAAAAAACGGCAACAAAAAACACGTTTGTTGTATGGGAGCCCCACTAAAATATTTATTTTATTCTGTTTTTTGTATTTGTTGTTATAGCGGCAATAGAAATTCACATCTGTGAAAATTTCAACTGTCTAGCTATCACGGTTCATGAGATACAGCCTGGTGACAGACGGATGGAGTCTTAGTACCCGTTTTTACCCTCTGGGTACGGAACCCTAACCGGGAGGGTTCCTTACTACATGCACCAAAATAATTAAATGTCATTACAGAAGTTTATAAACAACTTTGCTGTTTATTAATGACCGCATCCTGTGATCGCGCCGAATTAGAAGTTTGATTTTTTCGTAGCTCCAAGTGATTACAGACTTAGGCCTTAGGTCTGCAATCTCTTGGAGCTGTGAAAAAATATATGAAAATGTATTGTGATATTAACTTCAATCTAATATCTGCACGCGTTCCTGAGTGAATTTGTAAACTTAAACCGCATTATTGCACTTCGGCGTCGTCCACCAGTACGTTCCCTGACGAATAGGCCTCCCAGCCTCGAGCCATCTCCTCTTCTCGTGACAACGCAATACGTTCGTACGCAAGAACGTGGTCTTGCGTAGCTTTGACCCACAGGGCATCAGCTATCTCCACTGTATCATCGTCCTAGCATTTGCAATGTCTTCTTCTAATTATCTTTGTCTATCTCTAACTTGCCATTCCGTTATAGCCTTAGACCATTTATTTTTCTTTTGCGGAGCGTATACCAGCCCATCTCCATTTCATTAATATTGTATGAAAGGTAGCATTTTTCAGTTTGGTGATCTTCCCCATATCTTTAGCTCTGTTTTTGTACCTTCTCTTGAAGTTTAAAATGCTCCAAATCTCACTGACAAGAATATTTTTTTTAAGGGTTTAATATTATTAAGTCTGACATATTGGTCATAGGCCGACTAGAGTGTCGCGCAATGATTGTTGATATAGCGGTCCCCCATGACGAGAACCTCGTGAAGGCAGAGAGAGATAAGAAAAGTAAGAATTTTTTTATGGCTCGCAAGGTTGTCGACATGTGGGATGTGAATACAGCAGTCATTGTGCCGATAGTCGTAACGACCAATGGCATAATAGCCAAGAGCCTCGACGAACATCAGAGGAGGCTGTCGTTGGGCAGCTGGATCAAAGGCTTGATCCAGAAAGCGGTACTCCTAGATACGGCGCATATAGTCAGGAGGTTCCTCTCTCAGGAGCCCTGACCACCGGTAACTTGGACCCTGTGCCCGATACCGGTTGGCTATTATTTTTGTATTTTTTAATGTTTTTTATAGAATAATATTTAAACACATGAAAGTATGTATATATAATAAATAAACTATTTCTCTTTTTTCCACAAAGTTTCTTACATTCTATGCCTTGCAGTTTAAACCAGGGTATAACTTTGTGAGAGGCTGGTGCCTATCATCAACATCATCATATCAGCCGAAGGACGTCCACTGCTGGTCATAGGCCTCCCCCAAGCGTCGCCTCTTTGACCGGTCCCGTGTTTCTCGCAACCAGCGGATCCCCGCAACCTTCACCAGGTCATCGGTCCACCTTGTGGGAGGCCTTCCATCGCAACGTCTTCCGGTTCGCGGTCGCCACTCCAGAACTTTTCTGCCCCCTCGGCCATCCGTTCTGCGAGCAATGTGCCCTGGTGCCTATGATAGGTTTCAATAAGAACCTGTATTACAGGTCACCGGGGGGGACCCCCGCGGCTAAAAGCCCATAATGACATACTAAGTGACAGCTTACATACAAGAAAATAAATTTGCAAGAAAATTAAGTTTCATAGACATGGACGATAGGGAAATTAGATAACAGTTTAAAATACAATTTACCTACATTGAGGAAATACAAGGAAAGACGAAGGTTTAGTTTTTTAGAAAGTAACAGAGTGAGCATGAAGAAAGTAATTCTTTGTTTGTGTGTGATGTTGTTTAAGAGCTTGAGGTTGTGAGTTGTGGGAATGATCTTAGTATGAGGTGTGCAATAGTTAAAGGAGCAAATCAGCAACGAAATATCTCCTTTATTTGACAAGCCTTAGCATTTTCTTTCTTAGGGGTCAGTAATTTCTCGGTTCCCTTGTAGTCCAGAGCCTTAAGATTTGTTGTTATAAATGCTTTACGTTTATATTTTGTCCGAGAATAGATGTTGAGGATATCATTCAATTTATTATATAAATAAGGTCGAGGAAGAAAAAGAATTGACGTGAATATGCAGATTTTGCAATTAGGGTTTGGCATACCCTACCTTTCCAGCGCTTTCCAACTGGAGTTTTGGGTGAATTTCAATAAGGAATTTGAGCACCGTACGCAATACGAAAGTTTGCCTAACCGTAAGAACATCCCAATCCTTGAAAAGTTCAACAGTAGGATATCGGTAGGGGAGACCAGCGCCCACTTTGAGACTTGCACGCTGTGCTCTTTCGACTTCAATCAGATGAGTCTTTGTGGCGCCTCCCCAGGATTAATGCAATAGTCGATAAAGGAATGGCACAAGGCGTCGTAGAGCATCTTGGTAACCCATAGGTCTGCTATGTGTTTAAGTGTTTTAAATATATAAATGAGTTTACGCAAGTGGGTTACAAGGACTTTAAGATGTGACTTGAATGTTAAGCATTGATCTATTATGATACCAAGATATTATATATGATATCATCGACGTGCTGAAGATAAGGTCAGGAGCACGAGGAAGCGCCTGGGACACATACATGGTAGGATATGCTAAAATAGGATGGAGGTAACCTATATGCAAAAGCAATGTATTTGGTTTTGATTTAGTGTTAAAATATTCGCTCGCAACCATTTGCTGACATTGCGAAAACCACTTTGGGCAGTGTTAAAAACCTCCTTCCATGTCTGCTCACTGAAAAAGAGGGCAGTATCATCTGCGAAAGTAATAATATGTCTACAGTGAAGCTGAAGACGGCAAAGCTCGTTGAAATAGACCAAAAACAAAGTTGTGCCAAGTATGCTGCCCCGGGGCACACCGAAATGGACGCGAGCCTCATCGCTCAGCACCTGGTCTATTCGAACTCTTTGTATTCTTTCAGCAAGGTAGTTCTGCAATAGTTTCAAACACCTCTAACACCAATTTCTTCCAGCTTTTTGAGTAGGTGCGGGATAAAGGAAGAAAGAAAGAAAGGAAGAAAGAAAGGAAGAAATAAAAATATTTATTTATGATAGAGACTGTGTCAAAGGCTTTAGCCAGATCCAGGAAGACAGTAATGCATTTGTGCCTTTGGTCCAAGTTAGTGACAATGGAGTTTACCAGTTCATGTACTGCGTCATTGGTTGACTTATTACTTCAAAAACCATATTGGGCAGGCGAAAGAAGATAATTAGCTTCTAGATAATTTATTAGACGTCGATTTATAAGTAGTTCCAAGATCTTGGACAATGTAGATAATAATACATCAATCCTAAAATGAATTACTCAACAAACCAAGTTTCGCAATCGTCAAAGTCCAAACGCAAAATTAACTATCGCAAGCAATGCCCTATTTGCGACTCCAATCTCCAAATGTCTAAAGTTATTGGAATTGCAACCAAATGAACGAAAAAATGCTATTGATAACTTAAAACTTTGCATTAATTGTTTACATTTTCACGAAGGCAAAAATGCCTATCCGAAATAAGATGCAAAGAATGCAATAAGGAACACAATACCATTTTGCATGAATCCTTTACGTCACAACGATCAGGGTCAAATGCAGCCACGATTACGAAATTGCCATCTCAGCAGCCAGCAACTAGCACAGTTGTATCGCTTCATAGAGAACCCTCAGAAATATGGCTTGCCACAGCAAAAATTAACGTACGAGTACAAGCAGTGGACGGATCTTACCACAAAATGAGAGTTCTTTTAGATCAAGGAGACATCCATTATTAGGGATAGCGCAGCTCAGTTGTTAAGACTACCGCGACGGAAATGTAACGGTTATATCTCTGGAATAGGCAATAAGGTAAACAACTGTAAGGGCATGATTACCATCAAATGTTCGTCGTTGGTTAGCGATTTCACCTTTGAAACGGACGTTTATATAAAGAATCTTGAATCTATATCTATAAAAGCGAAAGGTGACTGACTGACTGACTGATCAATCAACGCACAGCCAAAACTGCTAAGCCTAGAAGCATGAAATTTGGCAGAAAGGTTCCTCAAGTAACGTAAATGTGCACTAAGAAAGGATTTTTGGCAATGCCACCCCTATGAAAAATCTAATTCTTTCGACCAAAATTCTTGAAACTTAGCACAAATAGTATTCTAAGTAAATGATAAAGATTAACGTTATAAGTTTTTCGAAACTACCCCCAAAATATGATTAAGGGGATGTTAATTTTTTTGAAGAATCTGATTTCTTGGGTAATGAAAAAACATGATCATGGTAAATGAATAAACATGAAACTTGACATAAATACCATCCTAAATAAACAATAAAGGTTGTCATTATTAGTTTTTTGCAAATACCCCCAAAAGACGATTTGTTTTTTTTATGAATCTTCTTGAGTTAATTAACTTTAAACTTGACATAAATACCAACCTTAGTAAACAATATTGGTAGAAATTCTTAGTTTTTAGGGTTCCGTACCCAAAGGGTAAAAACAGGACCCTATTACTAAGACTCCGCGGTCCGTCTGTCTGTCTGTCCGACTGTCACCAGGCTGTATCTCATGAACCGTGATAGCTAGGCAGTTGAAATTTTCACAGATGATGTATTTCTGTTGCCGCTATAACAATAAATACTAAAAACAGAATAAAATAAATATCTAAGTGGGGCGCTCATACAACAAACGTGATTTTCTTGCCGTTTTTTGCAATAATACGGAACCCTTCGTGCGTGAATCTGACTCGCACTTGGCCGGTTTTTTGTTTAAACTAACCCCAAAAGAAGATTTAGGGGGTGTTAAGGTTTTTTGAAGAATCTTATTTCTTGAATTAACAAACTTGACATAAATGTCAACTTAAGTAAACAAGAAAGGTTGTCATTATAAGTTTTTAGAAACTACCCTGTGAAGTCGATTTAGGGGGAGTTAAAGTTTTTTTTTTAAATCTTATTTATTGTGTTAATAAACTTGATACTTGACATAAATACCAACCTAAACAAACAATATAGGTTGATATTATTAGATTTTTGAAACTTCCTCCAAAATAAGATTTAACAGGTGACAAAGTTTTGTTAAAGAATTTTATGTCTTAGGTTAATAAACTTGATAGTTGACATAAATACCAACCTAAGTAAACAATAAAAGGTTGTCATTATATTTTTTCGAAACTACCCCCCAAAATAGGATTAAGTGGGTGTTAAAGTTTGTTAAGAATCAAACTGGACAAGGTTTCGTTTTTGATGTAGGGATCTAGGGGAGCACGAAGAAGGAATTTTCGGCAAATCAGCCTTTCACCATTATCATTATTTCAGCCAAAAAACGTCCAATGCTAGACATAGGCCTTCCCCAAGCGCCGCCACACTAGTTGGTTCTGTGCGTTTCGCATCCACCGGACTCCCGCAACCTTGACCAGGTCGGATTTCCTATTTATTTATTTATTTATGTACACACAAAACACTTAACAGAGAAAAGAAGGAATACAGATAGAAGAGCACAAATGTACTGCTTATTTCAATAAAAATTTCTTCCAACAGACCTGCGACAGGAAAGTTGGATGATAGACGAAGACACAGTGTGTAGAAAGAAACAAGGAAACTTAAAATAGACTATTATAACTTAACTAATTATGTATAAATTACACATATACCTTAACTACATATATAAAATAAAAAAATACATACAACATATAATAATATATAAAATTACAAGATGGTGGAAAGGTAATGTTCTTTGACCTGTTTCTTAAATAAAGATAAATTTTTAGAGTCACGGATTTTAGGTGGAAGTGAGTTCCACAGTCGTACCGCATGAACAGAGAAGGAGTGGGAATAGAAATTAGTATTGTGAGAGGGGAAATTTAGATGATGCCTTAGGTGGGATCTACACTGGACATCGGCAGCACGAATAAAGGAAAACCGATCGCGCAGATATCCAGGGTACGTAGGGTTAAAAAGGATGTTGAAGAGGAGACATAATACTCGAGTGTTCCTGCGAAGACGGATAGGGAGCCACTTGAGATCCTTGCGGAACTGAGAAACATGATCGTATTTCCTCAGACCAAAAACAAAACGGATGCACAGATTTTGCAAGCGATCAAGCTTATTTAAGAGCTCCTCCGTGGCATCCAGATAGCAGGCATCAGCGTAATCGATGATCGGCTGAATAGAGTTTGAGCTAGATAGATTTTGGTTTTTAAGGGCAATAGGTTTTGAAGGGATTTCAATGAGTGAAATGAAAAGTGCACCTTGCGACTTATCTCATTAACTTGAGCTCGCCAAGAGAGATTACTGTCTATTAAGACACCAAGGTTCTTAGCAGTATCAGTGTAAGCGATGGTTGAGCTGTTAAGGGACAAAGGTGGCAAAGTGGATACGTCAAGCGCAGTACGATAGTATCGACTGCCTATGATCATAGCCTGGGACTTGGATGGGTTGATCTGTAATCCATAGGACTTAGCCCATTCACTAACACTCCCCAGGTCACGATTCATGGCGTCAATTGCCAAGTCCATCCGCAAACAAAAAGTGTCGATAAAGCTGCAAATCGTCTGCGTAAAGATGGAAGTTGGAGCTGATTAACTTGGTAACAGTGTTTATGAAGATAGAGAAAAGAAGAGGAGAGAGAACGCCACCCTGAGGAACACCAGCAGTGACATCACACCAATCAGAGAACATCTCTTCAAGACGAACACACTGTGAGCGACCCCGAAGATAAGATTCAAACCAGGCTAATGCAGAGGAAGAAAAGTTAATAGACTGAAGGACCCCGAGCAGAATGTCAAAATCCACCGAGTTAAATGCACAACTGAAGTCCAGCAGGACTAACACGGTAAGAAATTTATTCTTTATAGCCCAGCGGATGTCATCAGTGACCATCAGAAGTGCAGTTGCCGTGCTGTGACCAGTTCGGAAGCCAGATTGAAAAGGACAGATAAGAGCATTATACGCAAGGAATCTGGCAATTTGACTATGAACGATGTGCTCGAGAACTTTAGAGAGGAAAGGTAGTATGGAGATGGGTCTGAAGTGAGATAAAGAAGAAGGTTTGGTTATTTTGGGAAGTGGTATAATGTGTGCCTGTTTCCAGGCTGAAGGAAATGTGCCAGTAAATAAAGAGTAGTTAACAATATGAGTAAGAATGGGAAGGAGTTGCGGGAGAATAGGAGTTATCATTCGCGAACACAGATTGTCATGGCCAACAGCAGAAGACGAAATAGCAAGAAGAGATTTTATAACATCGTCATCAGAGACTGAATTTAAATTAAATGGTGGGCAATTCGGTAACGGCAATTCGGAAAGTTCAGTCAAAGTAGAAGTTTTGACAATAGGGTCGAGAGTGACAGGTGGAAGAGAAAAGTGCCTATTAAGAGCCGACAAGTCGACATCTTCCTAATTTGCGTTTCCCGGTTCGCAGTCGCCACTGAACCTATAAGGGGGTGAAAAGGTGGAAATTTGTTTGTATGAACAATCTCATTCCGTGGAGATAAAGTAAATAATCAAAATTTACATAATACGTTTTATAAAACTGTCTCCCCCCTGATAGGGTTAAGTGATGTTACCACCAATATTAGAGGTCTGCACTCAAATATCACTGCAGTCCATTATCACCTCGAGGCTGAGAAACCAGCGCTCTTTTTCCTTACGGAGACGCAGATAGCGAATCCGACAGACGTGTCGTACCTGTCATACCCAGGGCCTGGAGCACAATTTTAGAACACAGGCGGGCGTATGTATGTACGCCCGTGACGACATTTGCTATCGGCGTCTTCGTAACCTTGAGGACTCCCAATTCACAACGCTCTGGGCTCTCGTGGACACAGGTCTTGATAAAATTATATACGCCTATGTATACCGTTCGCACAGCGGAGATCAGGAGTCAACCAGGCTCACAGAGTAAATCAGTGAGGCGGCTGATGCGGCTCAGCAGCGGTCCCCTTCAGCACAATAAGTGTTACTGGGGGACTTTAATGCCCACCAGAGGGCAGAGTGGCTCTTCCCATACCAGTGCACTGATCATGCTGGACGGAAGATGCGTAAGCTTTCGCTAGTGCTAAACCTCACCCAGCTGGTCCAGAGGGCAACGAGGGTACCGGATGTTGATTTGCACACAGCGAATTGCTTGGACCTTCTGCTGACAACAGATCCAGACAGATACTCTGTGTCGATAGCTTCACCTTTGGGTAGTTCTGACCACTGTCTGGTGAAGTCTGTGTCCGTCTATTCCCCGCCCGATCCCAGCCCAAGAGGCACCCGGCGGGTTTGGCGTTACAAGTCAGCAGATTGGGATGGTATGCGATCTTTCTTCGCATGCTATCCTTGGCAGCCTACTTGCTTTTCTTCGAATGATCCATCAACGTGCGCGGATGCCGTGACGGATGTGTTGCGTCGGGGAATGAGTACGATATTCCGTTCTCTGACGTATCAATGTCTAGCGAAGACCGGCCATGGTTTCGTGCCGAATGTAAGCGCGCCGACGCACTTAAACATGGGCCGTACCTGGCTTGGGTGGTCGCTCGATCGCGCAAGGCAAGTGACGTGGGACAGAAGAAGAAGGCCTTCAACAGGGCTGCCAAGTCCTGCAAGATGGTGTTGCAAAGGGCTCGGTTCGACCATATCGGCCGATTAACGGTCCAAACTTGCTTCTTACCCAGCAGGTAGTAAAGCGTTTTGGTCCCTGGCTAAGTCAGTCGAGTCCCTGGCAAAGTCGGTCGAGTCCTGGCTAAGTCGGGAGTTAGTTGAACTTAGTCATCAATACCAGAATGTTGTGGAAGAACGCGACCAACTGAGGGCAGTCACGGATGGTTTCAATAAATGCAGTTATCCATATGAGGAGGCTTTAAATAAAGTTAGGGATCTAGAACAAGAATTGATTCACGCAAATACTCATATTATAAAATTACAAAAAGAACAGGAGTCGAATCAGGTTGATGAAACTTGCCATTTGTATGATGAACTTATTCAATCTAATTGTAAGCCTGTTTCAATACCTACTATTGACCTAACTGAAGATTCTTTTTTGAATCATAAAAATTTTAACAAAGTTAGTCATAAGAAACTTCAGAAATATGCAAAACTAAATAGAATAATAAGAAATTGTAACAAGTTTAGGAAACAACACAAGTTCTTCATTAAAAATATTCCACTCAGGAAAGATCGTGTTGACCTAGTTAATAAATTAAATAATTACCAAATTAAATTAGAAGACAGCAAAAACATCTATGAGATTGACACACACCGCTTACAGACAGAAATCCAGGTACTTGTTTTACTGAGCATTGGCTGAAAGATTATGCAATGCTAATCAATTATGAAAATTACACTGTGGGCAGCTGTTTTAACAGAAATATTATGTTGCATGGGGGTTCACTTATATTAATTAAAAATGGTATTAAATCAAAACCCCGTAAAGATATAGTAGGCCTATCAGTTGAACATAGTGTTGAATTATCCTGTGTTGAGCTGGATAAGCATATCATAGTGTGCGTTTACAGACTCCCTAATTATAAAAACTACTCTATATTCGAGTCAGTGATGGAAGATGTTTTGGCTAAACTTGCAATTGGTGTTAAACAAGTAATTGTCTGTGGTGACTTTAATATTAATATTCTAGAAGATTATATTCGCTCGCTTTTGGATTATTAAACGCGAACGTTTCAGCCTGCCTTAATGAATTTAACTTTTCACATATAAACCCCATAACAGTAATAAAAGTTTTTAAGCAAATCAAGATAAAACCGACCGAAGATCTATGGAGAATGTCCATCAAAGCTTGTACCTCCATTATTCAGACTATAGCGCCGTACTTGGCTTTGATTTTCAATTTGTGTGTGGATCATGGAGTCTTTCCGGTATAGTTTCACCAAAGGACGTTGTACAACTGACGCTGGTGTCACCCTATTAAAAACATATTTAATGCGTGGTAAGAGTCGCAGGATACCATAGGTATCCTCTGCGACCTGTCGAAGGCGTTTGATTGCGTCAATCATGAAACATTACTTCTGAAACTTAAGCATTACGGACTAGGTCAATCAGCGTTAAGTTTAGACAACAATTATTTATTTATTATATACTTTATTGTACACCACAAAATATATACAGGACAAATATTCACAAAAACAAGTGTACAATAAACAACAAATAAATGCTGTGAATTCGTCGGGGTTAAACGTGAAAATGGGTTACCCCAGGACTCAATTTTAGGTCCTTTGTTATTTTTAATATACATAAACGATTTACCCCATTTATTGGAAAACAAACTAAACATGGTGTTAATTGCTGATGACACATCTTTAAATTTTAAAATAAGTAGACGTACTTGTCAGGTTGACGATGTAAATAACGCGCTACGGCAGGTTCGGGATTGGTTCACTGCCAATAATTTAGTTTTAAATGGTAAAAAAACCAAATGCGTAAAAAAATTCTTGCCGAATGTCAAAAGTACTGATTGTGACAATAATGTCACAATCAGTACTTTTGTACTTTATCCCTTATAGGTTCAGTGGCGTCGTCATTAAATATAAATTAAACAAGGAGAAGCTCGAATTCGTCGATAAAACGAATTATATATAATTATATAGAATATAAATTTTCCTGGGGATCACGCTAGACTCAAGGTTGCTGTGGGGTCCTCATTTAGTATCACTTGCGGGGCGGCTGAGTTCGGCAGCTTATGCTGTCAGAAAGATTCGTCAATTTACTGATGTGGATACCGCTAGGCTAGACTATTTTAGTTACTTTCATAGTATAATGTCTTACGGTATCTTACTATGGGAAGGCCTGCAGACATTGAGTATATTTTTATTCTGCAAAAACGAGCCATCAGATCAATATACAATCTTCGCCGGCGCGATTTTCTAAGGAAACTGTTTAAGGACATTAACATCATGACGGTTCCTTGTCAATATATTTATGAAAACATCATGTACGTGAGAAAGAATTTACATCTTTTTAGTAAAAACGCAGACAGACATAATTACATTACTAGAAATAGGGACCAATTAGTTCAACCAGGTTTCAGACTGGCAAAAGTGGCCTCATCTTTCATGGGGTACTGTACAAAATGTTAGAATAAAATTCCTCCCCACATTCTAGAACTGAATGAGACGAAATTCAAAAATTGTATAAGACGCGCACTATGCAGGCAGGCATATTATAAGTTGGGGGATTACATCACTGATAAAAATGCTTGGCTTAATGCTAGTCCTGCTCCACAACCACTAGGGCGCAAAAACAAATGATATGTAGAACATTATTGTTTTGAAGTATTGTTGGAACTGCTGAAGACTGTATGAATATGTTTGTGTTGTATAGACTCGATTTCTTTTAGTATTGTATAGCTGCACAGCGGGATCCTGCCGTTTTGCCGAAAAGATTTTGACAAAATTTCATTACCCAAACAAATTTCAGCAATCTTTTTTTATACCATTGCAATATTTCGAATGATTTTAGTACGCATATTTTTATTTGGTCAAATTTTTACATGGCAAAATTTTACCAAGTACGTGGGACACTCAGAAAGTTTTGCGAAACTAAAAAAAATTGTTCTATACGTACATATATTTTTATTAAATCTTTTCAAAGTACTTTCCACCAGCCTCTATACAAAGATTCATGCGCCTAAACCAGTTTTCAAAACACTTTTTCCAGTCCGCCGCAGACACCTCGTTTACAGCCTGCTCGAACGCAGCCAGCGCATCTTCCGGCGACGAAAATTGTATCCCTTTGAGCTGATTTTTTATTTTTGGGAATAAAAAGAAGTCACACGGTGCTAGATCAGAGCTGTAAGGAGGGTGACCCAGGAGTTTGACTGGCGTGCTGTCCAGGAAGTCCCTCGTTTTGAGTGCGGTGTGCGCAGGTGCATTGTCGTGGTGGAGCAGTAGCCCGCGGAGCCCTGTGTTTGGTCGCTTGTTGCTTATAACAGAGAAAACTTCTGGCAAACATTTGGTAGTATACCATTCGGCATTAATGCTTCTTTGATCCCGTAAGGGAATTGATACCAAGTGGCCAGTCAAATTAAAAAAGCTAGCGATCAAAATCTTACCCCCGCTTCTAGATCGCTTCACTTTGGTAGGCGTTGGCTCATTTTGAAACACCCAAACAGTCGACTGGCGCTTGGTTTCTGGGTCGTATTGATAAATCCAGGACTCATCACCTGTAACGATGTCGTAAACACGCCGAGACGAGCCTGCTTCAAATTTGTTAAGCATATCACGGCACCATTCCACCCGGGCCTGCTTCTGAGCATCGGTGAGGTTGTGCGGCACCCAGCGTGATACTATCCTCCTCACGCGAAGATGGCTGTGTAGAATCTCGTGAACGCTTCCCGATCCAATCTTCAATATGTGTTGAATCTCCTGATATGTAATTCGCCTATTGTCTTGGATTAAATTTTTCACTGCTAGCACGTTTTCTTCGGTAACAGCCGTCAAAGGGCGACCGCTTCTTTCGTCATCCCCCAAAGTTGGTCGACCGCGCTTGAATTCGTTATACCAACGATACACGGTTGCCTTGGAAGGGCCTTCATCCATGAATGCCATTTGAAGTCTATCGTACGATTCATCCGGTTTCAGGCGACACTTGAAATCGTATAAAATCATAGCTCTAAAATGTTCCCGGCGCAGATCCATATTTCAGTGAGACACAATACTTTGAATTAACTCGCAAAAAATGTGGAGGGAAATTTTGAAATTGGAACTTACTTATTTTTACTTATAAATAATCATATTTTCGAAAAACATTATAACTGGCCAGTCTCCCATATATAAAAACTTTTTTTCGCAATACTTTCTGAGGGGCCTGGTATAATGTCATTATGGCATTTGGTCTTTAATCAAATGATTTATTACAGCAAACAATCTTCAGACAATAAACGTTTGGTGAAATGATTTGTTAAGACAAAAAGTATTAAGGCAAACATAAGATTTTTTGAATTATATAATAAAAAATACAATTTTATTTTTTGATTAATTCTTTCAATTTGTCTGAAACAAGTCAAATTTATGGTTACTTGATATTAATTTATTTATGGAAGTAGTTAGAGTAGGTTAATTATTAAAAAAATGGTTAGGTTAGGTTAGGTTAAAACTGTGACCTCCTACGCACGAGCCGAGCGAGCGAAGCGAGCGGTGCCGCGGCAGCGGCCGGCTAGTGCCAGAAACGACTTGCATTAATAGAAAAAAGAGATTGTTTTTAGTAGGTTACCCGGAACTGAACTATTAAGATTAGGATAATTAGTTATTTAAAAAAAAATGGTTAGGTTAGGTTAAAACTGTGACCTGCATTAAATTTAAAAAAAATATATATAAAAAAAGAGAAATAAAAACTATAAATATTTGGCTTATTTGATTTTGCGTAAAAACTGTTATTCCAAGTGAAATATTTGAATAAATAAAAAATGTTAAAAGTACTAGTTGGTAAACAAGTTATAGTTTAAACGTTAATTTCCCAAACATTAGGTTTGCGTTACAATTTTTTGTGAATAGATTTTTTGCTAAGTAATAATTTGGCAAATGAAATTATGCGAAAAATTTTTTGGGAAGTGAAAATTTGTCAAATTCCTTTCGGTCAAACAAGGGAGACCCCTGCACAGCACGTGTGTGGGTACTATGTACCCAACTGTAAATCTACCATTTGCTATACCTATGTGTCGTTCTTTGATTTGTGTGCCCTGGCAGTAGTGTGTGTCATGCTCTCTCAAATGTCTCTCTGATGGTGGCGCGTGTGTTGGATCATTCGGTTCCCTTCATGATGGTTGAGCTGGGTGGTGCCGATTCATGCGTCATGTTCGTGAACGGGCGCCGTCAGTTGGGATTGGTCATAACTTAACTGCTTCGGATGTTAATGTTTTTCTAGTACCTATTATATAACTGCAGTGCACAGTACATGTTTGAGTACTTTTAATACTTTATACCTTTACGTAGTATAGTGTGTAGTGCTATTCTGGGTGCATTGTCCTCACATATGTGAATTTATTAATGTATGTACTTATGTACTTAAATATTGTAAAACACATTTTTTTTTAAAAGAGTAAGTATGGAGTTTCTTGTGCATTCTTCTCCATAACAAGCTACTTTCCGAATGCACGTTAGAACCTGACACGGCCAACTACAGATCCTTAACTGTAACCTCCATATTCTGTAAGAGTATGGAACGTGTACTCAATATTAAGCTCCTGGCATACCTAGAAGCAAACGATATCCTTAGTGACCGCCAATATGGCTTCCGCCGAAATCGGTCTACTGGGGATCTTCTAGCGTATGCCATTCACATTTGGAGTGAGGCCATCGAGAGGCAAGGGAAGCGCTTGCCGTCTCCCTCGACATCTCGAAGGCTTTCGATAGGGTCTGGCACAAAAGCCTGTTCGGAAAGCTACCTTCATTCGGTCTGCCCGGTGGTCTGTGTGATTGGATTGCAGACTTCTTAAGAGATCGGTCCGTTCGAGTGGTTATCGATGGCTGCTCTTCGGATGAATTGGATATTAATGCCGAGGTTTCTCAGGGGTCGGTACTCTCAGCAACATTATTCTTGTTGCACATTAACGATCTGCTAAAACCTTTGGGTATGCTGACTACAGCACTGTTGCTGAGAGATTCGCACGGACTTCCGGGACGCTGATCCGGTCTCTCCGTGGGGCCATGATTGAACCGTTCGAACTTGTCCTTGCAAGTAGTCTCCGAATGGGGCAATGCCAATCTGGTCAGGTTTAATGCTGCTAAAATCCAGGCGTGTCTTTTTTCCGCTAAAAAGAGCCAATTTTACCCTCCAACTTTCCGAGATGCGACCGTGCCAATAACTGACCATCTTGAGCTTCTTGGCATTACTATTAGTCTCAATTTTGGCCCATACATTGAGGCAAAGGCTCAGCTGTCTGCCAAAAAGCTGGAGATCCTTGCAAAGGTGATGAGGTACTTCACGCCAGAACAGCTGCTCAGCTTGTACCAAGCGCAAGTTCGATCATGCATGGAGTACTGTTCTCATCTCTGGGACGGATCTGTCAAATATCAGCTTGATGCACTAGAGTCGATCGAAAAGCGGGCCAAGAGGCTCATCGGCGATGAAGCACTGCTTAAGTCAAAGCTCCAGAGCCTTGAACACCGTCGCCGAGTTGCCAGCTTGTCGGTTTTTTATCGGTTACATTTCGGGGAGTGTGCGATGGAATTACATGATCTAATTACGCCCAGCCCGTTTCATCATCGGACTACCAGACGTACGGCGAAGTGCTATCGGTACATGGTAGACATCCCACCCATACGCACTAAACGTTTTGAGAATACTTTTATTATGCGTACAGCTAAGGAGTGGAATTCCCTGCCAGAGTCTGTGTTTCCCGATAGCTACAATCTAGGGGTTTTTAAGTCAAGAGTGAATAGGTTACTTTTAGGCAAGCGTGCTCCACCGTCGACCACATTATCACTAACCATCAGGTGAGATTATGGTCAAGCGCGAGCCTATAATGCCCGTGAGCACGAGCCTAAAACTGTGGAGGTACAAAATATATCTTATTTATTTTCTTTAGGTACAAAATAATGTCTTTATGAAAAGCTATCACCTGTTGATAAACCTCGTTGGGGCCTGCCAGACAGACTCACACGAAAAATTGCGTAACACATGAATAAAGGCAATCAATGGCAATGCCTTTCATTTGACAATTAAACAGTACCTATTCTTTGCGTTTCACGTTGTCGCGCAGAAGAATTTTCAAGCAGGTGAATCAGTTTATGAGGCATTTCCTTCAATTGCTTTAGAAAGTGTGTTATGTAATTGTAGAGTAGGTGTGCCAGCTGTAGCGCTTCAAGTGGGGTGAGTAAATAAAACGAAGACTAATTTCTTCAGATTACTTTATTTAATGACAGATAACAGTTGAAACAAGGCAATGAGACAAACCCGCCTCAAAAAAAAAATCGAGAATTTATATTACAATTACACAAGTACTCAAACATATGTACACCTACTTAAAAGATACATTAGACAACAAAATAAACAAAATAAATTCGCCACATTGTGACGTTAAGTGTGTTAATTGTGAGTTTCTTTATTTAAAATAATCTTACTGATGGCGAACTGCTGACTGCGTCCTTCTGCTTACGGACGAATTTGATTTACTGCTGAAACATTTTAAATAATTTATTACAGTACTCCAAATACATGGCTAAGCAAAATTCATGACGCGAAATGGAGTACAATGAGTTCAGTATATAATTCTGGACCCCCTAGCATTTGACAATGGCCATTTTTTACTATAATATGTTCAAAATCGTTATTCATATCTAAACCAATTCGTTTTTTTTTAACTATTCTTCTGAAAACAAATGCGCGTTGAGTGTCCCGACTACAAGCATTGTACTCCGTTTCACGTCGGTGTCAAAGACACCTACCGTAAAATTTTACACAACTATATAAATAATATGGTTGTGTAAACAGCATTGCTCAGTAGGATATTAAAAATAGAGATCATAAAATATTTTGGCGAAAGTCTAATTTGAAAAAAGATATTTTGGTGAAATACACTGAAAAAAACCCTTTTTACTAAAAATACAACCGACTTACAAATAAAAAACACTACAAAGTGAAAAAAAACTTCAATGTCGGAAGCTGGTGTTCTTGTTTTCGTTTCTTCTTTTTTTGACACCGACTTCCGAAATTGAAGTTATATTTCACTTTGTAGTGTTTTTATTTGGAAGTCAATTGTACTTTTTGTAAAAAGTTTTATTTTTATTTTTCACTTTTAAGTTGTGGTACATAATGGACCAATTATATAGGCTAGGTACCAATAGTGCCCAAAGTGAAGCCAGTATAGATTAACCCAATAACATGAAACTTAAACAAAACCGGTGGAATAAGTGTATATCAAGGTGAACTGTTTACACCTGCGTACCCCTTTAGAGCGTACTAGAGCGAAGTTATGTTATGAAATGGTGTAAACAATAAACAGAAATGCGATTGCAGTGATCCCGAGTGATGGACGAGTGACCGTCATTTATTGAAGAGTTCTGATGTATATCTCCGAATTTCTCCATCAGATCTTGATGGAAATGAAATGGGACCACATGACAAGCACCAGCTTTCAAATAAAAAAAGAATAATCAAAATCGGTTCACCCAGTAACAAGTTCTGAGGTAACACACATAAAAAAACAGTCGAATTGATAACCTCCTCCTTTTCGAGAAGTCGGTTAAAAAAGAAGAGAACTTCGTCTTACTAGTAACAGAACATTATCTAATAGCAATTTTGCAATTTTCGGGGATATTATTGGTCAATGCCCATGTTTGACAACCATAAGTAAAACATGCAAATATAAAGAGTTTTCGCTTCTATAATATAGGGGTATTGCTAATAAGTTTTTTTCGAACGAAAAAGTTGCACGACTTGTTTGGTTATTTATATTTTTCAGTGCAATTATAATCGTTGTGGCCAATTTTTATTAATGAAGATAAAGACCAGTTTTCTACGATTATATTGATTAAAAATATAGGCACATTACCATAAGTTTGTCTCCTGTAGCGAGTGTATGTCATTTTGGCGGCAACGGCGATCAACACGCCGAAAACGAACGCAGTAATGCCAATTCCTACCATCGTTCCCATTGCATAAAGAGAACTCGCTTTCTCGTCTGATGATGCAGTTCCTTTAAACGCATTTCTGAAAAGATAAATGGATGGATGGTTTGTCTGTGGAGTGACCTAGGAGGCTCTATAATTAGATGGATTGTATGTAAAGCGACTTTTTTTTTTGGTGCTCTGAAAATGGATGTATTGTATGTGGAGTGACTTGAGGCTCTATAAATGGACGGATGGTATGTGGAGTGACCTGAGGCTCTAAAAATAGATGGATTGTATGTGGAGTGACCTGAGGCTCTAAAAATGGATGGATGGTATGTGGAGTGACCTGCTGCTTTAAAAAATTATGAATTGTATGTGGAGTGACCTGAGGCTCTAAAAATGGATGGATTGTATGTGGAGTGACCTGATGCTCTAAAAATGGATGGACTGTATGTAGAGTGACTTGAGGCTCTAAAAATGGATGGATTATATGTGGAGTGACCTGATGCTCTAAAAATTTATAGATTATATGTGGAGTGACCTGATGCTCTAAAAATGAATGGACTGTATGTAGAGTGACATGATGCTCTAAAAATGGATATACTTTATGTGGAGTAACATGAGGCTCTAAAAATGGATGGATTGTATGTGGATGTTCTCAAACTATCTTTTCTATGTTCTTACTCAGTTAAATCGGTATATAATTAAAAAAAAAATATCGAGTAGGGCTATTCCCCTAAAAAATCTAATGTTTTACTTATTTCGTAAAAATTGTATCTTCAAAATGGCTGGATTAAACCCAAACTGAACCCAAAACTAAACATTTAAGTTTGGCAACTTACGGTGAAGGCTTTAGTGTTGTAGTTGTTATGTTTTGAGTTTCATTGTTGATCGTCGTATCTTCGGGTTTATTCGTTGCAGATTTTACGGTAGCTTCAGTTTGGATTTTCATAGTAGTCGTTTCGGCAGTATTTTGGGGTTTCGTGGTGGTAGATTCCTTGGTGGGTTTGGTGGTAGGTTCTGGAATAGTCTGTTTTGCGACTGCATCAGCCTCAGTTAAGAATCGCCTGTGTAAAGAAAGTATTGAAAACGTATTAATAAAAAGGGTTGATACATATACTCCTCCATTTTTAAATTTATAATTAAATGAAAGGAGTGAGTAATAAATAATTAAAGACCGTAGAAAAAAAATACAAATCATTATACTAAAAATGGTTTTTATACTTTAGTATACAAGACTTTTCGGCAGTTTGGTTTTTAGACGTGATGGTTATCAATGTCAGAAAGCAATAATATAAAAAAGAGTTAAATCACTATCAAGGCAATCAAGATCCTGATTATCTTAAAATTACGATTTTTGTATACGGTTAATGGCTATTAGAATACCCATAGCACCTGATTCATTTTCGCCTAAAAATAATTAAGGATATAGGGCCTTCACACAGGGCGTCAATAAATTTAAATCCTGAAAGATTACTACCGCATTCAAAGTCATTTATTACCATTTATAGATCACTAGCATATGGCGGCGGCTTCACCCGCGTGAAAAGTGTTTTCTTATCCCAAGGGACAATTTTTATGATGGATTCCCAACTATATTGGGTTCGGCTTCCAGTCTTACCGGATTTAACTATTCCAGACTATACTCTATATATGTACTAAATTTTGTCCAGATTTGTTCAGCCCTTTAGGCGTGATTGAGTAACAAACATCCATCCATCCATCCTCACATACTTTCACGTTTATAATAGTAGTAGGATAAGTAAAATTAAATCAATTCCATTTTTATTCTTACCTTCTTACTAATAAACACGGAATAAAGTTATATCAGGAATAACAAAGGAATAACCATACATTTTCATAGGTTTATACTTGGTATAACTTTATTCTGTGTTTATTAGTAAGAGGTTTATATAACTATAATTTTAAACCATAAAAATAATAAAAGTACTCACAAATACGCTTCGCACATACTGGTTTCGTCCAATCTGAAACAATTATGTCATATTAATAAACATGTAGTAGCACTGTCAATCCTTCCAAGAAACTTAATTTCATTAGACTTGTTTATATTTTGTTGTGCAAATGATTTAAATGCTGATTTAAATGAGTCTTTAAAAAAGCTTTTTATCTGGAAGGTTAAAGTTAAATGTAATATCCCTTATCAATACACATCCAATGAGCCCACCACGATGGTGCTATCTTTTAAGTTGTGCAGTTGCTATGGCCACCTGCCAGCTCCATCATGAGACCAGCTCCATAGCACCATATTATTTCAATATTTACAAAGTTACGTAATTACGCCAAGTTTCAGCTTAAGGAACAGCTGGTGATGGAAAACTAGATTACTAGTTGCCAGCCATACATACGAAAGAAAGGTATGAAAAAAACAAGAGTGAGGACAAACTAGCGTGTCTTATCAGATTCATAAGTAACTCCGCTTTGTGCAACACGATCGTTGAGAAATGAGGATTTAAGAACAAAATTACGCGATTTTGGCTACACCTTTTGTCAACAATTCCAATGGACAAAAGATACTCACGTTTGGTTACCTTCCAAAGCAGGTTTGTTTTTGCACGTCTTCTGAAAATAGCACAATGGTATGAAATGTTAGTTCAAATATACTTTATTAATATCAAAATATTTTCGTCAACAAATTTTTTTAGAGGAATAGTGTATTATTCATAAATTAAATATTCTCACCGTTAATTCTCCCATGCTTACGCTGAAAATAAAAATACTGAATTAAAATGTGAAGCGTCTAACGGTTATTTAATAGATTCATGATAAAATACAGATCAAATTAGAATAATAAAAAAACAACTTACTTGGAACACCCACAGATTTTGTTAATATAATTTAACCTGAAACAGAGTTAATTATATTATAACGTGGCAAGCAAAAAAAAATCGAACAAATAAAATCCAAACCCGCGTTTGCTTAGATTTTTTGTAGGAAAAGTACTATGTAGTTCAGAGGCCCTAGACAAGTGCCATTTTATCATCGTATGAGTATCGATAGCTATTGTCAAAAAGGCAAAATTGTATGGGATTAATAAGCGATATAAAAAAATCACGTGATCAATCCCTAACATTTTGACATTTCAACTATCGCCTTCGCTGACATCGAATACCACTTGTCTAGAGCCTCAGGTATGGCGAACTAACGACACGTTTACACGGTGGCATGCAACAAAATAATTCGAGCACGCTGTATTATCGACTGTCAAATTACTCCAGTTCAGCTTGCATTCTACTTGATGTAACAAAGTGTGAGCTTATTCATCATCACCATCAGCCTACAGCAGGTCACTGCTGGATATGAGTCTCTACAAATGCTCGCCATTTGTTTCGATATTCGACAACTCTCATCCAGCTGCTACCAACCATCATGCGAAGATCGTCACTCTACCTAGCCTGAGGGCATCCTAACCATAGATTTTACGGCTAATATGGCAGACCCATCGCCATTTCAGCTTGCTTATTCTGTGAGCTATTTCATATCTTACCTTTTCTCTTATTATTATTTTATTCAAGCTTCTTTGATGATTTATTAAAAACGAAAAATAGCACGGTCACCAAGCACAATCCGAAAAATAAACTAAAATCTGTTGTTAGTACTTATATTAAACATAAAATAATGCTAGTAATTTTATAGCGATATCAGTGTTACATTTTCCCTTTTCATATTTAGTGTTATCAAGTTTTCAATATATATCAAGGTTTTAATTACAACTAGTACAAAATAGGTGTTCTTACACTGGATCCAAATCCCGCCCAGACACACAGTGATCCGGGTCATTTATACAAAACAACTGAAAAAAGACACAGTTCTGTATTAATCATTCAGTATTTTTAAGTCATTACGAATAAACAAAAAATCGGCAAGTGTTAGAACTAAAAATTTTAAGACATGTGACATCCACCAACGCGCAAAGTCCGCGTGATAGATTAAGACCCATTACTTCTCTCACAGAGAGGATGCCTGTGCCTCAGCAGTGGGCACTTTAAAAGGCTTATACTTATGAAGAAGCGAAACAGTGCATTCAGTCAGCGATAACGGTTGTTATTTAGAATAATTTATACACAGCCACATGTTATGATTTTTATTATTTTCTTTGAGATTCAAATAACTAAAGTTAACCATGAAATGAAACGTTAAATTCATTAGTAGAAGGGAACGTAAAGATGAGTGAATTAGGTGGGAGTTAGACGAAGACATTAAGAAGAAAAATTATGTAATTTATGTTTAACGAGCCAAGATACTCGTAAACGAAGTATCCTCAAGAAGTGTTTCTCTCATCACGCCCCTCTCTTACAGATATGTCGATTTATGTGGCAATAAATGATTTTTCTTTCTTTCTTTGCAAAGTGATCTAAACATTTTGGCTTTTCAGTCAGGCAGTCTCTTTGTCTGGCTAGAGTCATGATTACTGTCATCTTCCTGCTCTTATCCCATGTTACGTGGGATCGGTGTAACAAATTATCCTCTTCTATACCGTCCTATCCCCCGTCACGCTATCACTGACTCCCTTTTCTTTTATCACTCCTCACACAGTCTATCCAACTTTTCTTTGGCCATCCTCTCCCTCTCCGCGTCTATCCACATTTATATTCATAACTCTTTTAGTAACATGCGTTTTATCCCTTCTAATTACATCACCATGCCACGACAAAAAGTTTCCTGGTATGGTCATGTCATATCATGTCATTATACTTAGTCTAGCTGGAGTCTAAGCTCAAAATATTAGTTGACATGGCCACTGCATAGAAATTAAGAGTACTATACGAAACAAAAATTATTATTTCTTAAATTCATAGTTTCAAATAACTGCACTCTATAATTTGCTTAAAAATGAGTTTAATTCTTGAATATCTTAAAACAATAATTTGGCCGTTAATTTCGGTGCGCTATATTGTAAAGGTACAGTCTAGTCGTTTATACTTTCTTAAGTTTTCGAATTCTTTCCTATATCAAGTTAGGGACACTAGTCACTACCTTTTGACGCTACGTTACTGAGCAGACTGCTGCATCAGAGACAGCAGACTGCTCTCTGTGAGAGAGGCTCGGGGCCTTAATCCACCACGAATTCTTGTCTTCGATTTTTTGTTTCTATCGACGTTTTTTACCAAAGTCTATAATATTATAGATGATAACAAACTAAAACCTTTTTAATCGACTATCCAGTTTATAAAAAAACAACCAATGGCATTCTGAGACATTATCATTATGTCAACACTGGTCGGTAGAGTAGTCAACTAGATTATATTTATGCATGAAACTTGAACCCATTTTTACCGGGGATGTTCCTTGGTATTATCCAGTATAATTTTGTATTATAGAAAATAATACTTACAGTTGCCAAATCTGGTTTTTTCTTTCCATCATCAGGAAGTGGTACAGTTTTAGATAAATTTGCTTTCATCTTTTCATCATTTGGAAGTGGTACAAGTTTAGGTAATTCTCTGTAAATAGAGAAAAAGTGTGAAAACGTTTCTTAAATTGAATTTGATTGGAAACAAATTACCTAATATTGTAAAATACTTACTCCCACTCATATTCTTTGCAAGTCTCATTAAAAATGTCGTTCCTGTAACAAAATATATCTTTGTATTTTATCTTTGTAAGTTTTTTGCTCAGCACCCATGACATAAATAACACATTCCATATCATCACGCCTGTCTAACTCTTCGAAGAGTTAGGCAAAAGTGCAGCTATAGTACACCCTCATTACGCCAGTTATGTTTAAGTCGCATGCAATCATTATCATAGCTTAGCCTTTTCCCAATTGTTGTTGGGGTCGGCTTCCAGTCTTAACGGATTCAATTAGGTTTAAGTCACATACAATAGAGGTCGTTAATAAATTATGTAAAATTTAAATTAATATTCGAACTACATTTATAAATAATATCCTATAGTGATTCCTAGAGTTTAAGGAAAAGCTTATTCACAAAAAAAAAAAAAAAAACTTGTAAGTTTTGGTAGGCACCGTAAATTACCTACCATGAAAATCATTTAATAATTAAGTACATCTAATGACGATTCCAATAATCTCAAACACCCTACCCTAGGATACTTTGTTTTATTTCGGAGTTCCAGTGCCTACCTGCCGGCTTTATCATCAGATCAGTTCGATGGTACCATTTTCATAAGTATAAATTATTTATAAGTATTGACTTCATCATAGTCGGGAATATTGTGCATTCAACTATTCGAGATATCTTATACCCGTGACATACTTATCACTAAGTAGTTCCAGTAACCCTCAATGGTCTTCTTCATCAGCTCCACTTCACCAAATAATCCTTTATGAGAGCAAATGCTTGTGTTGTTTATGAAAATACCAAAATCACTATAAGTATGCCAAATCGCTATATAGTATGAGGAGTTCCCCGATTTCTCCAGGATCTCATTATTATATCCTGACCTGATCACCTGGGAAGTATACCATTTCAAACAAAAGATAGAATTTTTCTAATTGGTCTAGGAGTCTTCTGAGTAATCGGGTAACTTAAGTACATACATTTGAAAAAAAAAGATTTCGACGAATTGAGATCCTCTTCCTTTTTTTGGAGTCGGACAAAAAGTGCAATATTAGTTATTTGTCTTGCTGAAACACACCACAATACGGTCTAGTAATATTAAATAAAAAATAATAAATTGGTACTCACACTAAAGGTGAAGTTTTGTTGTTCTCTATGATTTCGTTTGAAATTTCACAGGACAGAGTGATGTTCATCTTACTAAAAATAAAAATGGACACATTAGAAGATAGGTAGAACCAAAATTGCATGATATTAACAAACATAACTTGTTGCTGTATAAAAGGACACTGGACTTAGGTAATAGATGTGAATGAACCGTTTAACGCAGTAGTTCAAACACTTAATTTTAATCGGCCCAATCGGGTTCCTATTACAAAATTAAACCCACATATAATTTGCAAAGACCCTAGTTTTCGGGAGTGAAAAATCAATCTAGCTGGGTCTCAAATCTGGGCAAATTCGTTGAAAAAAATGTTTTCTCTATTTTCACCCGAGAAGAGCTCGGTCACCCAGGTACTTTGGCATTAATGAAGGGTTTGACACGTTTTTAGCTCCAAGTACTCAATTCGGAAGCCGGTCCTAATTAAGTGTGCGCTCATTTTAAAATTATACTTACACAACACAACGACAGCCCATATAGTCAATACCTACTGTGTGCGGCGGTGTGGTAAGGAAAAATAGTTTCGTTTAGAGGGGAATACTTTGTTAGATTGAGATACCTAATAAGGCCCGATTTTTCAACAATCTGATAACTTTTAACTGAGGAATATAAATGGCGATTTGACAGGTATGGAAAATATATCAAACAGTCATTTTTATTTCTCAGTTAAAACTTATCAGACTATTGAAAAATCGGCATTAAGTGAGTGAAACAGCTCTCGTTAGTTATCTTAATAACGAACAACCACTACTCGTATTAACCGATTCATTTAAAAAACACCCAACATACCATCAGGGTGCACATATATTATAGAATACCCACATTTCTAAAGAAAAAAAATGAAAGAGGTCTGTTTTAAATACGATTATTTTACACCAGCTTCTGGCAGCGGCTACGTCCGCGTGAATGTCGTAAATTATTCCAAGGGAACATATTCCCGGGATAAAAAGGTATCCTATATCCTATTCCAGACTATAATCTATCTGTTTGCCAAATTTAATCCAGATCCGTTCTGTAGTTTTTGCGTGAAAGAGTAACAAACTTTCACCTTTATAATATTAGTGTGGAAGTAGTGGCGATAAGAAGCTTATTAAAGTTTAAGTTATTATACTTACATTGTTTTTGGACCTCCTGTTAATTTTTTTGGCAGAATTTTACAATGGTCTTCATATTTAAAAAACCTGAAATATATAATGTTTCTGTAAGTATAATTCTTAAAATGGCCGAATTTAGGCTCTAGAGCTTAGACATATGTAATTCTATCAACAAACCCGTCGCAATTAAAGTAAAATTCCAAAAACGTAATGAGGAGGTCACGTGATCAAACCCATAGATTTTTGGCATTTTTAACCCCCGGACGGAAAAAGAGGAGTGTTATAAGTTTGACGTGGGTGTCTGTGTCTGTCTGCGCCATCATAGCTCCTGAAGGGATGAACTGATTTTGATTTAGTTTTTTTTTTGTATAAAAGGTGATTTTGTCGAGAGTGTTCTTAGCTATGTTTGAATAAAGTCGGTTAAGCTGTTTAAAAGTAATGGGTGTTTTACTGTTTGGATCGGGGTGTTTTCGCTAGATATCGTATCATAATTACGTGTTCAATAGATTGCCGATCGAAGCGTATCTACTATGTACTAGATAAATTATGTAGCATGAAATAAAAATGTGTCGGGGTTTTTTTTTAATTTTGAACCTTTACTTGTACTAATCGCTATCGCGACGCGTTCGTTGATAAAATGTCTCGGTTGGTTACAATAAATATAAAATATTGGGTCCTTACGATCTATGAATCTGGGTCTCTTTTTGAACTGTGGGTAACTATGGCTTGACTGGAAATTGTCAGTTCAAACATACTTCAGATTTTAGGTAAATCAAAAATATTTATATCAACTTAACCATTTAAAGGTAGTTTTGAATTGTCAAACAAAAAAATACTCTAGTTGCAACATTCGCAAGCGTCAGCAGGTCTCTATGCAGAAGAATGTGCAAGAAACTCCAAGACACTCTTTTTCATTTGTTTCAAAAGTATTTGCTTACATCCATCTTGTAGAAAAATTACATATAATATGTGAGAACGATGTAAATATACGTGCGCGTAAAAGCGTCTAGGGTAAAACCAACAATTCAAAAATACAATAAGTAATTAAAAACAGGCCGAGGCAGCTAAGTCATGACCAATCCCAACTAGTGGCTTCCGTTCACGAACAAGACGCATGGATTGGCACCACTCAGCTCAACCATTATGAAGGGAACCGAATGATCCAACACATGTCCCATATGGCATGTTATTCCATTTGAAAAATGTGTTATTCATTTGTTTTTTATTTCGGTAATATCGCCATATTTGTATTCAAAAACTAAAGGCCCACTTGCGCGATCCCGGGTTATCTTACTAATTTTGAGTTAGTAGCTAATCCAGACCAAGTTTGTAAGACATAGATATTGTAAATTTAACCTCGTGTTGTAAACTAACTCTGAATTAAGTTTTTGGTGCAAGTGGACCTAAGAAAGTGTGTAGTTCCAACGTCTTATATTTTATTATTTAAGCGTTGGAGACATATTGTTTCCACGTTAGAACGCATACGAATTTCCTTAGATTTCATACAGAAATGGTAAAAAGGGCCGCAATTTAAAAAAAACTAAACCCAAAGATACAAAATAAAATGAATAACTGTTTTTCAAAAAGAAATAGCATCGCTTAAATAAAAGTTTATTCGAACTTAAAATTCCAAGTCAATCCTAAATTGTCGCAGTTCGAAGTGACTAGTTTAAAAAATCCACAATTTCATAAGTTTTGACCTAAAATATTGTATACATTCTAGCGATCATTCAACTGTCTTTATCGAGATTAAAAGTTTACGTCGAAACTAGAGATATAGACTTTTTTTATTAGGACTAAAATTTTATAGACATTCCATAGTTTTTTTATGTAACTTATACTTGTTAAAGCAAAGGTGGTTCCGCACAGGGAGCATGACGTGAATAAAAACTATTCGTAATATCAAAAATCATGTTAAAAATAACTCACGTCATAGCCTTCCTTACTAACTTCATGGTACTTTCGTTGCACTGAAAACAAAAGACGAATCTTAATTATTATTTTTCTAGCTTCTGGAAAAGGGGGAAAGTAGGGAATCATCCGAAGGGAACATTTTCCCGAGAAAAAGGGTACCTTTGTACTATTCCAGTGATGTTTGTTTTATGTTTCTTCTGTTAATTTAGAAAACACGATTATAAGATGAATAAACTGCGTTTTGATAAAAAAGGATACTAGGTTATTCTATATTTCACTAGTGACCCGCCTCGGCTTCGCAAGGGACGGATTATATACAATCACATTCCTCGGTTATTGCTCTTTCTATTAGTGACAACCGCATTAAAATCCGTTGCGTGGTTTAGGAGGAGTTAGCGGATATACAGACAGACGCGGAAAGCGACTTTGTTTAATACTTGTTAATTTTGGTGAAGGTTCAAATCACAGAAGTTTAAATATGTGCACTGCACTGTTATCTCGTTAAGTTGAACATTCAAAGATATGGTCAACTTAACGCGTTATATTTCATAAAATGGCTGACCACAGGCCACTACTACGGGCCATGGCTGACTCAACAATCAGTTTACGACAGAGATACTTTAATTGTCATAATATCACGCCTATATTCCCCGAATAGATGAGACAGAGGTGTCCTATGTAATAGGGAATGAGCCTATTTACATCAACCATGCACAAATCCAGTCACCGGGCTACTGCTACTGAGAAAATCCAGATGGAAAAACCCAATAACATTTTGCCTGACCCGGGCATCGAATCCTCGACCTCGTGCTCAGCGGTAGCACTTGCAACCTCTAGATCAACGAGGCAGTCTCAGATACTTTAATGACAGATACCCCTCAGTAGCCAATTTTAAAATGAGAATCACGTCTAAACGGCTAGTCGTAATTTATTGCAAAAAAAATATATGTTACATAAGACCATTTTTCTAATAATTTGACCTAAGAAAATTTTGAGTTTTATTCGTATAACATAGAGTAATTAATTTGCAAAGTTATGTCTAACACGGACAAAAACACGACAACTGCACCAAAACCGCCACGCGTATTTTAATGAAATTACACCATCTCAAAGTAAATTTAATTACTCATTTTAATTTAAGTTTTTTTTTTCAAAGTCATTGATTAATATGGAAAGTACAAAAAACTAATGAATTTTGGGTCGCGCGGGTGTGAAGAGAGTGCGCGTTTTGTTCCCTCAAGGTCGTTGGCGACTGTTGTCGTCTTAAACAGTCTACCTGATGTGATGCGTAAGTAGGCTCTTGGCAGAGTGACAAACTGTCAGCGATTTTGACTTTCAAAAGGTTTAAAATGTGAGAGTCGGAATGGAGTACATGACAATCACAAAATTTTTGATTTATCGACAATCGTTGTTACAGAAATCCACTTTATCGAGAGCCTTCCATGTCAAATAAATACATAAAAAAGCAATTGAATACATAAAAAAAGAAAATATAGTAATGAGGTACTTTGAATACTTACCGTAGAGTTGTCTTTAAGTGTAGAGCTGAAAAAAATAAACTTCATTTAATTCTTATTAATTTGTCTATATATATAAAAGAAAGTCGTGTTAGTTACACTATTTATTTATAACTCAAGAACGGCTGAATCGATTTGGCTGAAAATTGGTGGGGAAATAGCTTAGAACCAGGAGACGGACATAGGATAATAGGGTAGGGTCCCTTAGGCAGGGTAGTGTAGGGTAGTGTAGTGTAGGGTCGGGTAGGTTAGGGTAGGGTAGGGTAGTGTAGGGTAGTGTAGTGTAGGGTCGGGTAGGTTAGGGTAGGGTAGGGTAGTGTAGGGTAGTGTAGGGTAGTGTAGGGTAGGGTAGTGTAGGGTCGGGTAGGGTCGGGTAGGGTAGGGTAGTGTAGGGTAGGGTAGTGTAGGGTAGGGTAGGGTAGGTAGTGTAAGGTAGGGTAGGTAGGGTAAATATAAATAAATGTTTGGTCTTTTTAAGGCAAAACAAAGTTTGCCGGGTCAGCTAGTACAATATAAAGAAAAGTTATAAGTTAAATTTCTTATGCTTTAAGATGATTCAGGTACAGTCGACACACCATATACATAATTTTATGTATTTAATATATCAATTGTACAGTTAATTGTACAATATCCATCATGCATGATTCCTATAAGTACGCACTTATTAATAACCTAAATAATTGAACGCATATTGTGAACATATATTAAACCTGTGACTTACTTTGAACATGTGCAAATTAGACTAATGATGCCTGGAAGTTCGTTCATTGTATTGTTTCTGCAAAAGAAAATAAAATATAACAGTCAAATTTTAAATACACTGCAAATAAGTTTGGGATTCTTGTAAGTTTTTTTATTAGGTATCCGCATTTTTTTTTCAAAAGGACAATAAATTTTTATTCATCATTATCGAACTGTTCAGTACCGTACATTTTCAATTGAATTTACATATTTCTATAAAATTGCTACAGAGGGGGGAGACAAAACATTGGATCACAACATTAGGCGCATTAAATGCATAATCAGCTCGGAACCCGATCGCCGTCACTTCACCTCCTCGCCTGAGGGCCTATTGGGCGAAAAAAAGGCAATAATTTATGATATGCGCTACCAAAATGTCCCGGGGTCACAACAGACTATGCCAATTATTATCGCTGATTTAATATTTGTAGTGCCCCTGGTGTGAACCTAACCTGTATGAATTGAAGCGGATCAAGTACAACCACGTGGCTGCCGTGGGCCAGCTTGAAGACGGTTTGTAACGAGATGCTCAAATGTTTTACACAATGAACATTATTGATTCAATAGGGATGATGACTGAAAAATCTATTTATTCCGTCAGATAGATTACTTAATTAATATTGGAAACGTATTTTTTTGGTTTGTCACGTTAACAAAAAATTACGACTATACAGTGCGTTGAAATTTCCACTGACGTCACGGCTTGGTACCAAGCCCGATCTTTGATGGGTTTTATCTTGGTATTTTTTTTACTGATTTGATAGGTAAAGCAAAAAATAAGTGTCTAATATTTTTTGATAGTTTAACTGACGGACTAAATTGAATTTCCTTTTTCACACCCCGTGATCATCCCTAACGAAGTTGGCGTGGGGTGCACAAAAAGGCTTGGACCTTTGACCAAAACGCCTCCTACAAGCCTTAGGTTGCTCTCACAGAGACGACTGAACAGTCGGTCGACCAGTGCAAGCTTCCAATGCCGCTCGAAGCCAAACTCAGTCGAGTTCGGCTAAATAATGCAGAAAACTCAGTAAACTATGTTAACCCTTAATCGGTTGTGACGCAATAGGGCAGTGATATTGAAGTTTTTGTTTAAATGAAGTTATGAGTATCCTAATTAACCCAAATGTAGCAAAATATCCCAAAATACATAATTGCAATTTTGATTTTTTTTGGTGGTCAATATGTTGCCATTGTCCGGTAACAGATTTGATTAAGTGGCATATATATAACCATTGTCCGTTTGGAACTAATAATCGATATTCTCCTCGTCATGCTCACATTGTCCCACTGCTGGGCCATAGTCATCCTCTCTGTTGGGCAATTCTTTAGGGTCCTAAAATAAATAAAACCACAAATTTCTAACAAGCATTTTATTCACTTTCCTCATTGTTGCATATTTTTAGAAAAAATATCATCCAATACCTCTTCAATTTCACCTGAAACAACCTCAGTGGACTCGAGAAAGGTTTCAGCTTCTTCTTCCATTCCACCCTCAAACGACCTTTCCAATTGACAGTCAATGATGTCGTTATCAGATAAATTTACGCACGTTTTTGAAGGAGGGTGACAAAAATCACCCATTTCGTCCTCCGAGTTGCTTGCAGAATCGTTCTCCAAGATGTTTTGGAGATCTCTGTCGCTCAAACGTTTTCGTGAAGACATCTTGGTTGGTCACCTGCAAGAATTATTTATAAAAATGTAACTACGAACACAAAACCAAGGTATTGTTTTCAGCACCTTTTGAGGTGGTAAATGTTATGAACGGACAATGGTCATATATTAGCCACATACTTTGAAATCATTTTTATAAAAAAAACCTAACATAATATGGCATAATTTTGCATTCCACAGTATATTATGTAATATTATTCACAAAACAATCAAAATAATATACTTACCGGAATTTTTGTAGAAGTACATAAATATTTTATACTTTTGTCCCGCTAAAAGTACTTCTCAGTATTCAAATTTGGCGCGCGTTGAATGTAAACTTTTTTATCAGCTAAACGTCATAACATTATCAAACAATAATGTCAAAATAGTCAGTGACATCCATCAAAGTTTTAAAATAAAAAAAATACGAAAAGGATGCGTTCAGATTTATTATTTTTTTTCAACAATAAACTGGTGAGGTGGAAGTGGCATATAATTTACCATTGTTTGATTAAGGGTTAATATGAACACCTACTCATATAAAGGTCAAACTGAGTGGACTCAATATTTTTTGATAATTTAACTGACGGACTAAATTGAATTTACTTTTTCACATCCCGTTATCATTCCTAACGACGTTGGCGCGGCGTGCACAAAAAGGCTAGGACCTTTGGCCAAACCGCCTCCTACAAGCCTTAGGTTGCTCTCACAGAGACGATTGAACAGTCGGTCGACCAGTGCAAGCTTCCAATGCCGCTCGCAGCCAAACTCAGTCGAGTTCGGCTAAATAATGCAGAAAACTCAGTGAACTATGTTAATATCAACACCTACTCATATAAAGCTCAAACTGAGTGGACTCGTACGAGGCCAGTCGGCTACGAGAGTCTGATCGTGTCAACGCAGCTTAAGAACCGAGTCGTCACCAGGCGACTAGGCGTTTCTTCATTTCTTTTTTAAAAACTTTGCCTCACTCAAGCAATTTATTCCTATATCTGGATGCTTTTACAAACATTTAAACTCACATATATAAGACACCCAGAGCCGGAACAACTATCTGAAGGCCTTATAAATATTTGTTCCGTGCGGGAATCGAACACGCGACAAGCAGCTCAGCAGCCGATCGCTCAATCACTACACTCATCACTCCACCAACCGTCTTTTACACTGGGTTGTTGGAGAACGTCGATCCAGTGTAAGTTAGTCTTTCGGCGAGGCCAGCTTATCTAGAGGCGAGGTGATGGCTACGATTCAGACGCACTGTGCTTTGCAGTTTGGCGTATCATAGCTAAAATACTGCACACCTATTGTTGAGGTGACGCCGATCCAAAGCAAAATTTATTTTAATATAAAATTTTAACTTACAGCTTTTTCTCAACTTCAATTCTGTCGTTTGAATTCTCCGCCAGTGCATTTACTACCTGAAATAAAATAATACAAAATTAAATTATGCAACCCGTTCTTTGTTGCTTTTTTAGGATACTGTCTAATTCTCCTGCGAAATAAACTGGTTGTCTTCAGAATATTCAGGCCGAGAGTAATTAACGGTAATTCATTCTCTAGGTGTAGCTGACCCTAAAACTTAAAGTAGGAAAAATATATTTTTATAAAGGTAATTTGGGAACCGTCACATTTTTTGTTATCATATTTTAAAATTAATTTTTAAATAAAGAGACCAGCCGATACGAATTATAAAATATTAAAAAGGCACTTACCAGTATAGAAAATAATAAAATATTAAACAAATACATTTTCAAGAAATTCTGTACAGCAACGTAAGTATGTATTTGGTGGAGTATCAAAACGAAATGGAGTCAACAGTAGCACCTTATCGTATATATAGGTTAATATTTAACCAAGTTGGGCTCTTGAAAATAATGCCGATTAGCAACAAGAAACCCCAGGTTTTCCTGGTTCCGTTATTGATTGTATTATGTGTAGTGACTAGCGAACCATTTACTTGATATCGTTAAGGGAAAATTAATCCACTAAAACTTGTATTTAGACATAGGAGTTTTGGGGTTCCACAGACGTTCATGAAAGCAATCCGTGTTCATAAAAAAACCGGCCAAGTGCGAGTCGGACTCGCGCACGAAGGGTTCCGTACTTGGTAAATTGCGGTTTACAATATATGTATTAAAAAAAAACTACTGACTAGATCTCGTTCAAACCAATTTTCGCTGCTAGTTTACATAGTAATGTACATCATATATTTTTTTCAGTTTTATCATTCTCTTATTTTAGAAGTTACAGGGGGGGGGACACACATTTTACCACTTTGGAAGAGTCTCTCGCGCAAACTATTCAGTTTAGAAAAAAATGATATTAGAAACCTCTATATCATTTTTGAAGACCTATCCATAGATACCCCACACGTATGGGTTTGATGAAAAAAAATATTTTTGGTTTTAGTTTTAAGTATGGGAACCCCCAAAATTTATTGTTTTATTTTTATTTTTGTGTGAAAATCTTAATGCGGTTCACAGAATACATCTACTTACCAAGTTTCAGCAGCATAGTTCTTATAGTTTCGGAAAAAAGTGGCTGTGACATACGGACGGACAGACAGACAGACAGACAGACAGACAGACAGACAGACAGACATGACGAATCTATAAGGGTTCCGTTTTTTGCCATTTGGCTACGGAACCCTAAAAAACGACAAAGCGCGAGTCGAACTCACGCACCGAGGGTTCCTACGTTACTACATTCACCAAAATAATTAGATGACATTACTGAAGTTTATAAACAACTTTGCGGTAGATTAATGGGTGCATCCTTTGATCGCATTGAAATAGAATTTGATTTTTACACAGCTCCAAGTGATTGCAGACTTAGGTCTTAGGTCTGCAATTCCCTGGAGCTGTGAAAAAATATATCAAAATATATTATAATATTAATTTCAATTTAATATCTGCACGTGTTCCTGATTGAATTTGTAAACTTAAAGCGAACTATTGCACATTGGCTCCATCCTTCAGCGCGTTCCCTGGCGCATAGGCTTCCCCCAGGCTCCTTATCTTGTCATCGTCTTGCGTAGCTCTGACCCACAGGGCACAAGCTATCTCCACTATATCATCATCCCAGCATTCGCGTTGTCTAACTCTACTTCCCTTTGTCCATCTCTAAATTGCCATTCCGTAATAGCCTTAGACCACTTAATTTTCTTTCGCGGAGCTTATACCAGCATTTTCTTTCGTGGAGCTTATACCAGCCCATCTCAATTTCATTATTTTTGTATGAAAGGTAGGTAATTCAGTTTGGTTATCTTCCTCAGATATTTAGCTCTCTTATTATCCCTTCTCCTGAAGTTTAAAATGATCCATGCCGCTCTGAAAATAAGTAATTTTTTAAGGGTTTAATGACTACAGTTCATGATTACATGATTTACGGTTTTCAGTTTTTTTTTGCTTTACTTGTGCTATAAGACATTGCTTCTTGCCAAATTCCATTATTCTAGGTCAAAAGGTAGTATTTTATAGGTTTTGATTCCCTTGCGATCCTTCAAATATGTGACATAAACGCCCGTATATTTTGATAGCGTCGATTTGGCAGTTGTTTTTTTTTTCAACTATTTGGGATTGTAGACCTGAGTATATCATATTAATTTCAACTTGATCCCTCCAGACATCCCAGAGAATAAGGTCTTGACAAACGGACAGAAAGCGAAGTGATACTATAAGGGGTTGCTTTTTTCCTTTTAAGGAACGGAACCCTAAAAACTATCATGTTTCCTAGTTTAATTTTGGCTGTAAGTAATATATTAATTTTACTGATGCAATAAACAAATAAATACAACAATTATAAAGTTGGGAAGTGCACTTGCGCTAGCTGGCCTGTACGACGCACGTCAAGAGTATTGTGATGTTCTTGTTCGCTCAGTGTATGAAGCCGATGTTCTGTATTATGTGACGGACCCGCCGCATAAGTCGAACTCGCGCTCGACCCGTATTAACACACTCTAGATGGTTTACATCTTTTTCCTCCACATCTTATCGGCGATTTATTGAATTTATTTTCCATAAATTTGCTCTAATGAGGTATTGATATCGATGTTGGCACGGCGCTCAATAACGGTTATAAATTATTTTCATATAATATTATCATCAGTTAGCGTTTCTATTGGACATTATTCTTTAACTGCCTCGTTGGTCTCGCGGTCCATGAGGTTCGAATTGTATGTAACCCTTTACTCAGCAAATCAACCAAAATAGTATCTTTGAATCTTGTTCTTTGTAGTCGAATGGAACGAAATAGACCTCGTCCGAATAGCGCTTTTGGTGGTTGCGTTTTTTGTGTTAGATGTCGAATAGACACCTTCTTAAAAGCGCTTAGTATCGCTAGCTTACGCCAAACCTGAAAAACTAACTTACTATAATACTCACAACGGATCTTTGTGGCTCTGAAGTTGGCTCTGTCAACTATTGCGCACGAAACAGATTAACTGCATAGAGTAAGCGAGATAGGATGATGCGACAAACGTATGCGAGTGAAAGAGACAGTTATACAATGCTATGTTCACTTTCAATATTGACATGAAAATAGCTAGTGCGCAGCCTCTTGCAGCCAATTCAGAGCCACAAAGATCCATTGTGAGTATTATAACTTGAAAAATAAACTGTTGGTCCTGGCTGTCACTCGTAATAATTGTATAGACATTCATTAAGTGTAGACAGAAGCCCAAAAGTCTCCCAATCAGTCTTGCCAAGGGGTAACGTGTTATTCAGTATCATAAAAAGGTCAGATAGGCAGTCGCAATTTGTAAAATATTGGTATTCAGCTCCGGTTAGACTGGAAGTTGACCAAAATAGTTGAAAAGTCTCGACAGATATGTTGCAGTTTATATAATTGGGCCATTTCATTGCTGCCGACCTTAAAGACGATAGTGATGTTGAACGGGAACGCAGGGCATTGGCGGTACGGGTGAACATGTTAGTTCTCTAGATGTACAGCAGCAGTCAAACACACGCTTTTTAAAGCATACTGCACATCTCCGTACTCGAGCGCCCCATGGATCAGCTGTACTAAACGTAACGTCAATGCAATGCGTGTCCAATATAATAACGCCTTCAGGGCCACGTTACTGAAGTGGACAGAGATGTTCGCAAAAGCCCGAGTTGATAGCTTCTCAGCTGTCGTACGGAAGAAAAGTGTGTCTCTGCTTGCCAGATTGCGTGGTAGTGGCAACAGCCTCTTGAGGGTGATGGTTGACAAGCTTGATGAGAGTCCCATAATGGGACATCACATCAAAACAACACTATCTGTCGTAGTGTATAAGTGCTAACGTAAATCATATGATAAATTGTCACTAACATCCTAGTATGTAAGCACTAACATAGGCTATAAGATTTTATATTGTTAAACACCCTTTAAGTATTCTTATTTTGTCAGTGTGAATCTTTTGCTGTCTGAACATAAATAAATTATTATTATTATATTTCGTTTATTCAATTTGGTACATATTTCATATATACATTTTTAAATATTTCTTTATAAAAACAAATCATAAAAAAAAAAATATTATTATATGTATAATCTTGCTGCGCACGATGGGAGTGACGAAAGTAAACGGGTCGAGGACATTTACACAAACAAAAAATGAACAGGGATATTGTGTCTTAAAATGTAATGTTGCCGACATATCCGGAAGTAAAGGCCAAACTACGCAACACGACACTCTAGAATATCATATCCTAGGACATTGTGTGCTCAGGTCACCTGATCTCGTGACATCGTATGAAAAAAAAATGTTTATTTCAAAAGATAGCACACATACAAAATAATACATTGTGATACAATGGTGGAAATTATGTTATTGCAAACGAGCTGTCATTAACAAGCCCGAGCCGTAGGCGAGGGTTTTTAATGACACGAGTTTGCATTATCCTACACACCCGTGTATCACACGAAGATTTTCAATACAGTTTTGGCAAATAGTAAAAACAAATCAAAGAATTAAATTTCATTTGTCGTTAAAATAAAATTATCGTAACTCGCCATTTAACTTTCTCGAGATTTTTGGGGCAAAATTTCATCCTGCTCAGTTTTTGCCTCAGATAAAATATCGGGCAAAGTTAATTCTATTTCATCACTAGTACTTGAACTCAGTATAAAAAAACTATATATAGTATAAATCAACTTATCACACACCAAATTTTTTTTTTTTGCAACTGGATATTTTTTTTTTATAACGAAAATAGCCTATACAGCATATTCCATTTTTGATAAATGTCTATGTGAAAATAATTAAATTAAAACTGTTAATTAAATATTTTAAACAACCATCTAAAAGACTTTTGAGAATTCAATGCTAAGACGCAAATATAGGAGGAGAACCACCGGTACAGGTCACCATGTATTCCGGCGAGAAACAGCTTCTTCAGCAGCATACAATGATCAATACGATCGAAACACTTACTATAGACGGTATAAATCACGTCAACCTGTCGCTGTGCCATGCCGCCCGTAGTGAACTCTTGTGACAGAAGTAAGTTAGACGTGGTCGAGCGGTTCCTAACAAAACCGTGCTGTTCCTCACCAAGAATTGACCTAAAGGCCGCGTAGACATCGGTATAAACCATGCGTACAATTTTTTTAGAAAAAAGGCAAATTTTTGATATGGGCCGATAGTATTCAATATTAGCCTTATCGCCCTTTTTAAAGACGGGAGTGACGAAAGCAGACTTCCAAATCTTCGGAACTTTACCCTCGGAAAGAGAGCGCTTGAATAGAATATAAATGGGTTCAACAAGACTATCAGCACAAGCAACTATGAACACAGGTCAGGTCCACCTGATTTACTGAGGTCTAAAGATTTCAGCAGCTTCAGTATACGTGAGCGGTTTATGTCAACTGTGCTGATAGACATTTCAGTATTACTACATTGCTCATTAGAAGAACGCTCATCATCAGCCGTTGATTCAGGTTCTGAAAAGGTGGACTGGAAATAGGTAGCAAAGAGGTTGCTAATATCCTGTCCTGTATTCACAGAGGTCTCACGGTAGAACATCTCATTAGGAAACGAGCCAACCTTCTGTTTACTTTTAACGAACGTCCAGAAAGATTTAGGATTCTTTACAATAAAAATATTTGCCATATAATTGTCATAACAAGTTTTTTCCAGCTCATAAACTCTGGTACGCAGTAATGAAAACGAGTGATAATCTGACAAGTTACAAATCTTATATTTAATGTAAAACTTATGTTTTTCTCTAATAATTTTAATTAGTGCTGGACTATACCAAGGAGGATAAGAGGACTGTTTTACCCATTTTAAAGGTATGTGTCTATCCCTAAGCTCATATAGTTTACTATAAAAAATTGTGACAGCATCTTCCAAGCTCGTTGACTGTAACAACTGAGGCCAGTTAGTTAGATCAAGTTCAGATTTAATAGCATCATAATTTCCCTTCGCGAAGATATAACGTTGCTTAGGTTTGTCAACAAGTTTTTGAATTTCTATAAATTTAGTCTGAATAATTAAAGGCTGGTGATGAACATCAATAGGCAAAGCAAGTGGGTCCGTACATCCCGAGACAGTCACAGTGTCGTTACAGAATACAAGATCAAGTAATCTACAGTTAATGTTCCGCTCACCATTATACTGAGACAAGTTGAACGTTTTGTATTGCATCGATGAAATGAATCACATGCTGAGAGGAAATATTTTGCGGGTCAAAGTCAAAGTCAAATGTGTTTATTTCAAGTAGGCCATTATGTGGCACTTTTGAACGTTAAAATTTACATTTAATAAAAATTGATTCTACCGTGCATTCGGAAATGTAGGTTGTTATGGAGAAGAACGCACAAGAAACTCCATACTTACTCTTTTAAAAAAAAAGTTTTACACAATATTTATATAGGTACATACATTAATAAATTCGTATACGTGAGGACGATGTACCCAGCACTACTATACTACATATAGGTATGAGAGAATTACAAGCATTAACAGGTAAATTCCTTTACTTGATAAATAGGAACATGGTCCTCACGTACTTACAAATAGTGCAAACATAGGTACATTACCTAATTAAACAACAACAGAACAGAGTGCGAGTCAATTTTTTTAAACAAAAAAAGAAGAAAAAATAAAAATAAAGCGTTACTATAATTATGAATATAATACAAATTAATCATTTTGATTTTGTCCACACCAAAGATAGGCCTATGGAGCAGGACCAGCATGTTTCCAAGCATTCTTATCTTGAATATAATCATCTAATTTGTAATATGCTTGTTTACAAAGTGTGCTTTTAACTATTGTTTTAAATTTTCTTTCATTTAACTTTAATATCTCACAAGGTATTTTGTTATAGAATTTAACACAGTACCCCATGAAAGATGTGTGTACTTTAGCTAATCTATAAGATGGTTGATCTAACTTATCTTTATTTCTGGTATTACAATTGTGTCTATCACTAACTTTACTAAAGAGATTTAAATTTTTCCTTACATACATAATATTTTCATAAATGAATTGGCAAGAAACTGTCATAATATTAATCTTTTTAAATAGCTCCCTAAGAGATTCTCGGTGACTTAACTTATATATGGCTCTGACAGCTCTCTTTTGCAATATAAATATTGATTCAATGTCAGCCGCCCGACCCCACAGTAAAATACCGTATGACATAATGCTGTGAAAGTAACTAAAATAGACCAAACGCGCGGTTTCTACATCCGTTAACTGTCTTATCTTTCTAACAGCATAAGCGGCTGAGCTCAGCCGTCCTGCCAGAGATGTTATGTGAGGCCCCCATTGTAATTTGTCATCTAGAGTGATTCCTAGGAAAACTGTTTGATTTACATAGTCCAGCTTTTCTCCATTCAATATGATGTCACATTCGCTACTTCTAACATTCGGCAATGTGAATCTAATACATTTGTTTTTTTTATCATTTAGTACCAAATTGTTTGCCGTGAACCAAGTTTGGACCTGATGAATATACTTATTCACATCATCAAGATTTTGTGATCGTCGATCTATTTTAAATATCAAAGATGTGTCATCAGCAAATAACACGATCTTCGGTTGATTTTGTAATAATTGGGGCAAATCGTTAATGTAAACTAATAAGAGGAATGGACCCAATATAGAGCCTTGAGGAACGCCCATTGTCATTTCAGACCCTAGTGAGTTTACGCCGTTTACCTGAACTTTAAGTTGTCTGGCTTTCAAATATGATCTAAGTAATTCAAGGGCCGTATGCCTAATCCCATAGTGCTCGAGTTTAAACAATAGTGTCTCATGGTTAACGCAATCGAACGCTTTCGAGAGGTCGCAAAAGATTCCAATGGCGTCTTGTGCTTCTTCCCAGGCGTTAAAGATGTTCTTTATTAGGGTGACGCCAGCGTCAGTTGTGCAACGCCCTTTGGTGAAACCGTATTGTTGATCATGAAAAATGGAATGTTTGTTAAAATGACGCAACAATTGGTTGAGCATTAACTTTTGGAAGACTTTACTGAGAACCGGCAGAATTGAAACAGGCCTATAATTATTGGCTTCCTTTCTATCCCCGGATTTAAACAATGGAACTACTTTACTGTGTTTCATGAGGTCCGGAAAAATTCCTTGTTCGACACTCGTGTTAAAAATGAAAGCGGGATTAACTCACCATTTTCAACTATGTCAGCATTACACCACTCGACGTCGTTACCGAAATAAAAATCCGGCCAAGTGCGAGTCGGACTCGCGCACGAAGGGTTCCGTACTTGGTAAATTGCGGTTTACGATTTATGACGTATTAAAAAAAAACTACTTACTAGATCTCGTTCAAACCAACTTTCGGTGGTAGTTTACATGGTAATGTACATCATATATTTTTTTAAGTTTTATCATTCTCTTATTTTAGAAGTTACGGCCCCCCCCCCCGTAACTTCTAAAATAACCAACATTTTACCACTTTGGGAGTGTCTCTCGCGCAAACTATTCAGTTTAGAAAAAAAAAATATTAGAAACCTCAATATAATTTTTGAAGACCTATCTATAGATACCCCACACGTATGGGTTTGATGGAAAAAAAAAAATTAGTTTCAGTTTCAAGTATGGGGACCCCCAAAATTTATTGTTTTTTTTCTATTTTAGAGTGAAAATCTTAATGCGGTTCACAGAATACATCTACTTACCAAGTTTCAACAGCATAGTTCTTATAGTTTCCGAAAACAATGGCTGTGACATACGGACGGACAGACAGACAGACAGACATGACGAATCTATAAGGGTTCCGTTTTTTGCCATTTGGCTACGGAACCCTAAAAATCACCCACCAGCAAAAACTTATCAAGTGGATGAATCACAATTAAGTTGTTAAGATTATCTGTGAAATTACGCAATTGAATTCTATGAGAATTACCTAGATTCTCCTTACACAGGTAAAGTGCACATAATAATATGCATATTGTTAGTAACCTGTGGTTTGGACCTTTTAAAATATCCTCCACAGAACTACGCCAATCCAACCTCTCAACCACTGTAAGATCATGCTTTACCGCAGTACACCACCACCACCCAACTGACCGGTTCGTGAGTAGTCACGATCGCGTCTCCTAACGAGGTAACGTCCATCAAATAATTCACTGTTGTTAAAACTATCATCTAACCACGTCTCCGTAAATATAATAATATCGTAGGAACTGAGACATACGACGCGAAACACAGTATTAGTTTTCGTACGCAGACCACGCACGTTCTGGTAGTAAATTTAAACCGTAGCCATAATTACAAATCATTACAATCGAATAACTAAAGAATAGATAGATAATTGACAGAAATAAAATAAATAATACCCATATATTTAATACAAATAAATTGCCAGTCATTGTCAGAGCTTTTATAATGCTTAATGCGGGTGGTGGTCAAATAAAGTAATAGACACAGCAATACACAGTGAGCACTAGAAATAACATCATAAAAACAGTTATTATAAAAGGAAACAAAAAGCAGAGATAAGAGTACCTTGGAGTAAATCGTCATAACTGGGGACGATCCATAATGGAAAATGTACCCTATAACAGGACAGAAATGGTTTAAATTAGCATAACAAAAAGTGACATTGCAACAATAATATTGAATATACTTACTTGGGCACACCGTGTAACGACACAAAACTAATAGGAAAACGCAACTAGCACACATAAGACTAAGAATCTCAATTGTTTCGAACCTAAAAAACACAGACTTATACAAACCAAGTATTCTAAAAGCGGTTGCTAAAATGTATTATTCGTGAGTAATTTAAATAATTTTCTGCAGATCTTTCGCCGATTTGACAAGCAGCGTTGGCGACGTATCGTTTTTTCTTACTTGTATCTTCGCGTGTTTGATCCAAACGTATTGGAAATTCATTTCAGCTGAGGTTTTCTTAGTTTTAGACAACAACATTTTGTTTTTTACTGTAAGGTGATCATTTATGAATATTTTATGGTTGCCACTCAGTCCAATTTTATCTGGCGTCTTTAGTTCGTGCCTAGCAGCTGCTATGAAATCCTCTTTAACGTAACGTTGGCAGAAACAGACTATAATGGGTTTTATACGGTCTTTCTCGCTAGTGGGTACTCGTGTGATGAAGTTTATTTGATTTTTAGTGACAGGGGACTTTAGCGCTGATTTTGGCTATTATTTCAAATAAGTTCTCGTTACCCGTCTGGGGCACACCCTTAACTTCAATGTTATTCATACGCGACCAATGATCTTTATTATTATTGTCTTCTTCTAACTTATCCAAACGGGCTTGCAGTTGTTCGACTTAGTTTTGAACTTTCTCAACCTTCACAATACGCAGTTCCATATCGTTCAGTTTTCCCGAGACTTCTTTCATAACCTCGCTGTACTGGTTGGACAAGGTTGTTTTGAACTCGGCAAATTCATTCCTCAATGCGACGATTTCTTTTTTCATATTCTCCAGTGCGGCAAATTTCAATGACAACGCTCGAATTTCCTGCAGGACAACTGACTCAGGTTCCAGCACGGGGCTGGGTGATACTGGCAGGACAGGTTGCAGGGTATTGCCTGCCATTCTGCATTTACTGCAACGCCACATTAGCTTACGATCTCCTACCTTTCGGTAGCCGGTTTCAGTGACGCCACCACACTGGAAATGCATCATGAGGTTACATGATTTGCAGTGTACACCATCGGTCAACGTGTCGCTGCAGACACCGCTGCTTGTATCCATCGCAGATGATATGATGATTTCCAAATAACAAGCAGAGCATTTTGAGCCACGAAACTTTGAGAAACAGTGGAATTATTTTTAAAATCGACAGTGATTTAAACCAAACACAGCCGTATGTAACCGAGGTAAACGACTGACTGCCTTGCATTATCTGGATGAGTCCAGATTTAATTTATTGATTGATTTGATGTTTTTATTTTGTTTGTGTGTATTTTGCTGTGTCAAATTACACACAAACATTTCTTGATGGTAATTAAAAGCTTATATTTAACTTGCAATGTTTGTATGTAGGCAAGTTTGTTAAGGTCAAAATTTTCAACTGTATTTTGAACCAGTTCTCGTATCCCGAGGTGGCTGAAATTTGGTATGCATGTTTAGAGCTAATGAAAATTCAATACGAGTACCAAAATGTAGAGCACATCATGACCTAGTTATAAACTGGGTGAGATGCACCAATTTTGTACAAGTAGCTAAAACGTAGGCATCTAAATGGCCAAGAAACTGGCCAACACCGAAAATACGCCAGAAATGTATAGGAATTTTAGGGAAGGTTAGATTTTCGTTACCTGGTGCTTAGTTTCTATGAAATTATTTTTCGGTCTATATTACTTACACATAGTTAGGTTTCGGGTTAGGAGCTATTACTTTTTAACCGACTTACCAAAAAGGAGGAGGTTCTATGTTCGACTTCTTGTACGTTTTTTTTTTTTTTTTATGTATGTTCACCGATATCTCCGTGAATTGTGGACCGATTTTGAAAATCTGTTTTTGTTTGAAAGAGTATGTTTTGAAATTGGTCCCATTTTAATTTGGTGAAGATCTGATGAAGAACTTCGGCGATATACAACAGAACTCTTCAATAAATAACGGCAAATCATTCGGGATTGATGCAATTGCATGTCTGTTTATTGTTTATACCATTTCATAACATAAAATCACGCCAGTACACTATAAAGGGGTACGCAGATCTCTCATTTCACCGGTTATGTTCAAGTTTTATGTTATTCGGGTAATCAATTCTGGCGTTATAGGTACCTTACTAAACAACTTGCCTATTTTAGGAAAGTACAACTAAAAAGGGAAAAATAAAATATCTTTTTTTGCAAAAAAATACTACCGACTTCCAAATGAAAAACTACAAAGTGAAAAATAACTTTATTTTTGGAATTCGGTGTCCATATCGCAAAAAAACGGTAAAAAAGAAAGACACCGACTTCCAAAAATAAAGTTATTTTTCACTTTGTCGTTTTTCATTTGGAAGTCGGAAAAGATTTTTTTATAAATACTTTCTGAAACCGATAGCTGACTGCAGCATTGTTCTAGATTTACTAGGTTATATAAGGTTATTACAAGTCAACCAAAACAAAAGGGAATCGAACATTCACTAATTTAAGGCAAAGGATAGATACTAAAAACATTCAGTTGAGTGCCTTATCAAATAAAAGCTGAACCAATCAACATTTAATTTTCCTGTAATCGCACTTCCTCTGGCAGACCACACCAAGTTAACCCGCTCTAGTGTGTGTGTGTATGTGTGTGCGGTGTGGAATGTGTTACTACTGTGACCAAAAACTACGATGGCAATGGTTATGATCAAAGTAAAAATATACAAAACAAAATAAGCCTTTATTAGTTACTTAAACTATTTAAAATACACATATGTTGTGGTTTCAATTATTTCGTTAATTAATTTGTTAATTCGGGGACAATCATTGGCATTGAAATTTTTAGGAGTTCGCTTATGATTTGATTCGGAGCCTGGTGCTTTTTCTAGCTTCTGTGAATCAATTGCTTTTTAGGGTTTCGTACCCAAATGGTAAAAACGGGACCTTATTACTTAGACTCCGCGGTCTGTTTTTCTATCGGTCTGTCTGTCTGTCAACAGGATGTATCTCATGAACTGTAACAGTTAGGCAGTTGAAATTTTCACAGATGATGTAATTCCAAATTATAACAATTTATATCCTATAATTATAACAACAAATACTAAAAACAGAATAAAATAAATATTTAAGTAGGGCTCCCATCCAACAAACGTGATCTTTTTGCCGTTTTTTGCGATAATGGTACGGAACCCTTCGTGCGTGAGTTTGACTCGCACTCGTCCGGTCTATTTTTTTTAACAATATCAATTTTTAAAATGTACAGTTACAGTTAAAAGATACAGTTTTAGTTTTCATCAAAATCACAACGTGACAACTTTGAGTGTTTTGCGCTATTCCTCATAGTTTCTAATAAAATAACCCACACCCACTTGGAAAACCTACCCTCTATATTATATCTTAAGGCTTTAAAGCAGAATCCTATTCTTCTTTCATAAAAAAATGTTTTGGTAAAGAAAACATTTTTTTTATCAAAACTAAACTAAACAATAATCAAACTCAGGACATAAGAGTGGAAGAAGTCACTTACCAAAATAGAAAATAATAAACCACTGAACTCCACTGAATAAATTCATTTTCAGGAAATACTGTAACAAATACTAAAACAGGCGGTGTATTAAAAAAACAAAATGAGGTTAATATTTGCCCAGCAATCAAGAGCCTCTTAATTCTTAATAATATCAAATAATATCGGTACTTTTATTAAGAAACCACCAGTTTTCCCGGTTCCCTTGTAGATAAAAATAGTTCTAACTAACAAAAATGTAAAAAATATGCTCTTTTTATCCACACGGATACGAACTTACCTCCAAGTACGGTATACTTTTTTTCTACATTTTTAGTATCTGTATTTAATTTTCTTGATGTATTTTACGTTTTTCGGATAAAGAGTACCTTAAACTAAGCCAAAACAAGAGGCGAAAACTTACGTTCGAGAATACACACCCAGCCTGTTAAATAAACGGAATTTATTTCTACCTAGCACTGGTGTCCGCATTGATTACGTATTTGGTACTTTTTCTGCAGCAAAGCACATGTACCATTCAAACCATAGCATTTTTTCATAACACTAAAGAGTAATAGCAAGTTTTATCCTTTGTTACAACTTTTACAATATTCCGCCGAGCATAAACAAATGTTACGTTATTAAAAGATATTTAAGTAATATATGTGTGCCAGCAAATTTTTTTTAATTTTAACTTTTCTTCTAACTAAGATCAGTTCAGGTGAGATAGTGGTCAAAAGCGAGCCCATCATCACGGATTTGGTTGAAATTTGGATAAGAGATAGATTATAGTCTGGAATAGTGGTCCGTAACGTTACTTCGAAAGTCATGTTTTCGATTAATGGAAAGTCGACTGAACGATTGTTCGAATGGAATTTATTGCGAAACAACCTTTTATCGCCAAACGCTACTGCGACTGAACGATTCATCGAATATTTATTAATCGATGGACTGCTCTTTCGAATGAGTTGTAGTTGTTATATAGTATAATAATTGAAATAAAATTATAAAAAAAAGATTTCTCGTCACATATTATTTCATACTTAATCGAGGAAATTAAAAACTTTCAAGATGTCGTACGATCTTCTCGTAGATTTAGAAACATGAAATTTGGTAGAAAGGAAGATAATAAAGCACAAATTAAGAGCAGACTCTAGTCAACAGGAATTTGAAAAATAGGTATTTGAAGAAACTATTGCCGTCGCGTCACCTCCAACCTCACCCCGTAAAGTGCGAAAGGGACAACTGCAGCTCAGGCTGATTTTACCTACAAAAACTTTGACTAAAAGACGTTTCGTATTCTGCTGTTTTCTTCATGAAAACTGGTCTGATCTAAAAAAAAAATATATCAAAATTTAGAGGAAAAGTATAATCTATGCTCCTATCATTTCCTTTTTTGTTAAAAACTTATAAATTTTGTCTGAAAGTCTTCTGAACATGGCGGTAAAAACGGGCATTTTTTTCGGATTTTTGGATTGTCATATTTCTTTTTGTGATTATGTTTTGGAAAAAAGAAATGATACAGGCACGTATTAATTAGACCTAGATTTTATGGAAAAAAATCATTGCTCTAGAGGCATTATCCATGAAGAAAACAGCAGAATGTGTTTGTATGGAGAAAGTCTCACTAGAGTCCCCTCTTAAGGGAAAAATGTTTATTTAAAAAACAAACAATTTACTTTACGATTTTCGGACAAAATGAAGGTAATCAAAAACGTTTTCGGTAGTTTACGGTTCTTCACGCCCTGAGAACTCCACTAGTAATCCAACATAAAATAATAATCAAAATCAAATTAAAAAAAAACAAATATTATATAATTTAAACGTTGTTTAATTTTTTGAATTGGCTGTAAGCCATCGAGCTCATGAAATCAAGCATGTCCATGTGTTCCTTTTGATTTAAAAGTGCCTTTTTTTCAGTTTTTCTTCTTTTCCAACCTGTTTTTTCTTTTTAGTAGGAGAAACTGACTCATCTTGGAATCTAATTTTTTCTATAATAAACTCGTTATTTTTTTGTTCTTTTTCCATTTCTTTATTCCTAGGAGCGCATTCCAGCGGTGATGTCATGATTCAACTGAATTTTGGGAATTAGGCGTGTTTAATTCCAAACGATCATGGATAGACCATGTTCCAGGACACATTTAAGAGAATCGTATTATTAGTGTCAGTTTTATTAGTAGTGGCCGTATTAGTAATATTCTTAAAAAGTGTCATTGACATAATATGTAGAAAACCAAGAAACAATTGAACTGACTTCCTTCGGTAGCACTTCTTTTTTTGAAGAAAAAGGAATGTGTCACGAATTTCCTCTGGCTTTAAGTACGCCAAAGCAGGTAAATGTCTCATTTTATGTGCGAAACTTCTGTTTTAACCATACCTCTTGGCAAACCCGCTTTGTTGGATATGTTTCCAAATCGATTGGCAAAGATGAAAATAACAATATTTTTGATTACTATCAGGAAATACACTTTTAAGCGCTTTTGTAGCAGCAATCTCGAAATCTGTCAACACATATTGTGGTCTTCAGTCCAGAATATATTCATTAAGAGTGTGTCACGTTATTATCTCAAAGAAAATATAATAACAATTTTCAGTTTTGTTACTTAACAGCCCATATACTAACGGTATACATTTAAAAGCGCCTTATTTATTCCCCACAAATCCATGTATAGTATACATTTGGGTATATGGATTTGGCAACATATAAATGTTCCATCTGAAAGCCAATATGAGGCATCGTTAAGCAAGCGCAGATTATTTTTGGTGCTGAAAACGAGCACTCCTTAATTTTCATAAATATAATGACGAATCAAAAAATTATTGTTCTTGATCACGTTGTATATATTAGAGTAATTTACTTTACTTAATTCCTTTGGTATTGATGGGGTGTTTCTTAATCGCGCTCTATTTATTATTATTCGCATAATAATAAAAGCCTTTATTAACAATCTTCTATGTTACATTTCATCTTATAACTACTTTTGTACTACTAATATTAAACATGGTTGTTTATGAAAGCAACGTAATGAAATGTTTTATTTTTTTTATTTTTTTATTATTCGCTTAGCGTCATTATTAATAATGTAAGAAGCTGCATTATGCGGTACTTCCTGTTTACATGCCTTTTATTTTTGGTGGGAAATCATCCAATGACTTCTCCCGCTCTGGGTGAAGCGGGAGGGCGTGTCAGCCTTTTACTCACTAAAACCCACCCGTGTTCCTTCAGTTGCTTGCGCCAGGGCTGCGGTAACTCTCTTTCAAATTTATCCGCGACCCAGACAGACATTGGCCCTATCAGGCCCCGTCACTTTGCTGACATCTCTTTGAGGCGCGCGTGGAACACTACGCGCCGTAAACTCGGGCTTGGTCCTTATCGGACGGTAAGCTACCCATAACTTGCCTTCCGCAAACCCGCGCCTACGGTGCCGGGAGTCGGATTGCGACTCCCAACGCCCGGGACGTCTTCTGCGGTGGCTAGGGGCGTGAGGGCGTCTCCTTTGCGTCTCCCTCACGCGTTCCGCCTCCTCCTTTGCGAGCATTACTGCTTCGCAGAAGGAGGAGACAGCTTCCCATGACCTCTCGCTCCGTACCATGGCCTGGACCAGGGCCGGACGTGAGAGTCGCCTACGCCGATCGCCTCCATGAGGACACGGCGGTGCTCCGCCCAAGCAGGGCAGATCTCCACCGTATGCTCCACCGTGTCCTCCAGCAGGTCCACACAATGATGACACCCGGGCGTTTCCTCCCGCCTTATCCTGAATAGCAACCTCCCAAAACAGCCGTGTCCGGTGAGGACCTGCGTCAGGCGGAAGGTGAGGACGCCGTGACGCCTCTCTAGCCACTTCTCAAAGAGGGGGCCTTACCGCCGCAATTGTGGCGTGCCCAGCGCTGGGTTGCGACAATCATCCACTCCATGTCACCATGAGATCCTGCTGGAGCTCTGTCCGCCGAGCCGCGATTTGTCGCGGCAATGGAGTTTCGCCCCGGCATTTCGCCTCCTCGCGCCACTCCCATATTTGCGCGAGGACTTTTCCTTCCACATCCCATGGCGGCAATCCGGCAAGGAGGCTCGCCACCTCACCGGAGACCGTGCGGTATCCCCGGATCAGCCGGATGGCCATGACCCTTTGGGACGCGCTCAACCGGTGGGCTGGTCGCCACCTCAGGGAACGCGCCCATACCGGTGCCCCGTAAAGGGCCATGGACCGCACGGCCCCCGCGTAGAGCCTCCGGCAGGAGGCGTTTGGACCCCCTAGATTGGGCAACAGCCGCTTGAGGGCAGCTCCCGCCCGCTCCAGTCTGGGAGCCAAACGTCGGAAATGCTCCACGAAATACCACTGGCTATCGAGGACGAGTTCCAGGTAATTCATCGTCGACCCAACGCCGATGTGAACCCCTCCTACCGTTATTTGGGTTCCCTGCGGTGTCACGTTCCGAGGACCATGAAAACACATGGCCTCGGATTTGTGCAGGGCCACCTCGAGTCCCAATTGCCGGATCCTCTCGACGATTGTCGCAACCCCGCGTGTCGCTATTTTAGCCTCCACCTGGTGCGACCTCCCTTGCGCCAGGACCAGCGTGTCGTCAGCGTAGCAAACCACGCTGACGCCAATAGGGAGAGGAGGGAGAGGCGCGCAGCACCCAGTCGTACCCGATGTCCCACAGATGCGGCCCCATGACCGATCCCTGTGGGACACCGCACGACATCTCTCGCCGGTTCCACTCTCCCTGGTGACCGGGGTAGATGATGGCCCTATCCGTCAGATAGACCTCGACCACGCGACAGAGGTAGGGCGGCATCCGGTGATACTGGAGTGCCTCCCTGATGCAGCTCCATGGCAGGGTGTTGAAGGCATTGGCGATGTTTAGAGACACCACCAAGACGACTCCACCATGGGCTACTGCATCCCCCGTCGTGAGGACCCGCACGCGCATGATGGCGTCCACCGTAGAGCGACCCCTGCGGAATCCAAATTGGCTCTCGGCCAGATCTGGCCCCACCCGCACGAACTGCCCGACGAGGCGGTCTGCAATTACTCTTACAAAGAGCTTGCCCACCTTATCGAGCAGCACGATAGGCCGGTAAGTGGACGGGGAGTCCGCAGGGCGCCCCGGCTTCTTAATGAGGACCAGTTTCCTCGTCTTCCAACGAAGTGGGTACTGGCCCCTCTCCAAGCATACGCTAAGGAGCCCCCTTTGTCGAGGCCCGAGAGCCTCCAAGGCCAGAACCCAGGCTTTTCCAGGTACTACATACTGGGGTGGTATTTTTGGCATTCAGCTTGCGTACCGCCGCTCTCAGCTCTACCTCGGTCACCTCCGAAGCTTCGTCGTCGTCGGCGGTGTGGTCCGCATCGGGTCCTGTTTACATGCCTGGATAATTTGTGATGGGCTTTACATAGATTGTTCCGCTTTACTTTTTGAATTAGTCCTTACCTCTCTTGCATCGTTTTCTTCAGGGCGCTGTGGATGAAGGTGGTCTACTAATAGAATTTCAGTCTTCAGAATATGTTTAGAATGTTCTATTACCGTTCTAATCGTAGCACTACATTATAATGATGTTTTTTTCTGTACAGGCCCAATAACACTTATCAGTCACTGTTTTATTTAATGCCAATAAATTCGCCCTTTTTTCGATTTCACAAATTTTAATATAGAATATTAAGATTGAGACAAAATCACGTAATAACCAGGAAAGGTGGTGTTTGTAACGAAACGTTTCGCTCCTTTTTTTGTTATTTTGTTGCAACACTGTGTCGGCTCGCTGTCATCGATTTTGACAGTTGTTGGTTGAGTTGACAGTTGACACTGGACTCATAAAAATGTAACCAACATGGCTAGACGTGATACGGTGTGGTCTTGCTTGGATTTCTTTGTTATCGCTAGATAATCCACCCATCATTATTCGAAATTACGATTGCCAATGTGGGTGGTATTGTGCTTCGCCCGGACATTGGTATTTGGGTGTATTTCACGCGCAGCGAGGTAAGTTCGTGTCGGGGAGGTGTCGGTGTCTGCTGGCAGCCGGCGCCCCGGCTAAGAACATGTTTGTTTTCCATTCCACATTTATTATATATATTTTCCCTCAAACCCCCTGAACATATGGGATTGACCAGGAAACCACCACGAGGACAAGGGTAAGTGCAAAGTTTATGTACCTCTTTGCACCTGTCTGACATGAACCAGTATCTCTAAAGAATAAACCCCTAGCTTTCCGCTGCTGCGAATCGCAGTGTCGCCGGTATAGACCTGATAGGGTCCAAGAGTCGCAACATTGCTATGGGCCCCAGTGTTCGGCTGTTGGCTTTGTGATCCGCAGGCCTGTATTCAACAGGTGGTAAAGCGCCATGCTAATGCAAAACAAAAAACAATGAGGGTAATTTCATATTTAGTTTCATTTTATAAAATCACATAAGCATTTGCCCATTAAAATAAAAATAATAAATAAAATTGGTTTAAGTCAGACGATTCAAATGTCCATATTTTGTTAGTATTACATTATCTTAAAACTATGTTAAACTATGTACAAATTTTATCAAACTAAAAGATTGAAAAATAAATTAAAATGAAATTGAAATAAATAAATTAAAATTGAAATAAATAATTAAAAATGAACTAAAATTGAAATTATATTTAACTAAATTATTAAATAAAAAAACACAAATATGTAGGCACTCAAGTGACATGCAGCCTGATAAGCCTTCCCACAGCTGCCGAATTTGGTCTGTCTACAATCATCCTTAGGATTCCGTTGCCACTCCCTCGAATTCGGCGAATTAGTGAGGCTGACTTTTTGCGCATAATAGCGTAAAAGTCATCCACCCTCGCGTCGGCAAACATAACCGAGGCACTGCAAAATCGAGGCAGTCGCAGCAAAATCCTAAAGGCGCTGTTATATTGGACTCTGAGAGCATTGTAGTCCCGCTGCGTGTAGCTGGTCCATAGGGCGCTGGTGTAAAAACTTTGGCAATAGGCTCTGAACAAAGTTATTTTTACTTGTGCTGTACACCTCGCAAACCTATGCACCAACATGTTAGCGCGCACCGACAATGCCCTCCGCTCCCTCTCAATGTCTGCGTCATCATGCAGGGTTTCGGTCACAATATGCCCCAGATACCTAAACCGAGAGACCCGACTCAAAGATACCCCGTTGAGAAACACTGGTGGAATATGCTCTGGTTGTTTATTATGCCCTCTGATAAGCATATACTCACTTTTTGTAACGTTGTACTTTAAGCCGTGACCCTCAGCGAAGGCCTCACAGATTGTTAATAGTTTCCTTAGCCCTCCGACGGATGGACTCAGCAACACCATGTCGTCCGCGTAACTGATGTTACTGACGCAAACGTTATCTATATGACATCCAACATGGCTATCGCTGAGCTCACCCATCAACTGATTGACATACAGATTAAAAAGTCTTGGAGAGGTCAGTCCACCTTGCCTCACTCCACACTTAAGACTATATTCTTCAGAATATGCGTTTCCCCATTTGACAAAAATTTTCTGGTGGGTATACCAAAAAGAAAATATATTAGTGAGTTCGGCCGGAACCCCGACCTCCCCAAGCTTAGTCCAGAGCTTATTAAAATCGACCAGGTCGAAGGCCTTCGATAGATCAAGAAAGCAGGCATATATGGGTGTTTTCCTATCCACATAGTAAGCAACTGTGTGTTTTAGAGTCAATATAGCACTTTCAGTTGACAGAGTCTCACGAAATCCAAATTGGGCATCGTGTAGGTCAATAAACTTGCTGAGCTGAGTATCCAGGAGACCATCGAAGACCTTCGCCAAGACAGTAGCCAGGGAGATAGGTCTATAATTATTCTTGTCCGTTACATCACCAGTGACATTCTTTGCTATAGGCACAACAATAGTTTCCGTTATCTTAGGTGGTAAGAGTGACGTAAGCAGAAAGTAAAAAAACATAGCCAGTACTCTAAATAAAAAAATAAAAAAATAAGAAGTTATATATTCCATTATAGAAACAATAAATGGTAATATGAACTGTTAATTAATATCGTAACAAATAAGTATTAGTAGTCTTTGATAATATTGCGATATAATATTTGATATAATATTTACTTAATGTCGTATAAGCAAAGTGCCTACTGCAATCTTAAAGCAAACATTATTTCTGGCGGGAACAAATAAAGCCAAGGCGCTTCTTATAATAATGTTTAGTTTAGTAGGTTAAAAGTGTTATTACTAAATTTCATGTTTCTAAATCTATCAGTCCATCGATTAATAAATATTCGACGAAACGTTCAGTCGAAGTAGCTTTCGGCGATAAAACGTTGTTTCGCAATAAATTCCATTCGAGCAATCGTTCAGTCGGCTTTCCATTAATCGAACATATGACTTTCGAAGTAACGTTACGGACCTGCTTTGAAAAGAGTGTTCTTGACATAATTGGTGCACCTCACAAATCTGTGTGCGAGCATGTTACTCCTTACTGAGAGGGCCCTCCGCTCTCGTTCTATATCGCAGTCATCCTGGAGTCTGTCCGTCATTATGTGCCCTAAATAATTGAACTGCTTTACGTCTTTAATGGTCGCCCCGTTCAAATAAAGACAAGGTGAAGTATATGTATACGAAAATAGTTTGGGTTTTCTTTCAGGATTGAATTGTGCTCGTCACCAATGAGACTCGTTAAAATCTCGTCATACTCTTGTCTGTTGTTATTATTAATCTGTCTGCTTGTCTTACAATATAAGTCTAAATCAATCTGAATGTTACTTATAATGTTGTCTTATATATTTTTGGTTCCGTATCTATTGATAAAATCAAGAATCCCGTAGTGTAACAAAACATCCTATGTGTTAAATCACGATTGCAGTCGAAGATGAATGCATATTTATGGTTTTGGTTGTCTAAGTGAAGAAGGTTGTTAAACATCTCAACTTTAAAGTTATATATAAGTGATCCCATCTTATACGTAGAAAGACAAGTTACTACGTTTGTGTGCGTTACTTTCGAAGGGGCTCATTTAGTAAGCTTATTAAGTTTATGCAGTTGTTTCCATTTGTAATAATATGATTTTCTCCAACAAAGATTAGACAGTAGTCGTTTAGGGTGAACCCCTTCAATCTTTCATCGATTCCGCTTAATAATTGTCATTAGGTACTGTTAGGCATTATGTAGTAATAGTAGTCAAAGTATTCCAAGACAACTTCCTCTACGGAGGAAAAAGATCCCTTGTATTTGTTACTACTTAAGATAAACTGTATATTCTTTTCACTAAGTTTCGATATCACAGTTTTTGGTATTACAGGATTGGTCGGTGGTACAGGAGCAGGCAACCTTTTATCTTTGTGTGGCGTCTGATTACAACTATTAGTAGTCTGAGTACCTTTATTGTGTTTGTTGTTCGCGCAGTCTGGTAGAATGATTAGAGGTTCACGTCTATTGGTTAGGTCATTTGGTGAATTAACTCGGCATGATGCCTTATTTATGCATTTCGGTGTTGTGCTCTTTTTCCTGGGAAAAAGTTAACACCTACAAGAAAATATGCGAAACGCCTGGGCGTTTCGCATATTTTCTTGTAGGTGTTAACAGTCGTATTCATATGTTGTAAATCTGTTTTAAGGCGGCGGTTTTCTATGTTTAAATTGACGATTTCTTGATGAGCACTTAGCAAATGCTGTTTAAGTGACTCGATTTCATTAGTTAACTCACGTATTCACGTATTTCGTCAACTTATAATGGAAATATTAGGTCAACTGATTGTTAAAGTTTTGAAGAAAGATGACATTTATGCTAAATTTATATCTATGTTTAACAATGGCTAACAATACAACAAAAAATAATATTATACGTATTGTACAGTGGAATGCACGAAGCTTACGACCTAAACGTAACGAGTTTGAGTTGCTAATGTCACAAGAAAAAATACATATATTTATTTATTTATTTACACTTTATTGTACACCAAGAGAAAAAATATTCAAAAAGACATCTTATATCTAAAACCAACATACAACAGGCGTAGCTGTAATATCCGAAACGTGGCTGGAACCGGAATCTCATTTTAATGTAAGTGGGTATAATATTTTTAGAAAGGAAACGACGGATGGATATAGGAGGATAGCTATTATTATTTGTAAGTCGATAAATGTACAACAATGTTTTATTTCTACTAGAAATTCAGGCATAGAAGTTATGTCAATTCAGCTTTTAAACTGTAACGAAATAAAGAATATAGTGTTGTTATATTGCCCTTCTTCAGTTCGCACAAGCCTTGCTGACTGGGAACAAATTTTCTCACTATATTCAAATAAATGCATAATAGCTGGGGCTTTTAACGGCCACCATGCAACCTGGTCCTCTAAAGCCGATGGAAGAGGCATCCAGATTTATGATGCGGCTTTGGATGCTGGATTTATTCCTCTTAACGATGGGAATGCCACTAGAGTGACTTTAGTAGATAATATTGTTCAGAGGACCTCTCCTGATGTTACTTTTGTTTCGACCGATTTGTCTATTTTACTAAGCTGGAGTGTTATGAATGAAAATCTCGGAAGTGACCATCTGTTTGTTAAGATTTCATATAAAAATAATAACAATATGAACGATGTATTAAAAAAAAAAAAAAACTAGCCAAGTGGTCAGAGTATAGTAAATCTTTAGAAAATTATTTATTACAACCTATGGATACACCTAATGTGCAATCTTTATATGATAATCTTATCAGACAGATGAATAAAGCGGCCGATGAACACATACCTTGGATTAGGTGCTGTAATAATCTAAAAAATAACTTTCGGCCTAAACCTTACTGGAACACAACACTCTCACATTTAGTGGCGCAACGTAGGTTGGCTTTAAAACAATTCAGAAGTAATCCTACACCAAGTAATTTAACCATAATTGAACGCAAAACAAAAGCTGCAAAAGATGCTATCTGTCAAGCGAGGACAAAAGATTGGCAAAGTTACTGTAGTAGCATCGATGAACAAACGTCAAGTTCTGATATGTGGAAACGGATGGGCTGGATCAAGGGAGTCAGTTCATACAGATCGCGTGTTTCGAATGATCAGAAGATTGAACTTCTTTCTAATCTCACTCCAGACTATGTGTGTCTAAGGGAACAACACTTTAATTCAAATAATCCTTTACTCGAGGCTAATTTTACCTTACAAGAAATGTGTAACTGTTTTAAGCGAAAGGATACAGCTCCCGGGAACGATGGAATTACATATTCCCTTATTTACCATTTACCTCCGGCAGGCAAATTATACTTATTAGATTTGTACAATCTCATTTTGAATACCGGTAGTATCCCGGTACAATGGCGTGACATATTAGTGACACCTATACCAAAACCGTCACCTAACGGTGGTAACAAACTCAGGCCAATCTCCTTAATCTCTTGTTTATGCAAAATCTTTCACGCAATGTTGACAAAAAGGCTAGAGTGGTATATAGAGAAAAATAAACTGTTGTCCCCGTTCACTTCTGGATTCAGGAGAGGACAGTCGTGTCAGGACTGCCTAGTCAAATTAGTAAGCCATATTTACCTAGGATTTTCGCGTAAAATTTCTACTATAGCGTGTTTTTTGGATATTACTAATGCCTATAATAACGTTATAATAGATGTATTAATAAAAACCTTAGACGAAATAGGTGTTGGGAAAAATTCTACCAATATCTGTGGAACTTTCTAAGTGAACGGCACCTTGTTATGAAAGATGAAATCGATCAAAATAAGTGCTTTATAAGATATACAAACCGTGGCTTAGCGCAAGGCGACCCTATTCTATATTTGATATTTATTAGTATATTATTTTATTTGTTTTGTATGTATGTATTTTATGTTATATCTAAGTAATATTATCTAATTTAGTTTTGTACACTGACAGCCCTATGTCTATCTCGACTCATTCAGTCCATCCAAAGGTTGTCTGTAAGAGATTGCCCTGTGCGATAAGACCGCCCATTGTACACTTATCGTTATAAATGTTTAGTCCTGTAATTATTTAAGTGGTGTACAATTTTCATTTCTATAATACCTAGTTTTACCTACTTTTATTTAGTTTAATTTGTTTTAATTTAGTTTAATTAATTTGTTAAGTTTAATTTAGTGCAACTTGGATAGTATTGTCCACCATTTATATTGTCTTGCAAGTTACGACAACATTTTGTGTGCATGCAGAGTTTACCTGTAAGTGATTGTTACACTTTATTCAATTTTTTTGCTTCTGTTTAATTTGCTTATACCAGTGTATACAATTGTTGGTGAACCAAATAAAATAAAAAAATAAAATAAAGTATATAATAAATAAATATGTGTCAATATGCAGATGATTTTGTACTATATGCCAGAAACCTAAGAGAAAGTCAAATAGAATTTCAAACAGCGCTAAATGCATTTTGTCACATTCAGGTTGAAATAGGGTTACAATTATCAGCCGATAAATCAAAGGTCTGTATTTTTAGTAGAGGTTTTAGAAGATTACAAATATACGGGCGCACGGTTGGCGCAGTGGTTGAGCGATTGACTGCTGCGCTGCGTGTCGCGGGTTCGATTCCCGCACGGAACAAATATTTGTATGACCTGCATGTAGTTGTTCCGGCTCTGGGTGTTGTGTATGTGAGTTTATATGTTTGTAAACGCACCCACGATACAGGAAGAAATTCCTAGTGTGGGGCAACGTTTTTTTTAAGAAAAAAAAAAAAAAACTTAAATTAGATACGGACAATTTAGAGATAGTAGACAATTACCAATATTTGGGTGTTTGGTTAGACAAATAGTGGCGCTGTAGTAAACACATTAACATGACTGTTGAAAAAGTACAAAGGAGTCTTAACCTACTTAAGGTTCTGGCAGGTGCTTCCAGGGGTTTACATCCTAGACACCTAAGACGTATTTATATTGCACTAATCAGAAATCGCATAGAGCTCTTATTCATATGATGCGAGCGCAAAATGCCATCTAGATAAATTAAATAAGATTCAAAATCAGGCTATGAGGATAATAGGAGGTTTTATCAAAACTTCACCGATTCACGTTATGGAAAGTGAGCTATGTGTAGTTCCGCTGTACTAACGAAGGAAATATTTAGCTTATAAATTCTGTCTAAAGTCAAAGGCTATAGAAAATAATTTAACTTGTCAGTTATTAGAGAATCTCTACGCTCTTCGACAAAATTTCTATTGGAAAAATAAAATAATTCCTTTATTAGTATCTGTTGCGAATAAGGCTAAAAAATTACAGGTAGCTTCTTCCAGTCCATTATTAATGTATACTTTACGAACATGGATAACTAATATTAATGTAAATGAAATAATTATAGTAAATTTAGAGTCAATAAAAAAATGTAAACGTTCATACGATAGTAATATATTAAAATATGAAGTTATTAGTGAATTAAATACAAATTATAGTGGTTGGTTTTACATATTTACAGATGGGTCGAAGAGTACACCCTTCGACCCATCTGTAGAAGGTTATGGGTCTGCATATTATATACCTAATATAGATATAAGCACTCAGGATAATTGTTTTAAAGCAGTGAATCTACATCCATTATGACGTTGGAGCTCATTGCAATCTCAGAAGCTTTGAGTTATGTAATTAATCATAGCGGATACAAACATGTAGTCATTTGTACAGACAGCAAAAGTTCATTACAGCATATAGCTCGATGCGCCTCTGGCCACAGAGGTGCATCGATAGCGTATGTTATTTTATCTAAAATTGATGAAATTACTGTAAAAGGCATCCAACTGAGGTTGCAGTGGGTTCCATCGCATATTGGGTTGCGGGGCAACGAACAGGCTGACACGTTGGCGAAATTAGCGGCTAGGAATGGTAAAGAAATAAATATTATATTAGATTATTCCGATTTTTTACCAAAATTTAAAAATCTATGCTATGATTATTGGAAGGAGTATTTTATAATAATAAACGGTCATTAGAGAAAGGTTTATGGTATAAAACCATACAGTGTGAACCTCTTCGCGTGCCCTGGTTCATGAATAGTGATCCTAGTAGAAAACTTATTGTTACTGCTCTTAGACTCAGATCTGGACACATTCCATGCAAGAAATTTGCCTTCATGATGAAGAAAATCGCTTCACCCAATTGTGAGGAATGTGGAGTTATCGAGGACCTACAACATTTATTGATGGAATGTGTGCAATATGAGTCCAGTAGAAATAATCTAGTAAGGTCCCTGAATTATTATATTATTTATGTATCTAAGTATATATTTATATATATATTAAATTGTTTTAGTTATATTTCTTTTCTTTATTTGTTTTTTCATTAAGTTGCACCTGCCATATTTTTTCTCTGCACCACCCTAAGGTCGACTGGTAGAAAATGCCCAAGGCATTAAGTCCGCCTTTGTACTTGTGCATAAAGTTTTATAAATAAATAAATAAATAAATTTGAACAGAACTGATGTAGGCATATTCCATAAAATTCTATCCCAACCAAATGACGACGATGCGAAAGATTTGTTTAAATTCATGGCCCACGTGTTGTGAAAGTATAATTGTTTAGGATACGATGGGACTGACCCTTAAAAAAAAGAAAGAAAAAAAAATAAAAAAAATAGTTTTCTCGCTATCATTTGTTGTAATTTTAGACAGGTCGGTTAACGAGCTGGTTCTACTACGTTTATTCCTGTAAGTATGTTATTGCTGTCGAAGTCCATTTTTCATTCATGGCTCTCGCAGCGTCCTTTATTGTGGTGTTATAAAGTTAATGACTTTGGTGAGAATGGTGAACGTTATGTTATGTAGAAATATAAGGCTTAAGAAAAAAGATCCAGCTTTAGCGGGGCTCAAATTGAGCATTGCAATGAACATGTGAATTATTTGAACGAGCAAAGACGGTTAGAAATTACTCATTCAATCGGAATTATTCTGCCCGGTGTTTCCCCCAGTTGTCTTGCCAAACAACGTCTTGTTTGATTTAATTTTATCAATGTCCAGTAACTTTTGATAACCCATTTTTTATAACGCTCGGGTTAAAAATAAATAACAAAATGTTATTTTAATAACATTATGTTATTGTAGTTAGGTGATAATAACATCATGCCGTTTTTCCCGAAGATAAAAGACAAACGCGTAGGTATTGGCAAAAAATAGAAAGTATACAGAAGGGCCACTCCCGCCGTTTTGAAAATTCACACCTAAACTTGACAGACACACTAAGGATTGCTATATTGATTCTGAATTTAAAAAAGCATTAGGTAGTATAAGTTGACAAACACAAATGCATCGATTCGTCTAAACATACATCACATCATACGTACATGCCTTAGTTAGAGGGTAGAAAGAGCATAGAATATCCACTAAAGATCACGACTCCAAATACGACGAAGATTGGCGGGTAACAAGACGTAACAATGGTGTAATAATGATCCCACCATAAACATAACAATAAAAAAATGTGAAAAGGCACCAAACTTGACAAAAACATAAATGTGAGAAAGGCGCCAAGTTCGACGAAGAAGAGTTGAGATTTCCTTAAACAAAGCTACAATGTAAATTTTTTGCGTCTATGGTCTTAAATAATTAATTATTTTCTTAGGTATTGATTTTTTTACTTTTCATCTTGTGTTTTTTTACCTATATCACTTATTAGCTGTTCCCCGCGGCTTCGATCCTTTCTCTCCCATTTTTGGGATTAAAAAAATAGCCTATGTCACTCCTGCATTATGCAGATCTCTACTGGTGAAAGAATGTTTTAAAATCAGTTTAGAAGTTTAACCATTACAAACAAACTAACAAACAAATATTTTCTCTTTATAATATTATACATACATAGTTTAGAAGAATTGCAGTAAGCATCTTTATGAAATTTCAGGCTTCCTTCGTGGGCGGTATCTACATCGCTCAATGACGTGTGTTGTCTAGATTAAGCTGTCCACCTGTTGCTGACAATTACACAACCAATAAGCTAAATGGAACAATAATAACCAGCCAAATACGAGTCGGACCCTTGTGGACCCGTGTGCCGAGTGTCGCTGGGAAGCATTTGTTCCTTTTTTATTATTATATATAGGCTTGCACTTGACCACTATCTCACCTGATGGAAAGCGATGTTTTAGTCGACGTAGAAGCACGCTTGCCTAGAAAAAAACCCATTCACTTTTGACTTAAAGACCCCTAGATTGTAGCTATCGGATAACACAGACTCCAGCAGCGAATTCCACTCCTTAGCTGTACGCATAATGAAAGTGTCCCCAAAACGTTTTGTGCGTATGGGTGGGATGTCCACCATGTACCGATGACGCATCGCCGTACGTCTGGTAGACCGATGATGGAACAGGCTGGGCGGGATTAAGTCATGCAATTCCATCGCACACTCCCCGAAATGTAACCGATAAAAAACCGACAAGCTGGCAACTCTGCGATGATGTTCAAGGCTCTGGAGCTTTGACTTGACCAGTGCCTCATTGCCGATGAGTTTTTGGCCCGCTTTTCGATCGACTCTAGTGCATCAAGCTGGTATTTGGTAGATCCGTCCCAGAGATGAGAACAGTACTCAATGCACGATCGAACTTGCGCTTGATACAAGTTCAGCAGCTGTTCCGGCGTGAAGTACTTTCTTACCTTCGCAAGGATCTCCAACTTTTTGGCAGGCAGCTGAGCCTTTGCCTCAATGTATGGCCCAAAATTGAGAGTCGATGTCAACGTAACGCCAAGAAGCTCAAGATGATCCATTATTGGCACGGTTACATCACGGCAAGTTGGAGCCGGGTGAAATTGGCTCTTTTTAGCGAAAAAAGACAGGTTTGGATTTTAGGAGCCTTAAACTTAACAAGATTGGCATCGCCCCATTCGGAGACTACTTGCAAGGACAAGTTCGAACGGTTCAATCATGGCCCCACGGAGAGACCGGATCAGCGTCCCGAAAGTGCGTGCGTTGGACATGTATCTCTCAGCAACAGTGCTGTAGTCAGCATACCCAAAGGTGCCGGATTTTAGCAGATCGTTAATGTGCAACAAGAATAATGTTGCTGAGAGTACCGACCCCTGAGAAACCCCGGCATTAACATCCAATTCGTCCGAAGAGCAGCCATCGATAACCACTCGAACGGACCGATCTCTCAAGAAGTCTGCAATCCAATCACACAGACCACCGGGCAGACCGAATGAAGGAGGCTTTTCGAACAGGCTATCGTGCCAGACCCTATCAAAAGCCTTCGATATGTTAAGGGAGTCGGCAAGCGCTTCCCGTGCCTCTCGATGGCCTGTAGACCCCCAGATCCCCAGTAGACCGATTTCGGTGAAAGCCGTATTGGCGATCGCTGAGGATATCGTTAGTTTCTAGGTATGCCGGGAGCTTAGTGTCAAACACTCTTCATACTCTTACAGAGTATGGACTTTACAGATATGGGTCGGCAGTTGGCCGGATCAGCTCGACTGCCCTTCTTGGGCAAGGTCTGTACGTTGGCTTGCTTCCAAGCATTCGGCTGCTTGCTTACAATTGCTTGTTTACAAATGCTCACAAAAGAATGCTCCCAGTGAGGAATCTCCTTAAGTGGTATTGTATAGAATAGGTCTACAGGCATATTTCACCTGTGTCATCCTCTTAATTAATAAACGTTGACAGCATTTGAATGTTACGTCTATTCATTATTAGATTGCACCAAGCGGTGTCTGGACGACCCATTCAGGGGTTCCCTCTATCTGGCAGAATCTTGATACTCCGAAATTTTGTTGGCATAACACACTTGGCATATTCTTATTTAAACGAATATTCTTAAGGCATAAAAATTATTTAATATAATTATTTTTTGGCCGAATGTTTGTATGTCCGAACAATGGCTTACTTTAAGATGGAATAATTTCACTTGGCATATTATGAAGATGGCAGAAATTCTTTTGGAATAATTTTATTAGGCATTTTAATAAAAAAGCATTTTTAACCTTAAATTAAAATTGAAATACTGTCTTAAAAATTCAATATGTTGTGTTACAAAAGTTAGTGACAGAAACGAATCGCTTCAAAGCCGACTCTACGTAGTCTTGACTGCCCTACCCCCAGAGTGGAATTTAAGCCCGCGTAGGCGTGTAGGGGCAAGGCGGCCTGCGAGCTGAGGAGCAGTGGTTTCATAACGGTCGCCACCGCGGCTGAGGGTGGCCGGTGAAGCCAGCCAGCAAGCCGAAGATGCGGTGGTGAGCGTTAAAACCGTCTGCGACGGTAAGCTTGCGTGGGACGCCGGAGCCCCGCAGCGCCGAAGCCGTGACAGAAACTATGCCTGCATCATGCTGCATGCTCACTTGCATTCTTGCTGCATGCTCACTTGCATGCTTGCTTGTATGCTCACTTGCATGCTTGCTTGCATGTGCATGCTTGCTGCATGCATGGTGTATGCTTCTTTGCATGTTTCATGCTTGCTACATGCATGGTGAATGCTTGTTTGCATGCTTCATACATCGAATTAAAACACAAAAAAAAACAATCTTTTAATATAGAACAAAATACAAAATTACTCTAACTATGAATATTCTATAATGTGGTAGATGAGTATTTCAATTAATATGGATATGAAATGTTTATGGATGCCAAGAGATAATTCTGACTGTGAACCTTCTGCGATATGATGGTTCTGCCTTTTAATCATTATCAATATGAAATTTATGCCTAAAGATGATTCTGACTTACAAAATTATGAGTTTGAATGTATGATAAATGAGTGTATGCCAAACGATTTTCTGCGAAATTATGTTTTTTGCTAAAAAATGAAATGAAATGATGTTTGTTATGCATAATAATATTAAAAGTTGACATAAAAAGTTCAGCTATAAAAGGTAGACCCCCATTCAGCGCTGTCTACTTACTGATAAATCTGGTTCTTTTATTATAAATTAAACACTAACTGGTGTTACTAGTGAACACCACATCACCTATATCTAATAGGCGTAGAGATAATTGGCACGAACAAAACAGTAATCTAGCTCCGAGCTGCTACGAAGAAACTGCTAATGGATAAGCCCAAAAGCGTTTAGGCCGGTTTGGGAATCGCATTCATAACCTCATGCTCAGTAGTTGCAGCTTGCAACCTCGGAAACCCCAACTTAGGGTTGTCAGGCCCCAAAACCCATGAGGCGAGCCAATTCAGACAAATCTTTGGCAGCCTAATTTATTCACGACTAGTTTTTCTCGCGGCTCCATTGCATAGCGACAGGCTAAAATGCAAGGTTTCTGTGCGATAATCACTATCCAGGACAAAAACTTGGGACATGGAAAAAGTTTACACCCACAAGCATCGGTAGCTGGCATCACTGTTGTCAGTGTCAAGGAGTCACTAAAACGTTAGTAGCCTTTTCTAGTTTGGGTCAAAGTTATCCCCCAAGGCCAAAGTAATACGACCTTCCTTACCAATAAAATTATACTGGCAAATTCACATAGCTGAAAGAATCTTCAAAATAAGATGAGAATTTCCAAAGATAATTTCCTACAAAAATAAATGTGTCCAAGTTCTGTCACAATTCTTGTTTTTTGAGTCGTTATTATAAAATCGTCATATCTTCATGAAATAAAAACATTCTCCAAATATCTACTAACCGTGTGACTGGTAATCTGGTGTGTATTTAAAAGGTCTATAGCTAAGTCTGGCCAGGAGACGTACCAATCATAAGTAATAGTCGATGAGATGTTACGAGGAATTAAAACGATTCCGACATTCCTAAACTTCTCGATGATTCACGCACTCGCAAGTAACAGCATTATCTCATGTCTTAGGTTATCGCCACCAAATATAGCGATTAGGAACTTCCTATTAAATCATTTGTCATCTCTGTCCTCGTAAAATATTAGGAAAATACTATTAGATGACGAAAATGTTCGTGATTATTTTCATATCGGTTGTATGGAAGCTGCTCGTGTTTTTTGTCGATGGCAAATCCTATCGGGCACTCAGTTAATTCCATTAATTAATTCGAAGGCTATTTGGAAACTCATCCTTTAAGGCTCCTGACTTAGAAGTTACCGATGTGAAGTCCTACCAGGCTCAGTTTTTACCTGCAAAATTAAATTAATCCTATCAGTCGTCCCACAGAACCGCAAATGCCTTAACATTTATGCGTTTTCCATTCAGCAGCAAACAAGTCTAATTTGAGTGGTACTCGTACAAGATTAGGTATCTTCTTCTTCGTCGGTACACTCTTGGCAGAGCGGTCGTGGTCATCACGTTGCAGTGAGACTTCGAGTTGCCACAATTTGCTTAACGGTACGACACCATTCCTCTCTATCGGGTGTTATTCGTGTGCACTCATGTAATGGGCCACCCACTGCAGACTTAATCTGGTCGGTCCATCGCATGGGCAACCTGCCACGCACTCTCATTCTTTCCACTCTACCCTGAACTGCAAGCCGCTTGATAGAGTCGTTGCCTCGTTGGGACACGTGTCCCTCGTTGGGAGTCGAGCTTGGAATATAGCCGAGAGACGCTGCCTGATACCGAGTTCTTGAAGGATGGATATGTTCGTGCGAAACTCAGTCCATGACACTCCAAGCATTTTTCACCAGCACCATATTTCCAGAACGTCTATTCTCTTCCTCTCTGTGTCTCTCAGCGTCAAGGTCTCGACTGCGTATAGAAATATGAGGCACCACACAAGTGCCCGTATGGGATTAGGTATACCTATTTAGGTACAAATATCAGAGGACTGCACTTCAATCTCGTAGCAGTCCATCATCATCTCGAGACTGATAAGCCGGCTCTCTTTTTCCTTTCGGAGACGCAGATCAGATGTCCGTCAGACATATCGTACCTTACATACCCAGGGTTTACCCTGGAGCGCAATTTTAAGCTTCGCGCTGGTGTATGCATGTACGCCCGAGACGACATCTGTTATCGGCGTCTCCAAAACCTTGAGGACTCTAGGTTTTCTGTGCTGTGGGCTTTGGTGGACACAGGCCACGATAAAATTATCTACGCCTGTGTCTACCGTTCGCACAACGGTGATCAGGAGACAACCAGGCTCACAGAGTACCTTAGTGAGGCGGCTGATATAGCGCAGCAACGGTATCCTTCCGCCCAATTGGTGTTACTGGGGGACTTCAATGCCCACCATCAGGAGTGGCTCTTCCCGTACCAGAGCACTGATCACGCTGGGCGGGAGATGAGAAAGCTTGCGCTTGCTTTGAATCTCGTCCAGCTGGTCCAGGGGGAAACGAGGGTGCCGGATGTTGATTCGCACACAGCCAATTGCTTGGACCTTCTGCTGACAACAGATCCAGACCGATACTCGGTGTCGGTATCTTCACCTTTGGGTAGTTCCGACCATTGTCTGGTGAAGTCTGTATCCGTCCACTCCCCGCCCGATCCCAGCCCAAGAGGCGCACGGCGGGTTTGGCGGTACAAGTCAGCAGATTGGGATGGGATGCGTTCTTTCTTCGCATCTTATCCTTGGCAGCCCACTTGCTTCGCTTCGGCTGATGCTTCGTCGTGCGCGGACGCCGTGACGGATGTGTTGCGTCAGGGAATGGAGTACTACATTCCGTTCTCTGACGTAGCAATGTCTAGCGCTGACCGGCCATGGTTTGGCGCCGAGTGCAAACGCGCTGACTCGCTTAAACATGAGGCGTACCTGGCATGGGTCGACGCTCGGACGCGCAAAGCAAGCGACGTGAGTCAGCTGAAGAGAGCCTTCAATAGGGCTGCCAAGTCCTGCAAGAAGGTGATGCGAAGAGCCCGGTTTGACCACATAAGCCGTATTGGGACCAAACTTGCCTCACACCCGGCTGGTAGTAAAGCGTTTTGGTCCCTGGCTAAGTCGGTTGAATCGAACTTCTGCCGTCCCTCACTACCACCACTGCTGAAACCCGACGGGTCACTGGCCCACACCGCAGAGGAGAAAGCAAACTTGTTTGCCTCGCTTTTTGCGGAATCTTCACGTCTGGATTCTGGTGATGCGCGGCCCCCTCCTTCTCCTGATGGATGCGAGACGAGTATGTCGGACATTCGCATCCATCAAAAGGACGTTCGTAGGGTACTGCGCAACCTCGACGTGAACAAAGCTAGTGGCCCCGACGGGATTCCAGCAATTGTTCTGAGAACCTGTGCGCCTGAACTGTCTCCGATCCTAACACGCCTGTTTCGCCTTTCGTATGAGACTCGAAAAGTGCCGAATGCTTGGAAGCAAGCTAACGTTCAGCCGGTGCCCAAGAAGGGCAGTCGAGCTGACCCGGCCAACTACAGACCCATTTCGATTACGTCCATCCTCTGCAAGAGTATGGAACGGGTACTCAACTCTAAACTCCTGGCATACCTAGAAGCTAATGACATCCTCAGTGACCGCCAATATGGCTTCCGCCAAAATCGGTCAACTGGGGATCTTCTAGCGTATGCCATTCACATCTGGAGTGAGGCCATCGAGAGGCATGGGGAAGCGCTTGCCGTGTCCCTGGACATCTCGAAGGCTTTTGACAGGGTCTGGCATGAAAGCCTTATTGGTAAGCTTCCTTCATTCGGTCTGCCTAGTGGTCTGTGCGATTGGATTGCAGATTTCCTGAGGGGCCGGTCCATCCGAGTAGTTATTGATGGCCGCTCGTCTGACCAACTGGATATTAATGCCGGGGTTCCTCAGGGATCGGTGCTCTCAGCAACATTGGTCTGCTTCACATAAACGATCTGCTAAAACCCGGCACCTTTGGGTATGCGGACGACAGCACTGTTGCTGAGATATACGTCTCCGACGCGCGCGCTACTGGGCCTCAAGTCCGGTCTCTGCGAGAGGCCATGGTTGGGCGCTTGAATCTTTCCTTGAAGGCAGTCTCCGAATGGGGCGATGCCAATCTGGTCAGTTTCAATGCTGCTAAGACCCAGGCGTGTCTTTTTTCCGCTAAAAGGAGCCAGTTCCTCCCGGCTCCTTCTTTCCGAGATGTGACCGTACCGATAACGGACCGACTTGAGCTTCTTGGCGTTACGTTGACATCGACCCTCAATTTTGGTCCATTCATTGAGGCAAAAGCTCAGCTGGCTGCCAAAAAGTTGGGGGTTCTTGCGAAGGTGAGACGGTACTTCACCCCAGAGCAGTTGCTTAACTTGTATCAAGCGCAAGTCAGATCATGCATGGAGTACTGTTCTCATCTCTGGGACGGATCTGCCAAATACCAGCTGGATGCACTCGAGTCGATCGAAAAACGAGCCAAGAGGCTTATCGGCAATGAGATACTGGTTGAGTCTAGGCTCCAGAGCCTTGAACATCGGCGCCGAGTTGCCAGCCTGTCGGTTTTTTATCGGTTACATTTCGGGGAGTGTGCGTTGGAATTGCATGAACTGATTCCTCCTAGCCCGTTCCATCATCGGACTACAAGACGTACGGCGATGCGTCATCGATACATGGTGGACATCCCACCCATACGCACCAAACGTTTTGGGAACACTTTTATTATACGAACAGCAAAAGAGTGGTATTCCCTGCCTGAGTCTGTGTTTCCCGATAGCTACAACCTGGGAGTCTTTAAGTCAAGAGTGAATAGGTTACTTCTAGGCAAGCGTGCTCCATCGTCGACCACATCATCGCTTACCATCAGGTGAGATAGTGGTCAAACGCAAGCCTATTACATATAAAAAAAAAAAAAAAAAAAAAATTTTACATAAACGAATGCTTAACTGACATCCACAACCCATTAACCGGGTAGTACAATATCCCTTTAGCAAGCCTGATGTCAGATTATCTGGCATCTGACTATCCGTAACGACAGTCAAAGACCAAGTCTTAATGTGCCGTCTGAGTCACGGAAGAATATCGCTAAGCAAAGATGGTTCCAACCTCGAGAATTGCCAGTATGGCTTCCGACAGCAGCATTCTATAGTGGATGCGATCCTACGCGTCCGCTTGCTGTCGGAACAGTTAATGTCCAGGAGTGGATGGCATTAGCGGTATGTTTGGATTTCGTCAATGCTTTTAACTCTCTGCCCTGGGATGCCTTTCATTAATCAAGGGTGGGCAAAAGAGATTGTGCAAGCCCAATCTTGGTAGTAATTTGAAGAAAACTACGCAGTCTCTTCAAAGTTGCAGCAGATGCAAACAACTTGCGGCTAACTTCTTGCAGTTGGGCAGACCGAGTCTTCAGTCCAAGTCTCCAGTGAGAACTGGAGACTCAAGGGAATAACTGAATTGTCAAAAAGGACTTAGGGAAGAGATGTCCAGTCAATCTTTGAAACCATTCTAGAACTGCCCTCTAAAATAACCTGCGTGTATATAGATTGACCATAAGCTCATACCTCTTGCTCCAACCATAAATGCGGCCCAGATCATGGTTGATGGTTACGATAGCCCAAGACAGCTTTTCGAGAGGTGTCCGCGAGTACAACTTACATCGTCTTCAAGTTTATAAAAATTGCGAAAAGTAAAGGGGATAAAACGCCACCTTTTGGTACCCCGGTAGAATTACTGCACCAAGAAGACAAGTTTACTGCGTTGCATATTCGTTGGCGGCGCTCGAACATGTAACTACGAAACCAATACCGTCAGATTACTGCTTCCCATCGCTGACCGTATATCGTCCGTAATTTTGAGAAGAGCTGTGGTGGTGCTGTGACCAGGATGGTGTTGGGACTGGAAGGGATTGAGGATATTTATTTTTGAATAGGAACTTGCTAATTTGTTTATAGACTAATCGGTTTAGGACTTTGAACTGGAATCGGGAAGACTGATATTGGACGGCCTTCAGAAAAGGATGTGGGTTTGGACTTTTTAAGTAAGGCATTATTTTTGCATCCTTCCATGAGCATGGAAAGACACCGTTACTCGTAGAAAAGTTAACGATATGGCAAATGACAGTAAGGATGACGTCCTGCACTGGAAGTAACATTTTACGGCTGCATTAGAAGTAATCGATAGTAAGCTCTACTTAACATCACATGCGGCGTATTGACTAAAAGCAAATGGAGAATTCATTTATTTTGTTCTCTTTTTACAATAATCTTAAAGAGACTGGTTCCTGAAGTAGGTTTTTGAAAAAGCCTGTGTTACAATGAGCATTAGTAGTATTAGCATCGATAGGCCGTCGATTAAATTTAGTCTTTGCCGCAACTTTTTCTGTTTATATTTTTTTTTATCTTATCTGTCAGCCACGGCGCTGGCAAATCTCTTACTTTAACTCTCTTAGTCAAACCTATTATTGTACGCTCAGATCTCATTTTGTATTTAGTTGGCGATCACAGCGGTCGTTTAATATTTCAAAATGAATTTTAGTTATGTATCATTTGCGTTGGTTTCCGTTTTGGTGAGTAAGCTATTATCCGCTTTTTATTTTTTCCAATTTCTTTTTTAATATATTTTGTAAAGATATGTTGGGTTTTCGATATAGATTTTTCAAAAGCAGCCGGGTCTCAAGATTTGTGCCGAGTTAATCAAAATATAGTCACACTTTATTTCATGGGATTTAAACATAGCTGGTGAAATGTACGTGTATTATATCTTATCCCCGACCGGGCGAGACTCGTCTTAAGTATATTTTTCTACATAGATAAGTGAAATTAGGTCGAATTTGTTTTTAATATTTCTGTGTTTAAAGCAGTGACAATTAGTTTACCCATCTCGCTGTAATATCAATGATATAACACCATTATAAAATCTATTTACTTTACTATTTATAATTTGACATTTTGAATTTAATTTATAATACGCTTCTGTTGCTGCTTTGCATCGGTTTTTGGGGGTCAAAACGCACAGGACCGAGCAGTGTGGCGACGCCTGGGGGAGGCCTATGTCCAGCAGTGGACGTCTTTCGGCTGAAATTGTGATGATTACGCTTCTGTAATCGAAACAGTTCGTAGGTTTATATTTATTTATTTAAACTTTTACTTTTTTTTTTTTACGGTTATTTTTCAAACGAGTTATCGGCTAGGTTAGTTTGACTGTATATATCTGCCTATCCCACCCGGGCATAACAGCGTGGTACTATGTTCATAATATTGAATTTTATCAAAGTGATAACGATTTGATAAGTACTAGATTATTCTCCAAACAATAGATATACCGTAACCCCAGTTTATCATAGTGACCATTCCTGGTATTTGATCAAAACTTGGGCTCGATTTCAACTATTTTTGACTTGCTAAACCATCAGCGCATACCTACTGCGAAATTTGCGCGTTCGTCGGATGGTCGCGTGACTGCTACACAGTCTTAGGTTTGTTTCTAAACCCGAATGCGCTGTTGGGTTTATATGGTATTTTGCCTGGGTCTATGGAAAGTTGTTTAGATATATTGGGACCAGTAGGCGACCACGCTAATTGCAGCATCAGTGGTTCATTAGGTCCTCTAAAGTGCAGCCATGACACTTGGAGTATTCCAGCATATTTTTCATATTCTGGACAAATCACTCTCATACAGAATAATATAATAATATCGTTTATTTATATAACGTAAGGTACATATTATAATAAAATATCTTAAAAATATATAAAATAATACAGTTGATTATTTGCCTGAACTAAATTGAACCTGTGTTTCAGGCTATAAAGTGCTTAAAACTTATGATAATAATGAAATGCATTAAAGATTAGCATTAAAAATTACGTTGAGGACAAAAAGGCTTGGGATTGAGCTGCTCCAATTAATTTTGTTTTTTTTTATATTTTGCACCGTGAATTTTGTTTTTAATTTTGATATTTTTTTTGGTTTTCTTGCAATGACAAGAATATTTACTTTTTAAAGTATTATATTATTTAATTTTTATTATTGTGAATGTGAAGACTATGTGGATTTTTTTATTATATCTTAGTTAGTTTATACTCATAGTCTGGCAGTATGAGTAGTTTTTGCGGCCTACCCGAATGTCCTTTCTTTGGTATTGTTCGTCGAATCGTTGAGCTCCTTAAATTCTGAGTTGAGCTGCTCGGTTATTGACAAATGCGTGCACTGACTGGACAGGTCCACTCAATCTGGCTGGTTCTTTCCTCAAAAGACCATTTCAGACATCTGTCTACATGGTCTTCACATGATATAACCAAGATTTTGTCAGGACTTTAAAAGAGACTGTGACCTCTGAGTTTGTTTCGGCCTTTCTTCTCAGAGTAGTCAGATAGGAAACGCCGACCTCATCTAGTTTTAAAAAATATGATCGACATGTAAAAGAGTTTGTACAAACCAACTTACAGAAATAAAATCATTTATCATTTAAATAACACTTGTATATGAATACTTAAATTAAAGGACACAGCAAAATTATTATTTTGATACAACCAAGATCTTCTGTTTCTCCGTAAGAGATGCTAAGTAGATGTTCAAGAATAGTATTTTTACAGCTAAATTAATTTAATTTATAGATACTTAATTATTGTAGATAAGAGAGAATAAAAGACAAAAGACAAAAGACAAAAAGACAAAAGATATATAAAATAGGTATATAAAAAGCTTGCGAGATAGTTGCGTTAAATACAATCAATACCGATTGAATTTTAACAATTCAATAAGGTTATTGAATTGTTAAAATGAGTGCTGTGAGTTAAATCCATCTATATGAAAAAAAAGAAAAGTCCTGACTGACTCATCAACGCCCAGCCCAAAACCTTGTACCGTTGCTTTTTTTGTTTGGAAGTCATCCAATGACTTCTCCCGCTCTGGGTGAAGCGGGAGGGCGTGTCAGACTTTTACTGACTATAACCCACCCGTGTTCCTTCAGTTGCTTGAGCCAGTGCCGCGGTAACTCAGGCATCGGCCCTGGCGGACCCCATCAGTTTTTCTGACATCACTTTGTGGCGCGCGTGCGCCGTCGACTCGGGCCTGGTCCTTATCGGACGGCGAGCTGCCCGCTACTCGTCGTCCGCAAGCTCGCGCCTACGGTGGCCGGGAATCGTACACACAACCTGTATAACCTATGCCCACAATAAAAAGATTTGATTTGATTTGAGCATTACTGCTTCGCAGAAGGAGGTGATTGCTTCCCATGCCCTGTCGCTCCGTACCATGGCCTGAACTAGGACTGGACGCGAGAGGTAGCCACCGCCGATCGCTTCCACGAGGACACGGCGTTGCTCCGCCCAAGCGAGGCAGACCTTCACCGTATGATCCACCGATGGGCGATCCACACAATGGTAACACCCGGGTGTTTCCTCCCGCCTTATTCTGAATAGGAACCGCCCGAAACAGCCGTATCCGGTGAGGACCGGCTCAATTGTGGCGTGCCCATCGCTGGGTTGCAACAGTCGCTCTCTCCATGTCGCCATGAGATCCTGCCGGAGCTCTAACCACCGAGCCGTGATTTGTCACGGCAACGGTGTTTCGCTCCGCCGTTTCGCCTCCTAGCGCCGAGCCCAAATATGCGCGAGGACATTTGCCTCCAGATCCCCCGGCGGCAATCCGGCAAGGAGGCTCGCCACTTCACAGGAGACCGTGCGGTATCCCTGGATCAGCCGGATGGCCATGACCCTTTGGGGCACGTTGAACCGGCGGGCTGGAGGCCGGCTCAAGGAACGCGGCTACACCGGTGCCCTGTAAAAGGCCATGGTCCGCACGACCCCGGGGAAAACCTCCGCACGACATCTCTTCCCGGTTCCACTCTCCCTGGTGACCGGGTTAGATGACGGCCCTGTCCGTCAAATAGGCCTCGACCACGCGACAGAGGTAGGGCGGCATCCGGTGATACCGGTGGCCTTTAACCTCTAAATCTATTATATAAAAATAAATCGCAAAATGTGTTGGTAAGCGCATAACTCAAGAACGCCTGGAGCAATTTGGCCAATTCTTTTTTTTTAATGTTCGTTGAAGTTCAAAGCTGGTTTTTAAGGTTTTTTTTTTTTTTTTTTAGCTTAGAGAGTAGGGTAGGGTAGTGTAGTGTAAGGTAGGGTAGTGTAGGGTAGGGTAGTGTAGGGTACGGTAGTGTAGGGTAGGGTAGTGAAGGGTAGGGTAGTGTAGCGTAGGGTAGGGTAGTGTAGGGTAGGGTAGTGTAGCGTAGGGCAGGGTAGGGTAGGGTAGTGTAGGATAGGGTAGGGTAGTGAAGGTTAGGGTAGTGTAGCGTAGGGTAGTGTAAGGTAGGGTAGGTAGGGTAGATAAAGGTTTGGTGTTTTTATGGCAAAACAAAGTTTGCCGGGTCAGCTAGTCTATAATATAAAAATGAATCGCAAAATGTGTTGGTAAGCGCATAACTCAACAACGCCTGGACCAATTTGGACAATTCTTTTTTTTTTATGTTCGTTGAAGTTCAAAGATGGTTTTTACGTATATTTTTTTTTTTGTAGGTTAGGGTCGTGTAGGGTAGGGTAAGGTAGCGTAGGGTAGGGTAGGGTAGTGTAGGGTAGGGTAGTTTAGCGTAGGGTAGGGTAGTGTAGGATAGGATAGTATAGGGTAGGGTAGTGTAGTGTAGGGTAGTGTAGGATAATGTAGGATAGGGTAGGGTAGTGTAGGGTGGGGTGCGGGTCAGGTAACCTCCACGTTGGCCTAGTTGGTTGCTGGTCTCTTTCGGATACGTCCGGGGGGAAGAGCAACCCGCTGGGCTGGTGCACCCTGGGCACCGTCAATAACTTCCCATTCGTGGGTTCTTGTTGGCGGTGGCGAATAACTGACGGGGGGGAGGGGGGGTTGGCGTCGCTCTGGGTGTTCCCCTGATTAGCAGAGGACACTCCAGATGCGACGAAGGGGTAGTCTGGGTAGGTAGGTTAGGTTGGGGTGGGTGGGGTAGGTTAGGTTTTGTAGGACAGCGGTGGGGCTCGCTTCCTGGCCTCTGGGCGGGCCGCCTTCCCCTGCGGGGGGGAACGCCCGGGGCACCCCAGCTCTGCACCCTGCACTGCCCGGCTCTGCAGTGACCGGCTCTGCCCGCTCTGCACCTGGCTTTGCACTCGGCGCTCGTGCGGTTTGAGCTCCCCGAGTGCACTGACCAGCTCTGCACCCTGCTTTGCCCGGCTCTGCATCCGGGCTTTGCCCGCTCTGCACCTGGCTCTGCAGCCCGGAATCTCTCTTGCGGGTGGGGGTGGCCGCGGCTCGGGGGCGGGAAGTGGGCCCACGAGGAGGTAGTGACTTGTCGTTGCCGACCCTCCTTTGACGTGGGATGGTCGGCAGGGACAAGTCAATGGTGGGAGGAGGCGGCGGAGCGTCGGTCGACGCTTCGCCGCACACGCGGAGGGCGGCGTCTGGCCTTCGCGGATTCTGGCCAGATGCCGCATAGGAGGGGACCGTTAGGTCCAGCGCGGTGGAGGGTACGGCGCGGCACACCGTCTAGGTGTGCCCAGCGGGGGCGTAGCTGCGCCGTGCCCTGAGGAGGAGATGTGTGGCAGGTCCTCTCGCTTCCCGGTGTGGTGTATTCCATGCTGGGGAGCGGGGAGGCCTTGGTGGCGGTTGCCTCCTTTTGCGAGGACGCCATGTCGCAAAAGGAGGCAGCGGTGGGGGTGGGAGAGGGCGGTTGTACGATCGCCTGCGCCCACCCCCTGGTGGTGATTAGCGGGCGGCAGGTGCGGGGGCGCCTGTCGTCTGCATTGCACAATCACCACCCTCGTCGGGCGGGAATGGCCGATCACTCACGGTCATTCCCGGGCCCCTCCACTGAGGGAGGGGCGTGCGGGGCCCGCCATTATGGTGGGCAGTCGTCGGCGGAGGACTGGGCGTAAAGGCTGTGCCGGTTTCCCAGTCCTCCTCCATAAAGACGATGCGGGAGTGCGCTGGTTTATTTTAGTGGGTATACCGGGCTTGCCCGGGGAGTCCCACATAGCCCGTCCATTCCCCCGATGGGCGGGTATGCGTAATGCATTTTTTTTTTTTTTTTTTTTTCCAGCGTTATCAAAAAAAAAAAAAAAAAAAAAAAGGGTAGTGTAGGGTAGGGTAGTGTAGCGTAGGGTAGGGAAGGTAGTGTAGGGTAGGGTAGTGTAGGGTAGTGTAGGGTAGGGTAGTGTAGGGTAGGGTAGGGTAGTGTAGGGTCGGGTAGGGTAGGGTAGGTAGTGTAAGGTAGGGTAGGTAGGGTAGATAAATGTTTGGTGTCTTTATGGCAAAACAAAGTTTGCCGGGTCAGCTAGTATAAAATAAAAATTACTTTATTAAGGATTATTTCAATTTCATCCCTGAAGTGATGCCAGGATCAACGTCTTTCTCTATCCTTAAAATGAATAATGTCAAACGCGAGCCAATAAAATAAATAAAAAAATGGAACTGCCAAACATGTGGTTCCAACAGGATAGAGCAACGGCGTATACTGCACGTTGTACAAACAAAATGCTGAAGGCTGCATTATCTGGACTTGCTCTGGCCGGTAACATCGCATGAATTAACTATTCCAGGCTTCTTTCAGTGGGTTTTTTTTATGTCACGAGTCTATGTCGACTAGCCTCAGATTCTTAAAGCCCTCAAAGCTAATATCAAAGGTAAATCAGGCCCGAATAGTTATAAATACTGGCGACGACGGCGCGGTCGTAAAATTTCCTAGACTAAATTGGAAAATAAATTAAGACACAAAATAAATATTATCCAAAAGCATAACCAAAGTATTTCATTAATAAAAATAATTACTGCCAAAGAACATCGGGTGATAGCTTTTGCGCGACTCTGTATTAATTTTCTATCGTGTCGGTAGTAGAATTCAGAAATTGAAAACAAAGTGGTCTTTCACTATTTGTACCTTCCCGTGGCAGTCGATCCCACGAGACCGCCGGAATGAAAGTCCAACGCTCTAGCTATTGGAACACGATGACAGTTCGCTCATTTTATATCAATTTAAATATATTTTTTTATAATTTTATAGAATAATAAAGTTGAGCAAATTTTGTAGTCTACGCGAACAAAAACGCGGGAGGAAAGCTATGTTTGGATAATAATTTGCATATATAACAGCCGGAACTGCAAAAAACGAAACAGCCAAAATCGTGTATTCCACGCAGGCGAAGCTGCGGGCGGAAATCTAGCGAAAGATAAATGGATAACATCTGTTTTTTGGGAATTATTTCGTCAGCACTGCGCTCAAAACGGCGAAGGAAAACATCGTGAGGAAACCGGCATGTCCTAGAACCAAAAATAGAACCAATAAACTTCGAAGACCCGTGTCATCCACCAACAAGCAATGAGCCCGCGTGTTGGATTTTCTATCTCTCATGTTCTTGCGTCAATTTTTGTGATAGTTTGTTTTATTTCTGTAATTTGTTGTTGATTGTTTTGTAATTGAAGTGTTTCAATTTTTTCGTTTAATGAACGTTTATATTTTGTTTCTTGCTATATCTTGTTCGTGTGTTAATTTGTGGGTATCTTGTGAAATATCTTCTCTTAATTCTGTTATTGTCTTTTATATTTTGTTTTGGATTAGGATCTTCAGTACAGAGGGTAGGAAATTTGTTTTTCCTAGTTTTGAATCTAGCAGTTTGCTGAAGGTTTCTAAGGTAATAGAGGACCCTCAGTTATGATTTCCTGTCTTTTTGTGATGAATTGGATACTTTGGTCTGGGGTTTTACACTCGGCATTTGTCGTAATGTTTATATTTTTATGTCCTGCTTGTAGTGTCGTTAAGTGATGATACTTATAATGTTCGGATACACATTTGTTAAGAAAATTTTAATGGAATAGTTTAAAATCACAATTTGTCAAGATAACTGCACAATACTGATTAAAAATAGTTATATTTCATGACCTTTAATAATTAGGTATCTTATTTTTATTTCATATTATTATAGCCATAATACTAATAAACACATCACGACAAATAATGTGGCATTTTATTTGTAAAGAGGTTTTTTAACGTGAGAAATGCTCATGCATATTGCATAGTTGTTGAATTTTTTTTAAAGTACTTATACATAAATACAATGACTCGTCTAAATATACATCATATTATGCATGTAAGCATAATATGATTTATTTTTAGACGAGCTTTAGAGGGTAGCCAGAGCATATCAATTTAATATTTGCATTTCTTAATTCTGTTATTAATATTTGCATGCCATTATTTAAGGCAAACATGACGCTCTGTATCTTGTTTTTAAACATCTCTTACATATTGACAATTTGTTGTGTGTACTGTAGTCATGTTTGAGCAAATAAAGATTGAATTTGAATTTGAATTTGAAAAAAAAAATATCAATCAAAGATCACGACGCCAAATATGACGTTGCCATGACGTAACAATGGTATAATAATGATCCCACCATAGAGATAAAAAGGTGACAAGTTTGATAGCCTTTCCTTACACAGCTATAATGTATAGTTATTTTGCCGATGGACTTAATTTTTTTTTTTTTAGATATTGAATTTTTAACCAGTCATCTTGAAAAAAAACGTGTTGTATCCGTTATACGCAAGAACAGTATCTTAAAATTTCCTGTAATTAAAATATCTATCTCAACTAAATAAACACAGATTTAACTACTTTTTTATCCACAATTGGCTTGCGCTTAACCACTATCTCACCTGATGGTAAGCGATGATGTGGTCGATGGTGAAGCACGCTTGCCTAGGAAAAACCTATTCACTCTTGACTTAAAGACTCTTAGATTGTAACTTAAACTAAATAAAAACTTACAGTAACTATAAAAAGGTGTACTTACTTGAAACATTGTCTCGGTTACTGTTACATATCTACATCTACAAAATAATTAAGTAAAGATTCGTATAAGGCGATCTGAAATTACTCTTACAAAGAGTTTGCCTACATCATCGAGCAGCACAATGGGCCGGTAAGCGAACATGATAGGCCTTTTTTAAAAATCCCGGGAATGGAACCCAGAACCTTATGTTCAGCAATAGCGCTTGCGACCACTAGACTAAAGAGAAAGTTGATGGAAATAATCTTTCTAAAAAATCTTTCGGGGAGCCGGTAAAGTTTTATCGAGAAACTGGGCCGGTCGCGGCACCCAATTTTTGGAGACTATTGGGCATCGTCATGCGGCTGAAGTGACACGCCCAATCCCATTTTTGCCTCGCAGTTTTTATACCCACGTCTGTGATCCCCATTTTTGAGCATAATTAACTTGTATTATTTGATTACAGGTCACGATTACCATTGCCGACAATATTGTCATTTCAAGGAGAAACTGGAATACACTGTAAGTAAAAAAGATATTAATGTTAAGGCAACCAATTCCATAGGTTTTTGACTTGCATTTCGTAATTTTTTTTAATTGTTAAAAAAGGCGTTTTTTATAAGAAAATGACACCATTGTCTGCAATGAAATTAACATGTAAATACTATTAAAAATAAACATTTGAGTGCTTTCAAATGTTTCTTTTTGGAACTTAGGAATCGTTGAAGAGAATTTGAATTTGAATCGTTAAAGAGAAAAGCGATTTCTAAAAATTGTATCGAGGTTAGTATTCTATTCTATTCTATTCTATGGACAGATTTATCGGTCAAATTGCAAGATATTTGTATCACACGTGCTGATACGTGCAAGATATTTGTATAACATTCGGATGCTAGTACGTGTGGCTTACAAATAAAAACTAGAATTCTGAGTTAATGAGGGATCGATCCCAATATCAGTTTCTTTACAAGTTACTCCGCGCAGCATCGCCCGTGTGATCATAATACCGGGTTTATAGGAAAAAAAAATCGTATATGTTAATTCAGGTTATAAAGTTTACTTTCTGTGTGGATTTTGTAATACAAATTCGTTCAGCCTTTTCCGCGTGATTGCACATACAAACTTTCACATCAATTATAATAATAATATTAGTAGTATTAGTAGAATTATTATTTTCGTATAATAATGTAAATCTATTATTTTCTTTTACAGTAAAGAGTCAGCGAGATGGTTTTGCAAATGTTCAAAGTAAGTAACAGGTTTTCATTTTATTAACCACTAGCGGCTCACCCCGGCTTTGGCCGGGCTTAAAAAATTATATCTATTCAAAATATATAGTCTAGGTCCATCTGGAAAAATGTACCTGTGTGACATTTTAAAATAGGTGCAGTGATTATGGAGATTACCCTCCACCTATAACTAGACAAACTTGCATACTCACTTTATAATTACAATAACTATAACTAATAGATAAAACAAGTACAGTATATCACCTGAATTCCATGGAAAATAACTAATAATAATACTAAAGGTTTTTGAAAAAAAACCTACTCGGGCTTTCACCCGGTGATTTTGCCTTAATAATTATAATATTTTTTCTTATTTACCTTTCAGCTTTCAACTTGATAAATACGATCTGGTAAGTCAAGTATTCCATCATTGTTTTTGAATTCTGTGTAGTCGTGATGTAAGGTTCCGTACTAACATTATGAAGATGATACCCTAACTAATTAGTCTGTTTGTCTGTCTGCAACAACTGCTTATATTAGAAACTACTAACGCTGTCGACTTAATATTTCGAACAGAGTCTCTAGACAAGTGGCATTCTATGAACGATAGTGTTGTGATAGCGATTGGAAAATGTCATAAATGTATGGGATAGTCAAGTTTGACCTTACATTTTGGCATTTGGACCATCACCTTCATTAACGTCGAATGACACTTGTCTAGAGCTTCTGAATCAAAATTTTACAATCATAATTTGTTTGTTGAACCAATTTTTTTTTTGTAAAAAATGAATAGATCATATATAAGTTTCCGTACAAAACTATTTTTAGTTTATTTTTTTTCACTGTAATTACAAAGTAAAATCCAATTGAAAATATATTTTTGAATCCAGTACCGAAAACACCCCGATAGTTTGCCGAACAAATCCGAGCCCGTGTGACGTCACAACGTTCATTTCTACTCAGTTTAGCACATAGCTGATACATTGTTTTGACTTTTAACCGATTCATTCTTGTTATTATCGTCAATATATTGATGAATATCAAATATATAGACCATAAATATTGAACTTTAAAAGTTATCGTGCTTGCTTCGTACCATTATGTACGAATACTACAAAAAGATCCCAATTATATGTGTTTCGCGCAATAGCCTAGTACCTAGCAATCTACTAAATTTAAGCAATGTTCTATGTCTAACTAGATTCCAATTATAATGTGTTAATTCTGTTGTTATCTTGTTCTAATTAAGTATTAGATTCGTATTAAATTCTTACTTTGATCATTAAAGACTGATAATAGTAAATTTTTAAGGGAACTTTCGAGCAAAGTTGACATTGTTGTATAATTACGTAACTTGAAAATATGATTTTTTGTTTATGGTGATATATTCATTATTTTATACTTAAATGACAGATATAGGCTTAAAACTAACATTTCTGTTTGAATTGTGAGAATCGATCGACGTATTTAAGAGAATTTAAAGAAAGAAATTGAAGAATTAGTGTAACGAAAATCTAAGTACCAAGTTAATATTTTTACGTTTCTGTTCTACAAACTTTTTAGTGTTTGTAAATATATAATATAGACATTAGTTTTCAATATTATTAAGGGATATTGTCAATCTGCCTAGCCTTTAACCCAGTAACTGGGTAACACGGTACCCCTTGGCAAGACTGGTGTCAGATCTCAAGCTTCTGTCTACCTGTAACGACTGTCAAAGATCTTCAAATGACAGCCGGGACCAACGGCTTAATGTGCTTTCCAAGGCACGGAGAAAACACGGTATATTGAAATGGTCACCCATCCACGGACCGACCTCGTCAAGCGTTGCTTAACCTTGATGATCGAACAGTGCGGCTGTTATTATTTAGCCACGAGCTCCTCTATTAAGGGATATGTAAATAATGGGAATTACCAAAAATGTTATGTGTATGTGTATCATATTTAGTGGTATCTAATGAAGTTTTTTGTTAACCAAAGTCAAAGTTTCGCGCCAATCGTGTTTGTTTACTTTTTATTTTACACCGATATCACCTACCTATATGTAAAAACGATTAAATTATGACAATTATGTTTCCTAATGTACCTGGTAAACAACATTATCTAACACCGGTCCACTCTCACGTATTATTTATTACGACTACTTTATTTAAGCTCAAAACTTCCAATTCGTCCATCAGGTGGGTATATTATCGACATTAGCCTTTATAAATCCTTTATCACACATGACTAAATAAAATTTGTTGTTTATTAATATTTTTGCACTAATTTTCGGATATTTTTAGTCAATCTACGTGTAGTTGACACTATAGTATCATGATTTCCTTGAACGTTATGACGTCACCAACATGGCGACCAATTGTTGCCCGTTTGTAGTCACGTGGTTCTATTCAAAATTTTATCGATTTTCAATTGCTTATAATAAATTGAAAAAAAATATTTAAGGGTTTTTTGAAACGACAATATAATTAAAGTTATGTAAAGTTTCGAAATAAATTTAAAAAATCGTATTTTTTTTTAAATTCAACAACCCAATTGTGTAAAAATTATGATCAACGAAATACTAGAAGCAAGCGGCTAATGAAGATTTCCCAAAAAAAAAAAAAAGTTGTCTTTAGCCGCTTGGATAGATTTTTGATATTGACAAAACTTATGGTTTCGCGTCACCGACATGCCAATTTGACGCGATGCCTCAGTGAAAACTCAAAACTTTGAAATAATTCACTTCTATGGACAGTCCTCATGACAGCCTATTTTTTGTAATAAAATTATGTTTGATTTGCCTGTTTTCATTTGCGATTTGGACGTCGTAATTACCTTAGTTAGGTACGGACTATCAAATTGATGCCAATGGTAAACGAGTTGTTGTAAGCGGCGTTAAAGTTGTTTCATAGCTGCAGGCTTATCTTACAAAATGAAGTTAGTTATCTTAATCGGAAAAACTATACATCGAAAATCTTCAATGAATTAATAATCTGATAGGCAACGCCATTGGGTCTAAAATTATGAAATGGTTTCCCAGCGATCGATTTTTTTAATGTTTACCCCTAAAAGGGGTTGTAATATGTAAGTTCGAGTTTTTTGTAATCGGCACTCAGCTTGTAGCGTTTGAATAGAGGAATTAATTCGGAATATTCATGAAAACAAAATATCTTAATTGATCAGTTTATCCTGGAAAACTCTTAACAGAATCCGCACTCAGGTCGGCAAAGAAAATCATTATCGATGGGGGTTTTTGGATGGTTCTGATCTTCGGTGTTTGTGCGGCGTCTCTCCGCACACCATGGCCCACCTCTCGTTTTTAGTCGCATCTCCTGTTGTCTGTTCACATGAGGACCTTATGTCTGCGTCAGTGTAGGGCATTGCCGAGGCTGAATTCTGGGCTAGGCAACTATTAAAATATTAGTAAAAATCTTCAGAAAAAGCTTTATATGAACAAAAAAGTACTAAATAAAACTTAGTACGTACGTAAACATCCATCTACAATATTTTCATAAAAACTTGAGACTTATCCTAAATACTGAGTAATCCATCTTTCTCAGTATTTAGGATAAGTCTCACGTCACGCCTCAAGTTTTTATGAAAATATTATATGTGTATGTTTACGTCTCTACCTAAGTTTTATTTAGCATTCGTCTGGTTAATGATTAATTTTACTCATTAATCAAGTATTTATATTAGATTGTATTTATATTAGTATTTTGACCGCCAGGAAAATTGAAAGTGGAACCAGCTGTCACTAGTGTAAAGTTTAAAAGAAACGCGATATAAGCGCGAGCCTATAGGTTATAAAAAAAATAATAAAAAAAACTGTTTGTCCTGGTATGGTCATGTGATGAGGAGGGATGAAACGCATGTTACTAAAAGAGTTATGAATATGAATGTTGGTGGTTGGAGAGGGAGGGGAGGGCCGAAGTAAAGCAGATTGACTGTGTGAGGAGTGACATGAAAGAAAAGGGAGTCGGTGATAGCGTGACGGGAGACAGAACGGTATGGAAGAGGAAAACGTTTTGCGCCAACCCCAAGTAACATGGTACAAGGGCAGACAGATGATGATATAAATATTTTAGATTCTTCCTAGTTTCAAGTCGAACGTGTTAGTTGTTACTGGAAGAAGCAGCCGTGACAGACAGACAGGTAAAGTTGTGCCATAAATGGCTTCGTTTTGGTACAGAACCTTAAAAATGAAAACTAGTAATCTAATCGCATTACTAAAAATTCTGTCAAATACTGAGTGAGAATCAAAACTGCACGTACTTATTGTTGATGCCATTTCTGTATGGACCAACAGCTAAGAGCCCCCGGGTCATCATCATTTA